>OZ005654.1:124024586-124699586 GCA_963930645.1 Salticus scenicus
ATTAAGACGTCTATAATAGATTAGGTGTTTCATCTCGTTCTTGTAATTCCCTTAAAGTCCTCATGGAACTTCTTGTAAGTTCCACCGCTGCACCAAATTTTTTCTTCTTACAAAGTAATTGATGGAACAATGAAAAAGCAAAAAATATTTGATTAATTCTGGACTTTAATTTTTGCTCTAAACATTGGTCATCTTTTAAGTCACCCTAAGAACCGAAGTTCGGCTTTCAGAAACTTGGAGAAGCTGGAATATGTGATATATGATGTAACATGAACATCTGCAACTCCATCCTTGTTATTTCATCAAAATTAATACAAAGTGGCATGATAAATTGGCCCAACCTCCAGACCGATAACCTTTCCTTGATAGCATCTCTTTGCAAAAGAAGCTTTTAAACCCATCCTTCTCAAAAAACACCATTTAGGTAACCATTATGCTAACAAAGGCGTTTGGTATAAAAGAAAAAAAAAACAAGAGAAGGAATGTGGAGAAATTAAATTGTCTCTTATTCTTAGGCAGACAGGTCATCTTATTAAATCACTATTTTAAAAACATGCGAGGCGAGCAATTTATTCTGAAATTTATAGCGCGGGGGTTGGGCAACGCACTTTACGGTGTTACTGAGCCCATTTTCCGTAACTCACGATTAAGGGAACGGGCATTTTGGGCTTGTACTGCCCGCTGTACATCAGGCGGCGTGCGATTGGTTTTACTTTTTTTTTTTTTTTTTTTTTTTTTCAATGTTCAAAGTAAAGTAGATTTTTTCTTTTTCTTTCTTTTTTGAAGATTTAAAAACGTGTTTGTAGACTGTAGTTCTATTATTTATATGGCAAGGTAGTGGTCTGAAAGGCAGAGGGGTAGTGAGAGGGAAGCAGGTTACGGATTTAACTGCCCCTTGGATGCAATTTCTTTACTTCAGGTGGCTTGATTTTTCTTCGAGTTGTTTTCTTAAATGGGCAAATATTTACCAATTTTAAAATAACAACAAGAAAATCTTCCTAATAATCAGATTTCATTGTCAAATATGTTTTTATTCCGTTTAAGGAAGAAAGAGATATTATATTTATAAGTAGAACTCGGATAATTCGAAGTTGAAGGGACCAGAGAAAAATTCGAAATATCCAAAAATTCGAATTACAAATACTATTCTGTCAAAAAGAAGAACAAAATTAAAAAAATAAAACTCTATAATCAAAGATTTAACAAATAAACTTTATATTTAAGAATACTACTACATCCCCCCCCCCATTAAATCAATATTTTTTTACGAGCTTAATTATTCAACACTTTAAAAAAAAATAGTCAGATATTTTTGATGACTTCAACCTATGAATTGATACAAAAATAGAATCTTCTACATTGCACATGACTTTCAATTAAAAAAAAAACCTCGAAGTTCATGTATAGGGATCATATCTTCTGATGCACTAGGTAGGAAATACTCTTGTATTTCCTTATCCTTCTTTTGAAAGACTGTTAAAAAAAATAATGCACTTTAGTTGAGAAAAATATCGGGAACAAATTTTACTATAATATTTTAAAGGTAATCGTATGAAAAATTCGAATTATCCAGAATAGAATTCGAATTAACCATGATTTTTTAACATTATTTTAATACAAAATTCAAGGAACCGAGTAAAAAATTCGAAATATCCAGAATTTCAAATTAAACAAGTTCGAATTATTCAAGTTTCACTGTATTTTAAAGCAGCTTCAATGTGTTCTATTAATAGAGTGACAGACAATCCGTAAATATTAATGACATCATCTTATTCTTATACATAACGACAACTTACTATTTTTTATTTTTATATCAAAATTATTAAAAACCAATGCTAGTTCAAGCCTAATTCCAATGAGTGTACTTCGTATCTAACAAAATATTCAAATTTAAGAATTTCACTGTCTTTTAAATTTTAAAGAAAAAGGATAAGACCAAATTTTAAGTTAATAGCACATAAATATAATTATTCGCCAAACTTATAATTTTTCTATTATTTTTATACAATCATTGCTTTTTTTATTTTCTCTTACCCATATATATGGTAGAAAAAGTATTGTTTTTCGGTCGCAAATTCTAGAAAGGGAGTTTTTATTATACTTACATGTTTTGAAATTCCCTGAATGAAAAATCATGTTTTTAGCGGTTGCTCTACGTTTGTGTCTGTTATCAGCGTATCTCAAGAACAAATAATAGCAGAAAATCTAAACTTGGCATTCTAAATATGTATCATATAAGGATACTACACTAAACTTTTCGTGGAATCAAGCAAATGGTTCGTGTACAGGGACATTCAGGGGAATTCAAATACAGTATGTCTATGGGGTAATTTCTTGTAAGTACAGTGTAACATCTACAGGCTGACTTAAACAAAACGGAATGAACAAAATTTATTATATGCATAAAAGCTTTTTTTTTTTTTTTTTTTTTTTTTCGTAGATTGTTGTATGGAAATCATTCTTCATTCATTTACAGGGCTACACAAAGTATTTGGATATAATGCGGTTATACTTGGAAATTGCTGGATTGTAATTCTTTTTGTGTTATATCGATAACTTTGTTTTAAATTATCACAGATTTATAGTTCAACCATTCGTTTTAAAGGTATTGGCGAGACCTTTCGAAAGATACACATCTTGAAAATTTACCCCCGCCCCGGGGGAGCCCCCACATGCACAGAATTTTTTTCCTAGTTAACTACTACTATTATCAATAATTCATATTAATTTTACAACCAAAAGTTAAAAATAACTCTCATTATGTACATTTATACGAAATTTTGTCCTATACTGCCATGTTAAAAGTTTAGAAAAAAATGCGATCACAGAGCCACCTGTTGAGCAATTGATCCCCAAATCTAATCAGCACCAGTTTATGTCAGGGTGCAACTAAATACCAAGTTTGGTTAAATTTCATTCATTGGTTCGTGAGATACAGTGGACACAAAATTCGTGATACACACACAGACATTTTCTAAAAACTATCAGTTCGTGTTCAGGACATGCCAAAACGTGTAAATCCATCAAAAAACAGAGGTCGAAAAATTTCACGAATCCAATACTTTCTCTATATTATAAATAGAAGAAAGTAACGAAGGTCAGATATGAAATTTAATGCCTTAAGAAACACAGGAGTTGAGCTTTCATCATTATTTTAACACCTAAAAAAAAAAAAAAGTTTTTTTTTTTTTTTTTTTTTAACGATTTTAAACAACAAATCACATTATTGTCAGTGGTTTCTAACCAATTAAAGAAAATTGAGCATCGATTAGATCGGGATAATTTATAAATGTATTACATAACTACATTTTTCAAATAGTTTAACTGGGATATTTTTTAAATTATCCCAAGAAATTGGTTAACAATTAATGCCGAAAGAAAGTCAATTTTGTGCCAATATCAGAAGAAATGTGATTTTTTTTCCTAAGGGTTTTTTTTTTTTTTTTTTTTTTTTTTTTTTCGTTAAAAAATGAATATATATATATATATAACTTTGTTTTAAATTATCACAAGTTCAACCATTCGTTTTAAAGGTATTGACGAGATCTTTCGAAAGATGATATTGATATATATATAAATCAAAATCAAAATATTAAAAAGAAAAAAAAAAAAAAAAAAAAAAAAGAAAGAAAAAAAAGGAGTATCTTTTTGTTTCGTTTTTGATTTTAGCATGGGGTATTTAAGGACTTTAAAGCTACAATGACGTCAACCGTGTAAGTGTATTTTTCTTTTCTTTCTTTTAAGATTTTCTATAAATTTTATTATTTACGCTTATTATGCATTTCTTTTCATGTGCATAAATAAATAATGTGTAAAAACTTGTTATTTATTGGCATCAGCTTTATGTTTAATGTTTCGTTATTTCATAGCAATTATGAAGTTTTTAATTAAAATATTGAAATTTCAAAGTAACTCTTTTTCCTTCTTCAAACAAAACTAATTATAGCCTACAGCACTCAGGAATATTGTAGCTTTCGATTAGTGAAAAAATAATAAATTAATTAATAAATAAAAAATAATAATAAACGGTTCAATGGTAAAATTAATTAATTCAATAGTTTTAGAGGTTCCTCCTATATACAATGTTTACCTCTTTGTAATATTAATATAAATAACTAATGAAAAGATTCAAAACATATACACACGTAAAATAAAAGAAGAACTGGAATTAAAAATGGCAAAAGAAAGTTATATTAGCGAAAATGTCCACAAACAAAATATAGTTTACTTTTCATGTTAATGGTCCACAAAATCGTTAACTAAGTTTTTATTTCAGAGTAAATTAAATAGACCTCTGGCACCAAATGAATCTTTAAACATTATGACAAATGAACGCTTCTAAATTCATAGAAAAACGCGGAACGAATTCTAAAATACGTAAAATGAATGACTGCAGTAGGGAATTCTAACGATGAATTATACCGCCTATTAAAAAAGCAGACTGTTGTATAATAAAACTTTTTGTGTGTGGTCTTTGTTTCCGAAGACGTTGATATACATCAACATGGCTGTGAATTCAATGAACAATATAGTTTACCTTTCTTAAGTTGGTAAAGCCAGAATAACAAAAACTTTAAAACAGTTAATAGATATACGAAAGTTAGTTTAAAAGCTTATGGTGTTTTGTTTATGTGAAAGGATTTTTTAAAAATATGAATGGCTGTGTGGCATTCCAATTAAAAATTCTTTAGATAATGGTTTTTAAGTTGTACAACAAGATATGAAAGTTATTTTGTTACAAAGAGGAATGAATGAAAACGTATATAAAGATACGCAGATGTGTAGACTAGCGGTCATTCAACACTTATTTTAAGTTCAACGCCTTTTTACCATGTGCTTTATATAATACAGGGTGTCTATAAAATGTTGGACACAATTTGATGTTTAATAATTTGTAAAATAATGAAGATAAATTTAGATTGATAACAGTAATGGTTAGATAGACTGAAAAATTTTATGGCCCTTGTCAATGGACTTTCATTTCGTTCGTCGTACGGAGAATATCAAGACGTAAGTCGATTTCGCGGCTGTAATTTTCGTTGCGGCTGTAATCCTGTTCTTTAAATCATCAGCAACATTTTCTCCTGTAAACAATGTCCTTTATGAATCACCAAAAGTCCAGTGGTGTTATATCAGGTGATCTGGGAGGCCAAGGAATGGTGTGGACTTATGTTCAACCGCGTCATTGGCTCCTTTTATTTTCACTGAAAAGACACTAACATCTGTTATTTACTTAGACGTGTTAGAAAATTTCGTATTTCCACAACTCGAAGGGATTCAGCGACATGTCGTTTTGCAACAAGATGTTGCACCACCTCATTGGGGCACCATCGTTCGTAGTCCTTTGAATGACCATTTCCCAGAAAGATGGATTGGACGAGGTGGCCCAATTCCTTGGCTACCCATATCACCTGATATAACGCCACTGGATTTTTTCCTTCGGGGATTCGTAAAGGATATCTTTTACAGGAGGAGAGTGTCGAATTTTGATGACTTAAAGACCAGGATTACAGCAGCAGTAGTCTCTGTGGATGCTAACATGCTTGTTCCGTACCTCGCAGGGCCTGATTATCGCACGGGCACCCGGGGCTCGTGCCCTGTGCACGAAATTTCTGAGGCGCACAAAATTTTACTAATAGTTAAAAATACCTAATCTGAATCCTCTAGTTTTTTTTTTTTTTTTTCTAACACAACTGTGTTTTATTTTTAGGAATAAAATTTTAAAATAAAATCTTGATTAATACTGCACATCAGATCATTTGAAATACATGAAATTGTACAATTAACGTACAGTGAAGCATGAATAATACGGTAGCATCTATATTTGGCTGAATGAAGTAATTTTATTAAAGCCAAAAACAGAAACAGATTTTTGCTGAAATACTTTTTCCAGTCAGTCTGCCTCACCCACTATAAATTGTAGTACATATAATAATAGGAGCTTCCTGAGCAAAAAATTTTGTTAGTCGGGCCCTGCGTACCTGGCGCGAAATTGACTATCGTCTTGAATGTGAAAATCCATTGACAAGGACCATAAAACTTTTTCAATCAATCTAACCGTTAGTGTTGTTAATTTAAATTTACCTTCATCATTTTATGAATTATTGAGCATCAAATTGCTACCAACGTTTTATAGACACCCATTTTTTTTTTATTTTTTTTTTTATTTTTTATATATATATATATATATGAAATTTTTAGTATACCTTTTACTCATAAAGATATGTTAAGTTTATACACAATTTTACTTTTTTTTTTTTTTTTTCTTTTATCGAAAAGGACTAAATTTTTCGATAGAACTTAATATAAGAAATATTGGTCACGATCTCATAACTATATCAATCTATTTAAATTTCTTGAAAAAAGTAAAAGTAAAATAAATAAATAAATATCCTAATTAATATATATGTTTGTATGTGCCCTTCTGCCACATAAATTTCGTTTAGCACAGTAACATCAATAATACAAACTCCAAACACAGACGGCGTTCACATTTTTTTGGTAACAATTTTGTGAGAAAAATAAATATATAGGATATATGTTAGTTTCTATTTAAATCTTTTAAATGTCCAACTGCTTCAGTTCATAATAAAAATAATAATGGAAATTATGCTACTGCTTGTATTAAGCCTAAACGCACGTATAGCAAAACAAAATTAATCTTTTAATGCTTTATACTGTAAAGTAATTTATGCAGAAAGTAAAAATCATTACAAATGTATGGTAATATCTTCAGTACAACACTAAATGTACATTTATTATATCAGATATGTAGAGTTACATGTATACCTATATATATATATATATATATATAATATTAGCT
Organism: Salticus scenicus; assembly: GCA_963930645.1. Lineage (NCBI taxonomy): Eukaryota > Metazoa > Arthropoda > Arachnida > Araneae > Salticidae > Salticus > Salticus scenicus. The sequence continues at coordinate 124,031,410 of OZ005654.1, forward strand.
GGAATTACGCGTATGTTGTCGGGATCCTTTTCATATGTGACGTATTACTAGTAGACAGTCGTGGAGCATACAAAGTAACAGGCATGCTTGGTGGAACACCTCTTTATTTAACATCTATAGATTCTAGGGACTAGGAAAGAAATGGGAAGTTCAGATGATATATTCAGTTGCAAAATACTTTAATCTGGCAGTTCCATACCGCGGCAAGGAATTAGATTGGGGTTTAGTTTGACGTTGTTTCCGAAACTTTGCCATGACATCTTCTCATGTTCGGGGTCGACGTGAATTCGGTACTAGTTTATTCTAGCAGATGATAGTTCGAGAATCCCTTTAATTTTTGCGAGTTTTCGGGTTTTATATCCGTAATTTTTGGTGTAATTTGGCGTATTTCAAATTTCTTCCCTATTTTATTTTATTGTTTACTTTATTTAATAACATGCCTCTTCTTTGTGTCCTATTTGCTAATAATTCGTGCTTACCAGACAGAGTGACGCCCGTGAACGCCCCATTTTGCCAACTCGCCAAGTCATTAATACAATTATTTATTGCTTTAGATTTGACATAAATAATCAAACCCGAATTTATAATCATAAATCTTTTATTTCTTTTAACATTACTAATTCAATTCTTGTATTGAATCTTTCCGGCGCCAGCTACTCTTTTATTACTCATTAAACTTATTTATAGACTATTTCTAGATATCAAGATGCTTATTCAATTTAAATGATTAATTTGTTTATTTATTTTCGAATGATGATCGTGATTGTAATTTCCGTTCGTTATTTTTTTTATGCTTTTAGATTCTTACAGCTTAATATGAAATTTCTTTTAATTCATTTTGCAATATTATTTTGCAATATAAAAATATTAATTTAATTCCTACCTCTTTTTTATCTTATTATATATACATATATAGTTACCAAGTGTTTTGCTTGTCTATATAAATAAAGAGAAGTGTCTGTGTGTCTGTGTGTGTGTCTGTGTGTGTATCTGCGCTCTGGTGCTGACACTACTAATCGCAGAGCCTCCAAATTTGGCGTATAGGTACCTGGGACCCTGCAGGTGTGCACCTCATCGAGATTTTTTCGATTTTCGAATTTGAATTTTTTAAATTAATGTTCTTTCGATTTTAAATATTGGCTTTAATGCTTCGTTTTTCACAGATTTATTCTTTTGATTCAATCGTCTGCGTATCTTAGCAACGGCTATTACGCAACTTATTTTTATTTAATACATTCATTTGAAGGCGAATTTTTCTTTTTCTTTTCTTTCTTTTTTTTTTTTTTTTTAATTTGCTATATTTATTGAAAATAAAATCGTAATGCAGTAGAAAAAATTAAGTATAATTAGTTTTAAATTAAAAAGCGTATTTATAACAGTTATGTTTAATTTTTTGTAGTAGAACAACTTCTTATTTTTCATTTTTACTTTCCGAACACTATAGTGAGGAAAGTATTGTAATCATGTCAAAAATCCGAATTCGAGATTTTGATGTTTCTATACGTTTTGAGGTCCCCTGAGTCCGTTTTCACTATTTTTACGATGATGTATGTATGTTTGTGTGTATGTGTGTGTGTGTGTATGTGTGTATGTGTGTATGTATGTGTGTATGTCTGTGAGTGAACACGCTAGCGTCTAAACGCTTTGTTCGATTAACCTGAAAGTTGGTACGCATATTGTAAGTCACCATAGTACGAACCCTATAGATTTTGGTGAATCTAGCACTTATAGTTTTTTTACAGGGACACAAAGAAAAATTCTTTATCATTATGGCCTATGGGAGCAAAATCTTAAAAGTGCGATAGCATCTAAACGCCTTATTCAATTGAGCAAAAAATTTACACACATATAAGTCACACACATATAGGTCACAAATACTCAATCTGTATAGATTTTGGAGAATCTAGCACTTATAGTTTTTTTTACAGAGACACAAAGAAAAATTCTTTATCATTATGCCTATGGGGCCAAATTTTTAAAAGTGTGATAGCGTCTAAACGCCTTATTAATCTGAGCAAAAAATTTGTACACATGTTATAGATCACAGTTGAACTAACTGTATAGATTTTGGTGAATCTAGCACTTACAGTTTTTTTACAATGACACAAAAAAAAATTCTTTATCATTATGGCCTATGGGACTAAATTTTTAAAAGTACGATAGCATCTAAACGCCTTATTGAATTGAGCTGAAAATTTATATGAGTATTATAAATCACAGTTGCACTAACTATAAGCATTTTGGTGAATCTAGCATTTATAGGTTTTTACAGGGACACAACGAAAAATTCTTTATCATTATGATCTATGGGCTCAAAGTTCAGTAGCGTTAAATAAAACATCGTGTAATAGATGGAGAAAAATACTCAAACACTCTATTATGTTTTTCTCTCTTTTGTTTGTTTAACAACTGCTCTTTCTTTACTTTATCTACAAAACTGTTAATTACTCAATGTTCGGAAAGTCGAGTGGAGTCACTCCAGATTTTTTAATTAATTCCTTTAACCCTTTGCCGCTCAGTGTTCCACTACATGGAACACCTAATTTTAATTCTCAAGTGCAAAAACTCATCCCGGAAATTTTTTAGCAAAAATTTACATTTATAACAAAGCAGAAAACGCCCTTTTTTCAACATGAAAATTTAAAATTTCTTCTATTATAATTATGTTCGTAAATTCCGGTGGCAGTGTAATTTAAATAATCAGAATTATCTTGCCCCGCAAAGGGTTAAAATACTCCGGAATAGATTGAAATGTTGGGATCTATGCAACTTTTACGAGTTGTTGTTGTCGATAATGTTTACTTATAAAGTGATTTATTTATTAAATTAAATATTATTTGAATTTAATAAGGTTTACTTACAGATGTTTCAAACCGAAAATTTCTCGAAAAGGAACAATGCTAATTTTTTATTTTTTAAATATTTATGATCAGCTATGTGGCTAAAAGCCATTTTTAAAATTAGTTTAGTAATTTTTAAAATAAATTAAGTAGTGAACCTTAAAGGGTTAAAAGAAAAAACTTTTATTTATTAATTTTTTTTTAACAGTATTTATCGAGAAAAATGGTAGTATATACGTAGTAAAAAGGATTAAATCGATTAAAATTTATTTGTTTATATATATATAATATATATATATATTAATCTACTTTTTATTTTATTTTATTACATTGGTCGGAATCAAATCGTAATATAGTGTAAATACCATGGGCTATAACATACATGGTTCAAAAGTAAAATATTTAATAGATGCTGAGATACAGTCATCTTTTAAAATAGTAGCAGATCCCCCCTGTCGTCGATAAATATCCAGATTGAAGTGTCCGGAAAAGATCTTTCTGCAGGCATGGGAAACCTAGACCCGATGCAGTGCGGGCGGGAAAAGAGCTGCCGTAGACAGCGGGTACCCGAAACGAGGTTTCGAGCAATTTCAGTTACTTTTTTTTTTTTTTTAGTTTTTGTCTATAATGTGGTGTAAAAAAATAAATTTTAATTCAATTCTTTCGAAAATTCGTTTAAATATAGTGACCAGCGAAGCGGGCGTAGCCTGCTAGTAATAAATAAGCTTACTACAAAATTTACAGAAAAATTTACCAGATGTTAGCGAAACAATATTCTGAAACATAAAATGCACACCATTTAATTTTTGTTGAATAAATATTTTTTATTGTGCGTGCATGAAAAATAGAACATTTTTAATTACATATGTTGAAAGTTTGACATAATTTGGCAATTTATGTTAGAAATTAAGTTAAATAAAATAAAATTAAGAAAATTATCGTGAAAAGAATGAGATGAATTGCACTTATTTATTTATTTATTTAGAAGGTGGCTGCAAAATACTGCTTCAAGTATCGAATCATTTTATAGTACAGATATAAAATAAAAAATGATAAATACACTAATATGATGAACATTATAAACAAAAATTGACCTTGAAATTATTTTAATAAAAAATCGACCGCTATCTTCATCGATTGCACTCTCCATCGATGACCTCTTTCGCCATCATCCAATTGCGTCGTTAATCATTTTAAGAGAATGAATAAACCACTAAAAATGACTAAAAACGGGAAGGGAAGGATCCAAGGAAAAATTATGGAAAGAAAAAGAAAAACCTCGCAATCCCAAGTGCATAGAAAAAATAATTAACTAATTAATTAATTAAAAAACTGTTATTAGTGCGAAAATGCAATAAAAATTGGCTACAAAAAGTAACCGAAACTCAATAAAGGGGAGCACAGGGGCTTGAAGATATCGTCGAGGCTTAGGTACATTTCATCTATTATCTGAGTGAAATTGTTTTAACAAATGATTAAAATTATCTGTTATTTTTTAGAATGTTATAGTATTTAGTAGTAACCCTCTATTTATTTTCTAAGAATTGTGAGCGCATAAGGCTTTTTTTTTTTTTTTTTTTTCCCTAAAAATAATTTTTCGCAATATGGATGGAATAATTGAATCTCCAAACTCAATACATAACATATGAAAAACTCCTTACGGCCTTGTAACTTCTAAAAAATGTCTAAAATTTAATCCTTTTTTATTTTTTTTTTATTTTTACGATAACTTTCTTAATTTTATTTTCTATTCAAATGAATTTTTGATATAAGTTGTCGTATATATCACGCTGTCAACCAAAGTATGAGTCTAAGGATGTTCTTTATACATCATAAGTTTAGAGCCACTTTTTTGAATATTTCCTTAGATAATAGAAAAAATGTTTGTTTATTTTTTAAAGGGGGGGTCTAATAATTTGATTATTTACTGTATCTAATAATATTACAAATAAATAATATAACATTCATTGTAAATTATGATAAAACAAATTATATAACGCAATTTGTTATTCTTAAAAAGAAAAGAAAAAATAACGGGCTTACAATAAACTGTTTTAAAAAATATGTAGAATATTTAACTATTACAATTTTCCTTCAATCCATTTCTTTAAAATTACAATAGTTGTACACCTTGTTCCAATATTTTGTCAAAGAAGCATTGCATTGTTTAAAATTGCTACTACTATTCAAACACGATGTTATAAATTTCGATATTTCGATTGGTCTCTCTCTCTCTCTCTTTTTTTTTTTTTTTTTTTTTTTTTTTAACTTAGAGGTTACTTGAGTAGGCTACTTATTTATTATTATTTTCTACAATTGTCTATGTTGTTTATAAAGTCAAATATATGGTGTAAAAGAATAAATCTCATATGGAAGAACTTAAAATATAGAAGAGAATACATATGTTTACTCAGATAAGAACTAGAGAGTAATAATAAATATCAATGTGCGTACGGTCAATATGTTCTATTTTTTGTAACGGCTATATCCAAAGTAGCAATTTCCTTGAAAAATGGGAGTACTTATTTTGATTTATTTCACAATATTAAAATAAATCTTATCTGTTTATTTTCTGTGGACATATATTTTTTACAAATCTTTGAAAGAAATGTGTAAGATGATTGTGTTAAAGTTTTTAAGACATTTGAATATCTAAATATTGTGACAATGGTGTGAATCGCAGTAATTTCTCATTGAATAAAACTGTAACAATTACAGCATGGTAAAAAGGCAACTTCTACAGCTGATCTCAAGAGACCACCGAAGTCATCAAAGTATATTATAGTGAGAAATTACACTATAAAGCGATGTAGAAGATACATAAAATTACATTCATGCATAAGGAAAACAATAATTGAGATCATTGAGATCCTTGGAAATTGATATTGTATAAACAATGACAGAAAAGAAAATTCATATTTAAAAAAAAAAAAATGTGTTTTACAAGCAAACATACAAGATTGTTGCGCATTAGCAGCAAACAAAGTTATATATTCGTAATCTTAGTTTTAATTATAATAATAAAAAGGAATAACCAAATAGCCAAACAAGTATGTCTAAAATATAATATTGCATTCAAAAATTTCTAATTTAAAAATGCGAAATAAAATAAAAAAACATATATACTGACTTCTGTTGCCAAAAATGATAAAGAAATGTTTGAAATTTTACATAATAGATAAAAAACAACAAAAAAATCCAGAAAATAAATTAAATGATAAACTATTATGATGTTGTATTGCATTGAAAAAAAAAAATGCGCGTACAGGTTTAACAACTTTCTTTTCTTCTTTTAGAAATTTTAAATATAAAAGATTACACGTATAAAATGAAAAAATGTATAAAAACATCAGTAATTTTTCCTGCCTTCTTGGCTTCATATGAGGTGTTTTAATTTATATATAGGGGAGACCCGTGTACCTAGGGCCGCTTTTTTTCAATGCCCAAAAACAGAGCCCTTGACCTGTTTAAAATTATCAAACTGATATGTACAGTCGGGGAAAAAAATCGCAGCACTCGCTGTAATTTCATTATTAATTGACGCAGAAAAATTTAATAGAGACCATTCAACAGGAAATTAAATGCACGTTTTGAAAATGCTGTCGAATTTTGAATTAGGGGTTATCTACATATTGAAATGAGCGCTAACTTTGATTTTTTTTTCAAAAGCAATACCCAATTTTGACTTTATATTCGAATTTCTGAGAGTCTGGCAGTGCGGAAAAGTATACTGTTTGTATACTTTATCTTTAGTATTTATAGAGTTATAATCAAAAATGTGTTAGGGGGTTATCTGTAAATGTAGAAAAATAAAATTAAGATCTTATAAGAAATAGATAAATTTTAATGTTTTGCACCGGAAATCTTTCAAAAAAAAAAGAATTATAAAAATTAATAAAAAGATTGACTCTTTTCCAATTTCTTAATTAGCCTGAATTCAGTTTCTTAAATTTGTATATACTTCAGTACTTTTTTAAATAATTTTAGGTCTATTTAAATACATTACACTTTCGATTTGTTCAGACTGTACTCTTTGAAAAAAGTGCAATATTTTTGAAGTAAACGTGTCTATTATGGCTCTAGTGATCACCAATAAAGCTTGAATTTTCTTTGGTAGGTGTAACATAAGATATGAAATGAAATAATATACATGTATATATACAACAACGCATAAACTAAATCTTTTCGGATAAATTATTGCAAGGGTTTATGAAGTAAATAGTAAACAATTTTAATCGCAATTACCAGTTTTGTGTCAGTTGAACTCTTTGGAACTGTACGATTCGTTTTATAATTTCTATGAAAATATAATTTCTTAATTAACCCTTTCGCGACTGCTGACGTAGATTCACGTCATTTGAAAATCTGTAACTTTCTTAGTGGGCGTTTCTTTCGTAATTTGTGTGTTACTTATTTCTTAAGTGTGTGCCCAGTGTTCATATTTTTGCAAAAAATATACTATGGATAGAAATATATTGATTAGAAAGAATATAATTATACTGTATATTCATTTGTAATATCATTGTGAATACAGAAAATGTGTTCTGAAATACTTTATTTTGAGAGAATAACGCCTTTAGGTGAATCTTACTGTCAAAATTACAAAATCCTGCGGTCTCAAAATGTGTTAAAATACATTTATAAAAGTAAAAGTATATTTAAAATATATATAAAGTTAAAATATATTAAAATTTTAAAGACTAAAGTATCCTTAAAATAATAAACCTCCCCCCTACAAAATAAATAATAAAAAAAAAAAGCAATATATGAAGCAAATGATTAAGCCTTTAACTTAAGAAACGATTTTACAAGTCTGTCTTGCATTCCAATTCCATTCTTTTTTTATTTGCCAATTTTTACATTTAAAACAGTAAACCCCGCCTATTTAGTTATATTTTTCTTCTAGTGTTCGTTTAAAAGATTCAAAATTTATCACCATTAATCGATGAAGTAAATACCACTTGTTCATATTTTTGTCAACATAAAATAAGGGGTTTAACACGAATACTCAATGTCACATTTACTTTTCTTTCCTGTATTGTTTGGTTTTGAAGAACGATGAAGGCGGGGTTTGGCTTCTTTAGAAAACAGGAATTCTTGATGCTAAGACTAATGTCTAAAAATCATCATTTTTATTTTATTTATTTGCGTTTGACGTTGTTGTTATATAATTTGACGCGTAAATAAAAAATAAACATATTTTGTTTAATTTTCCTTGTTATTTTTTAAAGATTTGATTCGTTATCTCATGCAAAACTTTGAAAGAGACGGCCCCCTAAACCACTCCAAAAGAAAGATTTATTTATATCTCGAAAACTAATAACTGGAATGAGCTGCAAATTTGCACACCCATATTTTTCAGCATTAGGATTCATTTTATGTAAAAATTAGTATAGGTCATAATTCATAATTTTTATGAATATGAATTTATTAATATTTTTCAAAATTAAAAATATTTTTCAGAATCAAAAGTAATGATGGATTATGTTTGGGTTTCTTCACTGTATCTTGTAAAAAAAGAATTATATCGATCAAGTTATTTTTTGTGAAGATATTAATAAAAGTGTGAAATAGGAATTTAACATTAGCACCTTCAAACTTTGAACGCTTATAACTCTGTGAAAAAATAAGTACAATATACAACTAATATACTTTTTCGCGTTGTCGCGATCCCAGAAATTCAAATATAAAATAAAAATGGGGCATTACCATTGAAAAAATCAAAGTTGGTGCGCGTTTTAATATGTAGACGACCCCCAATTCAAAATTTCAGTTCATTTTCTGAAACTACTCACAATTCCCCGTCGAATGATACCTATTACATTTTTCTACATCTATTAGCAACGAAGTTACGTCGAGTGCTGCGTTTTTTTTTTCCCCGACTGTACATATCTTTAGGACTAATTACTTCCAATTGGGATTAATATAAACACCTAAAATAATAAATTCTGACAAATAGAATGTTTAAAAAAAAACTTCACTCGTGGCCCTAGGTACAACACCCTCATTGTACCTGGGGCCAGACCTCATTGTACCTAAGGCCATTCTCTCAAATTCAGATTTCACTTTGTAATGAATATAAAATAAGCATATAAACATGTATTTTATAAAAGAAACAATATCAAGTAATATATTTATTTATCATGTAATAATTATCATGTTGTTGCCTTAATTTAAAATACGAAATTTTTCACTTTTTTTTTCTTTTCTTTGGGATATTCTAACAGAATGTCCCCCCCCCCCCTTCAATTTCTTTCTTTTTTTTTTCTGGAGTGTCTCTTGGATTTCTAGATCTCTCTGGTTTTCGGTCACATCTTTTCTTTGATGGGGGGGGGGGGGGGTTGCTTTAGGTAAAGGTTTTGCTTAGGTTCGTTCGTACCTGTTAAAGCATAACACAAGAAAAGATGTTAGATGTTGAAGGTTTCGAAATTTCAACAGGACACGAATCAGAGACATCCAAGTCTATCATTGTTGGTTCACTTTCTTCTTGGAAAATCTTTTTTTTTTTTTTTTTTTTTTTTTTTTTTTTTTTAATTTATGGAGGGATTTTGTCTTTCAGTCACATTTGAACTAAAATATTCATCCTCAGTGAATGTGTTTCGATTTATTGGCTATATGCCGGATACACGAAAACCTGATAGAATGTTTACAGGAGTAAAGGCCGACGGATAGGACTTGCCAACACCTTCAGTAACGTCATATATAGTGATTGGTTTACCAGGGTTTGCCAGCATCCAATTACTACAGACTGTACTGTGTTTCTTACCATTTTCTCGACCGCTGACGTAGATTCACGTCATTTGAAAATATGAAACTCCACCAGTGGGCGTTTCTTTTGCAACTTGTATGTTATTTGTTTCTAAAAAATATACACAATATTCATATTTGTATAATCAGTATACTATGGATGCAAATACTTTGATTAGAGAGAGTGATTATAATGCATATTCATTTGTAATATAAATGTGAATATGGAAAATTTTGTTTTGAAAAACTGTAACTTATGAGAAAAACGCCCACAGGTGGACTTTACTGTCAAAAAGACAAAAACATGCAGTTGCGAAAGTGTTAAAAGGTCCAAACACACTGGCCCTAGGTACAAGGCAGCGATGTGGCCCTAGGTACAAGTTTTGGTAACTTCATTCAAAATGCCTTCCACTAAAATATCCACATGCAGAGAGGACTAATTAAATATCTCATTTATTACTCAATATAACAAGCAAAATTATACACTAGAAATGAAAGAAAAATATTTGACTTGACTTTGTTAAAATAGCAAAAGTGATGAGCTGGAAAATTTTACTTCAAACCATGTAAATTCGTTTTCTACATGTAACTTGTCAAAACTCTCTCCTCAAAAGTTCCAAAGTAGTTGTAAAAGTAGCAATTGGTGTTGTTACTCGCCCAATTGAGTATTAAAACTTAAAATTAAATATTATTCAAATAAAGTGGGGTGGCCCTCGGTACATGATGGCCCTAGGTACACGGGTCTCCCCTATATATATATATATATATTTTTTTTTTTTTTTTCAATACACAGTAACCATACTATCTTTTATCCTCTCTCCTCATCAAAAATAGGCTAAAAACGTAAGACAAATTTCAAGTTTGCGTACTAATACATAGATAATAAAAACATAATATACTCAGATTTTAATGAATTGAAGCTTTAAATAACGGCATTCTTCTTCACCCTTATAATTTATATGCTTCTTAAAAAAAAAAATAATAATGCTTTTTATTACTTACTTTTAGATGTTAGAAAAACCTGTTGTTTCGAAAAATTTATCTCGGTGGTACAGAAAACATTTATTATATTTAAAAAATACTTTTAAAACTTTAAAATTTTAATTTTCTATTTTTCAAAAATCTGTCTAATAATTTTTTTAACAAGTACTAAAACTCTAAAGGCTAGGGCATAAATCGTAATTTATGATAATCGAAGTTCAAAAGATGGTACCATGAATTACAGCACAATAGCGAACAATGGTGTAATATTGGGCTGAGAAATATATTTACGAAATATTTTGCAGTATTTTTACCCTTTTCTTTTACATTACACTTTTTTGGAAAGTTTTTTTTTTTTTTTTTTTTTTTTAAAGTCGCTAAACATTTACACATATTCAATATAGTTGCGATAATACAGAAGTACCAAAATACTATGAAAATAACACCATATAATTTATTTGTAGTATAGATACTAAAACCAATGTATAACTTTGGTACAACTAATTCAAAACATATTTATTAAAATATCCAATTAGTTGAAAAATTACTTCTGAGCTTTCGAATCATGTTCGTAGAGTCTTCTTCAGAGATTAAAATACTATAAAAACATATTTTCGTCAAAAATATATAAGATAAAAATATAATCGAAGAAAATAGTAAAAAAGTAGATTCCATATGTCTTGTTTTACTATGTCGAAAAGTTCACATTTAAACAAGACTTATGAAATCTATCTTTTTATTGAACTGATTACTACCTTTTAAATGAACTGGTCTACTTTTTAAATGAACTTTATATTTATGCACTTAAACTTCGATTATATTTTTATCTTATATATCTTTGACGAAAATGTTTTTATAGTATTTTAATCTCTGAAGACTCTACGAATATGAGTCGAAAGCCCAGAAGTAATTTTTCAACTAATTGGATAATTTAATAAATGTGTTTTGAATTAGTTGTACCAAAGTTATACCTTGTTTTAGTATCTATACTACAAATAAATTATTCTATGCAATGTAATCAACCTAAAAACAGCATATAGTCTCAATCAAAAAGTTCTGATTACTACTACCATATCATAGTTTCAAGTAAGTTTTAACTCTCTTTGGATTTTATAATTTTCGTAAATGTAAATTACTTTCATATATATGTATTCGATATTTGTATGACAATGCATGCGAGGACGCATATGAGAAAGAATGCGTCTACAAATATAATTAAAATTTTCAATAGCACAGGGATGAAAAAGTTTTGCTTTCTTCGCTACCAGTATTTTTCCACAAAAATTTCTAACCTATAAAATCACAAAAATAACTGTAAAAATACTGTGAAAATTTCTGTATAGAAATAAATACTGGTGGCAGAAAAGGCGGAACTCTTTCTTCCCTGATAGCACCGACGATAATATAAATTGCAACGATTTTTGAAATATTATATCATAGGAAAACTAATAAATTGTGTTATTTTGAAAAATGTTTATATTAAAAATTTAAACTCCTCGCGCCCCAGGGTATATACAAAATTTTGACTGTTACAAAATTTCGACAAAATGACTGTTAGTATTATATATATATATATATATATATTTAATTCTCAATGATCAGTTAAAATTTATCTTCATTGTGTACATGCATACGATTTTTTTTTTCTTTTTTATGTACTGTTATATTGAAAATTATGATCATCAAACGATAGGGCCACCTCTTAAGAGATATGCAGAAATTTATGTCAAGGTGAAAATAAATACAACTTTCTATAAAATTCTATGCATTATTTCTCGAGACAGAGTTGGCAAAACTTTTTGTCACGCACAGACACGCAGACAGTCATTTTCTAAAAATGTTCAAATCACATTCAGGAACCCTCAAAGCGTGTAAATCAGTAGAAAACCGGAAATAAAATTTTTTTTTACGAGTCCAATACTTTTTTCTATTAAATATGGAATAAGGTAACAAGAAAAAAAAAAAAGATACGCTCCGCACGGAACGCTTTCTAACAGGTGCACATTTAATGTTACTTTTTTCTTGTACAGTCATAATCCATTCAGAAAATCTATGAAAATTACGTACATTTACAATAATTTAAAAATTATTCAGAAGAAAAAAATATTATAGATTATATAAAATATTTTTAAAAAGCTTCATAGCAAAAAAGTCTTGAACACTAAAAACACAATCTGAAAGAAAAACAGACGATATTTTTCGGAGCATGTCTTTAAAGTTTCATATGCATGAAATACACATAATGCACGTGGCATTTAAGTACAGTATTTAAAAAAAATGCTTTAATCGCAAATCAAGACTATCTCATCTACCATCTTTCAAACGGGGGGTTAAAGATATCTAATACATATAAAGGGGGAGGAGGGAAACTGAAGTCACACACACTGTTCGTGACTTACACGGCGCTTCTTTCTTCTTTCTTTTCTTTTCTTTTCTTTTTTTTTTTTTTGTTTCATTTTTATCGAAACGGGCCTTTAATTTTTTTTAATTTTTTACAGGATTCAAATATCAGAGAGTGCCGCGGTATCTCAAAAAAGAACTTTTTTCTTTCTTTTTTTAAATCACGTACTAGAGCGAGAAAGTACATATATTTATATTGACCGGGGAATAGTATTTTTTTTTTTTTTTTTTTTTTTTTTTTTTAAGGATTAAGTTTGAAAGTATTTTTTAAAGAGGTGGGAGATAAGTTGCGTACCTAAAAAATAAATAAATAAAAGTTCAATTTTAGAATAAAATACATATATATCGATTTTAGGGGTATAAAAAATTAGACTTTCGTTATTTTTTCAAAAATTTTCTCTAGCGAAAACTAATTTCGTACTTGGCGAAAAATAGACTAACAATTGAAATTCTATTGACTTAATTACTTTTCTTTACATAATATAAAATGTATTAAAAAAAAAAAAAACAAAAAAAAAAAACTTGAAGTTTACTATTGTTAAAAATGTTTTGAGAACCAATCACTTTTATTGGTTCAAAATATCACAGAATCGATAAAATCAATGGAGTATTGCCTAGTCTTACTCTTAAATATAAACGCAACAAATAATTCCATAGTCTCTATGAGTGTTAATAAATAATCTAGTGTGGCACACACACTACTTTCTCTTACCTCAGATTACTATAAACATATTAATCACAAGTTAAGGTATATGATATGATGTGCTGTATTTGAACATTTATAATACAGTTTTAAAAACGATTTAAAATATTTTTAGAAACAGTAGTATTAGACATACACTTTCTGTGTGAAACCTCTACCCTTCCTCTTCTCCATGTGATTTCTTGTACTTACTTTAATAAAAATATTTAAAGCTGTTATTACATTATTAAAAAAATAATAATAATAATAACTAGTTAATACCCGTCAAAATTTGACGCATGATGTGAAACTAAAATCTTTTCACGGCATAAAGTTTAAAACACCCTTGCTTTAAAATTTCACATTGCTCTTAAATGGTTAAAAACCCCTTGCTTTAATATTTCACATTGCTCTTAACCGGTTTTAAACCCTCTGCTTTAATCAATTAGCTTTTGGATGGAGTGAGAAGGGGAAAATTTCATGAAATTTCAATATACAAATTTAATCATACTCCAGATAATAATAATAAAATCCCAAGGTTTTCCTAATTTTACTCTAAATATGACCAAAAGAATGTTAGGAATAATTAAAAGAAAGGCAGAATTTATATAAATTATCGAAATAATCCATATTTCTTAATGAGATAGTATCAATATTTGTGATAATCAAAGCATCAAGCATGTAAAGTAATCCCACAATAGAATTCCTCCCTGCCACACCAAATCGACTAATAATCTATAGAACTCCACTCGTTTTATGTTCACTGTGAAATTTATTCGTTGCTTTTCACGCAAAATGAATGAATACAAAGATTTACTATACCAGATTACAATTATATTAACTTACTATCAACGATAACAGATCACAGTTTTTTAATAAAAGACATACATGAAAGACAAAGATTTTATTCACTTGTAAAATATATCATTAATTGTAATTTGCCAAGACAATAAGTGCATTTTAAGTGTAAAATAATAGTTTTGATTCTGATTTTTCCTTCCCATATTTGTAAAACCACTGGAATATAATCCAAAATATTAATTTATTGTATTCTGAATATAAACTGCAAATCGGAAAAAAGTTAAAAAATGTTTTTACTGGAATAGTTTTATAACAGTTTATTCTATCAAAATAGTATATTTCAACAAAAGTATACTGTCAAAAATAAATAAATAAGAATCAATTTAGTACTCTAGGAAATTAATTTGCTCATAAAATTTTTAATAATAAATTATACTATGTAAATTTTTACTCGTATAAAATATCAATATTTTAATGTTATTCTTTTTAAATTATTTTTACTGTAATATAGTATCGAAACGAAGTATCAGAGATTATAATAATTAGAATAAAAATAATAAATAAAATAAAATAAAATAAAATAAAATAAAATAAAACTTCCTTTGATTTTAAATATTTATCTCCATCGATACGTATTCGCAAATTGCTTTATTTTTAACATACTTCCTTAGAAAGTGTGAATCAATGAATTAATCGTGTGAATTATTTTTATGATTGAGCCACGGAGTAATATTAACTTTAATTAGGCGTTAATGAGCTTTAATTAGACGTCTACCATAGACATATGAAATATTACTGTCGTTTGTTAAATCTATCATCGGTATTCGTACTGCACTGCATAAAGAGAAAGGAATATTCCCGTTCCGAATTGGTTCAAAATTTTCTCGCGCATGCCCAGATCGTGCGATTTTGGTCTCACAGAATATACTTTGTGTTTTAATATTATAGATATTTGAAATTATTCAGACACTTTTCGTCCCCACCATTCTTTGACACTTTTTCGACTAATTTTGTGTTGCTCTGTATATTGTCTATATATTGTAAACACATCACGTGCTGCAGTTAAATTTGGCAGGGCAAAACTTTCCATAAAACAATTTGAAATGTACATCCAAGTTATTTCCAACTATAGTCCCAATTTATCAGAATTTTTTTGTCTGGTCCTGTAAAAGGATAAATGCTTTTCATATCATATTCTGTGTAAAAGCTTTTTTTTTTTTTTTTTTTTTGCGCACAAAAAATACATTTTAATTTCATTTTGTTTAGTACAGCATAAAGATGTTAAACTGTTATGATTGATAGATTTTGCTCACATACATAATGTATTTAAACAGTTTTGTATGTCCCTCTACACAAACCATTTGTCTGATCTAGATAAAAATTTTCAAGTAAACATCCATACATAATACAAATTTAGAATACCAAATTTGGACTTCCGGCTTTTTTTTTTTTTTTTTTTTCATTATGCTTATAACAGACTCTTTATGTTTCAACTCTTAACATTTTCATTATGTTTATAACTCTCTCTTACACACACACACATGCACACACAGAGCTAAAAACCTGATATTTGTATTCAGAAGATCTGAAAAAGTGTGATTATAGTAAAAACTCAATTTCGAAACCTAAAATTCATTCTTGACTCCAAAACAACACTTTTTCTAGCAATATAATAGCTATTTGTTTTTGATTCTGCTAATGATTGACTGATTGATACATCACATAAACACGCATTCAAAACTTAATTTTTGGATTTAAAGGACCTCAAAAAAGATTTATTACAGAAAATTCTGAATTTCGAAAATTTCACCCAAAAGTAATATTTTGTGCGCTATATATGGGTAAGAAAAAATAAAAATGCAAAAAATAAATAAATAAATAAATAAATAAATAAAATAAATAAATAAAAAATAAAAATAATAAAAAAATAAAAGAACGGAAAATGCATCGTGATTATTCAAGATAGTCTTTCTTTAATGTGATTTGGATGGTTTAAATTCTGTTTCATTCGTAAATCACCGAGGTCATTTCATCCGTGTAGAATTAAGAGGTGATTCTTATCAAAAGCGATCTCTCTCAAGAGTCAAACAAAGCAATTGCGAAATGACTGCCAGTGAAAAAGGAAATGCATTTCTGTAAGTATATCAGTCTTGAGTGTGGTACGTCAATTTCTTGTATAATCAGAATTCCTGAAAGATCCAGAGAAAAAATTTACAAAAATCTCACAAACGTTGTAATAATAATATTAAATCATGCTAAAACTAATCCGGTTTCAAAATAATGAATGATGTTTACGTTTTATCTTTACAATCGTAAGGAGCTATACCTCATTTAGATAATTCCATGTAGTTTAAAATAGCACAGGTCTTTAAAATCGTTTAAAAAATGTGTAATAATCAAAATACACCATACTACGAAAAATATTTGGTCTAAAGATATTGTTGGTGTAAGGATTGAGGCCAACTGTTTCTTCGATAGGAACTTAGGTCTGGATGGGATGCCTGCCATGCGTATCTTACTAAAAGGTTTTAGCACGTATTTACATGAGTTTCGCAGAAAATCACGAAAAACTGACTGCTAGACTGACGAGCGTGACCTGGAATCAAACTAGCATATCCTGACTACTAGCTTAGAAAGCAGAACCACTCGACCGGATTTTGATTAAATATATATATATATGGGAGAAATTAAATTTGGGGAAGTATTGGGTAATGATATTATAATGAGAGTAATCAGAAGCAAACGCACATACAGGATATTACTTACAAACTTTGAATAAACACCATAAAATGCAATAAACTCGCAACAATTGTTTCGGGTCGAAAAAACACACGACCCTTCATCAGGCGAATAAAGTAAGTACAAAGCGGCAACGCTTTGACTGCAGCACTCGTGCTTACTTTATTCGCCTGATGAAGGGTCGTGTGTTTTTTTCGACCCGAAACAATTGTTGCGAGTTTATTGCATTTTATGGTGTTTATTCAAAGTTTGTAAGTAATATTTTTACAACGCCAGTTTATTGATGCTTCTTTATTAAAAAAGCACATACAGGATGTTCCAAAATTCGACCAACAAATTAAGAAGGTTGATAGAGGTATCAAGTGAATTAAAACTTACCACTGAACACGAGGTCGAAAGCCACGTTGAGAGGATGAAAATCATGAAAAACCAAGGAGGTAGATTGAACGGGCGGGAACAATTGCATGGAATCCAGGTTCGCCGGATCACAATCCGCGTGACTTTCTCCTGTGTTGTCACCTTAAATCACTCGTTTATGCGATGCTGTTGAATATACCGGAGGATCTCATAACACAGATTGTAGCTGCAGAGGCAGATATCAGAAGCATAACTGGCATCTTTGAGTACGTCCGGAAATCGGTTTTAAGTCGTTGTATAGACTATGTGTGATGTCAAGGGGCACCATTTCCAGCAACTCTCGTACTTAGTGTTGTACTTTTGTACTACTAGCATGGTTAAGAACCTACATGCGTTTATTGCGATTTTCACCCTCTCAACATAGTTTGCGACCCCATGTTCAATGGTAAATTTTCATCCTCTTGATGACTTCTACCACCCATCTTAATTTGTCGGTTGAGTTTCGGAACACGCTGCATAAAGAAAAATCAATATACTGTACATTATACATAGTGCATTTTACAGTTTTTATTTTCAACAAATGGAGTACTGAATACATGTATCTTAGAGAGATAGTTTTATTTCTATTGATTGGAGCGCACATTACTGGTAGTCTACAATGTATCTTTTGTATGGATGAGGCACAAAACGAAGATTCCCCCTTAAAAGCTTGTCCATAAACTACATTTTTAAACTACAACCATAGGTCATGGAAGTATTATATTCGGTTCAAAAATTCGATATCGAGTTTTCCCCCTGATTTACACGTTTTAAGGCCTCCTGGGTAAAAAAAAAAAAAAAAAAAAAAAACGTTTTTGGCAATTGGTCAGTGTGTGTGTATGTATGTATGTGGGGAATCTTCTGGTTATCATATCTCCGAAACCAATGAAGATAGAAAAGCGAAACCTCAGAATTGATACAGGTCTGGTGTACAGATGAATGTTTCAAATTTTGGTGAAAATTAGGAAACCGGAAGTGGGACCTAAATCTGTATCTCAAAAACGGCTCTAATGATTTTCTTCAAAGTGGCTATATAAACAATATATTAGATGTCCTTTCGAATGATATAGTTGGTTAGTTCAGAAAAATTGATAGGCGCACTGTATAATAGCTCAATTTCAGGTCTCGCAAGTGCGTTCCTTTAAAAACGGTTGTACGGATTTTTTTCAAACTCGCCATCATATTATCTCCTTTTTAAATATCCCTTTGCATGTAATTATTGTTTTCCGGTCAATAATTGAGAATGCAGTGTTTTGGTAAAAGTTGGTATTTCAAAAACAGCTCTAACGATTTTCTTGAAAATTGTTACATAAATCCATTTTAGATACCCTTTCTCATGTATTACGTGATTATTGCAGGAAAATTAACGGTCCTCCTGGTTAGGTAGTTCAGTTTTAGGTCTCGGAAATTGATGTTTAAAAAAATAACACTATCATTTTATTTTTCTTATTTTAATTCGCTATGTAAACACTGTTTTATATGTCTTTACACGTGTATTAAGTTTCTCTTACTGGAAAATTTCAAAAAAATGCATATAATATCTCCAAAAAATACATATAATACGTGTAATAGTGGGTAATGGAAGTCGTGTGGTTGTTTCACAGCACACGACTAATTTATTTATTTTCAATTTTGTTATTTATTCTTAACAAATCAAAAATTTTAATAGATATAGAGAGCTAATATAGTATAATGAAACATAAACCACTCAAAAAATACATTCAAAGGCTACAAAAATATATTAGGGTCAGTTATAAAAAAAATTTGTAATAGCGTTTGTCTTCAAACCTAATTTACAGTAATTAAGTTGAAGGAAATTTGTAAAAACCTTAAATCTAACAACAATTAATAATATAAAACTTTGAAACGGTGCAAAATCATCTTCAGCAATGGGTATAAATATACTAAAATAAATTAAATAGTAACAGTACTCAGTGGGGACAACACATTTTCACATCTAGATGGCCATGTAGTTGCATTTAACCTTTATTGGGTCTCTTTTTTATTGGATAATATGTGCGTGGCTAAAACACTTTATTTCAGTGCACTTGTATCCACTGCTGAAGATGATTATGTCCCATTTCATGGTTTTGTATCACTATTATTATAAGATTTAAATATTTTACTAATTTATCTAAACGTAAATAGTTTTTAAGGTTATATATTTGTATTAAACTTCATTAACATATACAGTAAACTCTCGATTATCCGGAACCTCCATTTTTATTGATTATTTTTCAAATACAAATTACGGTGGATTTAAAAAATAATTATTTATACAATTAGGTACATACAATTAAATTTTATAGAAAACAAAAAGTGAAGACAAAATAGGTAGGGAAGATATTCAATACCGCGGATAATCGGCGAAAAAAAGATTATTTTTTATGTGAAAGTTTATTTTTTTTTCAAACTGTATTAAAACAAGAGCAATAATCACATTTTTTGTTTGAACGAATAATTAAAAAAAAAAAAATAATAATAATAAATAAATAATGTGAGGGGGGGGGCTTTCGGGTTAGACGAATACATGTCAGTGCCCTTCTTAAATCGTTTTTGAACAAGTAAAAGTATAAATATAAATAAAACCAACGATTTTAGAGTAAATAAATAAAAACCCAGCTATCCAGCACCCATTTTAAAATGAAAGGTTGAAGAGAGATAGAGAGAGATGATGCTCGAGTGATACGGAAGAGCATGAGGGATCATTAGAGGCAGAGATCACGATCCCGAGTTCAATCTTTCACTGTGTTAGTTTGCCGGGTTGCCGCATTTGGCGGTAAAATTCTAGCGATAAAAATAAATTTGCAAAGTTATCAAATCAACGTTTACGTTAAAGAATTAAATGAAAAAAGACCAATAACATTTTATAAAATTAAAATGAAACACATTTTTGTTTCATGTTTGCCAATTCACTCTAAAATTAAATATTAAATTTATTTTTATTTTCGCACAACCAAATGTTTAGAACTTCTCTGAAGGTTCTATTAGTCATATGTTGGCTTTAATTTACTTTAATTTACTTATTAAAAGCGAACTAATTTTGAAAAATTCTATAATAACCCTCTTTATTTATTGCAGCAAATGGCAATATATATATATATATATATATATATATATATGAATTTCCAACTCTTTTGAATGAAAAATTGGCGAGTTAATTTATTTAATTAATTTAATTAAATCAATCTAGGTTAAAAATATAAAAAGCCAGATGTAACAGAATATTTTAAGTATTTCCTAAGCAAAAACATAACCTACATGCCTATTTCATATTAAATGAATTTCAATATGATACTTAGACAAGAAAGAAAAATCATCTAATCCTTATATTCTACGCGAATAGAATATAAGATATTAGATTATACCACATTTATACAAAAATTTATTAAAACATAGATTATGCGCAGTTTATAGAAGACATGTTTTTGAACATATTAATAATAAATATTAATTTAATTACTTATTGTACAGTACAAAAGCATTAATACACGCTTTATAGAAATTTTTCTCATAGAACGCAATTCAACCGGAATTCTTTTAGGTGTCCCTGCATATAAACCAGTGGTGCTATTTAAATCATTTTCAATACCAAACGTGTCATTGTGAACTTATAGTAGTTTCAAGTTATTTTATGAATATTTACGGAAATTTGAGCTTAGACAGACAGACAGAAGGAAAGGTAGCGAAGCCGAAGGAAGACACTTTTCAACTTTGTTTGAAAATGTTAAAAAAAGATTTTCAAAAACTTGTCTTTGAAACAAAAACTTTAATATCATTGTAAAAATCAGTATGTTTAAAAATTTTCCATACGAATAATCGTCTTTATCGACTGTTATTACTTAACCAGCCAATAATCGGTAAAATGTATAACACTCAGAATAATTAATTATTTACCATTGAAATTGTATTTCTGATAATTTAAGGTGGGCTTAGTATTTTGAAGAACGGTATAATTATGGATTTCCTAATAAGTAACCTTGCTTTTGATAAACGTTAATGAATGTATCAAACCATCCTATTTAACTTCCAAACCTTCGTTGTATTCGTTATTTAACTTTAAACTTTTACTACGTTATTACACAACTGATAGATAGAAGGACAGAAAGTCAAACAGATAGACTACTTGAGCTCGTAATCACACTTAAACATTGTTCGAAAGTGTTAAAAATGATTAGCAGAAACGGAAATGCTGTTGCCAGAATTTCCAATTGTATCCCTTAATGTATTTGAATAATTTAGTGTAGCCCTGTAAATCTGAATGCTAAACGTATCATATTCTAACAAAACATTATTTTATCATATTAACAGAAAATGTCAATTTCTTTATGATTTTTGCAGTAGAAAGTTAATTAAATGTGATTTATAAACTGTCTCTCCTTAAATGGAATGCATTGGCCTGCTTTGGAGTGTCCCTGTACAAAGGCAGTTGTGCAGAGCCCATTAATGCCATTTTAAATAGAGAACTTACCATAATGAATTTGAATAACATACGTATATTATTTTGAAGAAATTCAGAAAATAATCTTAATGATTTTTGTACAATATACTATAGAAAGCATTCTTTTGTACATATGAATAACATATTTCAATTTCATTAAGATTTGGACAAAGTAAAGATATTAAAATATCGTTTATAGAAATATCTCTCGTACAACGCAATGCTTTGGAATACTTTTGGGTATCCCTGTACATAAACTAGTGGTGGTATTTGTTCCATTTTCAATAGAGAACCACCGATGGTGTATCTGAATAACATATTTCAATTTCATTAAGATTTGTGCTAAGTAAAGGTATTAAAAAAAGGTTTATAAAAATATTTCTCATAGAACGCAATGCTTCAGAACGCTTTCAGGTGTCCGTTTGTACAAACCAGTGATGGTATTTACTCCATTTTCAATGGGGAACATCCGATAGTGAACTTGAATAACATATATCAGTTTCAAGAAATTCCATCAATATTTACGGCAACTAAAGCGCGGACAGACAGATAAACCGAAGCCATAAACACTTTTCAACCTTGTTGGAAAGTGTTAAAATTACTGGTCAAATTAGCTTTTTTGTATTGTTGAAGCATATTGTTCAACTGTTTATTTTTCATTCTCATTCTTATTTTTATCATAATATATATATATATGTTTGCCCTCCTAACAGCCCCCCCCCCTCCTCCTGTACCACCCAGATCCAATTTTTTTTTAGTTAAACGTAAGATAACTGAAATTGATTTGACATATGTGTTTTACAGTTTTCAGAAATTCCGACGAGTTTCAGAGGTACAGTAGGAGTAGGGTGGGACTTTTTGGCGGACCCAGTATATATGAGCTTTTCAGTTAAAATTTAATCTTATTTTGCTTTGGTCCGAAATTCTTTTGCTCATCTCAAAATAAAAAGGTTCTTTTCATTAATAAAAGTTCTATTAATTCCCCTTAAAATACTATCCTAAAGTAATCCTTCTTTTCTTCAGCATCAAAATACACGGTCCTAAATTATATTTCATCAGGTATTGTAGTCTAAAAATTTAAAGTAAATTATATTATTAATCATCAATTTCAGTAAACAAGTTACTTTGTTTAGCCTGTGTATGTTTCTGTGGTGACTGATTTATTTGATTCACTATTCTTCGTTCACATTCTTTTCTACTATTATCAAGTGGATTTTATATATATAGAGAGAGAGGCATGCAGAACCCAGCGTACAAACTTTTAAGAAATGTAGAGCATATCATAAGAAATAAAAATTGCGTAATAACCCATGATCGCAAACGTCATTTTTTATCCTTTAAGAACTGGATGTTTTTGGTTAATTTTTAACAGTAAAACACACAAATGGACGTAGCTTATGTACACTGAATTTTTAACTAAACGTTTTTAAATGTTAACGTGTAATTAAAAATAAGTGATATATAAATATTCCGTACAATACAACGTTTCAATTTGCAAAAGACCCGCTCATATGCCAGTTTCACCGTTAAAAATTAATTACAAACATCCAGTTCAATTAAAAACATCGCAAATTACATTTGCGGGCATGAGTTCCTGTTCAATTTTCTATCGTTATGATGTGCCTTACATTCCCTAAAAGTCTGTATGTTGTGTTTTGATCATCCTGTGTATATAAAAAGTTTTTATTTCCTCAACTTTTAGTTCTGCTTAGTCTTCCAAAATATATTTTTTCATATTACCTATATATTCAGTTTAAATATTCTTTATCATCATAAAACTATTGCATTAATTCATAGATTAAAATAAATCTTGTTCGTTTTAAAAAAAACTGGATTACGCTTACTATAAATCTTACTTTATGTTAATTTTTTTAATTAATAATCATTTAATTTTCGTTTCAATAAACTAACTTAATTTCAATAAAATAAATATGATTTATAAATAAAATCCTTATACATTAATCTATTTATAAATGGTATATATTGTTACTATGAGTATATTATAACCATAGTAACAACAGATTCTAATAAAAACAATTTATACGGCCAAAAAAGGAATATATTTATAATTTTTTCTTCAGTAATATGATAATCATCTTTTCGGTAAGTTAACAGATCTTCTAAAATACGTAGTTTTAAAAAAGCTTTGATAGGCTGTATGTTACTGCTACTTTTGATAATACTTCTATTTATGACAGACTGCGTCATTGAAATTGAATCCTCTCATGTTATAATTAATCACATTCTGCGCTCTTGCTTCCAAAAGAGAAGCCTATATTCAAATTCATGGAACAGAAAATTAAAACCGAGGTCTATTAAATAAATTCTTGAAATCAACATGCATCCATACTTCTTTCAAAATTTAGTTATTTATTTATTTATTTTATTTTTAGGACTGATGACTATTACTCTCAATCTACGAATTTTTGCGATACCTGTTTTACGATAGTTGGACACTTATCGAAATCGAAATTTATCGAAAATATAATTGAATAATTTGAAAGCGATGTTATAATTGGAAAATAATAATAATAATAATAATAATTATAATAATAATAGTCCTCCGTACTAAACTAAATTCTGCTTTTGCCAGAATTTCACCAAAATCTTTTTTTTTTCTTTTTTGAAAGAAAAGGAAATAATAATAATAATAATAATAATAATAATAATAATAATCAGTTTCGAAACGGACAGTATCGAAAAAGTTTTCTAAAAATAATTTTGAATTAAGAAATAAAAAGTGCGCGTGCAAAATGAAATAAAATATAAAACAAGATAATTAAGTTTGAGTTTGAGTTGGTAATTTTTTAATGCTGTATTTAAAAAATAAATAAATAAAAATATATTGTGTCTAAGAATGCTGGAGCTTTTTGAATTTAAAGAAACTGAACACGGAAAGTTTTCTGGACAACATTTAAATAAGCTTTAAGAAGATATTTGATAAAATATATGTATTTTTTTTATATTTTATATTATTTTATTTTCAAAAGAAAAAGTAAATTCTTTTTAGAGGTCGCATGTATTTAGGAACAATTAGCAATTTGTAGGATATTTTAACATGAACTTTCACAGAATTTATTTATTTTTTTATTTTTTTTCAAAAAACATCTTAATTCCCCATCATAATATAGGCATAGAGAACTTAGGTAATCGTGAAAATTTTCGACGTCGGTATTTTCAGTTGCTTGTACTTTTTAAGGTGTAAGGAATTCAAAAATCCCTAAATCTAAATTGTGTCCGTCTGTATCTGTCAGTTTGTTAGTTTTTAGTGTGTTAGTTTATTAGACTGTGTACACGATATCTCAAAAACAAATGATCTCAGAGAGGTCAAACTAGTTTTAAAATATCCCTTCTGATAATAGAAAGAATCTTTTTGAATTGCAACATTTTAATTTAAAAACTTCGTAAGTTATTCGAAAATCACGATTTTTTTTAAACATGGGAGAATAAGGCAAACTTTCGCTTAAAGGGCATTAAAAGTAATATTTTTAATGTAAAGATGTCAGATCAGCTTTAAAAGATCAGTTACAATGCTAACTTGAACATCATTAACTATGAAAATTCAACTTTGAAAGCTTCGTAAGTCAGTTATTTGAAATTTACGAAATTTTTAACATTCTAGAATAGGACAAAATCAGCATATATATTATAGTTACGCTCATCACTGACTGATTGACTCTGCCATGCTTAAAAAGGCAGATTTCCTTGGACTCTGTCTGTGTGTGAACGCAAATTGCCACCTAATTTTCATACTTTAGTTAATTGTAAAGAAATCTATTGTCTAATCGATAAGCTTTTTAATTCGACGGATTCAGAAAAATCGCCCCTTTTATTTGCTACCATATTTGTAACAAATTTTTGATAAGAATTTTTTTAATTAATTAAAATATGAAAATAGACATAGATTTAAAATAGACATTTAAGTTTTTAATTGTTGCCATTTTTTTTTTCAGCATAAAATGAAATATGCTTTAACGTGAATATATATATATATATATATATAATATTAAATTTGCTCAACATATGAAAAATGACGTCTATAAAATAATAATAATAATTTTAAAATTTTAATTTAACGAAGAAATAAATAAAGTACGAAACTTTCGCACGGGCAATTGAATTATTTGAAGTGAGAAATAAATAAAATGAAATGGTCATTTTTCAACGGGCGCCTTAGTCGCCCTACAATTAACTAGTTTATAATAAAATAAACCTATATTATGAGGGATATGAGGGAAGATGTCAGACAACCTCTAAAATGTCATTTAGAATACGGGTTTGAATATTATTAACAATAAATTTGCAAATTTAAAAAAATTGTAAGTTATTCTAAAATATCATTTAGTGTACTGGTTTAAAAATCATTGACTAAGCATGTTCCAATTAAAAAATATCATAAGCTGTTCGAAATTTCAGATTTTCTTAACACATCAGAATAAAGCAATATTTCACATAAACTTGCATTATGAAGATCGTTACATTGGAAATTAAAAGTAGTATGAAATTGCATGAAAACTAAAATATGAAGCTGACCCCAATAAAATTTATTAACAAATTAGGATAAGATAAATGTATCGAACTGAACGGTGGGTAGCATATTATGGAGGTGGAGGTCTGTCACTGTGTTGAAAAATCGGTCAAATTCAATTATCATATTATGGATATAGTATGCCTTGTAATAGAAATTTTTGAGAATAAATATATGGTGGGAAACTGGGCAGAGTCCTCCTATGTCAACTATAATTTCGGAAAACAAATGCTTTTTTTTTTTTTTTCTTAAATTATTCTATTATTATTATTTTTTAATTTAAAATAATTTCAGTATAAAAGTATTCATAGACTTAAACTCAGATTCAAACAACTAATTCATATTATTCCTTGCTGTTTAAATATACATTTCACTTCAATAAAATTTGTATTTAGAGAGTCCAGATATATCGTCCCCAAGATCTCGCTCCCTTCTAATTTCAGTGATTTAGTTAAAATAATTAAAGTTAAAAAACACGAAAAATTTCTCGGTATAATTATTGCCCATTCGTGCGTTTTTTTTTTTTTTTTTTTTTTTTTTAACTTGCAGTATAAAGCCAAAAAATATAAAGGCGGCTTTCGACAGACGCCTTCATAGTTTATTGGATCAACAGTTTATTGCTGCAAGTCAAAATCTTTCAGTTTTTAAAACCATGTTATTATTATTACTTTTATTATTATTATTTTTGTCATTTTGATTGTTTTAAATAGAGATTTCTAATTACGCATTTTTAAAATATTTAATGTCTTAAAATATATTTAAAAAAATAAATAAAAATTTTAGTTTTAAAAATTTGTGTATTACATCAACGAATTTTAAACCAATTTACATATTAAAAATGTATTCCCCCCCCCCTTATTTTACATATTATGCTTATTTTACCGAAATCTCAAAGTTTTAAAACATTTAGATTTTTTTGTTTTTATTATATTTTCTATTTTTATGTATTATTTATTTATTTAAATATTAATTTTCTAATTTAACTCGAAAGTTAAAATTTAAATAGTAACAAAATATGCCTCAAATTTTCTTTTTCACTTAATCCTTCTCTCAATAAATAAATTAATTAATAAATAAAATAATAATAATAATAATAATAATAATAATAATGAATGAATAAATAAATAAATAAATAAAAGCTGATTTCAAAATGCTCATTTTGTCCCAAGATTTTTGTAACAGTGTTCTAGAAAAAATTTCACACTTAAGTAACGCAGAAGTTTACGTATATTAGGCGTTGAGGCAATAATAGAAACTTAAACTAATCTTAACTGAAATATTTCGTTGCAATACAAAATGTGTACCTCTCGGTTTACTTGGTTTACTAATATGGGGCATACTATATGAGGTAATATTTCGAATTATTTTCACATTTTTGTTTATTTGCTAGTTATTGTTCACACTGTATATCTGAGCTGAATATTTTTATGTATTTATTTTATTATTATTATTATTATTTTCCTCTGGAACTAAGATTTTTTTTTTTTTTTTTTTTGTAGTATTTTATTCTTATGAATAAGTTTGATATTTTATATTTTAGGAAAGAAGAAAGCAAATTTTTGACTTATGCTTATCTAAAGTATTTTTTATTTTAATTTCCGTTATAAAGTTCCAATATAAAAAAGAAGTAACAAAAAGGAAAGGAAATGAATGAAAATAAAAGAATTTTTTTAATTGCCATAGGATTAATAAATCCTGTCGAAGTATGTTTCACAGTCAAATATTTCTTAATATCGTACTTTTACAAACTAAATCATCCATTTGTTTGTAGTTTTGGCTAAAGTTATATTAAAAGACAAAGAAAAGAATCTAGTAGGTTGTATTGCAGTTACCACTGAACTTTCATTTATATTTTTCTATACAAATTCACGCAGCACATATTTTCTAGATTAAAATTATTATTTGTTAAAATTATTTTCCATGAATGCAGACGAATTTCTAAGAGAGAAGACACTAAATGTAAAAAACTAGTATGATGCGGCCGCCACAAGACTTTTTTCTATATAATTTTACACAAGCTCATGGAGTAGAAATTATTTATTAAATTATTATTTGTTGAAAAAAATTTCCATGATAAATGCAGACGGTTTTTATCTAACAGAATTATAACACTAAATGGCGAAAAAATGTCAATTTTGTGCATATATCAGAAAAATTGCTTTTTTTTTTTTTTTTTTTCTAACTTATTTATTTATTTATTTATTATTTTTATTTATTTATTTATTTTTTTTATTTTATTTTTTTTTTTTTATGAAAAAACATCGATAACTTTGTTTTAAATTATCACAGATCTATGATTCAACCATTCAAAATTATAAAAGTATTGATGAGATCTTTCGAAAGATACCGATATTGAAAATTTACAAACACACACACCCCGGGAGGTACTTTGCCCCCGGAGGAGGAAGAGATGCTCCCACATGCGCAAACTTGTTTTCCTAGTTTACTACTACTATTATCAATAATTCATATTAATTTTACAATCACTCGTTAAAAATGAGTCTCATTATGCACATTTACACGAAATTTTGTCCTATATTGCCATGTTAAAAATTTAGGAAAAAGGGGCTTACAGCGCCAACTGCTGACCGATTAATCCCGAAACCTAATCTGCACCATCTTACGTCAGGTTCTAACTGAATACCAAGTATGGTTAAATTTCATTCATTGGTTTGTGAGATACAGCTTCCATAAAATTTGTTATACACACAGAGAGATAGACATACTAACAGACATTTTCTAAAAACCGTGAAATCGTGTTCAAGACATCCCAAACCGTGTAAATCCATCAAAAACTGGAGTTCAAAAATTTTCACGAATCCAATACTTTCTCTAAAAATACATATAGAATAAAGTAATAACAAAAAGAAATGAATTTTATGCTATAGGGAAGAGAGAGAAAAAGAGAGAGAATATCTTTTTTTTTTTTTTTTTTTTTTTTTCGGGGGGGTGGGGGGGGGGGTTATAAAAAAAAAAAAAAATCGATAATTTCGTTTCAAATTACAACAGATTTTCAACTTATTTTAAATTTATTGATGAGCTCTTTTGAAAGTTACCCATGTTGAAAATTTAAAACCCCCGGAGGGAGGAAGAGGAACATTACCCGTGCATATATACATATATTCTGATCGACTATTACTATTATAAATATTTCTTTTACAATGAAAATTAAAAAATAATTTTCATTATGTGCATTTATACGAAATTTTGTCTTATACCGCAATATTAAAAATTATGAAAAAAAAAAAAGAGATAACACTACCTGTTGAGCGATTGTTTCCTTATGTAATCATCAGCAGTTTACGTTGAATTACAACTAAATAGCAAGTTTGGTTATACTACGTTAATTGGTTTGTAAGATACAGCGTCCATAAAATTTTTATACACACATTAGACAAATATTTTTAAAAATTGGTCAAAACATGTAAATCCATAAAAAAACCAGAGGTCGAAAGATTTCACGAATTCCGTACTTTTTTTTTATGTTTGTAAAAGAAAATAGCAAAAAAGATTTCCTAAATGGAATTTAATTTTGGACGAATGTCTATATACGTATTATAATGTAAATATTGACCACATATAATAAAAAAGAACACACACACATATATATATGTATATGCATGCATGTATTACTTTACTGGATGTTGCCAGACATCAGACATTCTGCTTTAATCCAGGTGGACTATAGCGAAAAGTTCCTTTTAAACGTTTTATTTTAATTTTTTTCCATCTCTCTCTTTGAAAGAAACATTCCCTTTGTCCTGAAAACACAATGTGAAAACCTTTAATTTTTTTTTTTTTCAAATACAGCAATAGTTGAAATTTATTTATTGTATTTTTTAGAATGTAAAATTCAGCTTTAGGTGTTTGTTTATTTATTTATTTTACATGTTGGCATTTTTATAATGTTTATTTTATATTATAAGCAATTATTAATAATAATAGTAGATAAATAGATAGATAGATAGATGCATAGCTGTGTAGAAAAAATATTTGAATTTAAATTTAAATATTTGAACATTTTATTAATAGAATAATGTTCGTTATCCATATTCCATAAAAATCAGTATTTAAGGCGACTCTATGTTGCATATATCCTTTCAACTTTCATACTTCTACACTTACCATTTTTTAAACTTCAGTGTGCACATACTTCAATAAATTGGTAAAATGAATGGATCTGAAAACCAATTAAAAAAGAATAAATAAATAAAATTAAAATTAAATATAAGAAATTAGAATAAATTTAGAACAATATCCAGAACAATTAATTAACCAAGTTTGTTGCGAATTGGAATTTTATTATTATTATAATTATTAATTTACATTTTCATAAATTAGTAAATGTAAAGTTTTTCAACAAATAATTATTATGTAAAACAATTCTAAAAAGAATTTTCTACAAAAATATTAGTTTATAACAACATATCAAATGTTCTTTTATTTCCTGGAAAATTCCAAGAAAATCGCGTCCAGATTCATTTTTCTGCCTCTAGTTATTATATGACATAATAAAAGGAAGGTATTAACACACAATATCTATAATGACCCAATCGCTCTAAAAGCTTTCATCAAATCGTCACATTTACCATCTCCATTAAAGGGAAATCATAAAATATCCTGGCTATAATTTTGGCGAAAATTGAAGGTAACAGATATCGCCAAACGCAGCAGCTTTATATAAAATGCATGAGGGTGGTTTGTTGGATGCTATAGTATGTTTCTTTGCAATTTTGTGAAGTGTATAGGGTTATTTTATAGAGCTTTGACTCTTGAAATTCACTTTCAATTCCCAAAGATGTAGAATACAAAAAGTTCAAGCATCTCTTTTCGTTTTCCGGGATTAAAAGTTCAGAGAAAAGTCACGGATGACTCGAAGAGATTTCACAGTAAAAATAAAATAAAACTTTTATTTTATTTTCCGCTTCTTGGTTTAAATTTTACAACCGTGGAAATGCATTTCAGTAGCTATGAGCAAAATAGTCTATTTAGTATAATGCATCGAATAAAAATTGTTTGAAAGAAAAAATTAAGTATAAAAAATTATAGATATTGTAAGTGTTTTTTTTTTTTTTTTTTTTCAGTTTTCATCTTTATTTTCAAAGTTTAAAAGACGATTTATGGAAAAAGTTAATATTGCTTGTATGATAATAAATTAGAATGCCAAAATAAAATAGGGTTTATGTTAAGATTTTTTCTTTCTTTTTTTCTCTCTTTTTTTTTTTTTTTTTAATTACTTAATAATTATTTTTGAACAGGAAAATAAATGACTAAAAACTATAATAAATACATTTTTCTTTTTTCTCTCTTTTTCCCTTTTTTTTTTTTTTTTTCAAATTTTTCATTTTAAAAGGTATGTTTATTGTTCTTTTATTAACTAAAGTTGAAGTAATTTTTAAAATTTTAAAACGCTATTTTAACTTTCTTCTATATGTTATGTATTGGAGAAAGTATTAGATTCATGAAAATTTTTGGCCTCCAGTTTTCGATAGATTTATATGCTTTGAGATGACCTTAACACCATTTGACCATTTTTAGAAAGTATCTGTTTGTGCGTGTTAGTGTGTGTATTAGAAATTTCGTGAACGCTGTATCTCACGAATCAATGAACGAAATTTAATTAAACTTGCTATTTAGTTGTATCTTGACCTAAAATGGTGCAGATTACATTTTGACTTCAATCGCACCACTCTGTCACGCCATTTATTTATTTATTTTTTTTTTTTTTTTTTCAAAATTTTTAACATAGCAGTATAGGGCAGTCGAGGCGAAAAAAAGAAAAAAAAAAAAAAAGCAACACTCGACGTAACTACATTGCTAATCGATGCAAGAAAAATGTAATGGGTATCATTTGGCAGGGAATTGTGAGCATTTTTAGAAAATGAAGTGAAATTTTGAATTGAGGGTCGTCTACATATTAAAACGCGCACCAACTTTGATTTTATCTAAAGTATTGCAAAATTTATTATATATTTAAATTCCTGGGGTCGCGACAACGGAAAACATATATTGGTCGCA
The DNA here is from genome assembly GCA_963930645.1 of Salticus scenicus. NCBI lineage: Eukaryota > Metazoa > Arthropoda > Arachnida > Araneae > Salticidae > Salticus > Salticus scenicus. Next base: position 124,063,983 of record OZ005654.1, read on the forward strand.
CATTTTACGTATATTTTTTATAGAGTTATAAGCGTTCAAAGTCTGACGGTGTTAATGTTAAATTCATATCGTAAACTTTTATTAATATCTTCACAAACAATGACTTGATTGATAGAACTTTTTTTTTTACGCGATACGGTGAAGAAACCCAAACATATTCCATAATCACTTTTGATTATGAAAAATATTGATAAATTCATAATAAAAAAAGTTATGAATTATGACCTATATTAAATTTACATAAAATGAATACTAATGCTGAAAAATATGGGTGTGCAAATTTGCATCTAAACTTATTAGTTTTTTATATATAATTTTTTTTTTTTTTTTTTTTTTTTTTTTTTGAGAGGCTTAGGGGGTCATCCCTTATAAAGTTTTGCATGAGATAACGAAAAAAATTTTAATAAGTGATGGAAAAAATAAAACAAACTTTTGAATTTTAATTACTAGTCAAACTATATACAACAACACCAAGTGCGAAAAAAAAAAAAAAAAAAAAAGATGATTATCAGTAACCTTTCCGTTTTTCAGCGTTCTTCTAAAACAACACAATATAGAAAAGGAAAAGTAAAAGTGACTTTGAGTATTCGTGTTAAACTCCTTAATTTAGTTGGCAAAAATATACGAAGTGGAAATTACTTCATTCATTACAAGTGATAATTTTTTAACCCTTTAAACAAACACTAGAACAGAAAATCAAATGAATAGGTGGGGCTTACTACATAGTTAGATGCCAATATTTTAATTTATTCGGAAGTATTTTTAGCTCCGCCTTTATTTCGGGCCACTTTATTTATAGGAAAACTTTCTCCAATATATAACTTCGATAAAAAAAAAAATAAAAAATAAAAAATATCCTTTAAAATAAGTGGTATAAAAAAAGGCGAGGCTAAAAATACTTCGGAGTAAATTAAAATGTTAGCATCTATATTACTGTTTAAAACAGAAAAATAGGTGACGTAAGAATTGTTAGTTAAAAGAGGAATTGTCTATTGAAAATCATTCGAATGCTAGGCAGACTTGTTATATCGCTTCTTAACTACCACCATAGTTAAAGGGTTAATGATTTCGTTCATAAACTGCTTTATTTTTTAACTTATTTATTTATTTATATTTTATTTATTTTATTTATTTATATATTTATATTTTATTTATTTTATTTATTTATTTTTATTTATTTATTTATTTATTTATTTATTATTATTTTTTTTTTTTTTTTTGGGGGGGGGGGGGCAACTTCTATTTTAAGGATTCTTTAGTCTTAAAAAAATATTTTACATGTATATTTTAATTGAGAAACTATATTTTAATAGAAATTATAAAACAAATCGTACAATTTCAAACAGTTAAACTAACCTAAAACTGGTAAGTACGATTGAAAATGTTTAATGTGTACGTCATGATTCCTCACAGCAATTTATATGAAAAGACGTAGTTTATGTGTTGTTTTTGTACTGAATTATTTTATTTACTCACAAAATTTTTATTCATAATCATACGGCATAGTTAATTAATATGAATATTGTCAAACATTTATGTATATATATTGTTACGAATTTGTAAATAATTCGTACGTATTTTTATGTAAATTCATTCAAAGAGGCTTAGTCACGTTATAAAATGCAAATTTTCTGCATTTCTAGTTTGTTTCCGTATTAAAATAGCATAAAAACCCGTTAAAAAGCCTCATGAAATTTTCGCTCCTTGGCAACTTTTTTGACGACCTTGGCGATTAAATCCTTGTCATCGATATACCAAATATGGAAGCTGTAACTAGACTGGCTGACGATTTTCTGGAATTTTCTACATTTTTCTGCAGGGGTATTTAACGAGTTGCTTTACGCCAAATCAGTCAGTCTCTCGCCAACCGCCCTACGATAAAGTGCTCTCCTGTCTAGTCTCACCAATTACAGCCTTGCTGTGTATTAATACTCTGATACAGTTTGTACTGTGAATTTGCTGTTGACAGCTGTTATTTAAGCTGCATTTATTGGTGAAAGCGTTGATACTTGGTTCATAGACCTGTAATTTTCTCGAATTGAAGTAAATAAAGTTTCCAGCATCTGCAAGATTCGCCTTTTATTCTCGAACAACTTAGGAACCCCCAAGTACAAAACAATATACATATATATCATTGAAGTTCGTACATTATATCCTGCCTACAAATAAAATAAATAATTTTTATTAATGTGAAAGAAAATTTATGTTTTATTGGTAATCAGTATTACCATGATAGACACTTTTTAATAGAAAAATATCTCACATTTTAAAAAGACCAATTTGAAGTATAATATATTTAAAAAATCTAAAATGTATTGTATTCATATACGTATTTACAATATTATTTAATACAGTATTTAAGTATATATATATCTAAAAAACCGGAATCACGGATAGCGAGGTGTTGTCTCACCGCGTTTCTCGATATTTCTTATATTACCATTTAGTTTATATATATATATATATATATATATATATATATACAATCTGGTGTGTCGCTCACACGACTTTCTCTTACCCTGAAATTTAATACTATAAATACAGATTGGACAAGATAACGAGTACTGCTATGCAAACCTATGTTAAAACAATTCAAATTAGGCTTCGTAGCAGCTTTATTTGACAAGAAATTCATTATGAGGGAGGCTAAGCTTCCCACCCCCTCCTGTTTCATTGCTGTACCTTCATTTACATAGAATTCGAATCTGTTATTAAATTCAAAAGTTCATTTAAAATTATTGAGACAACTTTCACAACAACTTTCCTTGAAACTTATCAATCTTGATCAAACTTTTCTAGTAACAAACACAATAACTTCAAAACACAACATTTGGATCGCCTGACATTTTTTGTGTTTAAATTCTTCTAACTGCCACAGACAAAGGTCGAACGTTAAAAATTTGACTTCGGTATTCAGGAAGTCTCAAAAGGTCTACATATACAAAAAACCAAGCGATGAATATTTAGCTTTAAAAAAATACATTATTTACCATATGGCTATGAGGAATTAATTTCAATTCCTGAGCAGCTTTCCTGGACATGGTAAAATATTACAGGAAAGCACTTCCACTAACAATAAAAAAGAATGTTATGGCTAAAATATTGGCAGCCCTATATATATACATCAAGTGGAAGACAGAAATATAATCCTATATTAATAACGCATGACATGGCACAACCTGAAGTACACTTCCATCAATTTTCAAGTATTGTCATACTATAATCTAGTTCTTTTGTGTAGCCCTGTAATGATTTCTGTACCATATTCCACATGAAACATGTTTTTATGTATATAAAATACATACATTTGTTTCATTTGGTTTAGTGCAGTCTATAGATGTTAAAATCTACTTACCTGAAATTTTCCCCATAGACGTAATGTATATGATTTCTCTAGGGTGTCCCTGTACACGAACCATTTGCATGATCTCAACGAAAAGTTAGTGTAGCATCCCTATATGATACACATTTAGAATACCAAGTTTAGACTTTCTGCTATGATTTGTATTTGAGATATGATAATAACATAACACAGAGAGAGAGAGAGAAACAGACAGACCAACCGCTAAAAACATGATTTTTGGATTCAGGGAACCTCAAAACGTGTAAAAATAACAAATACTTAATTTTAAAAATTTGACCTAAAAACAATATTTTCGCTACCTTATGTGTAAGAGAAAGTAATAAATAAATAAATAAATAAATATAATTTTTTTTTTCTTTAAAAAATTTCCGGTATGAAGCAATAAAATATTGTTCTGCTTTTGTATGATCCTAATTTTATTTTATTAGACTTACAGATAACCCCTAAACACTTTTTTGGATATAACTCCATGAAAATAAAAATAAGTATGCAAATTATATACAGGGTGTTTATAAAGTCCCGGACCCATTTTGATGTCTAATAACTCATAAAATAATAAAGATAGATTAAAATTAATAACATAAACGGTTAGATAGACTCAAAAAGTTTCATGACCTTTGTCAATGAACTTCCACGTGTGCCCCCTTCGTCGCACGGAGAATATCAAGTCGATAGTCAATTTCACGCCAGGTAGCGGCAAGCATGTCGACATCCACAGGGGCTATTGCGGTTGTAATTCTGACTTTTAGGTCATAAATGTTCGACACTCTCCTCCTGTAAACATTGTCCTTTACAAATCCCCAAAGGAAAAAGTCCAGTGGCGTTATATCAGGTGATCTGGGTGGCTAAGGAATTGGACCTCCTCGCCCAATCCATCTTCCTGGAAAATGGTCATTCAAAGAACTACGAATGATGGTACCCCAATGAGGTGGTGCACCATCTTGTTGCAAAAAGACATGTGACTGAAGCTCTTCTAGTTGTGGAAATACGAAGTTTTCCAACATGTCTCAGTATACGACTGATGAGACCGTCTTTTCTGTAAAAAAGAAAGGCCCAATGACTCGGTCGTGCATTAGTCCACACCACACATTAACCTTTGGGGAATCCCTTTGTGCCTCACGGTATTCATGGGGGTTTTCAGATCCCTATATGTGCACATTATGGCGATTAACAATGCCAGAAACATGAAAGGATGCTTCTTCGGAGAACATTATGCGCTTCAGAAAATCAGCATCATCTTCTATCCTCCTTATCATATCTGTTGCAAAGGCCATCCTCTTAGGCCTATCGTCCGGTTCCAAAACTTGAGCAATTTGAACTTTGTATGAATGCAGTTTTAATTTTTTCTTAATAACCTTGTACACCATCGAAATTGGCATATCCAATTCTCTTGCCACTGATCTCACAGATCTTCTAGGATTGTATAAAAATGTCTCTTTGACACGGTCAACATCAAAATCACTTGTGCAGGGACGTCCGGAACGTATCTTATCTGCGATACTTCCAGTTTCTAGAAAATTATTTTTCCACCGCAAGATGCTGCTTTTGGATGGAGGATCTTTTCAGTAAATTCTTCTGCAGTTTCTCTGTGCTTGCACTACCAATTTCGTTTCTATGTACCACCATAAAATCTGTGCTTTCTCTTGTGGTGTATGCATTCTCCTTAATATCCGCTCGAATAAAACATCACATACAAAAGTACTACATAGAACAAACACATCAAAAGTAAACATAACATTGCAATAGTTGCTAAAACAAAAGAGAGAAAAATGCAATTAATAAGCAAACGATATTTAGAAAAGTACAGATATTTAGACTGGGAAATGAAATTATCTGAAATTAACCACACGCGCAGACGATATTTACAAAAGTAAAGATATTCAAACCTGAAAAGAAAATATATGAGTTATTCCATCAATAAATGCCATAAGTTTGTTTATATCTTTATTATTTTATGAGTTATTAAACATCAAAATGGGTCCGGGACTTTATAAACACCCTGTATTTTTCCCCACTGTCAGACTCTCAGGAATTAAAAAATGAAGTCAAAATTGGGTGTTGCTACTGAAAAAAAATCAAAGTTAAGGATCATTTCAATATGTAGATGACCCCTAATTCAAAATTTCACGTCATTTTCAAAACATAAACTGAATTTCTCGTTGAATGATATCCATTAGATTTTTCTGCGTCAATTAATGACGAAATGACAGCGGGTGCTGCGTTTTTAAGCTATTGTATAGCTTTTATCGCGGGCTTTGAGCGCGGCGACCGAATCAAAAAATTCCGTAACGAAAAAAAAACCTAACACAGTTCGGCAGATTTCGGTAGACTTCGGCTGTACGAAGCTCGCACGGATCGAGACGAGCTGCTCCGAAATCGGACGAATAAGTAAGCAGCTGTTTGTGAGAAAGTATATAGGTGTATAGGTATCTGTCATCTATGTACAACAGTGAATAGCTGTACGCGTAAAATTTGTGTATAAAGTAGATCAGTTAAAACTTGAATATCCACATTCGACTTGCAGGCCTTTAAACCTATTAAATACATTTTCTCTATTAAAATTTGTTTTCTTATCGGTCACCACGCTCAAAATGTGTAACGTGAATTAATATCAAAGAAAAAACTTGAATATCCCCATTCGACTTGCAGGCCATTAAAACCTATTAAATGCCTTCTCTCTATTAAAATTTGTTTTCTTATCATTATTGTTACCTTATCATTATTGTTATCTTATTCATTAATATCAAAGAAAAACCTTGAATATCCCCATTCGACTTGCAGGCCTTTAAAACCTATTAAATACCCTTTCTCTATTAAAATTTGTTTTATATCGGTCACCACGCTCAAAAAGTGTAACTTGAATTAATATCAAAGAAAAAACTTGAATATCCCCATTGGACTTGCAGGCCTTTAAAAACTATTAAATACCTTTTCTCTATTAAAATTTGTTTTCTTATCGGTCACCACGCTCAAAAAGTGTAACTTGAATTAATATCAAAGAAAAAACTTGAATATCCCCATTCGACTTGCAGGCCTTTAAAACCTATTAAAATACCTTTTCTCTATTAAAATTTGTTTTCTTATCATTATTGTTATCTTATCATTATTGTTATCTTATCATTATTGTTATCTTATTCATTAATATCAAAGAAAAAACTTCAATATCCCCATTCGACTTGCAGGCCTTTAAAACCTATTAAATACCTTTTCTCTATTAAAATTTGTTTTCTTATCGGTCACCACGCTCAAAAAGTGTAACTTGAATTAATATCAAAGAAAAAACTTGAATATCCCCATTCGACTCGCAGGCCTTTAAAACCTATTAAATACCTTTTCTCTATTAAAATTCGTTTTCTTATCGGTCACCACGCTCAAAAAGTGTAACTTGAATTAATATCAAAGAAAAAACCAATATCCCCATTCGACTTGCAGGCCTTTAAAACCTATTAATTACCTTTTCTCTATTAAAATTTGTTTTCTTATCGGTCACCACGCTCAAAAAGTGTAACTTGAATTAATATCAAAGAAAAAACTTGAATATCCCCATTCGACTTGCAGGCCTTTAAAACCTATCAAATGCCTTTTCTCTATTAAAATTTGTTTTCTTATCATTATTGTTACCTTATCATTATTGTTATCTTATTCATTAATATCAAAGAAAAACCTTGAATATCCCCATTCGACTTGCAGGCCTTTAAAACCTATTAAATAACCTTTCTCTATTAAAATTTGTTTTATATCGGTCACCACGCTCAAAAAGTGTAACTTGAATTAATATCAAAGAAAAAACTTGAATATCCCCATTCGACTTGCAGGCCTTTAAAACCTATAAATACCTTTTCTCCATTAAAATTTGTTTTCTTATCGGTCACCACGCTCAAAAAGTGTAACTTGAATTAATATCAAAGAAAAAAATTGAATATCCCCATTCGACTTGCAGACCTTTAAAACCTATTAAAATACCTTTTCTCTATTAAAATTTGTTTTCTTATCATTATTGTTATCTTATCATTATTGTTATCTTATTCATTAATATCAAAGAAAAAACTTGAATATCCCCATTCGACTTGCAGGCCTTTAAAACCTATTATTACCTTTTCTCTATAAAAATTTGTTTTGTTATCGGTCACCACGCTCAAAAAGTTTAACTTGAATTAATATCAAAGAAAAAACTTGACTATCCCCATTCGACTTGCAGGCCTTTAAAACCTATTAAAATACCTTTTCTCTATTAAAATTTGTTTCCTTATCATTATTGTTATCTTATCATAATTGTTATCTTATTCATTAATATCAAAGAAAAAATTGAATATCCCCATTCGACTTGCAGGCCTTTAAAACCTATTAAAAACCTTCTCTCAATTAAAATTTGTTTTCTTATCGGTCACCACGTTCAAAAAGTGTAACTTGAATTAATATCAAAGAAAAAACTTGAATATCCCCATTCGACTTGCAGGCCTTTAAAACCTATTAAATACCTTTTCTCTACTAAAATTCGTTTTCTTATCGGTCACCATGCTCAAAAAGTGTAACTTGAATTAATATCAAAGAAGAAACTTGATTATCCCCATTCGACTTGCAGGCCTTTAAAACCAATTAAAATACCTTTTCTCTATTAAAATTTGTTTTCTTATCATTATTGTTATCTTATTCATTAATATCAAAGAAAAATCCTTGAATATCCCCATTCGACTTGCAGGCCTTTAAAACCTATTAAATACCTTTTCTCTAGTAAAATTCGTTTTCTTATCGGTCACCACGCTCAAAAAGTGTAACTTGAATTAATATCAAAGAAGAAACTTGAATATCCCCATTCGACTTGTAGGCCTTTAAAACCTATTAAATACCTTTTCTCTACTAAAATTCGTTTTCTTATCGGTCACCACGCTCAAAAAGAGTAACTTGAATTAATATCAAAGAAGAAACTTGAATATCCCCATTCAACTTGCAGGCCTTTATAACCAATTAAAATACCTTTTCTCTATTAAAATTTGTTTTCTTATCATTATTGTTATCTTATTCATTAATATCAAAGAAAATCCTTGTATATCCCCATTCGACTTGCAGGCCTTAAAAATCTATTAAATACCTTTTCTCTATTAAAATTTGTTTTCTTATCGGTCACCACGCTCAAAAAATGTAACTTGAATTAATATCAAAGAAAAAACTTGAATATCCCCATTCGGCTTGCAGGCCTTTAAAACCTATTAAATACCTTTTCTCTATTAAAATTTGTTTTCTTATCGGTCACCACGCTCAAAAAGTGTAACTTGAATTAATATCAAAGAAAAAACTTGAATATCCCATTGGACTTGCTGGCCTTTAAAACCTATTAACTACCTTTTCTCTATTAAAATTTGTTTTCTTATCATTATTGTTATCTTATCATTATTGTTATCTTATTCATTAATATCAAAGAAAAAACTTGAATATCCCCATTCGACTTGCAGGCCTTTAAAACCTATTAAATACCTTTTCTCTATTAAAATTTGTTTTCTTATCGGTCACCACGCTCAAAAAGTGTAACTTGAATTAATATCAAAGAAAAAACTTGAATATCCCCATTCGACTCGCAGGCCTTTAAAACCTATTAAATACCTTTTCTCTATTAAAATTCGTTTTCTTATCGGTCACCACGCTCAAAAAGTGTAACTTGAATTAATATCAAAGAAAAAACCAATATCCCCATTCGACTTGCAGGCCTTTAAAACCTATTAATTACCTTTTCACTATTAAAATTTGTTTTCTTATCGGTCACCACGCTCAAAAAGTGTAACTTGAATTAATATCAAAGAAAAAACTTGAATATCCCCATTCGACTTGCAGACCTTAAAACCTATTAAAATACCTTTTCTCTATTAAAATTTGTTTTCTTATCATTATTGTTATCTTATTCATTAATATCAAAGAAAATCCTTGAATATCCCCATTCGACTTGCAGGCCTTTAAAACCTATGAAATGCCTTTTCTCTATTAAAATTTGTTTTCTTATCATTATTGTTACCTTATCATTATTGTTATCTTATTCATTAATATCAAAGAAAAACCTTGAATATCCCCATTCGACTTGCAGGCCTTTAAAACCTATTAAATAACCTTTCTCTATTAAAATATGTTTTATATCGGTCAACACGCTCAAAAAGTGTAACTTGAATTAATATCAAAGAAAAAACTTGAATATCCCCATTAGACTTGCAGGCCTTTAAAACCTATTAAATACCTTTTCTCTATTAAAATTTGTTTTCTTATCGGTCACCACGCTCAAAAAGTGTAACTTGAATTAATATCAAAGAAAAAACTTGAATATCCCCATTCGACTTGCAGACCTTTAAAACCTATTAAAATACCTTTTCTCTATTAAAATTTTGTTTTCTTATCATTATTGTTATCTTATCATTATTGTTATCTTATTCATTAATATCAAAGAAAAAACTTCAATATCCCCATTCGACTTGCAGGCCTTTAAAACCTATTAAATACCTTTTCTCTATTAAAATTTGTTTTCTTATCGTTCATCACACTCAAAAAGTGTAACTTGAATTAATATCAAAGAAAAAACTTGAATATCCCCATTCGACTTGCAGGCCTTTAAAACCTATTAAATACCTTTTCTCTATTAAAATTCGTTTTCTTATCGGTCACCACGCTCAAAAAGTGTAACTTGAATTAATATCAAAGAAAAAACCAATATCCCCATTCGACTTGCAGGCCTTTAAAACCTATTAATTACCTTTTCTCTATTAAAATTTGTTTTCTTATCGGTCACCACGCTCAAAAAGTGTAACTTGAATTAATATCAAAGAAAAAACTTGACTATCCCCATTCGACTTGCAGGCCTTTAAAACCTATTAAAATACCTTTTCTCTATTAAAATTTGATTCCTTTTCATTATTGTTATCTTATCATTATTGTTATCTTATTCATTAATATCAAAGAAAAAATTGAATATCCCCATTCGAATTGCAGGCCTTTAAAACCTATTAAATACCTTCTCTCTATTAAAATTTGTTTTCTTATCGGTCACCACGTTCAAAATGTGTAACTTGAATTAATATCAAAGAAAAAACTTGAATATTCCCATTCGACTTGCAGGCCTTTAAAACCTATTAAATACCTTTTCTCTACTAAAATTCGTTTTCTTATCGGTCACCACGCTCAAAAAGTGTAACTTGAATTAATATCAAAGAAGAAACTTGAATATCCCCATTCGACTTGCAGGCCTTTAAAACCAATTAAAATACCTTTTCTCTATTAAAATTTGTTTTCTTATCATTATTGTTATCTTATTCATTAATATCAAAGAAAATCCTTGAATATCCCCATTCGACTTGCAGGCCTTTAAAACCTATTAAATACCTTTTCTCTACTAAGATTCGTTTTCTTATCGGTCACCACGCTCAAAAAGTGTAACTTGAATTAATATCAAAGAAGAAACTTGAATATCCCCATTCGACTTGCAGGCCTTTAAAACCTATTAAATACCTTTTCTCTATTAAAATTCGTTTTCTTATCGGTCACCACGCTCAAAAAGTGTAACTTGAATTAATATCAAAGAAAAAACTTGACTATCCCCATTCGACTTGCAGGCCTTTAAAACCAATTAAAATACCTTTTCTCTATTAAAATTTGTTTTCTTATCATTATTGTTATCTTATTCATTAATATCAAAGAAAAATCCTTGAATATCCCCATTCGACTTGCAGGCCTTTAAAACCTATTAAATACCTTTTCTCTACTAAGATTCGTTTTCTTATCGGTCACCACGCTCAAAAAGAGTAACTTGAATTAATATCAAAGAAGAAACTTGAATATCCCCATTCAACTTGCAGGCCTTTATAACCAATTAAAATACCTTTTCTCTATTAAAATTTGTTTTCTTATCATTATTGTTATCTTATTCATTAATATCAAAGAAAATCCTTGTATATCCCCATTCGACTTGCAGGCCTTAAAAATCTATTAAATACCTTTTCTCTATTAAAATTTGTTTTCTTATCGGTCACCACGCTCAAAAAATGTAACTTGAATTAATATCAAAGAAAAAACTTGAATATCCCCATTCGGCTTGCAGGCCTTTAAAACCTATTAAATACCTTTTCTCTATTAAAATTTGTTTTCTTATCGGTCACCACGCTCAAAAAGTGTAACTTGAATTAATATCAAAGAAAAAACTTGAATATCCCATTGGACTTGCTGGCCTTTAAAACCTATTAACTACCTTTTCTCTATTAAAATTTGTTTTCTTATCATTATTGTTATCTTATCATTATTGTTATCTTATTCATTAATATCAAAGAAAAAACTTGAATATCCCCATTCGACTTGCAGGCCTTTAAAACCTATTAAATACCTTTTCTCTATTAAAATTTGTTTTCTTATCGGTCACCACGCTCAAAAAGTGTAACTTGAATTAATATCAAAGAAAAAACTTGAATATCCCCATTCGACTCGCAGGCCTTTAAAACCTATTAAATACCTTTTCTCTATTAAAATTCGTTTTCTTATCGGTCACCACGCTCAAAAAGTGTAACTTGAATTAATATCAAAGAAAAAACCAATATCCCCATTCGACTTGCAGGCCTTTAAAACCTATTAATTACCTTTTCACTATTAAAATTTGTTTTCTTATCGGTCACCACGCTCAAAAAGTGTAACTTGAATTAATATCAAAGAAAAAACTTGAATATCCCCATTCGACTTGCAGACCTTTAAAACCTATTAAAATACCTTTTCTCTATTAAAATTTGTTTTCTTATCATTATTGTTATCTTATTCATTAATATCAAAGAAAATCCTTGAATATCCCCATTCGACTTGCAGGCCTTTAAAACCTATGAAATGCCTTTTCTCTATTAAAATTTGTTTTCTTATCATTATTGTTACCTTATCATTATTGTTATCTTATTCATTAATATCAAAGAAAAACCTTGAATATCCCCATTCGACTTGCAGGCCTTTAAAACCTATTAAATAACCTTTCTCTATTAAAATATGTTTTATATCGGTCAACACGCTCAAAAAGTGTAACTTGAATTAATATCAAAGAAAAAACTTGAATATCCCCATTCGACTTGCAGGCCTTTAAAACCTATTAAATACCTTTTCTCTATTAAAATTTGTTTTCTTATCGGTCACCACGCTCAAAAAGTGTAACTTGAATTAATATCAAAGAAAAAACTTGAATATCCCCATTCGACTTGCAGACCTTTAAAACCTATTAAAATACCTTTTCTCTATTAAAATTTTGTTTTCTTATCATTATTGTTATCTTATCATTATTGTTATCTTATTCATTAATATCAAAGAAAAAACTTCAATATCCCCATTCGACTTGCAGGCCTTTAAAACCTATTAAATACCTTTTCTCTATTAAAATTTGTTTTCTTATCGGTCACCACACTCAAAAAGTGTAACTTGAATTAATATCAAAGAAAAAACTTGAATATCCCCATTCGACTTGCAGGCCTTTAAAACCTATTAAATACCTTTTCTCTATTAAAATTCGTTTTCTTATCGGTCACCACGCTCAAAAAGTGTAACTTGAATTAATATCAAAGAAAAAACCAATATCCCCATTCGACTTGCAGGCCTTTAAAACCTATTAATTACCTTTTCTCTATTAAAATTTGTTTTCTTATCGGTCACCACGCTCAAAAAGTGTAACTTGAATTAATATCAAAGAAAAAACTTGACTATCCCCATTCGACTTGCAGGCCTTTAAAACCTATTAAAATACCTTTTCTCTATTAAAATTTGATTCCTTTTCATTATTGTTATCTTATCATTATTGTTATCTTATTCATTAATATCAAAGAAAAAATTGAATATCCCCATTCGAATTGCAGGCCTTTAAAACCTATTAAATACCTTCTCTCTATTAAAATTTGTTTTCTTATCGGTCACCACGTTCAAAAAGTGTAACTTGAATTAATATCAAAGAAAAAACTTGAATATTCCCATTCGACTTGCAGGCCTTTAAAACCTATTAAATACCTTTTCTCTACTAAAATTCGTTTTCTTATCGGTCACCACGCTCAAAAAGTGTAACTTGAATTAATATCAAAGAAGAAACTTGAATATCCCCATTCGACTTGCAGGCCTTTAAAACCAATTAAAATACCTTTTCTCTATTAAAATTTGTTTTCTTATCATTATTGTTATCTTATTCATTAATATCAAAGAAAATCCTTGAATATCCCCATTCGACTTGCAGGCCTTTAAAACCTATTAAATACCTTTTCTCTACTAAGATTCGTTTTCTTATCGGTCACCACGCTCAAAAAGTGTAACTTGAATTAATATCAAAGAAGAAACTTGAATATCCCCATTCGACTTGCAGGCCTTTAAAACCTATTAAATACCTTTTCTCTATTAAAATTCGTTTTCTTATCGGTCACCACGCTCAAAAAGTGTAACTTGAATTAATATCAAAGAAAAAACTTGAATATCCCCATTCGACTTGCAGGCCTTTAAAACCTATTAAATACCTTTTCTCTATTAAAATTCGTTTTCTTATCGGTCACCACGCTCAAAAAGTGTAACTTGAATTAATATCAAAGAAAAAACCAATATCCCCATTCGACTTGCAGGCCTTTAAAACCTATTAATTACCTTTTCTCTATTAAAATTTGTTTTCTTATCGGTCACCACGCTCAAAAAGTGTAACTTGAATTAATATCAAAGGAAAAACTTGACTATCCCCATTCGTCTTGCAGGCCTTTAAAACCTATTAAAATACCTTTTCTCTATTAAAATTTGTTTTCTTATCATTATTGTTATCTTATCATTATTGTTATCTTATTCATTAATATCAAAGAAAAAATGGAATATCCCCGTTCGACTTGCAGGCCTTTAAAACCTATTAAATACCTTTTCTCTACTAAAATTCGTTTTCTTATCGGTCACCACGCTCAAAAAGTGTAACTTGAATTAATATCAAAGAAGAAACTTGAATATCCCCATTCGACTTGCAGGCCTTTAAAACCAATTAAAATACCTTTTCTTAATTAAAATTTGTTTTCTTATCATTATTGTTATCTTATTCATTAATATCAAAGAAAATCCTTGAATATCCCCATTCGACTTGCAGGCCTTTAAAACATATTAAATACCTTTTCTCTATTAAAATTTGTTTTCTTATCGGTCACCACGCTCAAAAAATGTAACTTGAATTAATATCAAAGAAAAAACTTGAATATCCCCATTCGGCTTGCAGGCCTTTAAAACCTATTAAATACCTTTTCTCTACTAAAATTCGTTTTCTTATCGGTCACCACGCTCAAAAAGTGTAACTTGAATTAATATCAAAGAAGAAACTTGAATATCCCCATTCGACTTGCAGGCCTTTAAAACCTATTAAAATACCTTTTCTCTATTAAAATTTGTTTTCTTATCATTATTGTTATCTTATTCGTTAATATCAAAGAAAAAACTTGAATATCCCCATTCGACTTGCAGGCCTTTAAAACCTATTAAATACCTTTTCTCTATTAAAATTTGTTTTCTTATCGGTCACCACGCTCAAAAAGTGTAACTTGAAATTATATCAAAGAAAAAACTTGAATATCCCCATTCGACATGCAGGCCTTTAAAAACCTATTAAAATACCTTTTCTCAAAAAATAGAGTTAGATCATTCAAATTTGGTACATCGAGGTTTTCGATACCTACAAATCGATTGCGAATATTTTTGATATATTCTCATTGCGTATATATTCTCATTTATTCAATAAAAGAAAAAAAATTTGTTTTCTTATCGGTCACCACGCTCAAAAAGTGTAACTTGAATTAATATCAAAGAAAAAAAAATACTGCATAAATAAAATAAATAAATAATTATAATTGCATAAGTTGATAAAAAATGCTATGCAATAGCTTTACCGCGGCAGTCCTCGAGTGCCACACGTATTTTTTTTCCCCTCGATTGTACATAACGAGAGCTATTTTTAATGAATGATTGTGAAATAAATATAATTTTTTGGTAATTGTAGTAGTAAAATAGGAAAAATTTGTGCATGTAGCAGCAATGCTATCCCCCCCCCCTCCTCCAAATCCTGGATTCAGTTACGTAAATTTTCAAATTTAGTATCTTTCAAAAGTAGCAAACACAATAACTTCAAAACACAACATTTGGATCGCCTGACATTTTTTGTGTTTAATTTCTTCTAACTGGCACAGACAAAGGTCGAACGTTAAAAATTTGACTTCGGTATTCAGGAAGTCTCAAAAGGTCTGCATATACAAAAAACAAGCGATGAATATTTAGATTTTAAAAAAATACATTATTTACCATATGGCTATGAGGAATTAGTTTCAATTCCTGAGCAGCTTTCCTGGACATGGTAAAATATCACAGAAAAGCACTTCCACTAACAATAAAAAAGAATATTATTGCTAAAATATTAGCAGCCCTATATATACACATCACGTGGAAGACAGAAATATAATCCTATATTAATAACGCATGACATGTTACAACCTGAAGTACACTTCCATGCATTTTCAATTATTGTCATACTATAATCTAGTTCTTCTGTGTAGCCCTGTAAGGATTTCTGTGCCATATTCCACATGAAACATGTTTTTATGTATATAAAATACATACATTTGTTTCATTTGGTTTAGTGCAGTCTATAGATGTTAAAATCTACATACCTGCAATTCTCCCCATAGACGTAATGTATTTGATTTCTCTTGGGTGTCCCTGTACACGAACCGTTTGCATGATCTCAACGAAAAGTTTAGTGTAGCATCCCTATATGATACACATTTAGAATACCAAGTTTAGACTTTCTGCTATAATTTGTTTTTGAGACATGATAATAACACAGAGAGAGAGAGAAACAGACAGACCAACCGCTAAAAACATGATTTTTGGATTCAGGGAACCTGAGAACGTGTAAAAAAAACAAATACTTAATTTTAAAAATTTGACCCAAAAACAATATTTTCTTTACCTTATGTGTAAGAGAAAGTAATAAATAAATAAATAAATATAATATAATATATTCTTGTTTTCTTTAAAAAATTTCCGGTATAAAGCAATAAAATATTGTTCTATTGCATGATCCTAATTTTATTTTACGAGACTTACAGATAACCCCTAAACACATTTTTGGATATAACTCCATGAAAATAAAGATAAATATGCAAATTATATACAGGGTGTGTATAAAGTCCCGGACCCGTTTTGATGTTTAATAACTCATAAAATAATAAAGATAGATTAAAATTAATAACATAAATGGTTAGATAGACTCAAAAAGTTTCATGACCCTTGTCAATGAACTTCCACGTGTGCCCCCTTCGTCGCACGGAGAATATCAAGTCGATAGTCAATTTCACGCCAGGTAGCGGCAAGCATGTCGGCATCCACAGGGGCTATTGCGGTTGTAATTCTGACTTTTAGGTCATCAATGTTCGACACTCTCCTCCTGTAAACATTGTCCTTTACAAATCCCCAAAGGAAAAAGTCCAGCGGCAATATATCAGGTGATCTGAGTGGCCAAGGAATTGGACCTCCTCGCCCAATCCATCTTCCTGGAAAATGGTCATTCAAAGAACTGCGAACGATGGTACCCCAATGAGGTGGTGCACCATCTTGTTGCAAAAAGACATGTGCATGCAGTTTTAATTTTTTCTTAATAACCTTGTACACTGTCGAAATTTGCATATCCAATTCTCATGCCGCTGATTTCACAGATCTTCTTAGGATTGTGTAAAAATGTCTCTTTGACACGGTCAACATCAAAATCACTTGTGCAGGGACGTCCGGAACGTATCTTATCTGCGATACTTCCAGTTTCTAGAAAATTATTTTTCCACCGCAAGATGCTGCTTTTGGATGGAGGATCTTTTCAGTAAATTCTTCTGCAGTTTCTCTGTGCTTGCACTACCGATTTCGTTTCTCTGTACCACCATAAAATCTGTGCTTTCTCTTGTGGTGTATGCATTCTCCTTAATATCCGCTCGAATAAAACATCACATACAAAAGTACTACATAGAACAAACACATCAAAAGTAAACATAACAATGCAATAGTTGCCAAAAACAAAAGAGAGAAAAATGCAATTAATAAGCAAACGATATTTAGAAAAGTACAGATATTTAGACTGGAAAATGAAATTATCTGAAATTAACCACACGCGCAGACGATATTTACAAAAGTAAAGATATTCAAACCTGAAAAGAAAATATATGAGTTATTCCATCAATAAGTGCCATAAGTTTGTTTATATCTTCATTATTTTATGAGTTATTAAGCATCAAAATGGGTCCGGGACTTTTTAAACACCCTGTATTTTTCCCCACTCTCAGACTCTCAGGAATTAAAAAATGAAGTCAAAATTGGGTGTTGCTACTGAAAAAAAATCAAAGTTAAGGATCATTTCAATATGTAGATGACCCCTAATTCAAAATTTCACGTCATTTTCAAAACATAAACTTAATTTCTTGCTGAATGATATCCATTAGATTTTTCTGCGTCAATTAATGGCGAAATGACAGCGGGTGCTGCGTTTTTTTCCCTCGATTGTATATAACGAGAGCTATTTTTAAGGAATGATTGTGAAATAAATATAATTTTTTGGTAATTGTAGTAGTAAAATAGGAAAATAATTGTGCATGTAGCAGCAATGCTATCCACCCCCCCACACCCCCCCCCCCCACACACACACATACAGACACATACCCCAAATCCTGGAATGAAAGTACCAAAAATTTTCAATTTTAGTATCTTTCAAAAGAACTCATTACTACCTTTAAAACTAATGGTTGAACCATAGATCTGTGATAATTTTAAACAAAAACGTATAAATATTTTTTATTAAAAAAAAGGTGGGCATTTACTGAGATATTTACTGAAAATTTTTATCAAGATTGGCAAGTTTAAAGACAAATTAATAACAGCTTTTATTTTTATTTAGCTAAGTTTTTTAATAATTGTGTGCTCTCTAATTGAACGGGGGGTCGTGTGAGTGACACACGATTATTTTTTTTCTGATTACAGATTATTTTTTTCGTTCAACAATCAGTGTACCTATCCCGTTTCCATGACGAAGATGTATGCGCAACGAATGGCAAAGAAGTCAATGGTTAAGTCTGAATTTAGTTGAACTGAATAAAGTTAGCGCTAAAATAATAGTTTCAAATACTTTCTTTTCTTCTTTTTTTTTTTTTTTTTTTTTTTTGATTGACACGTTGGGTACTAGACCTACTGCAAAGCCATTTTTAGGAAACTTGGAGGACTTCATTAGACACTGTATACTGCAATTAGAATGCAAAAATGATAAATACCTTATGAAATATGAGTATTTTAGTAAATGGTTTTTAACTACGCATGCGCAAGCTGTTAAACATTTTTATTTGCATAATTTAATAGCCAAATGTATTGAGCTACTTATATGAAAATCCGAAACAAATATCCTGTAAATTCAAAAATTTATGAATTATAGAATTAACTGAATTTCAGTTCCTCTGAAAAAACGGAAGGTGATAGAGGGTTCATCCATATTTATTTACAGTCAACACTGTATTACCATTGGTATACTTGCCAACCATCTCATTATGAACCGTACAATTTTTAGTACCCGCCTTTTTTTCACACCAGTCTTTTTTTTTTTTTTTTTTTTTGAGTAATTTTATTCCTAATTAAACGTAACAACATTTGGACAGAATTACTCTAAAAATAAAGTGGTGCGAAAAAAAGAGCGTTTTTTTTTCAAGGGGCGTTAACAATTGTACGGTTATTAATGATATGGTTGGCAAGTATGCCATTTGGCATTGATTGAATCAAAATAAAAACGTAAGTAAAACCGCTTATAGTTTTGCTTTTATTTTGAGAGGAACTGAAATTCTGTTCATTCTATCTCTCATAACTTTTTGAATTTACCTGATATTTGTTTGGGGTTTTCATATAAGTTGCATAATACTTTTGGCTATTAAATTATGCAAATAAAATTCTTTAAAAGCTTGCGCATGCGTAGTTAAAAATTATTTACTAAAATGCTCATATTTCGTAAGATATTTAACATTTTTGCATTCTGTTTGCAGCATGGTTTGTCTAATATAGTATGCCAAGTTTCCTAATAATGGCTTTGAACGAGGTTTAGTGCCCTACGTGTTATAATTAAAAAAGTGGAATTTTTTTTGCAATTTTTTAAATAAACCGTTATATCTCTACGAATATACAGTCGATAACAAAAGTATCCGAACACTAGCAAAAATTCCTATGTAAAAAAAGTACGCTTCATACGGTTTTGTTAAATTTATCCTTATCGATCATGTTCTTACACTGACTAAGAACAGGGTTCGACAAGGATTTATTTAACAAAACAGTATGAAGTGTATACATAGGAATTTTTGCTAGTGTTCGGACACTTTTGTTACCGACTGTATGTGGTAGCATCATAAAAATTTATACAGATAATTAAAAGGATCCTCATAATGACATGCTGCAGCCAAAACGCTTTCCAAGCATTAATTTTTACAGGGTGATCCAAAATATTTTGACTTTTGTGTAATTTTTTACTGGTCCTCTTTTTCGCTCTAGGAAAAAACTTTTGCTGAAATATAAGAGGTATAACATGTTCTTTATACTGCTAAAGTTTCAAGATAATTCCTGCAGAATTTTTTTAGATATTTGAAAAAAAAAAAAAGTCTAAATTCGGAAGTGTCCAAATACTTATTGATAGATAATGTATATAAGTATAATAAAGTAATTATAAAAAAATGTTTTTAAAAAAAAACGTAGTAAAATAAAGCCTAATAGAAGGTTAAATGCTACCGAAAATAAAATAACCAAATAGAATTAATTTGCAACAAATTTAAATATCCTGTGAATACAACAGTAATTTATAAAACCAGTCAAAACTAATAACTTTATTAATTAAGGAATATTAAATTAATTAACTACAAATTCCCCATAACTTTATTCTTCATTTATTTTCTTCAGATCATTATGTGATATGTGACGTTTAAATGAAGGTGAACCAAGATAAAAATGTAAAATGAAGCAATGAAAAAATAAGTTTAAAAGTACAAATTAAAAACATTTTAAAACTAGTTAATTGGTTAAAAAAAGTTCAAAACTGTAGAGATTTCTCTTCAGGAAAAACAATTCCTGTGGTGATTTCTGGGAGTACACCTTCGAAAAACGGAATACGCAAGCATGAGTCCAGGGATGATTTTTGCTATTTTTATTCAAAACTTAACAAAATAGTTGAAATTCAAATAAATTAAGAATTATTACAAAATGCTCGCCTCCGAGCATACTTCAAAAACATGCTACACAATTTTAGCACCAAGTCTCTCTATCCCTTTTTTGAGTCTCTTCCTTCCGAGCACACCTTCGGAGGGGGAGGGGAATACCCCACACGAAGCACCGATTCGTTGGTCGTGATATCACTCCACCCGTGACCTCATTTTCGGCCAATCTTGGTCTACCCGAAACTCTGAGAAATGTCGGTAGCAACAAAAGGCTATGCGTGAAATCGGAAACTATTGATGTCACCGCTTCCATAGAAATATAAAATTTTTTCACACAAAGCATCTGTCGCTCAGACAGCTTCTCATGGCTCCGTTCTGTCTGGTCACACGACCCCTGACCTCTTGGAATGTTTGTAACCTTCACTCCAGCACAGCTTCCTCCCTCCTAAAAGACCATTTTACGGCCTTCAGGATGTAAAATGGGCTCCAGAAGACTCAGGTGCCTCCTCCCATTATCAAACATGCAACATCAGAGAGTTGAGCTAGCCCCCCCAAAAAAATTTTTCGAAACAACCCCCTGAACTTTTATAGAACTAAAAATAATCTTAAAAATAAATTTTCTAGTCTTACACCTTGCATAATTACTAGATCCCAAGGTCTCATTTCACATTATATAAAAAAAACAATTAAACATTCACATGCAATTTCGTGATGACAATCAAAGGTTCTACACCTAACAAAATTTTAAAAGTCAAACACTGAAATTTCACAATTACACAATAAAATTTCATGAAAAAGAAAGAAAAATAATTCATAATCAATACATATTCCAGAAAAAAAAAAAAAATATTTACAAACAGTCCAAAAACACTACCTAAAACCAAGGCATTTTTTTTTTTTTTTTATTCTTCGTGCATGCGACTTAACGCATCTGCATTCAAATGTTTTTTTCCGCTCTTATGCTCGACTGTGAAGTTGTATTGTTGTAAACATAAGGCCCATCTCGTCAAACGTGAATTTGTGCCCATCATTTTTTTAAGATAAACTAAAGGGTTATGATCGGTTTGAAGAACGAATTTTTGTCCATCTAAATAATGATTTAGTTTTTTCACCCCAAAAATGACTGCCGCTAATTCGCGTTCAATGGTACTATAATTACGCTCCGCCTTGGAGAATTTTTTGCTCAAATAAACAATTGGGTGTTCCTCGTTAATCCCGAAATTTTGAGCTAGGACCACACCCGCCCCTACAAGACTTGCATCAGTCTGAACAATGAAGTCTTTTGAAAAATCCGCAGCATAGAGTACCGGTCCCTTAGTTAGATCTAATTTTAGTACCTTAAATGCCTGATCACATTCCTGACTCCACTCAATTTTTTCCCTCTTATTTTTCCCTTTTAACAAATCCGTCAAAGGCGCAGCTTTTGTCGTATAATCCTTTATATATTTATGGTAAAATCCGGTCAGACCTAAAAATGACCTTACATGCGTCTTTGTCTTTGGAATGGGAAATTCTTGGATAGTTTGGATTTTCGCGTCACTCGGCGACCTCTTCCCTGACCCCACTTCGTGCCCTAAAAATTTTACATGGTCCTGGGCGAATAAACACTTTGCCGGTTTCACTTTTAGATTTGCCTCCTCCAAACGTTGTAACACAATGTCCAGATGCCGGATATGGAGCTCCCAACTGGATGAAAACACAGCCAGATCATCCACATATGGTCTCACAAAACTCACTAAATCCCCTAGCACCTCACTAATTAATTTACAAAAATAAAATGGAGTATTCACTAAGCCAAACATCATTTTTTTTGGAATAAACTCACCGAAAGGGGTTACAAACGCCGCATACCTTTGCGCACGTTTCGTTAACGGGATTTGGAAATACCCCTTCGTCAGATCCATTACTGAGATATATTTTGCAGTGCTCACTTCCTCAACTACCTCCTCAATATTCGGTAACGGGAAAAATTGCACTTGGGTTTTGGCATTGAGGGCCCTATAATCGATACACGGCCTAGGGTCTTTCCCCGGACTCTCTACAAGAATCATAGGCGATGCGTAATCTGACTGACCCACCTCAATCACC
The DNA here is from genome assembly GCA_963930645.1 of Salticus scenicus. Lineage (NCBI taxonomy): Eukaryota > Metazoa > Arthropoda > Arachnida > Araneae > Salticidae > Salticus > Salticus scenicus. The sequence continues at coordinate 124,086,639 of OZ005654.1, forward strand.
CCTAACTCTAACAGCCTGGAAATCTCCTTCCGCATAATTTCTAACTGCCGCGGAGACATGCGATAGGGTTTTGCACGAATCGGCTTATCATCTGTCAAAATGATATCCATCTCTACCTTATGGGTCGTACCAGGGTCGTTAGAAAACACCGTTTTATGCTTTACTAGGACGTTTTGTAAAGTTGCCAAATTCCCTTCCGAAACCTTATTACCCAAATTACTCCCCTTAATTAAGTCTGTCAAGTCGAAATGATTAGGGTCCGAAATCGGATACGGGATAGATGCATCCTCCTCAATTTCTTCGCCACCCTCTTCCAAAATTAAGTTGACATGCTCTGGGCGTTTATGATAAGGTTTCATTAAATTCACGTGGAAAATCGTGTCCTTACATCTCCTTCCCGGAAGATCTACCGTATAGTTCGTATCGGATATTACCCCCGTAACTACACCTGGACCTAGCCACTGTACTGCCATTTTATGTGGTTTTGCAGTAGCCAAAACCAACACCGAGTCTCCCACCTTAAATTTTCGGGACACTGCATTTTGGTCGTACCATAATTTTCTTTTTTGTTGACATTCTGTCATGCGCTCCCCTGCCAAATCTTGACATCTTTTTAAGCGCTCATTTAAATCCAAAATATACTCTACTACATTTTGATTAATTTCCTCTTCCTGCATCCAATTTTCGTAAACAATGGTATGAGGCATCCTCAAATTCTTCCCAAAAATAAGCTCTGAAGGAGAAAATCCCGTGCTCTCATGCGGCACCGTCCTCAACGCGAAAAGAGCCATAGGCAGATTTTCTTCCCAATCGCTTTTCGTTTCGAGACATAATGCTTTGAGAATCCTCTTAAGAGTGGAATGCATTCTTTCCACCTGAATAGATTGCGGATGACAGACCGAAGAATGATTGATTTTGATATCATACTTCTCAAAAAACGCTGTCGATAAGTCACTCGTGAAATAAGCACCTTGATCGCAGACTAACTCTCTAGGAAATCCGGTCTTCGCGAAAATTTGCATCAATGCATTGATCACTGACCTCGAAGTTAGGTTTTCCACAGGAATAGCATCCGGGAATTTTGAAGCGACGCAAACAGCCGTTATCGCAAAACGATTATTTTTGTTACTCGTTACAAGCGGACCTATAGCGTCAATCGACAGACGTCTGAACGGTTCAGAAATAATCGGTACTAATCTCAACGGAGCTTTCTTCTTATCCCCTTTTTCTCCTACTTTTTGACAAATTTCACAAGTTTTGACGTACTCTTCGATTTCCTGATAGCAATTTGGCCAAAAGAAATTAGTCAACACCCTCTGCTTAGTTTTACACGAGCCTAAATGCCCTGACACAGAATCATGACACAGGTTTAGAATCGCTGCCCTAAATTTCTTTGGCACGCACAACTGCATCCTGTTTTGGTTACGCTTAGAATCCGATATTCGAATTAACCGCTCATTTTTTATCTTAAATTCCTTTCCCGCTTCATTCCTAGCTTTTTCCCAACAATTTTTCAACGTGTCACACGCAGTTTGCTCTTTTTGAAACTCTTCAGCTGAAACTCCGATTAATGGACACCTGTCTGTTTCTTTTAACACAGGAAGAACAACTTTATTTTCTGCACTAGTCTCCTCTAACGACTCGCTTATCAAACCCGGTTCCTCCTCAACATTCTGAATTTTTTTCTGAGTTGGCTTTTCATTATTTATTTCGGACTGCGCACTCTTAATCCTTTCTTGCTCACGTTTCTGACTTCGCGTTATCGCATTAATTGGATAAACAATTTTTTTATTGGACTCAATTAACTCTGCGGTCTTATTACCTAGAAGATATATTCCCTGACTCAAATTAGCCGGTTTTACAGCCGCTTTTGTAATGACCTCTCCGAATTCTCCTTTTAAAACGATTTTCGCCAAAGGTAAACACCTACACGTTTCGTCAAACGGTTGCTTAATCCATACCTGTTCCGGCAGTAAATCCTCAACAGAAATCATATTCCTTTCGCACACGTCAATGTTTGAGCCACTATCTCTCAAGAATTCGCGCGCTTGTCCATTGATTTCTAATTTACCTATATAAGGCTCAAAACCAACACCTAAAATTTCGCCCGCACTTAAGTTATTGATCGGATTTGTTCTGCGATTAGGGTTTTGTGGGCAGTTAGGTCGAATATGGCCCCTTTCCGAGCACAAATAGCACACAATTTTACTATTTCTATCAAAATCACGATCTTTAGATTCGATTTTATCCCCTTTTAATTTTCCTGAGTCTTTTTTGTCGCCCTTAGCTGACTCAGCTTTCGGATTACTCCCACCATCATGCTTACCTGACCCGAATTTCTGACCGTCTTTCCCAAATGAATTTCTACCCTTCGTAAAACGCTGAAAAGGCTTATATTCTCTTTTCCCATTCTCCTTTCTAACCGCGTCATACTTGTCGCACTTCTCCGCCAAATCCGAAGCTTTGTTGATTTCTTCCCACACATCTACAAAATGTTGTTTGATTTCGCATGGTACCCTTTTCTTTAACTGCTCCGTGAGCATCAATTCCTTTAATGACTCTAAATCTTTAATTTCTAAAATCTCAAGCCAGTTATCTAGCTACCCTCTCAAATCGTGAACTAAATCAACCCATAATTCTTCACTTTTTTTGTTGTGCGATTCAAATTTCGTTCTTAGCGCACGCGCACTCAATCTGAATCTATTCATCAACACTTTTTTTACATGTTGAAAGTTATCAGCCTCTGACTCGTCTAATTTCATAATTATTTGTACGACGTCGCACGGCAATAAAGGGATAAGTTGCGACATCCAGTCCTGTTCGCTAACTTTTTCTTTACGTGCTAATCTTTCAAATATCGTAAAAAAAAGAGAAATATCCATTTGTTTTGGGTCAAATTTCGGAGCTATGTCCTTTAAATTAATTTTCTTCAAAACCGTCTCTTGAACTAAACTCCCGGACCCTACGCTACTAGTTTCTGCAGCGCTCTGGATTCTGAGTTTCTCCAGTTCAAAATTTCGTTCGGCCTCTTCTTTTTCTTTTTCTTTTCGTAATTCCCATTCGCGCTCTTCTTTTTCTTTTCGTAATTCGCATTCGCGCTCTTCTTTTTCTTTTTGTTCCAAAATCCCTTCTATTAGCGCCTTCGCAACCCCTTCATCATAATTAGCCGCCTTTTCAATAGCTTCCTTGATTTCTAGTTTTTTGCTTTTATCTGTTAGCCCCGAAACACCAAATTCATCCGCTAACTCTAACAATATATTTTTAGTATACTTAATGAGAAATGCCATAATTACAAAATACAATTTCACTAATTACTGAAAAAAAATGCACATATAATAAAAACAATAAACAAATCAAATACCATGAAAATATAGACAAAAGTAACACTTTGATTATCACCTACGAAATTCTTTAAACACCTTTTCTCTAAACATTAACTACAATATTTACCCAGATACAATAAACAGTACCTATATTTAGTTAAAATAAACAACTAGAGAAAAAAAAAAATCCTAGAATTTTTACCAGTAGACAAATCAACTAATTTCCAGTATACTCCTATATAAACAGTTACAGTATCCACAATCCTTACGTTGCTTTTAAAAAGAATTTAGAATTATAATCTTATCGAAACTTTTAAACAACAATTTAAAGTTACCAAGCTCCCCGTTACAATAAACAGAACTTTAACGATAAATTTATCTCTCAAGTAAACGCCCCGTTAAGTCATGAAATTACTCTTTTCAACCGCCTTAACTATTAACTTGACTTCGAGATATCCGTGCTTAAAATTTTACACATAAAAACTAAATTCTTACTCTTAAAGCTTCGTAGCTACATGCATTGTTACAAAACAAAAATAAATAAATAAACAAAAACTATCATCCCACAACTCAATCTCTGACACTTTGCATATCTGAAAATGAAAGAAAACATACCTGAAAAACCTCCTTGATTGACATCTCCAGATCTCCAGGGAATTCAGCAGCACAGGGAAGAAGCGAAGTCCTTTTAATCCTTTCCACGCTATTGTCACAGGCATCAATAATCTCCAGTAAATCTCAGGGATTCCAGTTGTCACCGGGCTCACAGCAAACGTTCTTTTATACTTTTTCACCACCAACAAATAGAAAACAGAGTTCGATGTTTTTTTTTCTCTAAAAACAACATGCCACCGATATGCCACCAATTTATATTTTTAATTAAAGCTGTGGTGATTTCTGGGAGTACACCTTCGAAAAACGGAATACGCAAGCATGAGTCCAGGGATGATTTTTGCTATTTTTATTCAAAACTTAACAAAATAGTTGAAATTCAAATAAATTAAGAATTATTACAAAATGCTCGCCTCCGAGCATACTTCAAAAACATGCTACACAATTTTAGCACCAAGTCTCTCTATCCCTTTTTTGAGTCTCTTCCTTCCGAGCACACCTTCGGAGGGGGAGGGGAATACCCCACACGAAGCACCGATTCGTTGGTCGTGATATCACTCCACCCGTGACATCATTTTCGGCCAATCTTGGTCTACCCGAAACTCTGAGAAATGTCGGTAGCAACAAAAGGCTATGCGTGAAATCGGAAACTATTGATGTCACCGCTTCCACAGAAATATAAAATTTTTTCACACAAAGCATCTGTCGCTCAGACAGCTTCTCATGGCTCCGTTCTGTCTGGTCACACGACCCCTGACCTCTTGGAATGTTTGTAACCTTCACTCCAGCACATTCCTACAGTTGACAACATGGAAAATGCCCTATTTCAAACGCTGGTCGCTATTAAAGCAAAATAAACAGCAGTCTTCTCGATTTTGCATTCAAAAGAATAAAATGAGGGAGGGAAATGAAAAACTGATTTGAGAATATAAAAAATATAAAATAAAAAAAAAATAAACTATAATCATCACAGAATGAAGTTAGGGCACATGTAGAAATGCAAAATAAATAAAAACACGAGATGAGTTGTTAGCAACATAACTGGGAAAAAGGATCACCTCAAGCAACCACGGAAACAATAAAACTAGTTTAACAATCCAATACAGACAGATAAAGCTATTTTAATTTGATTAAGAATTGAAATAATTAAAAGAATTTAATAAATTAAATTAAATTAAAAAAATTAAACTAAAAACAAAATTTTACTATTATTATGACATTCAGAATAACTGCATAAATTTTGATGTAAGGATATTTAAACAGATTGATAAAGATAACCGCCGTCTGGCGAGAAGTAATATTACTAGAGATTGTAGAGAATTGAATTAAATCACTTAAGGGGGTGCATCACGGATCGTCAAGGTCATCCAAAGCCTGTGTTATTCTATGGCGAAATTTGTTTATAGAATTACACATTACCTAATGAATTTTTTTTAATTCTGTTTTCACAATCAGAAAATTCACAACCATACACTGAAGACCCGTGAAACAAAAACTGTTATATTTAATTTTTTAACCCTTTATTTTTAAGCTGTAAAATGCGAAAAATACACTTGTGTTGCTTTACTAGCCTCTAACTTATCAACAAATTGCAATATCTGAAATCTGTATAGCGTGTCGCTTTCTCAAGAAGACCAAGCTTTTTATTAATGTTTTTATAAATTGTTTTATTTAAATCTCTATTAATGAGAATATAAGAAACTTTAATTTTTAAATTGAAAAACCTCAATTTCAGCAGATTTCTCCGCCTCCCATCGGAAACGCCTCGCGAAACTTACGGGAAGTCATTAAGATTGATTGATGATATCGTTCATGTCGAAAGGGGAAGGGGGATAATGGTGTCGTTAAAACATACTTTCTGGGTCCACACAGAATTTTTCTTTTTCAGAGTCCAAATGCATTAAAGAAAAAAAAAAGAGAGAGAGAGAGAACTCTTTGCTTAAAAATCTAATATTTTTTTTATATATATATTACAAAAAAAAAAAAAAAGTTTGTGTCTCCGACTACCTCTTTACGAAATCTGACCGCAAAAAGATGCGAAATAACTCAAGGACTCAGAATTGAGCATTTAAATAAAATTATTTCAATTAATTAAAAGACATTAAATAAAATCCCTGTAATAGTTTTAGAATTATTAAATATTTAATTAAAAATATAAAAATAAATAAATAAATAATAATAATAAATAAATAAATGAACTTATGATTTTATTAATTAATTTAATTAATTTATTTTGTCCTTGGCATAAATTCATTTACACGCGAAAAATAAAAATAAAATAATAATAATAGTAATGATAATACATACAAACATATATATATACAACGGCAACGAACGCCTGCAGAATTTCAAAGTGTTCGCTGACGATGACGCGAGTTCCATGATTTTTGCTCACCCAAAAAGTGCTCAATGCGCCTAAAGAAGTTTTCACTTCAAAAAGCTTGTAGCTGCTATGAAATCTCACATCAACAGATAGGAGCTTTCATAGCCCGTACTTTTTTTTTTTTTTTTTTTTTTTTTTTTTTGTCGATGTTTTGGCGTATTATATTATTATTCATTTATTTTATTTAATATGTTTTTGTTTTTTAATCATGACTTAGATACGTTGGAAATAGATAATTTATATGACTATTGTTTTTATTTCACTAATTTTACGCCATTTAAAAATTTATTTATATTTTCAATACTCACATAGACTAAAATGTCTGCCGCGAAAATAAAGTAGGTTATGACTGACGAACAGTTTGTAAGATAACAAATGTTTTATAAATAATAGTAATACAATAACAATAATGTATTCATTAAAAACAGAAGAAAAAAGTTAGTTTTCTTTATAAAATATGTTTCAAATGATCATTAATGAAGTAAAAGATAAGCTGTTTCGAGCAGTTTAGAAAAAATTACGTGATGATTGTTTTCGTTTTATTAATTTTTTGCGATATTATGTGATTTATTTATAATGATTATGCGTGACTAGCCGAATTCGTCAAGGAGATCTTATACTAAAGCTGTTCCTGAAAAAAAAAAAAAAAAAAAAAGTAAATTCGGTTAATTTAAACTAAACCATGAAATAAATTCTTAATTTACTTTTCTTATTATTTATTTCTAATTATGGATAAAGGTTTCTCAATACAATGTTGCAAAAGTGATGGTATTTGTTTTCTGTCAAATTAACCTTTTTGTTTTTTGAAGGCCATGGGTAAAATTTTACTGTATTTATTTCGATGTTTTATTGCAGCTATAATGTTAGTTCTCAGCGTAACCGCTGAAAAAATATGGCTATTATTATAGAGAACATTTTTATTTTGTTCCTAGAGTGTACATAGTTTTCAGTTTTCGGTTCTTGTTTATTTTACTTTCCTGAGTTTAAATACTACCCTTTGATATCTTTGTTTTGCAAATGCAAATACGTTCATTGTTATTGATTTTTTAATTAGAAAAATGTGATAATTTATTTGATTAAATAAGAAAATGAATGCAATAAATTTAATGCAGAAAATGTAATTTGGCTTTTAATTTCCAATTTATTTTTATTTATTTATTTATTTATTTTTCAGTTTTTATAGTACCTTGTCATGCCCTTATTTTACATCATATATTTAATTGCGTGTGTATATTTATGTATATATAGTATATGTAAATAATGAAAGAAATACAACTGAAAGCAAGAAAACGATAAATTCATTTGTCAAATACCAATATAAAATATGTTACAGCATCGAAAAATGTATCTGAAAACTCATTTGATGTTAAACTTAAAAATTATCCACGGGAGATAACACAGGCCGACATGTAAAATTTTGATTTTATAATTTTGGCTGATATTTATGTTTTTTGGTTTTCTGAAACCGAAAGTGAAGCCAGTTTGTCTCTATCACGTATAGATTTTTGTCAAAACAGGGTACAATTTCTTCATTACTCTTCCACCAATATAATTATATAATAAGTTTTATACTATTTCTCCATGATTAATTAATCATAGAGGCCTATTGCTGAAATTGTGAAGCCCTAGTGCGACTTAAAACCATATCAACCAACCAACAAACCGATTGTTATGTTGGTATATATAAGAGATCGTGTCGGTAAACACCCTGTATTGACAAAAATCAATACGTGATAGAGAAAAATGGGCTGCATTTTCGGTTTCAGCATATCAAAAAACATAAAGGTCAGCTGAAATCATCAAATCAAATTTTGTAAACTTCATTTTTGTATACCTGTGTAATTAAACATATTATCTGATTGAATAACAGACAAATGAGAGAAGGCACATAGAAATCAGAAATAATAATTGATTAACCAATCAAATTAAAAATTACTAAATTTGTCTGATATTTTGTAATGTTGTTTTTGTCAATAAAAGTTTATTTGTGTATAGCTTTGAATTCTTTTTCCTATTTATTTGTACAGCAGTTTTATTTTGTTTGATATCTTAATAAAAACAAATGTACAGAGAGTAATTAACAAATGCTTTTGCCAATATTCATACTTGTAGTTTAAAATGTGCGCATATATATATATATATATATATATATATATATAATACTGACCAAATTGGCTTTTGTGTGTTGTGGCAATTTTTTCATCTGTTTATTTTTCGTCTAATTAGGGACTATCTATCATACTAATGAATGTATCTGTGCGAAGGGCAATATATATATGAAGGATAAAATTTATAAACAAAATTCTTTCCTTTTTAATATTATAGTTGAATATAAAACTTTATTCCATGTTTTCCTTTTACAAAGAAAATTCCAAATTTCAGTCACGATACAAAATATTTATATTATGAATATAAATATTTTGAAATCTATATACTATTTTATTTCTTAAATTTCAATTTTTTTGCTGATATTTTTTTCAATTAAAGTATTTTTAGGTTTTAGAGTTTGAAAAAGTCTGTTCTATTGCCGTGCACATACAAAGTATTTTAGTATGATAGGGGTTGTGATTTAGGCCTTGTTAATATTAAACCGTAACTTAGCTTTGTTTCTTATTATGTTCAAAAATAATAATATTAAAAAATTAACATGTCATTATTATTTATTATTATTATTATTATTTGTAATTGAAGTATTTGTAACTTTCAATGCTTCTCCTCTTTTTTACTTTCTCTTACCCATAAGGTAGAGAAAGTATTGTTTTTGGGTCAAATTTTCGAACGCGAGACTTTGTTATATTTACACGTTTTGAGGTCCCCTGAATACGAAAATCGTGTTTTTAGCAAATGGTCTGTGTGTGTGTCTGTGTGTCTGTCTGTTATCAGCATATCTCAAAAACAAATTATGGCAGAAAGTTCAAACTTGGTATTCTAAATGTGCATCATATAGGGATGCTACAGTAAGCTTTTCGTTAAGATCAAGCAAATGGTTCGTGTACAGGGACAATCAAGAGAATTCTAATACATTACGTCTATGGGGGAAATTGCAGGTAAGTAGAGTTTAACGTCTATAGACTGCACTAAACCAAATGAAACGAATATATATATATATATATATATATTGTAATAGAGATAGTCAACTGGGAAAAAAAATTTGTGTATGTAGGAGCCTCGCCTCCCCCACTGGGGGGGAGAGTCCCCCGTCGAGGGGAGTAAATTTTCATGATGGGTACCTTTCAAAAGAGCTCGCTAATACTTTTAAAACGAATGGTTGAACCATCGATCTGCGATAATTCAAAACAAAGTTATCGATTTTTTTTTTTTTTTTTTTTTTTTTTTACTTTTAACGAAAAAAAAAAAAAGCTTATACCTCTACTGATTTGTGTACAGGGACCCCTAAAATATTTCAAAGCATTGCGTTCTACGACAGGCATTTCTATAAACCCTATTTTCATACCCTTACTGTACAAAAATCTTAATGAAATTGAAATATGTTATACAAGTTCACTATCGGATGTTCCCTGTTGAATATGGAGTTTACATCTCTACTAATTTGTGTACAGGGACCCCCTAAAATATTTCAAAGCATTGTGTTCTATGAGAGGCATTTCTATAAACCATATTTCCATACCCTTACTGTACACAAATCTTAATGAAATTGAAATATGTTATACAAGTTTACTATCGGATGTTTCCTGTATAAAATGGAGTAAATACCACCACTGGGGGGGGAAGTCCACCCTCGAGGGGAGTAAATTTTCATGATGGGTATCTTTCAAAAGAGCTCGCCAATACCTTTAAGACGAATGGTTGAACCATCGATTTGCGATAATTTAAAACAAAGTTATCGATTTTTTTCACTTTTAACGAAGAAAAAAAAAAAAACAGAAAAAAAATCGTTTTTTTTTTTTTTTTTTTTTTTATTGAAGTAGTGTAAAAAGGGTGATTCACCAACAGGGTGGAGGGACGGAGGGACGATGAGGGTCAGGGTGGAGGCGCGCCACCACCCTACACCCACCGTCCCTCCACCCTGTTGGTGAACACACCCTTTTTACACTACTTAGTTATCATCTTGGACGAGGGGGTGTTGCCACCGGAAGAATAGAAACTTTTAGAGCGTTGCCACCGGAAGAATAGAAACTTTGGGTATCATCTTGGATGAGGTTTGGTGGTGCCATCTATCGGGGAGAAAGGGGAATTTTGAGGAGTTAGATTTATTTTCCTAAATTTCGGGACTTAGTATTTTTTTCACAATTTCGGGGACTTCAAAATTTTTGCAGGAGGGTTAGATGACGACTTTAAAATTTAGGTGTTGCCACCGGAAGAATAGAAACTTTTGGAGAGTTGTCATTTGAAGATTATAAATTGATTACAGAATTAAATAGAAATTTTCCTATGTATTTCAGGGAATTTGACAAAATGAAACAAAGGTTGATGAGTACTATATAATAAAAAACAGGGTATAGACATTAAAATTTAGGTGTTGCCATTGGAAGAGTATAAATAATTTCCGGTGGGACTTAACATTTTTGACTGAATGAAACAATGAATGACTGAAGTTAATTAACATCAGTAACAATTTATGAGTATTTTAGAAACTTAGCATTTTTAGAGATTAAAAATATATTGTGTTAAGATAATAAATAAGGAATTTAAATAGGAGTTCATACTTTTAGTAACATCATTACAAATTTATATTACGAAATTTTTACAGAATTAAATAGAAATTTTCATATTTTGTGGATTAACACACAGATTTAAAAGCAAAACAAATAATAAATAATTTAACATTCATTAAAAATGTAAGACACTTAAAAATTCTAACTTCATTTTAACACTAAATAAGTTTCACTTTTTAAATTTATTTAGACTATCTTAGAAATAATATTATTACATTCGTTAAAAATTGAACCCACATGCACTTTAAAAAATTACTATCACATAAATTAAACGAAATATAATAAAAATTATGTAAATTAAACTTTATATTCTCACTAAATAAGTATAACATTTCTTTAAACTCTATCTTACATTCGTTAAAAATTTAACAGAAGTTTTTAATCAGTTAATAAATTTTGTATACAGTTATGTTATATAAACTTAATATAATAAAAATTATATAAAACACATACTGTTATTTAAGCTCTAACTTTGAAATACTATTTTTACATTCTTTAAAAATTGAACACGCATACACTTTAAAAAATTACTATCATATAAATTAAACTAAATATAATAAAAATTATGTAAATTAAACTTTATATTCTCACTAAATAAGTTTAACAGTTCTTTAAACTCTATCTTACATTCATTAAAAATTTAACAGAAGTTTTTAATCAGTTAATAAATTTTGTATACAGTTATGTTATATAAACTAAATATGATAAAGATTATATAAAACACATACTGTTATTTAACCTCTAACTTTGAAATACTATTTTTACATTCTTTAAAAATTGAACACACATACACTTTAAAAAATGACTATCATATAAATGAAACTAAATATAATAAAAATTATATAAAACACGTACTGTTATTTATGCTATAACTAAACTAATACGGTAAACAAAAGTTTCAAAATCAGTAAATGATGATATATATGTTATAAATTAAACTGAATACAATAAAAATTATTTAAATTAAACTAAATATAATAAAAATTATATAAATTGAACTTTATATTCTCACTAAATAAGTTTCACACTTATTTAAACTCTAACTTACATTCGTTAAAAATTGAACACATGCACTTTAAAAAATGACTATCATATTAATTTTAAAAAAATTACTATCATATAATAATATTAATCTAAAAAATGCATAAAAAGATATATAGTAAAGTTATAAATTTAAAAAAAATACTATCATATAATAATATTAATTAAAAAAAAAAAAAAAAAAAAAAAAAAATACTATTATATAATAATATAAATTAAAAAAATTACTTTCATATAATAATATAAATTAAAAAAATTACTTTCATATAATAATATAAATTAAAAAAATTACTTTCATATAATAATATTAATTAAAAAATGCATACAAAGATATACAGTAAAGTTATAAAATAAATAAATAAAAAATAAAATAAAAATAAATAAAAATAAAATAAAAATGACTATCCTATAATAATATTAATTTAAAAATACATACAATGTTTAAAATCAACAATTAAATTTTATATACATTATAATTAACTAAACTTTATGCTGTTACTATTAAATAAATTTATCCTAACACGAAAACTTTACATAAATTTTATAAGCAAAAAAGCTATAAGTACATGAATATGTTATTTAAATTAAACATTATATTGATACTACACAAATATTATTTAACATTTATTCGAGTTTAACGCTGTAATATAATTTAAACTATCTTAGTTGATTTAAATGAAACAGGTAAGTACTTTTAAACTTGAAATAATAAAAATAAGTTCTTTTTATAAAATAATTGATATAAACTATAATAATAAAAAGGATTAGTTATATTTAAAAACTATCAGCTACTAAAAGTTATTTTGTATTAAACATTTCTAAATAAATTACATAAAAATTCAATGCGTCATTTTAAATGAAAATAAGCAGTTTCCTTAAAAAACAGATAATGCGGAATATTCTATGAGTCAGTTATCACCTGCAACGGAAAACCCCTATAGCTGGTGAATCATGTGTTATATACGCTGGCAAGCCATGCATATTAGCAATCCACACTATCTCATATAAAGATTAAGTTAAAATACAGCGGATAATTTGGAAAATGCAATAATTTTTTCACAAAGCATATCATACACTGAGTTTAAACGATTATTACCTACCTATCACTTAAACGGTATTCAAATAAATACATATAAAAGTAAGTTATAGTTAAGCAATAAAAATTCGTTTGTGAAAGGAGTTTTATATATATTGCAAAATTTAGTTTTACTCAAATAATTTCTAAACATACACAAGTTAAATGAAAACTTTTCTAGGTTTCATTTAAGCAATAATTTTCCATGTGTGAAAGTAGTTTTATTTATGCAAAATTTAGTTTTATATAAACAAAAAAGTTTATAGTATAACAATAAAAAATTCCTTATAAGTAAATACCAATAAAAAATATTTTTTAAATTAATTTTTCTCTCTTCAATAAAACAATAAAAATTTCTTATATAACTTTCGTAAAGTTTTAATAAAATTTCTATTATAAACAAATATATTTACTAGAGTATACATATTAAGATATTACGTATAGAGTAGAAATACGTATTAAGTTAAATAAATTATCAAATAGTAATAATAAATTATAAAACTTACTTAAAATTGAAGAAATTTCCCTTAGTGAAATGCAACCTTCAGTCTTGCACATAAATGCGAGAAACTGTTTATCGCTAAACGATGACTCATACAGATAAGAATGTTGATTCATACCTATCTTAGTAGAATGTTGTTAAAGTTCTGTGTTTTTACAATAATATAAAATAGTTTATAGAGATCATTTATTTAATATCAGTTGTAAACTACATTTAAATAATGCAATAAGAGTTGAATTCTGCAATTAACCTATTAAAATATTGAAATATTTTTAATATTTTTAATTTTACTTTTTTTAATTATGCTAAGAAAATAATGAGATCAAAACAGAATTATTTTACGATAAGTCGCGCTTTTTATATTTAATAAACAAAGATTTAATAAAATGTAACTGTAATTTTTAATGAAAGGTTTTAAAATCACTTAAAGGGATAAAATTAAAAACATAAATCTTATTGTTTTAGTAATTATTTTCTCTAGTTATTGAACTAAGTAATAAACTATCTATAAATAATCAGATAGCAAGAGAGGTTTTTGTATAATAACTATATATTATTTTAATATATGCATTACATCGCAAGGTAAAATTTTCAACTTATTTATACGTATTGAACTATAAGTAATAAAAATTACTCATTTGCATAACCGCTAAATTTTATAAGTTGGATATATGACTTAAAATACTAAACAATAATCCTTATGAGAGAATTTGGGTGACACTATCACAGAAGGAATTTATCCTTTACAATAAGATTTGCTCAGAATGTCTAAGTGAAAATAACTTACCGTGAGGTCAGTGAGTCATGCAGTTGTATTGAAATTCCCTGTTTTTAGTTAATAAGTGATTAAACTTCTAATGAGACAATTATTTTTTACTGGCATATAAATGTACATTTTTATATTATTGCTGTATACATAAAATTTTAAATAATTCATTAAGTGTTAAACTTTGCATTTAATCGATTAAATAAATAAAGTTTTAGTAAAATATAAGAGTAATTTTTTAATGAATGGTTTTGAAATCACTTTAACTTTATAAGAAAAAAAAGTAAAAAGAGGTTTTAAAATTACTTAATAGGATAAAATTAAAAATCTTATTGTTTTTAGCAATTATTTTATCTAGTTGTAAACTATATATTATTATTTTAATATACGCCTTATACTTAAGTCAGTTTTAGAGAAAAAACCAAGAAAAAAAATCCCAAAGGGTAGGCTGATGAGTTGGATTATTCTATTATACTTAAAGAACCCAGGTACGGAAAAACCGAAGTACATTATGCGGAAAAACAGGCGGGATTTTTGGCTAAAACTCCAAAGCAGTGGACGGTAAACATAACACACCGTAAAACAACCTACTCACACGACCGCCAAACTAAGAATGAAGGGAAACGTTGAGTTGTAACACCTTATCTACTAGAGATAAGGGGGAATTCCCGAAAAGATGACTCACCCCTCGTTCGTTCATGTACAACACCTTCCGAGAAAGTTCGTGAAGGATCGGTGACGAGTTTGAATAATTTGCGTAACCGCTAAATTGTATGAGTGTGAATCTTTTAATGTGAGTATTATAGTAATGATAAATTTATTTCATAATCGATAACTCATTTATACATATTCAGGATCACACATTATATAAAACAATACTATATTTAAAAGTTTTTACTGTACAAAAAACATTCACATATGGATATTCATAAGGTTTAAGACCGATTAAATAAATGAGGATCCTATAAGCGAAATGCATGAGAGTCTTTCTAAGGAATCCTATTGCATATTTAAGCAGATTTTAGAGAAAACCAAGAAATACTCCAATCGACTAGGTTGATGAAATGGATTCGAACCCAACACTTCCCCTTTTACTATAGAATCGTTAACAAATCGTAAGATTGATGTATTGAAACTTACTGTTTTCAGTTAATGAAACTTCGAATGAGACAATTATTTTTACCACCACGTAAATGAAAATTTTTATATTATTCCTATATGGATAAAACTTTAAATAATTCATTACAAGTGTAAACTCATATCATTAAATATTTAACTGTTGACCGTATAAGTGGATTGGTCTGTGTGGGAGTCTTTCTATATTTAAGTGAGTTTTGAAGACATCCTCGGAAAACTCCAAACAGATAGGTTGATAAGCTGGAATCGAACCTGGTATTAAACACTGAATAGTTTGATCTTCCAAAATCCTTGTAACAACATGTTTATGAACTTTATAAGAAAATGCTTAATACGGTTTGAGCTTAGCAGATTTTGCATGCGTTAACTATGTAACAGCGAATTAAACATCTATAGTTGTAATTTTTTTCACTATATATTATTTAACTATATTTATACACCATGCATTGTATAATATTTCCCGGGGTAAAAGTTTAAACTGAGTAATTATTCATCAACATAAGTGTTAAATTGAATACAGAAGACAGTATATGAATAAACGGTTAGTAATGTGAAAATGCTGATTTGTAAAACATTTTGAAAGAAGTAACTCATAAATTTATTTGATATCTTTATACTTATGCATACACACGCTTAAGAGACTTATATAAAACAACACTATGATTAAAAGTTTTACTAATTTTTCAGCATACAATAAAAAATAGTAATCAATATTCATTTACAATAAATAATTTAACGTTATTAAACCAAAAAATAATTTATTTTTTTATTCGATTTAAATAATTCATATTTATATAGGGTTGTTGGTTGATGAATGTCATTCAATGAACACTTAAACAAAGGGTTTGCGGATTATAATTGAATTGTAAACGAAATGTCGTTACACGTTTTGAATGACTATCCTCCTTCATCAGGATTTAAAGGGTAGTTTCGAAAGACTATCCTGTCTTATTTATAAATTGTCAGATAAAAGAACAACACTCATGCTGCATTCTGATGGGTTGAATCGGGTCACATGATAAAATACAGCATTCATATAACTTTTTAGAATTATGCAGAACCTTTAATAAAAAAAAATTGTATGCATTTTAGGGACTTAGCATTTTTGGAGATATTTCGGAGACATAAGTTTTGATGGAATTAAAAATTAAAGGGATTACATAGGATGGAAAACAATAACATACCGGTAGTTAACAGTTAATTTTTTAACATACATTAAGGTTAGTGGATGAGTGTCAGGTAATTCATTTAAAACAAAAATATAATAAGGGTTGATTGAAACAAAGGGTTTGTAGGTTATAATTATAGGATAAAACGTTATGTGTTTCGAAAACTCTTCATCAAGATTGGAACAACCGTTTCGAATGATACTCTCCCTTCATCAGATAGACTTAAACTTTTATTTTATCAGAATGAAAGAAAACGATAGACGATTTACACTTATTGAAAACCCAACTTATAAATAATTCGACTTTCATTAAAAATGCAACTCGCATATACACTTTGAAACAATCAATAAATTTTATATTATCACTATGCATTAAATAAGTTTCCCATTTAACATTCAAGATGAATTTATTTTTACATTAATTAAAAATTGAACACGTATTAATTTTTAAAATGACTATTTTTTAAAAAGTTTTAAAACAGCTAATAAATTTTATAAGCTTTTACAATTAAATAAATTTAGCATATTATGAAAGTTTTACATCACTCGATAAAATTTTTTATATAGGCAATAAAAGTTATACACATTATAAATATAAACTCATAAAATAAATTTCACACTTAACATTTAAACTCTAACCAATCAATCTTAAAGTAATTTTTTATCTTTTGTACATACTCATAAACCTTTTGTTTCTATTGTAAAGTGAAGTATGACTCATGCTTTAATTAAAATCTCTAATCAAAATTAAATGAAAGTAAAGTTTAGGAAATACCTATGTATTATAGGTAAATTAATACAGTATAAATATTCATGTTTTTCAGTTAAGTAAAAAAGTTATATAATTAATTTTACAGAGTACTTAAATAATGTATAATTAAGTTTCAGAATTATTATTATTATTATTATTTTTTTCTTCTATAGTATGTATATATAAATTTTTAAATGCAAAGTTTTTATTAAAATACAATAACCAAAGTTTTGTATGATATTAACATACAATGCACCTAAAACTTTAAATATATAGAAACAATTGTACAGTTGGTTTTGTCTGAAGCATATATATAAATAATAAAATCTTGTTCAGTTTAGTTTTTAAAACACTATAAAGATTTTAGATACACATATTTTTATGTTGTTTAAATAAAATTTTTAAAATGAAACAATATTAATGTTATAAAATAATACACTCAGCATGACTCACCGAGTGTGCTATTCCATCAAATTATTCCGCATACATGTAATAACATGTCTGACTTAACTATATACTGAATTACCATTATTTCAGAAAAAGTTGGGACTTACCTTAAAACACGTCCTACACCCTTGCCAGACTTGAAGAAAATGAATGATATGAGACATTCTTATCAGTGACGCCCGGTCACGAGGTCAGTGACGTCACGAGTGATGTGATTGGCTATGCTCGGTCACGTGATCATGACGTCATCCTCTCATCAATGACGTCACCGATTGCTTATCAGCTACCACAACGCGCGGAAATGTCCTTCAGTACGCAGTGAAAAATATTCAAAGTCTACGGGACATTACTCGAAACGAATCCATTGTCTTATACGGTAAATTGAAATATAACACGCGGAAAAAAGATCGACATATACCGGAGAAACTATGCATACTGCCCGATGAAAATACCCCGCACAGCTAAGGATATGCTACCAGGATGAGAGTCAAAATCCAACTGAATTCAAACAATATGACAAGGTCTATAAATCTCCCGTGTTGGTTAGATGGTTTTGATGAATGGGTTTTCCCCCACACCTAAGCAGAATGGAGAAGTCATAGGTTTTTACCTCACCTATCACGAAGATGATATCTCTTAATTAAGTTTCTTAATTAAAATTATGCAAATTATATGTAAGTCTTTCAAATATCTCTTAATTATATTTTCTAATTAAAATTATGTATCATATGCTCTCCTAGTTAAAGATTTAATAAACCTAACTTTTATACAACATAAATAAATTTAATAAGTATAATCTGTTCGATGACTCATCAAACGATGACTCATCGTAAACATGTGCGAACATGTCTAAACATGTCTGAACATGAATCTACTTGAACCTTAACATTTTATTGTATAAGGTTTTATATTATTGCTTTTTATATTATTCAAACCGAAAGTTATTTTTATATAACGAAATGAACAACTTCTAAGATTATTTTTTCAATCATTATGAATAAAAATTTAATTATTAACTGCAAAATCTGTTTACTTATAAGAAACTTAATTTTCATTAAGTAGTGTTATTTACTTAATTTCCAACATCGTATACTTTGTGATTCATATAGTAATTATCACTTATTCAGTAAAATGTTAAGGTCCAAGTAGATTCATGTTCAGACATGTTTAGACATGTTCGCACATGTTTACGATGAGTCATCGTTTGATGAGTCATCGAACAGATTATACTTATTAAATTTATTTATGTTGTATAAAAGTTAGGTTTATTAAATCTTTAACTAGGAGAGCATATGATACATAATTTTAATTAGAAAATATAATTAAGAGATATTTGAAAGACTTACATATAATTTGCATAATTTTAATTAAGAAACTTAATTAAGAGATATCATCTTCGTGATAGGTGAGGTAAAAACCTATGACTTCTCCATTCTGCTTAGGTGTGGGGGAAAACCCATTCATCAAAACCATCTAACCAACACGGGAGATTTATAGACCTTGTCATATTGCTTGAATTCAGTTGGATTTTGACTCTCATCCTGGTAGCATATCCTTAGCTGTGTGGGGTATTTTCATCGGGCAGTATGCATAGTTTCTCCGGTATATGTCGATCTTTTTTCCGCGTGTTATATTTCAATTTACCGTATAAGACAATGGATTCGTTTCGAGTAATGTCCCGTAGACTTTGAATATTTTTCACTGCGTACTGAAGGACATTTCCGCGCGTTGTGGTAGCTGATAAGCAATCGGTGACGTCATTGATGAGAGGATGACGTCATGATCACGTGACCGAGCATAGCCAATCACATCACTCGTGACGTCACTGACCTCGTGACCGGGCGTCACTGATAAGAATGTCTCATATCATTCATTTTCTTCAAGTCTGGCAAGGGTGTAGGACGTGTTTTAAGGTAAGTCCCAACTTTTTCTGAAATAATGGTAATTCAGTATATAGTTAAGTCAGACATGTTATTACATGTATGCGGAATAATTTGATGGAATAGCACACTCGGTGAGTCATGCTGAGAGTATTATTTTATAACATTAATATTGTTTCATTTTAAAAATTTTATTTAAACAACATAAAAATATGTGTATCTAAAATCTTTATAGTGTTTTAAAAACTAAACTGAACAAGATTTTATTATTTATATATATGCTTCAGACAAAACCAACTGTACAATTGTTTCTATATATTTAAAGTTTTAGGTGCATTGTATGTTAATATCATACAAAACTTTGGTTATTGTATTTTAATAAAAACTTTGCATTTAAAAATTTATATATACATACTATAGAAGAAAAAAAAAAAAAATAATAATAATAATTCTGAAACTTAATTATACATTATTTAAGTACTCTGTAAAATTAATTATATAACTTTTTTACTTAACTGAAAAACATGAATATTTATACTGTATTAATTTACCTATAATACATAGGTATTTCCTAAACTTTACTTTCTTATAATTTTGATTAGAGATTTTAATTAAAGCATGAGTCATACTTCACTTTACAATAGAAACAAAAGGTTTATGAGTATGTACAAAAGATAAAAAATTACTTTAAGATTGATTGGTTAGAGTTTAAATGTTAAGTGTGAAATTTATTTTATGAGTTTATATTTATAATGTGTATAAATTTTATTGCCTATATAAAAAATTTTATCGAGTGATGTAAAACTTTCATAATATGCTAAATTTATTTAATTGTAAAAGCTTATAAAATTTATTAGCTGTTTTAAAACTTTTTAAAAAATAGTCATTTTAAAAATTAATACGTGTTCAATTTTTAATTAATGTAAAAATAAATTCATCTTGAATGTTAAATGGGAAACTTATTTAATGCATAGTGATAATATAAAATTTATTGATTGTTTCAAAGTGTATATGCGAGTTGCATTTTTAATGAAAGTCGAATTATTTATAAGTTGGGTTTAAAATAAGTGTAAATCGTCTATCGTTTTCTTTCATTCTGATAAAATAAAAGTTTAAGTCTATCTGATGAAGGGAGAGTATCATTCGAAACGGTTATTCCAATCTTGATGAAGGGTTTTCGAAACACATAACGTTTTATCCTATAATTATAACCTACAAACCCTTTGTTTCAATCAACCCTTATTATATTTTTGTTTTAAATGAATTACCTGACACTCATCCACTAACCTTAATGTATGTTAAAAAATTAACTGTTAACTAACGGTATGTTATTGTTTTCCATCCTATGTAATCCCTTTAATTTTTAATTCCATCAAAACTTATGTCTCCGAAATATCTCCAAAAATGCTAAGTCCCTAAAATGCATACAAATTTTTTTTATTAAAGGTTCTGCATAATTCTAAAAAGTTATATGAATGCTGTATTTTATCATGTGACCCGATTCAACCCATCAGAATGCAGCATGAGTGTTGTTCTTTTATCTGACAATTTATAAATAAGACAGGATAGTCTTTCGAAACTACCCTTTAAATCCTGATGAAGGAGGATAGTCATTCAAAACGTGTAACGACATTTCGTTTACAATTCAATTATAATCCGCAAACCCTTTGTTTAAGTGTTCATTGAATGACATTCATCAACCAACAACCCTATATAAATATGAATTATTTAAATCGAATCAAAAAATAAATTATTTTTTGGTTTAATAACGTTAAATTATTTATTGTAAATGAATATTGATTACTATTTTTTATTGTATGCTGAAAAATTAGTAAAACTTTTAATCATAGTGTTGTTTTATATAAGTCTCTTAAGCGTGTGTATGCATAAGTATAAAGATATCAAATAAATTTATGAGTTACTTCTTTCAAAATGTTTTACAAATCAGCATTTTCACATTACTAACCGTTTATTCATATACTGTCTTCTGTATTCAATTTAACACTTATGTTGATGAATAATTACTCAGTTTAAACTTTTACCCCGGGAAATATTATACAATTCATGGTGTATAAATATAGTTAAATAATATATAGTGAAAAAAATTACAACTATAGATGTTTAATTCGCTGTTACATAGTTAACGCATGCAAAATCTACTAAGCTCAAACCGAATTAAGCATTTTCTTATAAAGTTCATAAACATGTTATTACAAGGATTTTGGAAGATCAAACGATTCTGTGTTTAATACCAGGTTCGATTCCAGCTTATCAACCTATCTGTTTGGAGTTTTCCGAGGATGTCTTCAAAACTCACTTAAATATAGAAAGACTCCCACACAGACCAATCCACTTATACGGTCAACAGTTAAATATTTAATGATATGAGTTTACACTTGTAATGAATTATTTAAAGTTTTATCCATATAGGAATAATATAAAAATTTTCATTTACGTGGTGGTAAAAATAATTGTCTCATTCGAAGTTTCATTAACTGAAAACAGTAAGTTTCAATACATCAATCTTACGATTTGTTAACGATTCTACAGTAAAAGGGGAAGTGTTGGGTTTGAATCCATTTCATCAACCTAGTCGATTGGAGTATTTCTTGGTTTTCTCTAAAACCTGCTTAAATATGCAATAGGATTCCTTAGAAAGACTCTCATGCATTTCGCTTATAGGATCCTCATTTATTTAATCGGTCTTAAACCTTATGAATATCCATATGTGAATGTTTATTGTACAGTAAAAACTTTTAAATATAGTATTGTTTTATATAATGTGTGATCCTGATTATGTATAAATGAGTTATCGATTATGAAATAAATTTATCATTACCATAATACTCACATTAAAAGATTCACACTTATACAATTTAGCGGTTACGCAAATTATTCAAACTCGTCACCGATCCTTCACGAACTTTCTCGGAAGGTGTTGTACATGAACGAACGAGGGGTGAGTCATCTTTTCGGGAATTCCCCCTTATCTCTAGTAGATAAGGTGTTACAACTCAACGTTTCCCTTCATTCTTAGTTTGGCGGTCGTGTGAGTAGGTTGTTTTACGGTGTGTTATGTTTACCGTCCACTGCTTTGGAGTTTTAGCCGAAAATCCCGCCTGTTTTTCCGCATAATGTATTTCGGTTTTTCCGTACCTGGGTTCTTTAAGTATAATAGAATAATCCAACTCATCAGCCTACCCTTTGGGATTTTTTTTCTTGGTTTTTTCTCTAAAACTGACTTAAGTATAAGGCGTATATTAAAATAATAATATATAGTTTACAACTAGATAAAATAATTGCTAAAAACAATAAGATTTTTAATTTTATCCTATTAAGTAATTTTAAAACCTCTTTTTACTTTTTTTTCTTATAAAGTTAAAGTGATTTCAAAACCATTCATTAAAAAATTACTCTTATATTTTACTAAAACTTTATTTATTTAATCGATTAAATGCAAAGTTTAACACTTAATGAATTATTTAAAATTTTATGTATACAGCAATAATATAAAAATGTACATTTATATGCCAGTAAAAAATAATTGTCTCATTAGAAGTTTAATCACTCATTAACTAAAAACATGGAATTTCAATACAACTGCATGACTCACTGACCTCACGGTAAGTTATTTTCACTTAGACATTCTGAGCAAATCTTATTGTAAAGGATAAATTCCTTCTGTGATAGTGTCACCCAAATTCTCTCATAAGGATTATTGTTTAGTATTTTAAATCATATATCCAACTTATAAAATTTAGCGGTTATGCAAATGAGTAATTTTTATTACTTATAGTTCAATACGTATAAATAAGTTGAAAATTTTACCTTGCGATGTAATGCATATATTAAAATAATATATAGTTATTATACAAAAACCTCTCTTGCTATCTGATTATTTATAGATAGTTTATTACTTACAAGGAGAGGTCACGACATGGAAAATTCAGATCGAGACGAAATTGCGCAGGATTGTAGTATACTATGAGGGTAACAACATATTAAAGCAGTACGACCCACTATCCACAAAATTTCGAGAAAAAAGCATTTAAAGTTTCAGTAATCTTTAAATACAAGTTATTTCACAAGCGAGTAAGCGCCTCAGTGGCGTGATCCTAAAGCCCGAGTCCCCCACCCAGATGACTTGGGTTCGAGGCTACCTGCGGGACTACTTTTTTTTTTTTTTCTTCTTCTTTAACTTTTTATTTATTTTACTTTATTTTACAATTCAATTCAAAATTTAAAATATTTTAATAAAAAAAATTATTTAATTCTTGAGTATAAAATAACTTTTTCTATTTCTAATATTTATAACTTAAAAATACAATAAATTTATATAACTTAAAAAATAAATTTTAGTTTTATTTTAACTTTAAACTAAGGTAAAACTAAAGAAACTGTCTTTAATTATTTATCTAAATATTTTATTTCGTTTTAGGTATATTTAATTTTATTTTTTAAATTAAAAAAAAAATTACAGAGAAATGATGATTTTAATTGCATATATAATTACTATCCAAATTAAATAATTACTTCTCCAATCAATAGTTTCTTAAAAATTATAGTATAGGATTGATATGCTATTAAATCATTACAGGTAAAGAAATGTTATATTTAAATGTAGATTTTAAATGTTAATGAACATCGTTTTTTATTTCGATAACTTCCTTTTTTTTTTTTTTTTTTTAATCCTTCTGTGCACAAAATAAAATTCCATCTGCCCTTTATTATTAACAAGCTAGAAGTGTTTACGTAATTTATACACATTCAAACCAAATCAGGAAAAGCAAATCTTGGTAAAAGCAAAGCTCAAACCAAGATTTAAGTACACCTGCTAACTATTTTACACTTTGTTTACAGCTTTGCTTATTTTTTAATTATTTAAATATTTGTCTGTTTTTCTTTATGTTTCTTATTTAGGGTTTTGTAAAACTAAACTTTATTTTTTAAGTTATATAAATTTATTGTATTTCTAAGTTATAAATATTAAAAATAAAAAAAGTTATTTTATACTCAAGAAAATTAAATAATTTTTTATTAAAATTTTCAAACTTTGAATTGAAAAGTAAAATAAATAAAAAGTTAAGATTACATAAAAAGTTAAGGAAGAAAAAAAAAATTGTCCCGCAGGTAGCCTCGAACCCAAGTCATCTGGGTGGGAGACTCGCGCTTTTGGATCACGCCACTGAGGCGCTTGTTCGTTTGCGAAATAACTTGTATTTAAAGATTACTGAAACTTTAAATGCTTTTTTCTCGAAATTTTGTGGATAGTGGGTCCTACTGTTTTAATATGTTGTTACCCTCATAGTATACTACAATCCTGCGCAATTTCGTCCCGATCTGAATCTTCCATGTCGTGACCTCTCCTTGTTAGTTCAATAACTAGAGAAAATAATTACTAAAACAATAAGATTTATGTTTTTAATTTTATCCCTTTAAGTGATTTTAAAACCTTTCATTAAAAATTACAGTTACATTTTATTAAATCTTTGTTTATTAAATATAAAAAGCGCGACTTATCGTTAAATAATTCTGTTTTGATCTCATTATTTTCTTAGCATAATTAAAAAAAGTAAAATTAAAAATATTAAAAATATTTCAATATTTTAATAGGTTAATTGCAGAATTCAACTCTTATTGCATTATTTAAATGTAGTTTACAACTGATATTAAATAAATGATCTCTATAAACTATTTTATATTATTGTAAAAACACAGAACTTTAACAACATTCTACTAAGATAGGTATGAATCAACATTCTTATCTGTATGAGTCATCGTTTAGCGATAAACAGTTTCTCGCATTTGTGTGCAAGACTGAAGGTTGCATTTCACTAAGGGAAATTTCTTCAATTTTAAGTAAGTTTTATAATTTATTATTACTATTTGATAATTTATTTAACTTAATACGTATTTCTACTCTATACGTAATATCTTAATATGTATACTCTAGTAAATATATTTGTTTATAATAGAAATTTTATTAAAACTTTCCGAAAGTTATATAAGAAATTTTTATTGTTTTATTGAAGAGAGAAAAATTAATTAAAAAAATATTTTTTATTGGTATTTACTTATAAGGAATTTTTTATTGTTATACTATAAACTTTTTTGTTTATATAAAACTAAATTTTGCATAAATAAAACTACTTTCACACATGGAAAATTATTGCTTAAATGAAACCTAGAAAAGTTTTCATTTAACTTGTGTATGTTTAGAAATTATTTGAGTAAAACTAAATTTTGCAATATATATAAAACTCCTTTCACAAACGAATTTTTATTGCTTAACTATAACTTACTTTTATATGTATTTATTTGAATACCGTTTAAGTGATAGGTAGGTAATAATCGTTTAAACTCAGTGTATGATATGCTTTGTGAAAAAATTATTGCATTTTCCAAATTATCCGCTGTATTTTAACTTAATCTTTATATGAGATAGTGTGGATTGCTAATATGCATGGCTTGCCAGCGTATATAACACATGATTCACCAGCTATAGGGGTTTTCCGTTGCAGGTGATAACTGACTCATAGAATATTCCGCATTATCTATTTTTTAAGGAAACTGCTTATTTTCATTTAAAATGACGCATTGAATTTTTATGTAATTTATTTAGAAATGTTTAATACAAAATAACTTTTAGTAGCTGATAGTTTTTAAATATAACTAATCCTTTTTATTATTATAGTTTATATCAATTATTTTATAAAAAGAACTTATTTTTATTATTTCAAGTTTAAAAGTACTTACCTGTTTCATTTAAATCAACTAAGATAGTTTAAATTATATTACAGCGTTAAACTCGAATAAATGTTAAATAATATTTGTGTAGTATCAATATAATGTTTAATTTAAATAACATATTCATGTACTTATAGCTTTTTTGCTTATAAAATTTATGTAAAGTTTTCGTGTTAGGATAAATTTATTTAATAGTAACAGCATAAAGTTTAGTTAATTATAATGTATATAAAATTTAATTGTTGATTTTAAACATTGTATGTATTTTTAAATTAATATTATTATAGGATAGTCATTTTTATTTTATTTTTATTTATTTTTATTTTATTTTTTATTTATTTATTTTATAACTTTACTGTATATCTTTGTATGCATTTTTTAATTAATATTATTATATGAAAGTAATTTTTTTAATTTATATTATTATATAACAGTATTTTTTTTTTTTTTTTAATTAATATTATTATATGATAGTATTTTTTTTAAATTTATAACTTTACTATATATCTTTTTATGCATTTTTTAGATTAATATTATTATATGATAGTAATTTTTTTTAAATTAATATGATAGTCATTTTTTAAAGTGCATGTGTTCAATTTTTAACGAATGTAAGTTAGAGTTTAAATAAGTGTGAAACTTATTTAGTGAGAATATAAAGTTTAATTTATATAATTTTTATTATATTTAGTTTAATTTAAATATTTTTTATTGTATTCAGTTTAATTTATAACATATATATCATCATTTACTGATTTTGAAACTTTTGTTTACCGTATTAGTTTAGTTATAGCATAAATAACAGTACGTGTTTTATATAATTTTTATTATATTTAGTTTCATTTATATGATAGTCATTTTTTAAAGTGTATGTGTGTTCAATTTTTAAAGAATGTAAAAATAGTATTTCAAAGTTAGAGGTTAAATAACAGTATGTGTTTTATATAATCTTTATCATATTTAGTTTATATAACATAACTGTATACAAAATTTATTAACTGATTAAAAACTTCTGTTAAATTTTTAATGAATGTAAGATAGAGTTTAAAGAACTGTTAAACTTATTTAGTGAGAATATAAAGTTTAATTTACATAATTTTTATTATATTTAGTTTAATTTATATGATAGTAATTTTTTAAAGTGTATGCGTGTTCAATTTTTAAAGAATGTAAAAATAGTATTTCAAAGTTAGAGCTTAAATAACAGTATGTGTTTTATATAATTTTTATTATATTAAGTTTATATAACATAACTGTATACAAAATTTAATAACTGATTAAAAACTTCTGTTAAATTTTTAACGAATGTAAGATAGAGTTTAAAGAAATGTTATACTTATTTAGTGAGAATATGAAGTTTAATTTACATAATTTTTATTATATTTAGTTTAATTTATGTGATAGTAATTTTTTAAAGTGCATGTGGGTTCAATTTTTAACAAATGTAATAATATTATTTCTAAGATAGTCTAAATAAATTTAAAAAGTGAAACTTATTTAGTGTTAAAATAAAGTTAGAATTTTTAAGTATCTTACATTTTTAATGAATGTTAAATTATTTATTATTTGTTTTGCTTTTAAATCTGTGTGTTAATCCACAAAATATGAAAATTTCTATTTAATTCTGTAAAAATTTCGTAATATAAATTTGTAATGATGTTACTAAAAGTATGAACTCCTATTTAAATTCCTTATTTATTATCTTAACACAATATATTTTTAATCTCTAAAAATGCTAAGTTTCTAAAATACTCATAAATTGTTACTGATGTTAATTAACTTCAGTCATTCATTGTTTCATTCAGTCAAAAATGTTAAGTCCCACCGGAAATTATTTATACTCTTCCAATGGCAACACCTAAATTTTAATGTCTATACCCTGTTTTTTATTATATAGTACTCATCAACCTTTGTTTCATTTTGTCAAATTCCCTGAAATACATAGGAAAATTTCTATTTAATTCTGTAATCAATTTATAATCCTCAAATGACAACTCTCCAAAAGTTTCTATTCTTCCGGTGGCAACACCTAAATTTTAAAGTCGTCATCTAACCCTCCTGCAAAAATTTTGAAGTCCCCGAAATTGTGAAAAAAACACTAAGTCCCGAAATTTAGGAAAATAAATCTAACTCCTCAAAATTCCCCTTTCTCCCCGATAGATGGCACCACCAAACCTCATCCAAGATGATACCCAAAGTTTCTATTCTTCCGGTGGCAACACCCCCTCGTCCAAGATGATGACTAAGTAGTGTAAAAAGGGTGTGTTCACCAACAGGGTGGAGGGACGGTGGGTGTAGGGTGGTGGCGCGCCTCCACCCTGACCCTCATCGTCCCTCCGTCCCTCCACCCTGTTGGTGAATCACCCTTTTTACACTACTTATTGAGAATAAAATGGACTTTTTTGGATATTTAGTGTCATACTACTTCTCTAATATGGAAAACGTCTGCATTATTATAAAAGATAATTTTTTTAAATAATAATTTTAATAAATAATTTTTAAAAAATAGAATTATTTTTTAATAACCGAATTAAATTCTATATAAATGTAGGTGCGTTAATGAAACGGGGAGTTGAGGGGGGCGGTACCCCCCTCACACAAAATTAATTATCATACAAAACTCTTCCGAAGCCTAATTTGAATTGTTTAACATAGGTTTACATAATATCGTTATCTTACCTCTTAATTTCCAACCTATATTTATAGTTTTAAAGTTCAGGGTACGAGAAAGTCGTGTGAGTGACACACCAGATTATTTTTTTTCTTTTTTTTCAACATTCCGTTATTTTTATTTATTTATTTATTTATTTATTTATTTATTTATTTATTTATTTATTTATTTATTTTTTATTTATTTATTTATTTATTTTTTTTTTTTTTTGTAGAATGCTTTGAAACTGATATATGTTATTCAAGGTAGCTATGGCACGTTTTCTATTAAAAATGATATAAATAACGCAAATCTCCTGCAAAATGATAATAATAACAATACAAAAGCATAAAATTCTAACGGAATAATTATCTTATTTTCATTTTGTGTCCATTTCAAATTATGGATATTAATTTTTATTAAATTTTTTATTATAGTATAGTGTTGTAATTATGACGTCCCAACCTAAAACAGAGAATCTGAAACCTGTATTGCATTTGCTGTAAAATTGAAGCTATTATAATTAAAGCTATTATAATTCGTATTCATTATTATTATTATTAATTTAGAAAAAGTCTAGGTGGAATGGATTCTGTGAGAATCTTTTTAAGGGGTCCTAATCCATATTAACGTGTGTTTTGGAGAAAACGATGGAAAACTCCTAGTGCTAGGCTGACGAGTGCTGTCTTGAATCGAACCAAACACTTCTCATAGCTTAGAGAGTAAAATCTTTTGGTTAGTGGTAGGGTTGCTATTCAAGAAAATGTGTTAATTAAATTAGTAATTCAATGAAAATCGAATAAGCGAATTTTTTCTTTGTATATTTATACTGTGCTTCGAATGGGATATTCGCAGTATGCTGTTATGTCGTATGTATAAATCGTTGTCACAAAAGTTGCGCCAAATGGGTGCAAGTTTATGCGGATCCCGGAAAAAGGGGCACCTGCTGGGGAAAAAAAGGGCACTTTTTCGACTCTCAAATTAAGAAAAGTGCCCTTTTTTCCGGATCGCGGAAAAAAAGATACCGGAAGAAAGGGCACTTTTCTTAATTGTTTCTTGTAAAATACTTCTAAATACGAACAATAGCAAAAATTTTTTGTTTTTACGAGGGGAAGGGGGGGGGGAAGAGAGACAGATTAAACAAAAAAAATTCTGTTTCAGAACCCATGCATCATTCATAATTTATAAAACATTTTCCCCATTACTATGACATTTATATATATTGTAAAAAAAAAAAAAAAGAGTCAGAGGTTGATTTTTATATAAAAGGAAGTTACTAAAATAAATTAAAAATATGCATAGATAAAGAAAGATTTTCCAGCATTTTTGTGCAAAAAGAATTAGCTATCGTGGGTGAAATTGATAAAATATTTTTGATTTGATTTGACAAATTTGATTTTGTTTGTTATATCAGTGTCAAACAGCAGACAAACCAACCCATCATACAGACATAGACGGTAGAAAGAGTCTGATTTGAAGTTTTTTATTTAATATCATAAAGATTTTTTTTTTTTTTTTTTTTTTTTTTTTTTATTTAACTAATTTTATGACTTTAAAAAATTGTAAATTGTAATGTCCAGACATAACTTTAAAATAATAATAATTTGTTAAAAATAATTAAATAAAGGAATGAAAAATAAAACTATGGGTTAGGAAATACATAATAGTGCCGTTGGAGCGATGAAATTGTGAAGTTTGGAAGAGCAGAATTTAGAGTTGCAGAAAACAGGGCAGTTTTGAATCACCTAGGAGGGGACCTCTGCATAGGATTGATTTTACTTAAAGTTGCAAGTAGAAAATTATTGAAATTATTAATTTTGTTATCCTAAATGTTTTATAATTTATTGCTTTTCCTTTCTGCAGAGATGTAAATTATTTTGGGAAATAATAAGGGCGGTGGGGGATGAGGTTCTAAACTAAAAGCCTTGTAAATATTCCAACTTCACGGGTGTTATTTATCATAGATCCACAGTTAAAATATCAGGAAATGAACGTATTATTTTACTTTTTAATTTTTAACGTTTTCTTAATTAAAGTATTTGCAGCTCTGCGTGTGTCGGATTATATTCCATCAAAATTCGAAAATTACATTAAAATTAGACCCAAAAATAAATAAATAAATAAATAAAATTTTTCCTTGAACTGTAATTCTACTTAATTAAATCTTAAAACTGTTTAGACTCAAGACTAAAATTTTAAGGGAGGAACAGGAAAATGTCATATTGTAATAAAATAATGAAAGAAAATTATATTGAATATTTACTGAAAATTTTTAAAAAGGTTTTCATTATATATATATATATATATATATATATATATATATATATATATTGCATATTAAGTTTTAAGATCAATAGCATAAGATAATAAAAATAATGTACTTTAAAAAAATCTAAAATTGCGGAACATTTTTAGAACATATGGAACAGTTTTATTTCACATATATTTCTTTGTAAGAGGGATACTCCCCTCCTCCATCAAACCCACTTATTTATAATGCATAATTGTAAAAATAAACAAATGAATAATAATCAAGGCTGTTACTAATTTGACTTCAAACTTGACAACCTTGATCAAAATTTTAAGTGGCAACCTAATACGAACTTCAAAATACCACTTTTAAATTTCCTGCAGTTATCTGTTTTTATGTTATTCTGATAACAGATATATATACAGATCAACCGCTAAATAATGGACTTTTATAATCAGGGAACCTCAAAATGTGATATTATGGAAAAAAAAAAAAACTAGAGTTGAGAATAAAACTACTAAAAGTAATTCGTTTACATACAGTATGGATATGAAAAATTAATTTTGTTTCGTGAGCAAGTGTTCGTCGGCATAATAAAATATAGCAAAGCACTTCCATCAATTACATTCAATACAAAAAGAGCGTTTAGCTTAATTTTGGGTAGCTCTGCATATTGTCGATAAACAATGTTGTGTATTTAAATTTATTCTTACTTGAAAAACTTCTAACACAAAATTAGTTATAATTCCAGCAATTTCCAAGTATAGCCTCAATATATCCAAATACTTTGGAGCTCTGTAAACGAATGATGAATGATTTCCATACCACAATCTACACAAAACATGCTTTTATGCATTTAAAAATAATTGTTACTCACTTTTGTTTAATCAGCCTATTGATGTTAAATTGTACTTATCAGAACATAATTTATTTGAACTTTGATCCCCATAAACATCATGTATTTGAATTCTCTTGGATATTCCTGTACGTGAACCATTTGCTTTGTCTCAAGGAAAAAATTTAGTGTAGCATATTTATATGAAACCCATTTAAAATACCAAGTTTGGACTTTCTGCTATTATTTGTTCTTGATATATGCTGATAACAGACAGATACACACACAAACCAACCGCTAAAAACATTTTCCAATTCAGAGGATTTCAAAACGTATAATTATATAATAAAGAAAAAAAAAATCAATTTCGAAAATTTGACCCAAAAACAATACTTTCTTTACCCTGTGTATACGTGAAAGAAAGTAAATAGTTAGAATTAAAAAAAACTTTTGAGTAAACATATTTCCTATTAAAACTTAAAAAAAAAAACCCACTATTTTTTAAAACACACTACCGTGGGTTTGAATCTTTCGACAAGAGAGAGAGCTATTTTATGTACTGTCTGAAACTATATATGTAGTATAAATAATTCAATAAACATTTTTTTTATAATATTCATACATTTTATGCATGTATTTATAATTAAAAAAAATATATTTTCTTCTGTTCCGAAACATTTTGTGTAAAGAATTTTCATTCATTCATTTAATAAGATTAAATTTCTTGACATTAGAATTTAAATCTTAAATCTATTTATTTTGGTGATTTACGTTTCACAAAATATTTCACTGAGCGATGCGATAGTTTGTATATTTTTTTAGCGGCGTTCTTGTATATAATTGAATACAGGTGGGAAACTGTCTCTTATCACCTCTGTCACCTCACAGCTAGGAGAGGAAGTGTCAAAATAATTAAGGTAGTCAAGAAGATAATTTTTCAACTAATAGGGGAATTCTACTATTCACTGATTGGAGCTATCGGCTGTCAGTTTTTGAAGTTAGGCCAACCCCAATTTTTTCTTAGAACCTGGGCGGCCATGTTGAATAGAAATCTTCATTTCCGGATGCACGCCCTTAAGTAGCCAATTATGATTAGAATTTTATGTTTGTAAAATTACCGAATAAAATTTAATTCTTAAATTTAATAAAAAGTAATAAATTAAACTTAAACTCTACTATTATACATATTTGCCAACATACTCATTAATATTCCTTAGTTCTGTTAGCCCCGCCTTCATTTTCTATCTTTATACAGTACTTTTCTTATTATTTATCCGTAATTGCATTTGGAGACTATTACTTTAAAAATTTACAGGTGTGAAAAAAAGGGCGGAACTAACAACACTACGGAATATTAATTAAATTAAATTTAAACAATTAAACTAAAAACATAATTTAACTTTTATTATGAGATTCAGAATAACTGCATAAACTTTGATGTAAGGATATTTAAACAGATTGATAAAGATAACCGCCGTCTGGCGAGAAATAATATTTCTAGAGATTGTAGAGAATTGAATTAAATCACTTAAGTAGTCAATTATGATTAGAATTTTATGTTTGTAAAATTACCGAATAAAATTTAATTCTTAAATTTAATAAAAAGTAATAAATTAAACTTAGACTCCACTATTATATATATTTGCCAATATACTCATTAATATTCCATGGTTCGTACGGCCACGCCTTTTTTCAAGGACTCTCCCACCAATAATTTTATACAATTTATCTCCTTTCGAGTTTTAAGACGTTTATTATATCAAAAATTGCTATATAATTTAATTGGTGCAGAAAATCAAGAAAATTCAAGGACCGTACGAACTATGTTTCCGTAGTACTGTTAGCCCCGCCTCCATTTTCTATCTTTATAGAGTATTTTTCTTATTATTTAATCGTAATTGTATTTAGAGACTATTACTTTAAAAATTTACAAGTGTGGAAAAAAACGGCGGAACTAACAACCCTACGGATCATTAATTAAATTAAATTTAAAACAATTAAACTAAAAACATAATTTTACTATTATTATGAGATTCAGAATAACTACATAAACTTTGATGTAAGGATATTTAAACAGATTGATAAAGATAACCGCCGTCTGGCGAGAAATATTATTTCTAGAGATTGTAGAGGATTGAATTAAATCACTTATGTAGTCAATTATGATTAGAATTTTATGTTTTTCAAATTACCGAATAAAATTTAATTCTTAAATTTAATAAAATGTGATAAATTAAACTTAAACTCTACTATTATACATACTTGCCAACCTACTCATTAATATTCCGTAGTACTGTTAGCCCCGCCTTCTTTTTCTATCTTTATAGAGTATTTTTCTTATTATTTAATCGTAATTGCACTGGGAGATTACTACTTTAAAAATTTACAGGTGTAAAAGGGCGGAACTAACAACACTACGGAATATTAATTAAATTAAATTAAAAAAAAAAATTTAAACTAAAAACATAATTTTACTATTATTATGAGATTTAGAATAACTGCATAAACTTTGATGTATGGATATTTAAACAGATTGATAAAGATAACCGCCGTCTGGCGAGAAATAATATTTCTAGAGATTGTAGAGAATTGAATTAAATCACTTAAGTAGTCAATTATGATTAGAATTTTATGTTTTTAAAATTACCGAATAAAATTTAATTCTTAAATTTAATAAAAAGTGATAAATTAAACTTAAACTCTACTATTATACATCCTTGCCAACATATTCATTAATATTCCGTACGTGGTACTGTTAGCCCCGCCTTCTTTTTTTCTATCTTTACAGAGTATTTTTCTTATTATTTAATCGTAATTGTATTTGGAGACTATTACATTAAAAATTTACAGGTGTGAAAAAAAGGAAGAAACTAACAACACTACGGAATATTAATTAGGATGTTGGGAAGTATGATTATATATATATAGGGCGATTCCGAGGTCATGGGACAAATTTGGGGGGAGTCGGTAGAGAACATCATAAGAATTCAGAATTGTATGAGAACTGCTATCCCTTAACGCAGGGATGGAACACGGGCGCAGAATTCATACCGGAATCCGTTTAAGAAATTTCTCTACCTGTAATATCGTTGATTTAAGAAGTAGAAAAATTTCTTACATTGATAGTGGTATGAATTCTGCGCCCGTGTTCCATCCCTGCTTAACGTCATTTTAACCTTTTAAGAACCGGGTGATTTTGCTTGAATAAGGGCGTGGCTCTTCAGTATTGCATTTTTTTAAAAGAAGTGTTTTTACATGATAATGTTTAGATAAATCAATTAATTCTTTTTTTATCAATGTATTTTATCACAGTGATTGCAATAATACGAACATTGTTTATGATTTTGTGAAGTGATGAAGCATGCAAGATTTTAAAATTTACGCAATAGGCGGAGTTAGTCAGTAGTATACAGTATCCCAAAACATCCAGTTTTTAAAGGTTTAAAATTACGTTTGGGGACTTGTGTTCCTATACAATTCTGAATCCTTGTGATGTTCTCTACCTCCCCTCCAAGTTTGTCTCATGACTTCGGAATCACCCTGCATACTTATATAAATATATATAATAGTTGAATTAATTCTTAATGTTTCAAAAACAACTCAGTAGTTACAATTAATCTTCTGAAAGAAACAGCTGTTAGCAAAAATGGGTGAACAAATCGCCACCAAATTTGTTATATGGGGGGAGCCTCCTAAACTAGATGCATTCCGCGTGACTCGGAAATTTGGCGGTAGAGAGTGCCACCTGGTACAGATTGCGCGAATTTTTTATTCAATAGCCACCAAAAATATTTAAAAGTGGGGTTTGATATACATAAAAGGCGAATAGAACTGAAAATACGTCGATTATACATATCATACATATATACATATTTCCTTCTTATAATTATTGGTAGCAGTTGAATAAAAATATGCGCAATCTGTACCAGGTACCGCTGTCTACCACTTGAACTATTGCCAAGTTTCCGAGCCACGCGAAAGGCATCTAGTTTAGAAGGCTATGATATGGATTATTCGTGAGATGCGCTCAAGGAGTTAAGAAAAAAAAAATCAATTTTAATATGTCCACCACTTTTTATTTAAAAACGGAAAATTTAACTAAGAAAACGACTGACTTAGAATGCATAGACAATTTGGGCAATGATTTATTTTTTAATCCCAGGTGTGTCTTCTTCTTCTTCTTCTTCTTCTTCTTTTTTTTTTTTTTTATCTACTGTTTTCCTGTATAATGGAGACCTGTTGGCATTTTTTAACTTACAAGGAGAGGTCACGACATGGAAGATTCAGATCGGGACGAAATTGCGCAGGATTGTAGTATACTATGAGGGTAACAACATATTAAAACAGTAGGACCCACTATCCACAAAATTTCGAGAAAAAAGCATTTAAAGTTTCAGTAATCTTTAAATACAAGTTATTTCGCAAACGAACAAGCGCCTCAGTGGCGTGATCCAAAAGCGCGAGTCTCCCACCCAGATGACTTGGGTTCGAGGCTACCTGCGGGACAATTTTTTTTTTCTTCCTTAACTTTTTATGTAATCTTAACTTTTTATTTATTTTACTTTTCAATTCAAAGTTTGAAAATTTTAATAAAAAATTATTTAATTTTCTTGAGTATAAAATAACTTTTTTTATTTTTAATATTTATAACTTAAAAATACAATAAATTTATATAACTTAAAAAATAAAGTTTAGTTTTACAAAACCCTAAATAAGAAACATAAAGAAAAACAGACAAATATTTAAATAATTAAAAAATAAGCAAAGCTGTAAACAAAGTGTAAAATAGTTAGCAGGTGTACTTAAATCTTGGTTTGAGCTTTGCTTTTACCAAGATTTGCTTTTCCTGATTTGGTTTGAATGTGTATAAATTACGTAAACACTTCTAGCTTGTTAATAATAAAGGGCAGATGGAATTTTATTTTGTGCACAGAAGGATTAAAAAAAAAAAAAAAAAAGGAAGTTATCGAAATAAGAAACGATGTTCATTAACATTTAAAATCTACATTTAAATATAACATTTCTTTACCTGTAATGATTTAATAGCATATCAATCCTATACTATAATTTTTAAGAAACTATTGATTGGAGAAGTAATTATTTAATTTGGATAGTAATTATATATGCAATTAAAATCATTATTTCTCTGTAATTTTTTTTTTAATTTAAAAAATAAAATTAAATATACCTAAAACGAAATAAAATATTTAGATAAATAATTAAAGACAGTTTCTTTAGTTTTACCTTAGTTTAAAGTTAAAATAAAACTAAAATTTATTTTTTAAGTTATATAAATTTATTGTATTTTTAAGTTATAAATATTAGAAATAGAAAAAGTTATTTTATACTCAAGAATTAAATAATTTTTTTTATTAAAATATTTTAAATTTTGAATTGAATTGTAAAATAAAGTAAAATAAATAAAAAGTTAAAGAAGAAGAAAAAAAAAAAAAAGTAGTCCCGCAGGTAGCCTCGAACCCAAGTCATCTGGGTGGGGGACTCGGGCTTTAGGATCACGCCACTGAGGCGCTTACTCGCTTGTGAAATAACTTGTATTTAAAGATTACTGAAACTTTAAATGCTTTTTTCTCGAAATTTTGTGGATAGTGGGTCGTACTGCTTTAATATGTTGTTACCCTCATAGTATACTACAATCCTGCGCAATTTCGTCTCGATCTGAATTTTCCATGTCGTGACCTCTCCTTGTTAATTTTATTTTTAGTTCCTTAAGGTACAGGACTTTGGGAATCATTTTTTTATAAATTAGAGTCTAACAGTTAATAAATATTCCATACATGAGCACTTAAACCGAAACATAACTATATTCAGTATATTAAAATAAAAAAAAAACTGTTTGAATAATAAAAAATAATTCAGAATTTAATTAAAAAAAAATTAATGCTCCATATTAATTACTTCTTATTTTTTCCTTTCAATTTTACATTCTTATAGTTTAACAATACATTCTAACATATTTAGATGCTACATTGAGGATTCATTGGTAAGATGTTTTTTAAATATATTTTTATGTTTGAATGTTAAAAATTTGCGTTAAATTTTAGTATTAAAACATAAAAAAAGTTTTAAAAAAGTACTTCAATCAACCCACCAAGTAATAGTTCAAATAGGCTTGTATTGTTAAATCATAATAATGTAAAATCAAAGGGAGGGGGAATTATAGTAAGAAGAAAACATTTTTAATCTTTCCAAAAAATGAAAATAAATAAATAAAACTTTGAACTTTTAATTTTCTTTTCAATTTAATAGTTTTTGAGAACTTTTAATGAACTTAATATTATAATATACGCAAATTTTCGCAAAATCTAAGACAGTGATTTATAGAAAGGTTTTATAACGTCAATCGCGTACATGCCAAATTTATTGGCAATCAGCTGCAAGATATTTACAGTGGAAGCTTAAACCACCATGTACACTGAAAACTACATTCTTTCTAAAATAAAACTTAATCTAAACAAGTGTAAAGCTAGCGTTATTTAAAAAAAATTATAATAATAATAATAATAATAAACTTGAATTTTATTAAATATTATTTTTTTTTTAATGTAATCGGGCCTTGAATTTAATTAAATACCTTTCTTTAAAAATGTTCAATTATCACACTATTTTTTGACTGCGAAATCATCATCACTATTTTTATCTAATCTTTAATTTTTGTCAAAATCTATCAAATATTCTTTTTTTTTTTTTTTTTTTTTTTTTAATCTATAGAGACACATGACTTTTATAGGAATAAGAAGTTGAAAGATTGGCAGTTCAGAGGTTGTACTCCCCGCCCTTTTTTCAGGATACTCTCAAAAATAAGAAATTTTAGAGTTTTTTGCCACCGCTAATTTTATGCAGAAATATTTCAGAGTATATTTATAGTAATGTACCACGATTATACAGCGTAGCGAATATTGCATAAAAATAGTGGTAATAATAAATTTTAAAAAATTTCGTTCCTGAGAGTGTCCTGAAAAAAGGGCGGAGAGCACGACCCCTAACAGTTCCCTAATTTTAAATTTTAAATTCAAAGTGGCCTGATAAAGAAAAAAAAAAAAAAAAGCATTTAAATTAAATTTTATAAAATTTTCGATAAAAATCTCTACTTACACTTAGAGGCTGTTTGACTGTGAAGTCATAATCATTATTTACAGCGAATTTTTTTCTTATGTCAAAATCGGTTTAAAATTCGCAATTTTTTGAAAGCATTTTTATATTCCAATCCAAAAAATCATGTGACTAAATACTCTAACATTATTTGGAAGTTGAAAGATTGCTTGAACACAAATGTTTAGATATTAATACAAAATAGACTAAAAATAAATAAAATAAATAAATTAAATTAAATTAAATTAAAATTAAATTAAACGCATTTTAATTCATATATATATATATATATATATATATATATATATATTTTTTTTTTTTTTTTTTTTTTTTTTTTAACTGAACAGATTTTTATCGAACATAACTCAGAAACATCACAGTTAAATTAACATTCTAATAAAAATAATATTAATAATTCGTACTAAAATCGGTCTATTTGTTTGGAAGCTGCAGTGCCACAGACAGACAGACACGCACACACAGACAGACAAAGGCTTTAAATTTATAACACCTGTATTTTAGGTCGGGCGTTAAAAATAACTTTAATTATCAACCTCAACAATTTCCTAACATATTATATATACAGAACAATATATAAACATATAATGATAAGTATACTCCGCAGAATATTTTTAAAATAAGTCTTCGTTAGAATAACTTAATTATTCGAATTTTAAGGCAGATACTTTAATTAAGAGAATTGATAATTAAGAGAATATATTTCATATTAGATTCTTTTAGCAAGGACAAAAGGCATATGCAGAGTCTGTTTATTGCACGGTTGAACATGTTCGAGTAACTAGACACTAGAATTTTAAGGGCACTGAAATTTCATACATAATTACAAGAATATAGTTACCTAAACAAATATTTGTTATAAATTTCTGAAAGGGAACTCGCAAATTATAACAGAATCAGCAAAACAAAATATTTATATATGAAATGCAATGTTTGAAAAGGTTTTCATCATACATACATACATACATACATACATATATATATATTCATACAGGGGTGGCATTTAAGCATTTCATTTCATGTATGAAAATCCCCAATGAAGAATAGATAAAACATGTGTTAATAGAAAAAATAACAGTTTATCGTCTACAAGAGAAGTACTGAAATATAAAAAATATATTACAAAATTTTGTTGTTCTTGCCCGTTATTTGGAAAAAAACAAAACAAAAAAAAAAAAAAAAACATCTATTTTGAAAATTTGGGAAGTGACCGACGGCCAACTCTTCTTTCCAGGCATGAGAATGCAGAAAATTAAAAAAAGAGGAAACACGCGTGTTCATAAAATTAATTTCAAGTGAAAAATAATGCGTGCGGGCAAAACTATGCAAATATGTGCATGAAATTTATTTTAAATGAAAAGTAATGCGCGCAGGGAAAAACTATACAAAATATTTTAAAAGTGACAAATTAAACTAAAAGAATAATGCACATCAACACAATAAAACTTGTGTAAAAATTAAATTAAAAAATAAAATTAGTTAGCAATCAACATTTAATCATTGATTGGTGGTTAAAAATGGGAAAAAAGTGTGTGTGTGTGTGGGAGGGGGGGTGTAAAAAGTACTTCATGAGTGAGAAATATTAAAAAGAATTCTACGGCTTTATGGGTCCTAGAATATCATAAAGTAAGTTTTAAATTGACATTTTTGTTGTGGATGGATTAATATTCAAAAATAAAAGACTTCCCACAGAATGTTTGATCGGCGATGGTTAGAGATAAAAAAAAAAGGGGGAGGGGGGGAGGAGGAGAGGGAGCAGGACAAAAAAATTACATGAGTGAGAAATATTGAATAATTCTGTTCTTTTATATGTTACTAGCTTTTAAGATCTCAGTATATAGAGAATTAGTTCGGACAGTTTGAGTTGGAGGGAAAAAACTTAACAAAAAATGCTTTAAAAACTGACAAAGTAAAATTTCCCTTTTTGAGAAGAAATTTCCCTTTTTCCCTCAATATCTAAAATCGCATAAAAATTTCCCACTTTGAGGGAAATTTCCCTCAATCTGGCAGCACTGAGCAACCCACGCCAAGATCAAGATACCACAGAAGGCATGAGCTAATTCCGTATTCTGATTGGTTCAGGCGCTCGCTCTAGAAATCCGAAAATACTCTCAGCGATTGGTCACTGGTTTCGTCTAAAGACAGGAACAGCCTCCGCGCATGCCCAAATCGTGCGATTTTGGTCTTACGGAAAATCGCTTGTGTTTTAATATATAAGATAGAATCTGATAAAGCACGTTTAAAATGAATATTGTCATTTATATTTTGGATGGAGAAATATTGAGAATCTAAAGTCTTTCGTGGAACGTTTGAACACTAATCGTTATTGGAGTTTGATTTAAACAAAAAAAAAAAAAAAAACGTGGAATTAATGGAAATCACATAAAAACGGAAAATCGTGGTTCCGCGGAAGAATCCTATGCCTGTCCTTCGCGCAGCCTATTTGTCGCTCCTATACTGACGTTAATATTTTATGCAATGAGATATAGAAATGTGGGTAGGCAGAAACCAATTTACTTCAAGACCGGTCCTCACATCGACTTGATCCTGCCCAGTTATCATTAAAAACTATTCGGTCTTCGCCCGCATAGTGAACGATATTTCTAAAAGTACCTATTTTCAAACTTACCATATTTGCCAAATCAAAAATAGATGTCAAATGCCGTGGTAAATAGTCAATAATGAATAAAAGCGATTTTTTTAAATTTAACTGCGTTCACATCTCTTTTTGAAGCAAAAATTAATGAAATAGAAAATTTCTTCAAAAGTAAATTTTATAAAATTAAAGTTATTTAAATAATTTTACAAAGTTTTGTACGCTTGTATAGATCGATTTTTTTTTTTTTTTTTTTTTTTTTTAATTAAAGCTATGAAATTTGCATTTTTTAAAAGTTTTCCAAAAGGTATCCGATTTCTAAATTAAGTCTGTGTATTAAAACAAACAAACAAACAAACAAAATATGCATTTTTTTTAGTGTTGATATCGATATAAAGTATTACATATTTTATCGCAAAGGAGTTTTCTATCCATTGAACATTATTATAATAGAACTTGAATGAGAGGTTGGAAAATAGCAATTAATTATTAATCTAATTATATATCACTAAAAGTATTCTGATATTTCAAATGCACAAAATAATTCGCGTTTAAAGGCAGGACTAAAACATTTACATATAAAAATTCTTTTCAAGTAAAAAAAATAAAAATAAAAAATGAAATGAAATAAAATAAAAAATGAAATTCCAAAACGTTATCTATCAATGAATGAATAAAAAAAATAAAAATAAATCGATAGGCCTTTTCCTTCTTTTTATGATGACGTCAAAGAAATAAAGGGGATTCATCAGGGTTTGCTTTTTCGCTGACAGAAGGCATTTCTGGAGCCCTTCCGTGACATTGGTCATAGAAAAAGCAGAAGAGGAACACAACAAAGGTGACACTAACGGCTTGGCTACGTGAAAAAAAAAAGTTCCTTCGCGCTCCACTTACCATTGCAGACAATTTTTTGGAAGATGGATCTTATTCAGAATAAGCTGAGTGATCGCCTTATTAACTACCACTTACTCTTACATTAGAAAAAGAATTTTTCTGATGAATAAAGCGAGTAATAATTTAAAGAGGCAAAAAGGATCTGTTTTTTGACTTTTTGTAATTGCAAGGTCTTAAAACATTCCTTTAAAAGTAACTATATAATAAAGAATAGTGGAAGAATTTTTTTATTTAATAATAAGAAAAAGACAAGAAAAAGAAAAAAAGGGAAAAAAAAATATCTCATGTGGGCACCACATGACTTCCTTAAACACCCTTTGAAATATACATATTGACTGAGTGAGATTACAGTTAGGTTCGTAAACAAACTGGTGGGTTACACTCCATAAACATTCCTAAAAAACAAGCCCCCCCCCCCAAAAAAAAAAAAAAAAAAAAAAAAAAAACTATTATTCTAACCACAAAAGTCATGATAACACTGCGCTGAAAAGAAAAAAAAAAAAAAAAAAAAAAATCGATCCCTGATACCACTCTTGTTGATTCTTATGTAAAATGACCTCCTGAATCCGAATATGACTCCCAATTTGCCAAGTCACCCACCGTTTTATCGGGACACCACACCCTACCCCAATTTTTATCCGTGTTCGGTCATTTTGTGGCCATGAATTTGATTTGGAGAATGAAAAAGAATTAATTTAATACTTAAAAACAAAAAAATATAATGTTTAATAAATAACATTAATAATAGATTAAAAAAATATAAGAAATTTAATTATATAATTTCAGTAGCAAATCCACCCCTAAATTTTCCCCTTGCCGCAAATGTTAATGTTTTAGAATTTTCCAACTCTGTAGCCCTCAGAATATATTTAACAGTTAAAATAATCCTTTCCCTCCCTAAAAATCAAATTTATAGCCATAAAATTACCGAAAAGTGATTAAAAAAAGGGGGCGGCGGCGTCCCTAAAAAACGGTGGGTGATAGGACAAAATGGGCGTCCTATTCGGATTCAAAAGGTCATTTTACATAAAAATTTAATAAGTTTATATATATATATATACATTATACTTATATGAACATGAATTATTTATTCGATTAAAAATGATATTTCTAAATGCAGAGAGAAGGAGATGTGATTTAAAATGATTAAATAAATTTACTTTGAAGTTAAAATCTTGTGAAGTTAAGCTTTATACAGGAATGTTTATGGGTGAGTACTAATCACAATTTTCCCCACTTTTTTTTGGTCGCGTTTTACTGGAGCGCGTTCATAGTTGCCAACGTAACACTTTTTGTCTACCGGAAAATTTAACAGAAATATTTATTTTATTTAATCAGCGAACTGTAACAGTAAAATAGTAAAAAAAAAAAAAAAAATCAACATTTCCCTTTAGTCAAAAAGTGCTAAAGTGGGCAACTATAAGCTTGTTACACGGGAGTCCACTCCCACTGTAATATTCGTATTACACGGAGGTTTTCAAGCAACAAAATTGCCGCATCACAAACACTCCCCCACTAGAGGTGAGTTCGGGCTCTATTTTGGCAATCCGAGCCCGCCCGGGCACGAAACATTTTTGAACTGAGCTCGCCCGAGCCCGAAAAATTTTGTGTGATCAGAGACCGAGCCCGATATTGAAAGTGGTACTATGCAACGCATACACAATAGTAAAATTAAATACCGTTTTCATTTTCAAATTAATTTTCTTATTATCAATCATCAATTTAAATAACTATAAATGTTATTATAACAATTTATAATGTCTGTGTCTCTGTATACATGTATATAATTATATAATATATATTTATAGAGCAGCCCATTGTTTATAACGCGCCTATCGGAGGACAAAAAA
Organism: Salticus scenicus; assembly: GCA_963930645.1. Taxonomy (NCBI): domain Eukaryota; kingdom Metazoa; phylum Arthropoda; class Arachnida; order Araneae; family Salticidae; genus Salticus; species Salticus scenicus. Next base: position 124,131,351 of record OZ005654.1, read on the forward strand.
TTTATCCGAATGAGTGATATAATGAGGCCCAATATAACGAAGTAGGAAGGATTACTGTATAATACTATGACATAATATGCATCCCGTTGAAAACAAAGTTCTATTTAGAAAAAGGAAAGTCAAAGCTACTAAGGTTTGCAAGATTATTTTGGTATTTATAACCTATCATGACTATTATGGCATTACTAAAGGTGCTCTCAAAATGAATAAAATTTCTTTTTTTTTCTTTTTACATTTTCCAGTTAGTGAAGAATAAAATAAACGGAACTTTTAGCTTGAATCCGAGCCCGCCCGGAGCCCGAAGACTTGCGTAAAATTTGAGCCCGATCGGGCTCGGACTCGGGCTCGGGCTTACGGGCTCGGTCTGAGCCCGTCTCTTCTCTATCCCCCACACGAAGTGTTCCTAGGAAATCAGTACTCACTTGTCACTTTCTCAAATACATTTATTTTTATATGCTTGCGTTTATCGCTGTGTCAACGTGATTTATATTTATGCAACGCTCAGAAGATTTTCTTCTTTTGAGTACGTTCTTTGATTAGACCTAATTAGGATTTGTATTTAAAACTATGAACTCTAATTTAAAGATCCGATAAAAAAATATATGCTATCACTGTAATATTATTTTTGTTAGTTGCTAAACTGAAATAAAAATAATTTTTTTAAATAGTAAAATATTTCACGGTTATATTCAAATAACAATAGTTTATTGGATTTATACGAACTGCCTTATAATAATAATGATAATAATAATAATAATAAAAGTGACGAAATCCTACTAAATAAATTATCAATATAAATTTTAATATTTTAAAAATTTTAAATAATAAGATGAAATTTTTATTATTTAAAAAATTTGAGAAATAAAAATACTGAGGTTCATTACCCTCCTTCTTTGTCTTTCCAAATACTGTAAAAACTAGTTGGCATAGGTGGACTCTGCTCAGTTCCCCATCATATTTATGTTCTCATAAATTTCTAGTGCGAGACATATTATAATCACGTTAAAAGAAATGAATTTGACCAAAGCTTGATACAGTGACAGAATGAAATCCCCGCCTAATGGGCTATCCACCGTTCACTTCGATATATTTATCTTATTCTGATCTATTAATTTATTTTATCAGGGTAATTCCGTTGTTTAGTTTTCATGCTACTAGTTCCAATGCAATAATCTTCAAAATTCATATTTATATGAAAAATTTACAATTTCGCTAAGTTGATAAAATCATAAATTACTAATAATTTACGAAATTTTCCTATTAGAATATTTGTATGCAATCATGTTCAAACAAATATCATAAATGTAATTTTGAAGTTGTCTAAAGTATTTATGATCCTCAAAATGGAAGTTTAAGCTCAATTTTGCCTTATTCTTACATGTTAAGTAAATTATAAATTCCAAATAACTTACGAATTTTTTAAATTGGAAAAATCATAGTCTACGATAATCATGCCAGTATCCTAAATAATATTTCGAAAGTGGTTTGAAATCTTTACGATGAAAATATCCCTCAAAATTGACGTTTATGTGAAATTTTGCTCCCTTCTGCCGTGTTAAGAAATTCGTAAATTTCAAATAACTTACGAAATTTTTATATTTGAAAATTCATAGTCATTAATATTCATGCCAGTGTCCTAAATAATATTTCAAAAGTAGTCTGACATCTTTACGATGAAAATATCGCTCAAAATTGACGTTTATGTGAAATTTTGCCCTATACTGCCATGTTAAGAAATTCGTAAATTTCCAACAACTTGCGAAATTTTCAAAGTAGCATATTTATAGTTACTAATGTTCATTTCGGCATCAAAACGGATATTTTAAAACTGGTCTGACATTTTTACAGTGAAAAGTTTCCATTTAATGCACGTTTAAGTGAATTTTTGTCCTATTCTCCCCTGTTAAGAAAATCGTAAATTTCTAATAACTTACGAAGTTTTTAAAATCGAATGTTGTAAATGAATAGGGTTCTTGCGAGTGTCGAAAGTAATATTTTAAAACTGATCTGACCTCTCTGCGACAATTTGTTCTTGAGATATCGTGTACACAGACTAACAAACTAACGGACTAACAGACTAACGGACTAACAGACACCATACAAATTTTGTCATTTTCGGATTCCTCACACCTGAAAACGAGTAAAAAAGTCAAAAACCCGAGGTCGAAAATTTTCACGATTACCTATGATGGGGAACTAACAAGTAGTAAATGACAGGACAAAATCACCTTTGAATGTGTTAATACCAATCTCTGATTTTCAAAAGTAAAATTATTAAAAATGCTACACTTTAAAGAACTTTAATAAAAGTATTGTAAGTTATCAATTATTTTTATTTATTTTTTTCCTTTTTTGAACAAATATTACAAAAAATGCATAAATTATATTCAGTCCATATCATATTTTTTTTACTTTCCAAACATATATTGTTTAAAATTTTTACTATTTATAGAAATTTAAATAAAGGTATTGCATGCCCTTAACTTGTTATTTTCTTTTTTACTTAAATAGTAAAAAATATGTATTAAATTATGTTCAGTCCGATCATATTTATTACTTCCCGAAGATATATAGATAAGAAAAGCATTGTAACCATGAAAAATATCCGACTGTGAGATTTTTGAATATCTGTACTTTTTAAGAATTTTTTATTATATTTAATTTTATATACTTTATTCATTTATTGTTATAAGATACACGACGGCCGCTTTAAACAAACAGCAGTAGTTTTTATATAGGCAATTTTAAACAAACAGTAGCAGCTTTTTTATAGACATTAGACAAACATTTATCAGTAATAACAAAAACAGTTGATTCTGATGTAATTCTAATTCATTAAAAATACAATATATAAAGTAAATAAAATAATAATAATAATAATTATTATTATTATTGCAGCATTTTATTTAACAACTTCACTTGAAAGTACCAACCATTTTTTTTTTTTTTTCTAAAAAGTCAATCATTGTTCGTATATATATATTAACCCAAAGCTTCTTGTTTCTGAAAATTCTATAATTTGATTAAAACACGATAAGAAATATTTAAATAAATTATTTTCTAGATGAATGCACATTGGCATTCTAAAAAATAAATAAAATAAAAATGCCCTTTGTAATAAAATTTAGCAATATCATGAGTGTATTAATTAAAAAGGCTCAGCATATGTTTTATAGATAAGTAAAACAATGTTAATGTAGCGACTTAAGCGTGGGTGGAGCGGCTTCCTAAGCTATTCTAGCACATATACATGCGAGTTTCGAGGAAAACGACAGGAAACTTCAAACTATCGTTATCTGGGATCAAACCCGACATTTCGGGGAAAATAAAATTCCATTCTAAATTTAATTTTGCTATAAAATTCTGTTTTCACATAAGTATAAAAATAAAATAAAATAAAAATGTACAATTATTAAAATGTGAAGGAAAAAGAAAGAAAGGAAGGAAAAAAAAAAAAAAAAACATAGCTTTCGCTATATTTCAAAGTTCTGAAACTAAGCAAGGAATTCATAAAGTATTTTTATCCTAACTATTACAAAAGAAAAATAATCTGGTGTGTCACTCACACGACTTTCTCTTACCTTGAAATTTAATACTATAAATACAGGTTGCAGATTAATAGGTAAGATAACGAGTACTGTTATGTAAACCTATGTTAAACAATTCATATTAGGCTTCTGAAGAGTTTTATATGATAATTAGTTTTGTGTGAGGGGGGCAGTAGCCCCCCTCAACCCCCCGTTTCATTAATGCACCTACATTTATATAGAATTTAATTCGGTTATTAAAAAATAATTCTCTTTTTAAAAAATCATTTATTAAAATTATTATTTAGAAAAATTATCTTTTATGATAAGGCAGACGATTTCCATATTAGAGAAGTAGTACAACACCAAATATCCAAAAAAGGCCCATTTTATTCTCAATTTAAAAAAAAAAAAAAAAAAAAAAAAGTACGATTTCTAAGTTTTTTTTTCGTTAAAAGTAAAAAAAAAAAAATCGATAACTTTGTTTTAAATTATCGCAGATCGATGGTTCAACCATTCGTTTTAAAGTTATTGGCGAGCTCTTTTGAAAGATACCCATCATGAAAATTTATTCCTCTCGAGGGGGGACTTCCCCCAGGGGGGGAGGCGGGGCTCCTACATACATAAAAAAAATTTCCCAGTTAACTATCTCTATTACAAAAAATATATATTCGTTTCATTTGGTTTAGTGCAGTCTATAGACGGTAAACTCTACTTACCTGCAATTTCCCCCATAGACGTAATGTATTAGAATTCTCTTGATTGTCCCTGTACACGAACCATTTGCTTGATCTTAACGAAAAGCTTACTGTAGCATCCCTATATGATACACATTTAGAATACCAAAATGGAACTTTCTGCCATAATTTGTTTTTGAGATATGCTGATAACAGACAGACACACACACAGACACACAGACATACACACAGGCCATTTGCTAAAAACATGATTTTCGTATTCAGGGGACCTCAAAACGTATAAATATAACAAAATCTCGCGTTCGAAAATTTGACCCAAAAACAATGCTTTCTCTACCTTATGGGTAAGAGAATGTATTACAATATAGGTAAAATAAAATAAAACGGATAATCCTACGATCACTTTTTGTAAAATTCGCCGATAAAATTGCATTTAATTTAAAATATGTAATAATAATAATCGGAAAAATATCTACATCGAACAAATATGTAAGTGAACTACAATCGTATTTTATTATAGATTTTGAATTAAACACAAGTACTTATGTACGATGAGATAAATTAAAAATATCACATTTATTTGAAACTCCCGCCACGACCGTAATACACACATACATCATCGTAAAAATAGTAAATATGAATTCAGGGGACCTCAAAACGTGTAGAAACACGAAAATCTCAAATTTGGATTTTTGACATGATTATAATACTTTCCTCACTATACTGTTCGGAAAGTAAAAAGAGATGAATAATAAATTGCTTTCTAAAATACAATAAATAATTAAATTAGTTCAGAAATATTTTATACAATATATTAATTCAAAGTATGCAATTCATAAATAAATAAATAAATAAATAAAACAAATATTTTTAAGGAGTTTAATTAAAATTCTAAATATTCTAAATATTGTCAAAATTTTCATAATTTTAAAATACGTTTTTATATCATACTGTTTTCAGTTTATTTGAATTTTATATATGTGGGGGGAAGGGGGGGGGTTCTCTTATTTACATACTATATAATTTACGGTTTAATAAATTTTCTTTTCAGACACCTGAAAATGTACTGAGTTTCTTTATTTCAAAAACCATTCCTGCAAAACAGTTATTTATAGCTTTATCACACCATTTTGTTAGTATTGAGCTTTTTAAAGTTAGCGAGACAAATTCGAAAAAAAAAGTCCCCTTTTTAAAAATTCTTTCACAACTTTTATTAATATCATCGTGGAAAATAACGATTAGTAAAATTTAGTGTATCGCCTTACATCAAAAATTATTTTTAAAAAATATTGCTGCATATGTTTATCATTAGAAGTAAACTACTTCGACATGTCTCAGGAGCAAAAAAATCTGAATATTTTATTAAGGTTCACTCTTTCAGAAAATTATTTCACCTATATTCTTGTCATCATAGCTCACAACATTCTTATCAACTTCCGGAAACATTCTTCTATAAAAGATGACAACGGTCTTCAGCTTCATGCAGTGCAATTCTTACTATAGTTCACCCTCACACAGTAAGAAACTGGAATTGAACTGTTCTTTTCTATCTACTCACAAGTTAAATAGAATATTTTTATTTATTATAATAATAACATTTATTTCTTTAAAAAATATTAGCGATTTTATTATTATTATTATTATTATTATTATTATTATTATACGTCGTCGTTTTCAAAAGAAATATTGGAATGTTAAAGAAATGTTACTTAAACTGCTTCTGAAGTATTCGTATAACTAAAATTTTTATAACTTGTACTAAGACGATATTTATTTGTTTTATTTATTTTTTATGTCAATATATTATTTTATTGCACATATTTTAAAGAGTGGGGCATCCTCAAGCGTAATGAGAAAGAAAAGTTATCAAAAATAACGTTCTTTGTATATCAAAATACTGTTCTTTGTTATCGACAATAATATTCTTTGCAAAGGGCATTTCAATTTGTTTTTTAATATATTATGATTTATATGCATTTTCTATTTATTAATACTACTCTAGAAATGTAAAACTTCTCCCGAAAATTCTACATTGTCACACTCACATCACTGAAGCTACAAACAAGAAAATGAAAACTTAACAAACAAAATTTCACAAAATTAAAAACTGAATTTGAAACATCTTTATCGGATTCATCTTGTATTGTGTAATATATAATGCTCATATTTCATAGGTTAAATTTAACTGCCTCATAAATGAAATACTACATTAAAAAAAAAAAAAAAAAAAAACTCAAATATTTTAAGAATTTGAAAAATATATTCTCATAAAAGGTATCGCAAATCATTCATAACAATAAAAATGCTTTTTTTTTTTTTTTTTTACAAATATTGTCAAATATTTGCAGGATAAAAAAAAAAAAAAACCTCATAATAAAAAAAATATAAAAAGGTGGGGTGGGAGGGGGGTGCATAAAGAGAAAACTTTTTGGAGAAAAACATCCAAGTTCAATAAATCATAGAACAAGCTTGTTAGCTATTGTCCTGTTTATGTCTAAGGAATTCACAGCACTTGTAAATTGAGTTTTGAAATCCAACACCGCGGTCCATGATTCAGCTACGAAACGGCGATATTCATTCCAAAGACAACCTCGTCTCTCGTATTTGAAGCCTAATGATAAGGAAGAAAAAATTGAAAAATGTTAGAAAGAACAGAACAAACCACCCCGAGGGTTTGTGAACACCCATCAGACAGTGAACCCCCTCATAATTCTTTTTGACAGTCCCTATTACACCCCCTAGTGGTTTGTTAGCTGAAACCGCAGGGTTTGCAATATGAGATTGAACCTTCCTCTTGCGATAGGCGACCTGCCAGAGACAGCAGAGGATACTGGAGCAAGCTCCATGTTCGTTCAAACACCCCCTCTTGTAATGCCTCAAAGGTCTGATGTCTCACCCCACCCCTCCCCGCTCAATACGCACAATGTTTTACTTTTTTATTATATTTTAAAATTTTTTTAGACAAACGAAAGAGGAAGTTTTTACGGTCGGACTGTTATGATAAATGCATTTTATGCTGGAGGCCAAAAGGTGAGATTTCTATAGCACAAATATTTTAAGAATTACTCATACAGAGGTGTCAGGTGTATGATATAGCTAATTTTTAATAAGGAATATCATGCAAGTGGAAAACTGCTAACTTAAAGAAACCCGCTATTAAACTATGTAATGAAAGGTTCTGAGACACGTATCCTACTTAAAATTACACTAACAAAATATTTAAATCTATTCAAAACAATTTACTCAAAATTTTACAGGATTGCATTTAATGTTACACCTTTATCAAATTTAGGTTTAAAAGATTATACGAGTTTTTCGACATTTGTGATACTTTAAAATCTTGCTGATAATTCACTAACTGTTTTGAGAATTGGACCTTCGATAGTAAAACAAATTCCTGAGGATAGAGTCCACTAAAGCCGGCAGCAAAATTATTCGAGCACTAATAATAATTTCTATGTAAAAAAAAAAGTACACTTAATACTGTTTTCTTAAATAAATCCTTGTCGAATCATGTTCTTAGACTGACTAAGAACATGACACGACAAGGAATTATTTAACAAAACAGTATTAAGTGTACTTTTTTTTTACATAGGAATTATTGCTAGCGCTCGAATAATTTTGCTGCCGAATGTATGTTTCAAGTGGGTTCCAAATCAGGTGAATTTCCTGACCATATTGACCTCTCAATGAAGTCAATTCCACTTGCAGTGATTAATTCCAGGAATTTTACGTTACACTAGAGCTACGCAATGGACTATTAATAACGGTCTGAAAGTCACCCTTTTATAGGTGGTCTGGAGACATTCCATCATTTTGTACGCTACGCATATCATTGGAAGTGTGATGAGTAGACTTTCTGCGACTGAGTTAGAAAAGAATTTTCTTCTCACGGTCCCCAAAAAGGTCCGTTGATCATCATGCTGAGTGGGGTGATAGTGGACATTTCACTTTCAGAACTCCATATCTGGTCAGCAAATTATGGAGGTGCGGGAAGATGTGTCGCCTCCCCCCTCTTGCTCGAAATGGAGAAAATATTTTTATTACGGAAAGACTGTGTTTCTTCTGTTACAAAATTTTCGAACAGTCTGACAGACTCATTAGAATAATACCTGTTCAAACCAATCGCTGCCAAACTTAGTTAATCCTCTAAAAAGAACTCACATCAGTCGTATTTAACCAAGATTATATATGTTTAATTTTAAATTAATAAATTGTTAAACTTAGGAAATAATTTTCTATAGACTGAAATCATTGCAGAAAGTACGCCTTAGTACTCTCCAAATAGCAATGCGTAGAATCCCGATGCGAGTGCGTCTTTACGCTGAATTCCCAATGCGTAGACGAACCTACTAAAGTCTCCATTTTCTTCCTGAACTGTCCGAGCAGCACTTGTGTCCGGTCACGCCCATTACGGGGCCGATCATAGACCTTATATATATAGACCAGCCCTCTCCCTTCATTATCTGTCCGCAACATGAACGACCTTCCCTAGCAAAATTGTCACGTGATAAGGACCTAAAGAAAGATCGAAGAATGATCATTATGTTATTTTTCCAAAGGAACAAATTTTAGGTTTTTTAATATTTTTATTGTAAGCGTACTTTTTACTTTAGCATGTAGATTTACACATGGTTAGAAAGCTAAAATCTCATAGATTAATTATATATATAAAACAAATTATGATAAACGACTTTGCAAGCGAAAAAATTGCGTTTGAATTCTTACTTCAGTCAGAGAAGTACGTGATTACATTTTCAGAGGAATCGCCCTAGGTGCAGTTCACGTGACTTCCGAAGCTCTGAACAAAGGATGAAGGTATCAGATTACACCCTCATGTTGAAGACATTCGCTATAATGGTCAGTCCTATTGGTGGGCCAGACTAGTATATAAGGTCTATGGGGCTGATTGTCTAATCAAGCAGATTCACCATTCTGATAGTACAGCTTGACTAACAGTGCATTTTCTGGTGAGGACAACATGCCGTGATTTCTAATAGGTCTGACGGCTAATGGTGCTCCTACTACCGCTTATTTTATACATATTTCTTATACAGAGTCACAGACGTTTCCCTGTCCAGCGTCATCTGTTGGCCGCCTTTTGCACTTTTTCTGGTTTCAATAAACCCCCATATCATTTAAGCATGTGTGTCAAATTTTGCCTCTCTACCTACATCATTCCGTGAATTACTGAATTTCCAAATGATAACGTACTTTTGCGTCACACGCTATTTTAGCAGAATATGGAGGATATTGCAGTTACGACGAATTTTATGTACACCAGTCACCATTAATGTACAGGACAGTCTTTGGCAGGCTCGAGTATTGAATCCTTAATCCTTCAATTACGAACTCGACCAGGGGCGGACTGGCTCAATTTGGCCCACCCAGCTGCAAGATATTTTGGCCCACTCGGTCGGTAAGGGAGTTCAGGAAATCCTCCTAACGAAGGACATGACGGACTCCAGAAACTTAAGATATTTTAAACACAGCATTTTGCTTAATATTTTATTCAACTTACCACATTAATGTGTATATATACAGGGGTGGAAAATTGGGACAGAACTCGTACCAATATTTGTTTGAAACTTTTCAAGACGAAATCAATAAATAATGGAATTAATAATGGTGTAAAATAATAGAAAGTTACAGAATTCGCAATTTCATCTTACACGAATAGTGCAGGCAAATTTTTGTGGTTTTCTGTGAAGTTAGGGCATAATGTTAATGAATCTTAATTTTTTATGCTCGAACCACAAAGACGAAAATAAAAAAGATGTAAAAATATGAAAATAGATCAAAAAACAGTTCTAGACTTACATACCAGCTACGATACATGCATAGAACATATATAAATGCAAATAGAAACAAACACCAGTTTATAGTTAACATTTAAACTAAAAAATACAAGTTAATATTATGAAGTTAAAAAAAAAGAACAAAATAGTATTTATATAGCAAAATGTAGAAATTTAGTTGTCGGTTTCCATTTTATCTGTGGCGGGTTAGACTCCTAACGGCATATTTGCTTGAAAAAAGCTTGATTTTGGAATTCAATGGGATTTTCAACTAGATTCAAGCTTAGACATTTGACAAATGAAATATATTATAAGTTTGAAAATTCTTTGATGTCAAAAAGCAAAGGCCTGAAGCTATGCGTACAATTCTTAGTTTGCATTCAAATCACACATCTCTAAGGATCACTGACGCAGGAGAGCCATCTCCTCGGTGGAAAATCAAAATTATGATGGTATGTCTCCGGAATTATTCTTAGAGGTGCGTCCCAGATCGTCGCCAATTACCCATAGCACAGTATTAGTGCAAAGTTAAACCTAATCAACCAAATTTGTTTGTTCAAGAATGGAAAAATCAACTTTGCGAATGTAAAATAAAAAATTGTGTGCTTTTTTACAGTGTTAAATTCTGGGCTTTAGAATGAAAAGATAACTTTGGTTTAAAAATAGAAAACTCAATGATAAAAATCCCCCTTTTCCTTTTTTTTCAAATTGAAATTTTGCGAGTTTTACATTACACGTGCAATATTCTACGGTTTCGGCACTGATGTGAACTATAATTACTGTAAATGCTATGTTTAAGATTTTTTTTTTTTTAATATTGCTGCCATTGATGATGTGGAATGACAACGAGTTTAAGTTGCTTTGTAAATAATGATAAATTTCTAAATTAAAATATTAGAATACTTTTTTTTTTTTTTTTTGTTTACAACAACAAAAATTATAATCATGTTAAAATGTAGTGTAATTTCATTTTAATGAGTTTTAAAAGGGTAATCGTAATTTTAAAGGATGATAGTGATCTCTATGATATACTTTAAATTATATATTGCAACTATATTTTAAATCTTCCAAATCATAAGATATATAAAAGAAAGCACAAATATATAAGAAAACAATCGAATTTTACTTGATTATATATATATGTATATATATATATAGGGTAAGTGCACCATTGATTGACATTTTTAGAGCAATCTCTGATGTTTTTAATGTTCTAGTCATCTGAAAATATTTTTAGAAATCTTAAGTTAATACATACGGCATGAAAGACATTCAGAACCACATATATGTTAAAATATATACATTTGATAACAATTATTATTATTATTATTATTATTTTGTGAAGTTTTATTTGACACTCACTCAATGTTCCAGTAATTGACACTGCCAGTTTTTCATTTTATTAGTAATTGACACCCTATGCTCCAGTGTTTGACACTGCTAATTATTCATTTTGACAGTTATTAGCACCTTATGCTCCAGTGTTTGACATAAAATGTTAAAATTCTTATATGTAAAATATATGATTTTATTTTTTTTCTTATTCATTAATTTTTTCGGGATAAATATCAATTACTGGAGCAAGCCAATCACTGGAGCACACCTACCCTGTATATATGATACATGATAAATATGAATTGTATTTCATAAAAATAGAGTAAAGTCAGTCCAAATGATAAAAGTGTGAAGCATTTTTGAACAATGAAGTTCTATTATTGTAAATACATGCCGTGTACAAAAGCTTATCCAAAGGAAGCATATTTTATATTTGGCTGAGCTTTAACTCACGACATTTAGATGTTTTAAAATGTGAACACCTCATTAAAAATAGAGTAATATCACTCGACTTTCCTAACGTTTGGCAATTATAATCAAATTTAAATAATTGAATAATTCAGAAATTAATCAAAATTCAAAAGCATAATGAAGTATCTGCATATTTCTGTGTAAGTTCCAATCTTTTTACAACTGACGGTAATGCTTCCGAGTTCTTTTATGTCTCTCCGTAAAAAGCGCACATTGTAAGCTAGCAATTTCCAGTAATGACAATTGTACATCAAAATTATAAAACATGTATCAGCTATAGTTTCTTTTAAACAATTTAATAAATTTTCCTGTAATTAGTCCCAATAAAATGCGAAATTTGTAAATTAGTTCACACTTCCCTATGAAAGAACTTTAAGTAATACACACATCATTTCCCATAATGATCATACATTAGCAAATCAATGTAATATATATCATTAATGTTTATGCTTAATGTTTATTTTTTAAACAATCTAATATTAATAAAACGAAATTTAATTAATTTAAATCTATAGAGCGCAATATATATACGAATTCTATTTCGTATAATAATAATAATAATTCTAATGATAATAATAATAAACTTCATGTCCTTCACGCATAAAAATTAAGTTTATATAATTTTTGCAACGGTGATCTATAATATGTCTGCATATTTTTATCTTAATCGAATGTAAAATTTTACACTATGCACTTCAAATAATCGGAGTCCACAGGCCATAATAAAACTTTTTTCTTCGTGTCTCTGTAAAGAAGTATAAGTCCTGCACTGATCAAAATTTATACAGATTATATATGGTAGTGACTTATAACTACTAACTTTTTGCTCAATAGATGAAATGTTACGATTCTGTCACTCTTAAAATATTTAGAGTCCAAGGACCATAATGACAGAGATAGTTTCTTTGTGCCCTAAAAAAAGCCCATCACTTGCCGAACTTTATACAGTTCATACAATGTTGAGCTATAATTTACCTACCAATCGTAGAAACTCAAACGTTTCGTTACTCAATCGTAGTCAAAACTCGTTAACTCATTCGTAGAAAGAGTTAAGATGCTATCATACTTTAAATATTTTGAATCCAAGGGCCCTAGTGATAAAGAATTTCTTCGCGTCTCTCTAAAAAGCCATGAGTCCTACATTCATCAAAATCTATATTGTTCGTTCGACGAGGACATAAATATACCTACCAACTTTGTGCTGAATTAAATGAAGCGTTTAGACATTATTGTGATTACACAGCACATACAAACACATATACAAACGTACAAACACATAAATGCATTACCTTAACACGTTAGCACCCAGCATCCTATTTGTTGGACATTTTTATTTTATAAAGGTGACACGGGAAAACGATACTTACAATCGGCAGCAAAATTATTGAAATACACATCCATATTTTTTATGGTTTTTTTTTTTTTTAGTTTGATCGCCAATATTCAGAGTGGCGGGAATGAAAACGTGTTCGAGACGTGTATCCAATGGTATCGCATACCATGACTCCAGAAGGTGACCCAGTATGCGGATACCAAAATTTTGAATACCCTCAAAACTGCATTACTGATATAGGCGCCTTTAATGTGTGATCAAAGACAAATTTGGACGCAGGAATGGCGTAAAGTCGCCTTTCAGACAAATCACAATCCTGTTTACAGCATCAGGATTGCCTTATCCGTGTTTTACGGCATTGTGAATAATGCACGTTGCCAGATGAGATTCTACATCGTCACGCCATCCCTCACCTGCAGTGATGGTATGGAGTCCCATTGGATACACGTCTCAATTACTTCTTGTTCGCATTCCCGGCACTCTGAATAGCGGCCATTAAATTTCTGGTGAGTTAAGGCCCGCCCATCTACTCTATCTTCAAGACCTCCGTAGCGCAATATTTAATCAGGATAATGCGCGACCGCATCTTGTCTGTATTGTATGGACCTTCCTTCATACAGAAAGTGTTCAACCGCAGCTCCGGCCAGCGTGTTCTCCTGATCTCGCACCAATGAAAATGACAGTTTAATCGTTGAAAAGCGAGTGGCCCGCCACCACTCACCAGCAACTACGGTCTATGAACTGTGGCATCCTGTTGAAGCTTTATGAAGTGCTGTACACGATATGTCATCTAGTTGCTGTTGGATTCAATGCCTAGGCAGATAACTGTAGTTATTGCTCATAGAGGTCGCTGCTGTATAAACTGTTGTCTCAGGATATATTACTCAAAACTTCCTGAAATTTAATCAATTGTTCTTCCTACTTTAATGTATGTGTCCAACAAATATCATTCTTATATTCGCATTCCTTCTTGGTTTTGCAATTTTCAGAAGCAGGAGTATATATGCAGAAAATAAAGATTTAACCCCGAGATTGAAACTCGTCCTCTTCAATTTTAAATATGGGAAAGAAAGCATTTGTCCTTTCTTCTGAGGAATTACCTATAGGTAGAAAGAACGAGAGATCTGACCACTAGAGGGGGATCTCTAGCATCTAGTCATACCCTGAAACAAAAAAGGGGGGAAAAATACGGCCAAAAAGTAATATTTGATCTCTTTTTCCTGAATCAGTCTGTGTACCACATATTTAGATTTTTAGAATTTTAACTTTTATTTATGAATGTTAAGTACATATTAACACCAAGTTTTACTTATCAAATAAAATTTAATGACGGCAATGAAAAATAAGAAATCATTTGGCCCATTTGTGGCAGAGTGCCCACCCGGCGATCGCTGGGTAGCCGGGTGGGCCAGCCCGCCCCTGAACTCGACGATCTGCCAATCCTGCTTGCGTATGAAGAATAGAACCATCCTTCATGAAGAATCTTCCGTCTCTTAATTGGAAACATGGCTGTCTGTATTATCCAGATTATATAAATAAACAGGTTGAATCCAATTATATATTACTGAGCATTAAGAATTTACCCTTGAGGAACCATATGCAACTTTGTTATGCTTCTTGCACAATACCGCTAACAACCATAACTTTGAGAGAATTTAAAAGGCACGTTGGAGGTACTCTACCTCTACCATTCTAAAGTATTTACCAGTTGCTCAAAAAAATATTGGGGCAAAACAAACTTTCAAACAATTTTTGAAAGAAAAATAAACTGTTTAATTTTAACAAAATATTTATATCGCTTATCATATCTTATGACCATATAATATTAAAAAACAACTAAAATTAACTTAAAGCTTTTTTAAGTAATTATAAAATTTTACACCTCTAGTGTACTAACGAAAAGTAAGAATCAAAAAAGTATTGGGGCACGCAAACATAACTTTTTATAGAAACTTTGTACATATTCTTTAATAACGTGTTGGGCCTCCTTTATGCTTTATGACTTCATTTAATCTGTTAGGCATTTATGTAACCAGATTTTCACAGATATGTGTATCTATTTTCTATCATTCTGATATAATTCTTTCTCTGAGGTCATTTTTGTTTGAAATATTAAAATTACGAATTTTATTTTTCAAATATTCCGAAATTTTCTCAATAGGGTTTAGGTCGGGACTCTGTGAAGGTGTTTTGGTAACTTGTGGGCAGTTATACAAAGACCACAATTTGCAAATATGCGCATTATGCTTTGGGTCATTATCTTGATAAAGTTTGAAAGTTGATAATATGCCCATTTTTGAGCACTTTGCTTCAAATTTTGTTTCAGAATATTTAAATAAACATATTTGTCCATTATGCCTCGAATCAAATGAAGATTCCCAACACTGGCAGCACTCATACAGCCCCAGACTATCTGATTTCCTCCCCGTATTTTACGGAAGGAGCAAGATTCTTCATGTTAAGTTCAGCATTAGGTTTCCACCATACTCTTTTGCTTTCCATCATTCCCAAAAATATTGCTCTCATCTACAAATATCACCGACTTCCAAAATTCTGGTGGCTTTTTAATGTAAGTTTTTGCGAATTGCAGTCGAGCTTTTCGATTTGCTTCGCTAATGAATGGTTTTTTCCTAGCTACTCACCCATCAAAATTATATTTTCTTAAAAATTTTCGGACTGTTTCTGGATTACATGACTTCTTAAATCTCTGACATTCTTCCACAGTCGGTTTTACTGCGCTGGTTTTAGGATTGCAAATAATATTCCTGACGATCCAACGTTCCTCACGCTCAGTGAAGTGACTTGGACGTCCTGTACGTGGTTTATTTTCGATTGAATTTGTCGTCTTATATTTCGAAATAATATTATGAACCATAGATTTACTTATATTTAATATTTCAGCTATTTTCCTCTCCGTTTTTCGAAGATTCCAATGATGAATTATAAGTTTTCTAATATCGACAGATATTTCAGAAGTTTTTCGACCCATTATTTAGCAATATTTATCTTAAACAACAAATTTCAACTTATAGTGTAACCACGTTTCCTACGCCTAGCAGTGAGGACGAGTCGAAGATCTTGGAGGATTTCCAAGTTGACCAATAGGTTTGAATTTAGTAAACATCCAGTCATTCGGTATTCCCTTATCGCTTATTTTTTCTCCAACGAATAGCTTGTCTTCCCTATTTTACTAGTGGACTCGTTGAATCCGCATTTGCGCAGAGGCTTCCATGGTCGCAGGAAATGTAGTTAAAGAGTAGTTGAAAAAGGCTTTGCCATTCATGACTGGACTCTTCGAATGTAGGTATAGCAAAAAGGCATTGATCCTCACAATTGTAGGTTTTAAGCTTTAAACGAATAAATAATACGGTCAATCGAGCTATCACGAATCGAGACAGGACGCTGATTTGGCAAAACAATATATAAATTACGTTGGATCGATACAGGTGCTGATTTAGAAGGAGCAACTGATGCCAGAAATTTTTTTTAATACTGATGAAACCAGGTTTGAGAAAGAACTGCACTCATGGCGAATTCTTCGCAACCGGGAACAGTTGTAGTGAGATCGTCTGTTTGATCTATCAGTGCAACTACCATTTTCCTGGCCATTTCAGTGGCAGGAGACATCATAAAACCTCTGTATGTTCTAGTATCTAAAACATCAAAAGTCTTCCTGGCATCAAAAATCAGATGGTCCTCCTAATATCAAAGCGTTCGCAGGGAAGACAGCAAATATGGGCAAAGCCAATTTTTCACAACACCTCTTATAATAATACCTGTGAGCTGAGATATACGTCACAGAAGATCGCCCGATTACATACGATACATAATACATACCATCCTACAGATATTATAGAAAGTGTTGATTGGATGTAATCGGCCGATCTTTCCTGACGTAAAGCTCAGTTCAAAGGCAGTATTATAAGAGGTGTTATTTTCCACGCTTTTACCAGGAGTGTTTTTGAAGTATCCATAGTGATATTACCAATGTTTTTCTTATTCTAGACTCATGGCCACTAAATACTAATGGTAGTCTCTGCAGTGTACAAGTTTTTAAATGTGCAGTAATTTACCTTGTTCCAGTTCTTCACCACAGTGTTCGAGAACATGTTCAGATTTTCGTTTTATGAGGCTGGATACCTTGATTATGAGCCTGAAACGTTGATATCTCCACATGTCTTTTGCTTTCACTCCATCGTTAAAAAAAAAAAAAAAAAAAAAAAAAAAAAAAAATGGGCTTTGACATTATCTTTTTTCCTCACTTCAAAATCGAAAATCGAAAAAAAAAAAAAAGAAAGAAAGTAAAGAATATGCATTTTTGGAAATATGCTCCAGAAGACAAACAGCCGTTTTCAACTGTTATGTGTCATTTTTAGTAGAGTTCTACTCAAAAATGCGTATTTTACGAAATTCTCCCCCTCCTCTTTCCCTGTTAAAATCAGAAATTCAAAAATCACCGATTTTTTCTCTACTTGAGTCTAGTGAAATTCCTTCACCGTGAAGTAGTTTAGAGTCGAGTTAAGCTGCCTTCAAACTCTGGCAACTTGCAAAGCATCAACGCGGTCTCTTTTGATATTCATTTGATGTGGTATTTGATAGTCGGCTCTCGCTGGAGTCGTGACTCACAAACCTCCTAGTGCGATAATTGAATGAGGACTGGGTCTCTTTTGTAAAATAGCAATAAAAAGTAATGTCCTTCATTGTAAACATGTGCAAAATTTCAAGGGTCACTTTCGAAAAATGGATAATTTATGACTTTTGACGCTCTGCATCGTTGCCAGAGTTTGAAGGCAGCTTTATTCTCACAAACATGTTTTTGCCGCCTGCCCACCCAGCAGAGGATAGGGAGAAATTTCACAAAATTCCATCTTAGTGGAGGTTTTAGCTTCAAAATCAACCTTCACACCAAAATATCGTAACCCAATCTCCCATAGAATCGCCGCTGTTATGTTGAGACAGTGAATTGATGTGCTCTTTTATATATACAGTCGGCAGCAAAATTACTGAAGCGCTAGCAATAATTCGTATTTAAAAGATGTGCAGCTAATACTGTTTTGTTAAGTAAATATTTGTCGCGTCATGGTCTTAGTCTTTATGCTGTTTATAAAAAAATAAGTTGATAATAAAAATTAGTGATCAAACTAAAAGAAAGAATAAAGTAATATGAAAAATGTGGATGTATGTTTCAATAAATTTGCTGACGATTGTATAGGTGAAAGTTTAAACAAAATCACATCTCGCCAACTTTTCTTCCCCTTGAGGAAGCGAAATCCGAAAATTTATTAAATTTGTTTTTAGGTGTATTGGTGTTTTTTTTTATTTTATAGAAAAAAAATTCTTACCGATATCTGTATTTTTTTTTCTTTGATATGTGAAGAGTTATGTGAAATTTATGTTTTGGCCTTGTGAAAATACGTTCTGTCCTCTCCTCTTTTTGGGCGCCGAATTTTGAATTCCTAAAAGTTCAGAAATTGGTTTTAGGTATATGTGTTTGTTATGTTTTAAAAATCTTACGAATATTTTATTTATTTATTTATTTATTTTATTTATTTATTTATTTATTTATTTTTTTACTTTGAGATATAAAGAATTTGGGGAAATCACGTTCAACGTACTTTCCCTCTTTGTAAGGGTGATTTTCTTAAAATCACTTCTTAGCGGGTATCTACCATCTACATCATAGAAGGAATGTTCTCATCAAATTTCCTGCTTCTAGGTGCAGGGGTATGGAATAGATGTTGAGAGATGAATCAATTTCACGTTTATATATATAAATATATAATGTCACACACACACGCACACACACACATATATATATCCTTAAGAAATGAAATCAAGTAAAAAATAATCCAAATAAAATTGATATTTTTGAAAAAAATAACTTTTCAAAATTGCATAAATACTTAATTACTTTCTGTTTAGGAAATTTTTACAAAGAAATAACAATGCGTGACGCTATTTTTTGTAATTAACTTTTACATTTAGCAGAAAAACTTATAATTTATAAAATGTATTTTTTCTACAAAGCATTATTAATGACAGTCAAATCTTCGAAAAAGACCTTTCACTGCGGCTTAAAAACTTTCATCCAATCTATGTTAATATATACCGATGAAAATCGCCGCAATCAATGTTGAAGGAAAATGAAGAATGACATCCACAATTATTTTGCATGCGGTCTACCTAATAATGTTAATGTCGCACTGAGTAAAAGTTAAATAGCAATCAATAGCCTGCTTACTTTTTATTTATTTTTTTTTTAAATATTGAATTTGCAGAAACAAGTTTTATGATTAAGTTCGTCTTCCATATACATCATCAACTATCTCATCTTTTTTATCTCTTTTGCCATACAAGGTTCACCAACTAGCTACTAGCAGTTCCTTTATATAGATTTTAGATTTTTCGAACAAATCTCTGCCCTTCCCCCTCCCTCCTCACATTATTCGTGCAAACCGGCATGAAAGGGGGAAGACCTATGGTATCTGGTTGCTACCTCACGTGTCTGGCGAACATTACTTAAACACTCCTTCTAATTACAGAAGATCGGAAAAGGGGAAAATTTAATTGATGATGTAGGCTTTTGGCTGGTTGTGGTGTACCGCCTGTCGTAAATTAAACAGGCTGTGGCAGTGTTTCCAGGGTTGGCAAATGTTGTATGCAAAATGGTATAAGTACTTCCACTTTTTTTTTTTTTTTTTTTTTTTTTTTTGGCCAGGATCTCGCAACGATATGCCAAAAACATATCTCTGGGGGAACGGGAAACATGTTCTCGATCCGCATGGTGAAAGAAAATGATGGGCAAAACAAGGAATGACAGATTCATAATTACATAATAGTGCCAGTTAACCTTGTGGTATCATAAGTTATCAGAGCGATTCCCAAGAGGAATTTAATTCTACAAAATTCTCGAATTAACCATAACTTGCTTATACAAAACCAAGAAAGTAACAGTATAAATAATATGACGCAAGATTACCTACCTTAAAGTGTACTGTATTTTATAAATTTTAGAAAAGAAAAGTTAATTTGTCAGATAAATCTAAAAAAAAAAAAAAAAACACCTAACCTGGATGCATGAGAATGAGAGAATCATAAATTTTACGGATTTATATTCCTATATACCCACCTGAGCTAAGAAAAATTATGCTAAAACATAATAATAATAAGCGTTATTTTCTATAGAAAAGCACATAAGAAAAATGTGTCAGTAAAATACATCTCGTTTGTATGAGAAATACAAACCCCCTTCTCCTCCTCTCCTCTATCCGTAATACGAGAGCTAAATCTACTTCTGCATTAAAAAAAAATCTGGAGTGACTCCACTCGACTTTCCGAACATTCAGTAATTAACAGTTTTGTAGATAAAGTAAAGAATGAGGAGTTAAACAAACAAAAGAGAGAAAACCATAATAGAGTTTTTGAGTATTTTTCTCCATCTATTACATGATGTTTTATTTAACGCTACTGAACTTTGAGCCCATAGATCATAATGATAAAGAATTTTTCGTTGCGTCCCTGTAAAAACCTATAAATGCTAGATTCACCAAAATGCTTATAGTTAGTGCAACAGTGATTTATAATACTCATATAAATTTTCAGCTCAATTCAATAAGGCGTTTAGATGCTATCGTACTTTTAAAAATTTAGTCCCATAGGCCATAATGATAAAGAATTTTTCTTTGTGTACCTGTAAAAAAACTGTAAGTGCTAGATTCACCAAAATGTATACAGTTAGTTCAACTGTGATCTATAACATGTGTACAAATTTTTTGCTCAGATTAATAAGGCGTTTAGACGCTATCACACTTTTAAAAATTTGGCCCCATAGGCATAATGATAAAGAATTTTTCTTTGTGTCCCTGTAAAAAAACTGTAAGTGCTAGATTCTCCAAAATCTATACAGATTGAGTATTTGTGACCTATAATATGTGTATAAATTTTTTGCTCAATTGAATAAGGCGTTTAGATGCTATCGCACTTTTAAGATTTTGCTCCCATAGGCCATAATGATAAAGAATTTTTCTTTGTGTCCCTGTAAAAAAACTATAAGTGCTAGATTCACCAAAATCTATAGGGTTCGTACTATTGTGACTTACAATATGCGTACCAACTTTCAGGTTAAACGAACAAAGCGTTTAGACGCTAGCGTGTTCACTCACAGACATACACACATACATACATACACACATACACACATACACACACACATACATACATCATCGTAAGAATAGTGAAAACGGACTCAGGGGACCTCAAAACGTATAGAAACATCAAAATCTCGAATTCGGATTTTTGACATGATTACAATACTTTCCTCACTATAGTCTTCGGAAAGTAAATATATATATTTAAGTTCAATTGAATTCATATTTCGAATGATCTAAGAAAAGGCACGTGACGTCACCGGCTTTCAAATTAGGAGAGCGATGACAAACTAGTGGCAAAAAATTGACCTTTCCAAGGAGTTCTTACTTTTCTTAATGCTAAAATTTCATTTATAGAATCATAATTTGCATCTAAATTTCTCTCCTAATTACTTTTTCATTGCATATATAATTTTTTTAAGTACAGTTTCCTTAAAACTCTCTTTCTTTCTTTCTTTTTTTTTTTTTTTTTTTCTCTTAAACAAAGTAAAATTTAAAAAATAAAAATAAAAATAAAAATCTGACATTTTGAAACGAAACACTTAAAACTTAGAAATATATTTTTTAACTTTGCGAAATGTAGAAAATTTATAAGTTTGCAAAGAATAATTACCAATAATAATTGAGAATTTATTAATATGCTATGTATAAATATTTACTTATGTATGTAATATAATATTTAATTAATAATATATTCATGACTATTTAATAATTTAAATTAACTTACAATTTTTAGTTACATAGTATAAATGTGAATCAGAATGACTAACAAAATACAAATTAATTTATCAATTGCAATTATTTATTATAAAAAATTATTATTATTATTAACTATGCAATTTTATTAAATGTAGTGTATCTGTTATTTAATTTTTTTAAATATATTATTTAATATTTTATTAATCATATATTTCATAATCATTTAATAATTCACATTAGCTTATAGTTTTTAAGTATATACAAAAAGCATGAATCAGAATAATTCAGGAAATATAAATAAATAAATTATTATTATTCATTATAACGAAAATTATTTATAGTAGTTATTTATTAATATATGGTTCATTTCATTCAAAATTTCATCGGAATGCTTCAATATAGTCATAAGAAATTATTATTATTAATAATTTTTTAGAAGAGACTTATCATCATCATTATTCATTATTAACATTAATACTATATTTATTTAATTAGTTAAATTAATTAATTAATTTTTGAAGTGACGCGCATAATTCAAGTAAATTTCTCCAAAAAGGAAAAAGAATGTCTAGCTAGCCTTGGTACTTATAAAATTATCACAAAGGCTATGATTAAAACGTTATTTACAAATCAAGTCTCACTTAACAACGTACTATCGGAGTCGTTAAATTCATCAAAGATAAATTTGTTTACAATTTATGATACAAGATGGTGTATTTTTTCATTTTTTAAACTCACTCATGAAACAGAAAATACTTTTTACTAATTAAATGTACATTTTTAACCAGTTCCCGTTTTATTTTGCCTTTTCTGAAAATATTAAAACGTGTCCACTATTGGTTTTTGAAGTGTCTGTGATTGGCGCATTTTAAGCTCTCTGAAAAGTCAATATTTTGAGAATAAAAAAGATTCAGTTAAATTTATTCTCGGTACATTCATGTACATAGTTAACCTCTTGCGGTAAGATGACGAGTATGGCTCGTCATTGGGTTTTCATGCCATATCGTACAATGACGAGTCTAGCTCGTCATTGGTTTTGCATACCGTACCGTGCAATGACGGGTTTTAATCGTCAAATTAAAATGCCTTAAATTTTACCAGGAGTTGAAGGGGCAACTTACAGCTTCAATTCTTGCTTGGATCGAGCCCTATGCAAGTACACAAATGCATACGTAGGGGCAAAAAAAAAAAAAACCTTAGTTCCTTCTTTGTAACTTACTATATAAAAAGGAATTAATTGATTAAAAATATTTCCTACCATTTAAAAGTTATTACATGAATGGAGTTTTAGAGTCTGATTATTTGTAAAAGTTGTAATTATTTTTTTTTATTTTCAATAAAATATCCAGTTTTTAAAAAACATACTTATTACGTTTTCAAATGGACATTCATCTATGTAACATTAAATTCCTTTAGCCCAAATTTAATATTAAATTTATTGATATATTAAAATGTTGATAAACTTTAAATTGATATATTAAAATGTTCGGTTAAGGCCGATTGACTATACAAGGATTATAGACTCGAGTACAAAACTCTCCGTGAAGACCTTTCAAAGGAGACTTAGCTCGTATTCACACAAGTTTCGGAGAAAACCACAGAAAACTTCGAATAACTAAGGTGACAGGCGTGACTTGGATATGAAGCCATCGCCTCCGTCTACTCACTTGCAATAAGTACCCCTCGACCACTGGTGAAGCTATTTACTTGTTTATCCCTCTATTATTTATTATTATTATTAGATACCTTTTGAGACTTTATATTGAAATTTCATACAAATAAACTATTAAACAATAACCAAAATGTAAGCATCTCAAAATCAAAATTCAAATACCTTTATGACATAGCATAAATTACAAAATTAATGCTTAAAAAAATACTTATTTCGGTGAAGCGTTAACATTCCCTACTCGAATGTCTTAGTGCATTTTGTACAAATTTTCGTTTATGTTTCTTTTAAAATATAATCATCCGAGTTTAAAAAAAAATAAATGCTTTGATATTGTTTCGTATAACTTAAGTTCCATAATAAAAATTATTAAACTAAGTCAAAAGAAAAAAATATATCCAAATGCAAAAAATGCAAGTGAAAGTGGACATCATTCGGAAGTGGGTCAGAATTAAAGACAACATAACGTTAATTAAAAAGGAAACGAAAAAAAAAAAATGTCATTGACAGATTTTAATTGATTGTTAGAAGCCTAGAGCTTTTCATATTACTATTGGAGCTGTTTCCAACTCTTGGAAGATGGATCTCTAATCGTTTTAATAGTGTTTGAACAGCTTGAATTATGGTCGATTAGTTACTCGGCGTATTTAGGCTTGCATGTGTGATGCCCTCGTTTGTAGGGGACTTATAAGGAAAACTTGCACATATTCTCACAAGAAAAAAAAAAAAAAAAAAAAAATCTTTGAATGGCTAATCAGACACATAACCTTGGTTCAAACCCAACACTTCCTGTCTCTACATTTTTTGATAGGAGAAACACATCGCCACTGGCGGGGGCCATCGAATGGTCAAATCAAGTTGCTTTTGTCATGTTTTATACCCTTTTGAAGAGCGCATTACTTGTGAAAATTAATTTTCCTGGCAACGACATGTTGTCAGACCGATTTCTGCGCATAGAAACCACAAATCCTTCATTTTCATCAAAGTCATTTGCTTTGCTTTTTACCACGTGGTTTCTCTTGATGAAAACTATTTAACAGGAAAAGCTCTGTCACATCGATTTTTAATGCGTTTAATTTCTTCATCCTTGGTTTTCATCAAAATAGAGAAAGTTAGACAAAAAAAAAAAAAAAAAAAAAAAAAGTAGCGACAACCTAAATATTTTCACAAAACTCGCCATAATCTTTTTCTAGTGAATTTCTTAAGCAGAGATTCCAACAACTGACTACTTGAATGTTACATATGTTGCCAATTAACCATAAATTAGGTCAAACAGCGACGAAGTGATTCGGAATTCCGGTAACAGGCCACAAAATATTACATATTTCGGAAATTAGGTACCAAAAAAGCAGGATTTTTTTTTTATTAGCTACGATACAATCACGTTTTCGGGAATCAGCTTCGATTAACAGTGAAATTTATTTATTTCCAAAATCATCAACGAAAAAAAAAAAAAAGAATCACTATTCCTCCGATTAATTATTATTAATTATTATCTGTTATTCAAAATTCTACTTCTTTGTTACATTTATATAGATATGCATACATACACAACACACACACGTAATAATACATAGCACACATGAAAAACATATTATAAATGCCAATTTCCTCTAAAAATTATACAAATATAGCTTTGAAAAGTAAAATCAAAAGGAATAGGATGACTATAGCACTAATGCTGAAATGAATAGTGAAACCCACTTACTCCAATAATGAAATACTATAAGAGAACCAATAACCTGAATCGTTAAGAATAATCAACAATCAGAAACCTTTAATAAATAATATCAAGTGGGACAATGCTCAAATATATATATATATATGTGTTACTTTATAAATTTATGATTCAAAAATATTAAAA
Source organism: Salticus scenicus (assembly GCA_963930645.1). Classification (NCBI taxonomy): domain Eukaryota; kingdom Metazoa; phylum Arthropoda; class Arachnida; order Araneae; family Salticidae; genus Salticus; species Salticus scenicus. The sequence continues at coordinate 124,156,892 of OZ005654.1, forward strand.
TATTATTTCAATCTATTTCAGTAATATTAAAATCGATAAATAGATACAAAACAATAAAATGTGAAAATACCAAACTTAGCTTACATACATCCGGATATTATGTTATTGCTCCATCATTATAATGTAAAATTCTTTCAGATTTGCCAAAATAAAGATATATATATGTATGTGCATTTTCTATATCATTAAATTATTTAGCTTTCATTTGTATGAAGTAAATTTTACCATAGCCTCCTTAACTAGATGCCTGTCGCGTTGCTCGAAAACTTGGCAACAGTTGAAACGGTAGACAGCGCCACCTAGTGCAGATTGCGCGACTTTTTTATTCAACAGCCACCAAAAATGTTTAAAAAAAGTGATATGATATACATAAAAAACAACTAGAATCAAAGAAACGTCGATTATATAAATCATATATCATTTCTTAAGGTTATTGGTGGCAGTTAAATAAAAACCTCGTGTAATCTTCAGCAGGTGGCGCTGTCTACCGCTTCAACTGTTGCTATGTTTCCGAGCTACTCGACAGGCATCTAGTTGAGGAGGCTATGATTTTACACAAACAATAATAAAAATAATAAGTCTTATACGCAATCCAATAACAAAAACTTAAACAAAAAGAACAGAATACTCAGCTATTGCCAAAATAAAACATGAAGACGTATTTCTTTTAGGCAGACGATTGTATTTGTTATCACATTTGAGAAAACTGTGAATATCAGATTTGAATATTAAACGTTTGAAAAAAAATGTATTTTAATTATTTTTTCTAATTATTAATATAATTATGCGACATCTTCGTTAAAAATAAAAGTAAACACTTTGTCAATTAGCAAGATTCTTTTTTTTTTTTTTTTTTTTTTTTTTTAATTCAAAATGGACAATATTTTTCCTGTGGGTTCGAGGCCAAAGCTTTACAGAGTAAAGGGCGTATCAGATTCAGCAACTTTAGAAACAACCAATTTTTGAGCCGACTTTAGCGCCGATTTTTCCTCGACGAAAACACCGTAGAGGTTACAATAGTCGGGTGAAAAGTTGGATGAAAGAAGACTAACTTCTGACGCTTATCACTTTTCTTGGCGCGAATAAAATACGCAATGATTAGCGTTAAAATTCCCTTTCATTTGTGTAAAATATCGCATTATTATTTCTATTTTGATCTTTTTTACAACTATTGTCATAACGCCATACGAAAATAAAAACGATTAATTGAAAATTCTTATCATTTAACGGTAAAATAAACGTGCTTAACGATAATATTTCTTCTTTAAATCTCCACTTGAAGCGATTCCCATGTTCCGCCATCTTGGAAATATGACGTATCAAAATAGCGCATCCTGATTGGACGAATCCGAGGAGAAATTGAGTATACGGACAATTTTATCAGGGCAGCTCTGAAAAAGTTGGGCAACTTCGGTCTGCGCTATCACACTGGGAGTAAAGACAATTTTTTCCGAAAAATCGGCGCTAATCAGTGGTTGGCTCTAAAATCGCCTGTAAAGTCGTCCAGTCTGATACGCCCTTAAGCTCATTCACGTAATGTTAAAAAATCTTGCAAAGTCGCGCAGTGGCTGCGGTATCCAAATAAAAGCTGTGAAAACCCGCCCCTATTGTGCTTTCTTTAAAAATGTTATCTCTTATATTTTTAATGAAACCAAGAAATAATTTTAGCCCTAAATGAACATTATAGACGTGATTATTTATTTGAAATTATTAGCGTACATTTGACTTTAAATGCAAAATATGTTAGATGTTATCTAATAATCTCAAGTAAACAATCACGTTATAATTAGCTAACATCTAATATATTTCGTATTTAAAGTCAAATGTAGGCTAATAACTTCAAGTAAATAATCACATCTACAGTGTTCACTTAGAGCCAGAATTAATTAGTGTAAAATACAATTTTTTTAAATCGATCTTCTAATGTTGTAAATTGTATTATAAATACGAAAAAATTCATGTATTTTTAATTTAAGAAGAAAATGTTAATGTACGCAGTTTTCGAAATTAAAATTTGGTAAAAATAAATAAAGAAATAAATAAAATTTTGGAAAAGAAATCTTTTATAAAAGATGACTTTATCATTATTTCTTTTATTAAAAAATCTGATGTGGGCACCACATGACTTCCTTATACACTTTTAGAAATATACATAATGTTAAAAAACATTGACATTGGACCCGAAACAGTTGGCTAAAAATATTTAAAAAAATGAATTATCACCGTGTTCTGAACTTTTCTGAATGTTCGCTAAAAACCGATTGCAAGATTTGTACTGGTAACGCTGACGAAGGCAGCAGGGACCCGAAAAAATTGGCTAACAGTATTAAAAAAAGGAATTTTACTATGTTCTGAACTATTCTAAAAGTTTCAAATGTCTACCTAGTCGGGAAGTTAGTTAAATAAATTTTTTGTTGGACCATATAAACGCTGCCGAAGGCAGCAGGGACCTGAAACAGTTGGCTAAAAGTATTAAAAAGATGCATATTCTCCGTGTTCTGAACTATTCTGAATGTTTCAAATGTCTAGCTAGTCGGGAAGTTAGTTAAATAAATTTTCTGTTGAACCATGTAAACGCTGCCGAAGGCAGCAGTGACCCAAAACAATTGGCCAAAAAATATTTTAAAAATGCATTGTCACCGTATTTTTAGGTTTTCCGGAAGTTTTAAATGTCTAGCTAGTCGGGAAGTTAGTTACAAATCGATTCCAAGATTTGAACTGGTAACGCTGCCGAAGGCAGCAGGGACCCTATACAGTTGGTTAAAAGTATTTAAACAATGCATTTTTATCGTGTTCTGATCTAATCTGAAAGTTTCAAATGTCTAGCTAGTCGGGAAGTTAGTTAAATAAATTTTCTGTTGAATCGCATAAACGCTGCTGAAGGCAGCAGGTATCGGAAACAGTTGGCTAAAAATATTTAAAAAATGTATTGTCAACGTGTTCTGAGTTTTTTTGAAAGTTTCAAATGTCTAGCTAATCGGAAAGTCAGTTAAATTGCAAGATTTGTCTAAACCGTTTTTGAGTTATTACCATTTTTTGATACATTATGGCCAAAACCTATGTATTTTTATCATTATGAACCTAATTTTCCTAAATATCTCCAAAACGGAAAATAATAGAAAGTCCAAAAAGGGAGGTGCACAACTAGATGTTATAACAAACCTATGTACCAATTCGCAACTTTCTACGTCCAACCGTTTTCGAGTTATGCGACATACACACACACAGACACACACACACACATACAGACGTCACGAAAAATCGTGTAAAATCCCTTATATCTCTAAAACGAGAGCTCGTGTTAAGATGACACTTGCAGGTGTGCAACTAGACATCATGAAAGTCACACCTATAAATTAGCAACATTCAGCGATCATTCGTTTTCGAGCAATGGAAATACAAAATCCATTTCGCAAATCGGGATTACTATACTTCCTTATACTTTGTATAAGGAAGTAAAAATGCATTATATCATGTTCCATAAAATCAATCAGACGCAGACGAAGCCATTCACAAAAATTTTATTATCTAAACAAAATGTATTTGTAATCGCTTTATAACCGAATCGATAGCTAAAATAACATTTAGGAATAAACAAATATGATATACACTAACTTATTCTAACCTCGCATGAGAAACCAAATGAATTCAAAATTCCATAGATTTTCTCTCAATCCGAAATGAATGAAAAATTGCAGAGATTAAGATTTCAATAAATATATAAATTGTAAGAAGTATTGAAAAAGTATTTTTAAAAAAATAATTGTAAAATATATTACTTATCTTAAAATACGGAAAAATATGCGAAAGTTGAATATTTTAAAAATACATGAATTTTTTCGTTCAGATGTGAATTCCTTCAAACACAATTCTATTTCAATTTTAAATATGGAGCATCTTTCGAGTAAACAAATTCTATTCGAGCATGCGCATTTTCAGCCGGAGTAGTTCAGGTACCGCCAGCACGAGAGGGCTTTGTCATCGACCAGTGACGTAACCGTGACATAATCATGACGTAACTACTGCGAATTATGATAGAGCAGCTTAAATAAAATATATAGGCCGGCGCATCGCCGCCATTTTTATGCCTCAGTAGAGGGCAGCATTCCCGCTTGGCGTCATTATCATTTTTCTGTGATTTCAAGAAATTTTGATCTTAAGTTACTATCAGTCAACAAAATTAATAGGCAACAATAATATTCCTAACAACACATTTTTTTTTCACATCAGGATATCCTGCGGATGTATTGGAAGTAAAATATGTTATTAGGGCTGTTTCTGTTTTGTAGACAAAATGTCGCCAAAACTGAAATACACAGTAATAAAAGATCTTAAATCGATTTATCAATATTAATATTAATATGATTAAAATAACACATTTTTCTGTATTTTTACATTAACACATGTCAGAAATAGAAAAATATGAGTAAATATAAGTAATATTGTTTTATTTTTCTTAAATTATCTAATGAAATCTGAACATTTTATGTTCTTTTCTTGAGTACAGCAGTATGTCGTTAATCAAACTCCCAAATCGTACTTAGCTAAAACTATGAAATATAATAAAGGGAGTAACACAAGATGATAAACGTAATGATTGTCGTTTAATAATCAATGAAACGCGCTGGGTATATGTGGCAGCCCTAAGGCAACAAAATGACTGATGCACCAGCTCGTATATATAGGAGCCTTAAACTACGCTACCCATCTGTATAGCTTTGTTCGAGGCTATGAGGCTATGAGAAATCAGCTTTTTTGGAAAAAATTGTTAAACTTCGCCATTGAAAAGCATAATACTGTAAAAAAATTTCATCTTGTTTTATAATAAAGTAGATCTACATAGTATATAGAATTCAAGTAAGAGTCAAACTGCGGTTCTTTTTTTTTTTTTTTTTTCTTTTTTTAATGCAGCTTGCATAATATTTAGTTTTAATAAACATATCTTAAAAAATACCATGTGTTTGCTATTGTAGTAGTTGGGTTTTAAAGAACTACTAAAAACTCCCTATTTAAAAGAATCAGAAGGTTTTTTAATTTATACAAGCACAATCACAAAAACAAACCATATTTTTTATCAAATAGAACAACGCAACATCGTTTTCACATTTTTAATAAGAGACTCATTTCAGTTCGGTATATATACATATTCTCAGTAAATCTGAAAGTGTTTTTCAGTTGAGTTAAAACTTGAACGTGCTTTCAGTTCAGTTCAAAACTGTGACTCCTGAGACCACTACACTACTCCCCATCCAGTGGCAACAATAAAGAATTCATATATTTTCAGTTGAGCTTCACGTGACGACCAGAGCGTGTAGTTGTAGTTACTGGCAACTTGCGTTTCGGATGGTCACATGAAGGGGAAGCTTCAGGTAAAGTAACAACCAGAGGTTACATTTTGTCTGAAAAAAGATGGAAATGGCGATGCTGAAGGTAGTACAGGTGACTGTTCATGTGCCCAGAGGTAGGCAGGCTTTAATCTACGACACTAACGGTTACTTCTTTGTCATTGACGAGTATTCGATAAGTCTTTGGATCACGGAATAAGACAAGATGAGGGCCTGAATATGCTGAAGCAAATGTCTTTTTCGTAGCGTCCCAACGTAAGAACACATGTGAAGAATTGTGTAAAACACTTTTCTTGAGCCATGAGAGCTGGTGGGTATCGGCTTAAGAACGGCCATATGTTGTTTAAGAAGCTTTAGTAATTCAGGAGGATCGACACTCTTACGTGAATTTGATGCTGAAAAAAATTCGCCGGGAAGACGAAGAGGTGATCCGTAGACGAGCTCTGCGCAAGAGGCTTTCAGATCTTCTTTATAAGCCGATCGAAGCCCAAGCAACACCGTGGGAAGGACGTCAAACCAATGGATGTCAGTGTGGCATCGTATTGATTGCTTGAAATAGCGATGGAAACGCTCCACTAATCCATTGGATTGTGGGTGGTGTGGCGTAATGCGAATCTTGAAATCCAGGAATTAACTGAGGGATGTAAAGAGCTGAAACTCGAACTGGCGTCCTTGATCTGTGGTTATCTGTTCTGGGACACCAAAAGGGGATATCCAGATGTTATAAAAAGATTTCGCCACGGTATCTGCAGAGATGTCAGATATTGGGACCGCTTCCGGCCAACGAGTATACCTGCCTATGCAAGTCAGAAGGTAATTAAAACCATTAGATGGTGGTAACGATCCTACCAGATCAATATGCACCTGACTAAATCTGTTATTAATTGTTATAAAATTTTGTAAAGGAATGTTATTGTGGCGATTAATTTTTGATTTTTGGCTGTCAAGACAAGACCGCGTCCAGTTAGCGATATCTTTAAGCATCCCAGGCTAGACAAAGCGTTGTTGGATGAGTCTGCGTGACGCTCTTATTCCAGGATGCGACAACTGGTGAAGATTGTAAAAAATTGCGCGTCGAAATTTTTCAGGGACATATGGTCTGATGCACTGATCCTGAACATCACAATACAGTGATGATCCAGGAACCAGTTGCATGGGTTGCAAAATTAAATTAGTTTGTGGGAAATTGTTTAAAAAAAATTTTTGGAGTTCAGGATCCTGCTTCTGCTCTTCTGCAATAGCAGTGAAATCACTTGAAGAGGGCAAAGAGAGGGCAAAGACCCGTGACAACGTGTCAGCTACAATACTTTTCGACCCTTCTATATGCCGAATGTCAGTAGAAAATTGTACAATATAATAGAGGTAGCGTAATTGTCTTGGGGAAGCCTTATCCGAACGTTGTTGGAATGCGAAGGTAAGCGGTTTGTGATCAGTGAAGATGATAAAAACGCGACCTTCCAACATATGTCATAAATATTTGATAGCTTCATAGATCCCAAGCAGTTCTCGGTCGTAAGTGCTACATTTTGCTTAAGGCGGGGAGATTTTTTTTGAAAAAGAAAAACGCAAGAGGTTCCCATAAGCCTTGATTTAGCTGTTGTAGGGCCCCACCCACAGCTGTGTCCGATGCGTCAACCATACTGGCCAAAGTTTTAGACGATGGGAAAGTTAATGCAGTAGTTGAAATAAGACTATCTTTACACTTTTGAAATGCATTACGGTTTCCAGGGTCCAAGAAATAGGGCGTTTATCTTTCTTTTTGGAGTTTACTAGAAAACTATTCAGAGGTGCTTATACACAGCAGCTGCATGGGGAGGGAAACGTCCATAAAAATTTACCATCGCTAAGAAAAGACTCAATTTTTGAATTGTTTGTGGTTCTGGAAAATCCTTTATTGCGGATACCCTCTTCGGCAGTGGACGAACACCGTCAGCTGAAATTTAATGGCCCAGAAAGAAAATCTTTGATTGGCCAAATATGCATTTAGATGGATTGAGGCTCACTCCATATTCTTGGAAACGCTCAAAAACTAAACGAAGATGCCGCAAATGTTCCTCTTCAGACGTGGATGCGATTAGGACATCGTCAAAATAGAGAACCCAAAAATCAAGTCTTAATAAAATTTTGTTCATAAAACGCTGAAACGTCTGCGCAGCATTACATAATCCGAACGTCATTATCGGAAACTCAAACTAGCCGAAAGTGGTAACAACAGCAGTCTTAGGTACGTCGTCAGAGTTGACAAGAATCTGAAAATATGCTCGTTCTAAATCTAGAGTGGAAAATATGTTTTTGCCTTCCAAAACTTGCATGCAGTCTTGAATGTGCGGAACAGGATAACGATTCAGTATAGTGACAGCAATGAGCCGGCGGTAATCTCCGCACGGGCGTCAATCGCCATTACGCTTGGGAACAATGTGTAGAGGACACACCCAAGAGCTTTTGGAGTAACGGCATATACCCTGCTCAAGCATGTACGCAAATTCTTCTTTAGCAGCTTTCAGTTTATCGGGAGGAAGACGTCTCGCCTTAGAAAATATAAGTGGACCAAAAGTCTCGATGTAATGCATTACGTCATGCTTCGGAACTTTTGTACCGACTACTGAACGAGTTACGTCTGGAAATTCTTTAAGGAGTTGGTGGAATGGGGAATTACCGGATATTAGCTTAATATTGAAGTTTTGTGCATTACGCATGAAACCCACGGTTGACAAGTGCGTAATGGAATCCAATAAGCGTTTATTTTCCAATAAGCGTATCCAATAAGCGCAAAAGGGAAAAATTTCGAAGAAAATCAGCACCGATAATTGGATGGGAGACAACGGCCTGAATGGCCCTGAAATTTCCGGCGTAGGCTTAAATCGACGGTAAGAAGTCGTTTTCCGAAGGTGTTGGTCGGAGTATCGTTTGCAGCAAATAGCTAAAGTTTTTCGGGAGGGCGTTTGACTCGAACGGTAAAGGAGGGACATATCGGCTCCTGTATCCACAAGAAAACGGAGGCCGATTAGCATGTCGGTAACAAATAGTCGAGCAATGCATCGGCCTTCGTCACTCATGACTTCGAGTGACGGCTCATTTAGTTTTCCGAATTTGATTGATAATTGCAGGTGGAGGTACATTTACGGGCGTTATTGCCGAACTTACGATGATAAAAAAAATATCGTTATTAATATTTTGTCCTTGGGAGGGTGTACAGGGTCGCCAAGGTTGGCGGTTTCCCGGCGATGTGTGACCACGCGAAAAGGGTTGCCGTTGGGAAGTTAACTTGGCAATCTGTTCAGTCAGAGTATCAATTTGCTGTTGTAAGGCTGCAATAGTAGGCGAGGAAGAATGAACTTCATTAATTTGATGTGGAGTAGTCAATTCCTGAGTCTTATCAGCCATATCATCTAATTTGGCCAACGGCTCACTACTAGCAGCTAATATCGCCTGTGTGTTGTTGGGCAGTCTACTTAAAAAGGGAAATTTTAAAACGTTATCTTTGAAATTACCACCAGAAAGATCTATCATCTTAGATAAAAGCTGGGACGGTTTCATATCGCCCAGTTATAGGTCCTGCAAAAGGTGTTTCAATTTAACCGTTTCAGACTCGGCAAATACAGAAATTAATTTTGCTTTGAGAGAATCATATTTATTAGTTTGCGGTGGGTTAAGCACAATGCCCCTAACTGATTGAAGAATTTCAGTATCCGAAGCAGAAATAGCTGTGTAAAACTGAGTTTCATCGACAGTTATATCACCGAATCGAAATGAGCATCTAATTGCCGAAACCAAAGCGCAGGATCAGAACTAAACGTCAAAATGGAGGCGGTTTCACAGCAACGCAAGCTAACTGAGAGGACGCGGACTGTAGCGACGTCATCATCGCCATTCTCGTGTAGATTATCCTAACTTATCGATGGACAACGGGTTAACCTTTTGTCTAGAGGTACGACGCAGGATTTCTATCACGATGACTTTGGTTCGAATACAACCTATCGCCACACGCACTTCCTTCATTGGAGACCACGGACGCTCCTAAGCAACAATTTATTAACTTCGCTCTATGGCAATATATGGTAGCACCAAACCTTCCGAGCAACAATGCCTGTCATCATGCCCCACGTTTACAATTTCACAAACGGGCAACTGACAGAACAATTTGGTAAGCTCTACCGCCTACGCAGCAGTAATATCGCTTGTACGACGGCGTATTCTCTTTGACGGGGAGTACTGTAGCGACGCCATCAACGTCATTCTCGTGTAGATTATCCTAACTTACCGACGGACAACAGGTTAACCTTTTGTCCAGAGGTACGACGCAGGTTTCTATCACGATGACCCAAGTTCGAATACAACATATCGCCACACGCACTTCCTTCACTATTATTGAATTGATCTTTCAGTTATCAGACAATATATTGAAATTGATCTTTCAGTTTAAGATGTTTCATAATTAAAATATTTTGTAATCTTGTTTATTTTAGTTTTTCATATTTTTACTCAAGGTATAGATATTTGTACCATCTTATCCGTAATGCTATTTGTTTTTTAAGCTTTAATTTTATTCTTAGCAGAATTATGTGTTTTCACTTTGAATATATTTTGATGGTACTGCATTCGTCTTTAAACGCTTCCTGCTTGAAAACACTTCATTTTCAAAACAATCCGGTTCAAAATGTTTTGAACAAATCTTTGTGCATTTCCTAGGCTTAAAATTTTCTCATTTAATTTTAGCAAGACATTCTTTCATTAATTTGTTGTTTAAGAAACATGAATGAAACGGTACGTTTTCATGCCCGGCTGAAATATTTTTATAGCCAAAGGTACAACAAAATGATGATATATTAAGTATATTTATCACATTACAACACAAATACAGACAAATCAAAAGTATATACTAACTAGCAAACCCGTGCAAAATTTTTGCAATTTATTTATTTATTTACTTTTAAAATTTGAAACTTATAAGTCTAATATCAATTTCACTACCGGATTTAAATTTTAATTCATCAGAAGCCAAATTATTGTTAGTTTTTGTGGGATGAAACGCTAATGATAAGTAGTTAAACCAAATCAGTCAAAAAAAAGTTTCAAAATAAAATTTATGTTTGACGTCCCAGTTTTCATACTTCTCCAGGCAGGGCAGCTTCTGTATAGGACACCTATGGCGAATTTTAAATTTCTGCCGCCTTATTGGCAATGATTTTTAATTTATTTTTCAATTTATTCTTTTTTAACTTAGTGCCTATTTTGATTATACTTTTTATTATTGCGTTTTTCAGTCAATGACAAAATTTCATATTTTGTTTATATCTTTAAAATATTGCTAAATTTAAAATGACGTTTGCGAAGATTGTAAAGATGCAAATTTAAAAAATAGACTTTTCTACAAAATTATCTCATCAGAGAAATGTCGTCATGTTTTAGTTCCCCATCATACTATAGGTATGGGGAACTTAGGTAAACGTGAAAAATTTCGACCTCGGTTTTTTTACTTTTGTATACATTTTCAGGTGTGAGGAATCCGAAAATGACAAAATTTGTATGGTGTCTGTCTGTAGGGTGTCTGTTAGTGTGTTAGTCCGTTAGTGTGTTAGTGTGTTAGTCCGCTAGTTTGTTAGTCTGTTAACACGATATCTCACGAACAAATGATCGCAGAGAGGTAAGATCAGTTTTAAAATATTACTTTCAATACTGGCAAGAACCCTATTCATTTGCAACATTCGAAATAAAAAACTTCGTAAGTTATGAGAAATTTACGATTTTCTTAACATGGGAGAATAAGACAAAATTTCACTTAAACGTGCATTAAATGGAAAGTTTTTACTGTAAAAATGTATTTTAAAGTATTTTTTGTATTGTAAAGTTTTAAAACATTAGTTTTGATGCCGGAATGAACATCAGTAACTACAAATATGCTACTTTAAAAATTTCACAAGTTATTGGAAATTTACGAATTTCTTAACATGGCAGTATAGGGCAAAATTTCACATAAACGTCAATTTTGAGGGATATTTTCATCGTAAAGATGTCAAACCACTTTTTTTCGTAAGTTGTTTGGAATTTACGATTTACTTAACATGTCAGAATAAGGCAAAATAGAGCATAAACTTCCATTTTGAGGATCATAAATACATTAGACAACTTCAAAATTACATTTATGATATTTGTTTGAACATGATTGAATACAGATATTCTAATAGGAAAGTTTCGTAAGTTATTCGTAATTTACGATTTTATCAACATAGCGAAATTGTAAATTTTTCATATAAATATGAATTTTGGGGATTATTGCATTGGAAATAGTAGCATGAAAACTAAACAATAGAATTGACCCTGATAAAATTAATTAATAGATTAGAATAAGATAAATATATCGAAGTGAACGGTGGATAGCCTATTAGGCGGGGATTTCATTCTGTCACTGTATCAAGCTTTGGTCAAATTCATTTCTTTCAACATGATTATAGTATGTCTCGCACTAGAAATTTATGAGAACATAAATATGATGGGGAACTGAGCAGAGTCCACCTATGCCAACTAGTTTTATTAGATCATTGAACTGAGTCCGTGTACACTTAAATATTACTTATGTAATATTTTTTATCCTCGCGTATTTTATTAAGTCATAATCGTATCGTTTCTAAAAAAAAAAAAAAAAAAAAAAAAAAAATCGTAACTGGTCCACGTTAGACAAATATTATATAGATAGCACATAGCAGACAAACTCGTCGACCATGCACGATTTTACTTACTGGGACGTCACGAGAATATCGTCCATGGCAGTTTAAAACTGGGATTTTGTTGAATTATTGCGATTTTGGAAAACATAATTAATCAATCAGAAACACACTTTACTTTATATGAAATATTCAAGTTGTCGAACCATTCGAAACATAATTATAAAAATAAAAGTTTATCATGTAATAATTTCATTTTTCATAGTTATGGAAATCAGTTTCGATTTCTGCTCTCTTAGGTAATGTTTAGACTTACAACGACAATATTCAAAATCAGTTTCTGTCGTTAAATTTCAGTATCGATTTATACATTTTCTCTTATTTGATTCTGAATGTTATCGATAGGACTTTCTTGTCGAAAAGTAGCAATGGCCTGAAAGACAATGGTATGAAAAAATACTGTTACCATAGAGATAATGTAGCTTTTCGATATCAGAATATATGGACAATGGACAGAGGTCAATACTAGATGATCCAGAAATAAAATTATATTAGTTTGTCGAACTTTAAACCAATTGTACGAGCCGATTCTGTTAGAGCACCAAGACAATGTTTAAATTAACACTTTCTGACAAGGTTCAATAGTGTTCGATTCGACTATTCGATCCTCAATATTCAGAAGTACGCTTCTATTACTACGAAATTTAAAAAGTTTATTAAGCCTTTACGGCTTGTTCTTCGTTAAAAATACGATTATTTTACTAACTATAAAAGTGATTAAATTTATCATAGTCAATGAATAATAACTGTTTGACGTACGGTTTAAACTTGTTTTAAAGAAAGATGACGAAACTGATTTATGTTAATGCAAGTCTCTAAAACATATTCTTCACAAAAGTTGCACGCCACGGTAGCCGGATGTTAGAGCGTCGGGCACGTAATCGAAAAATTGCGTGTCCGATTCTCGAGTTTCGATCTGGTGAAAGAATGCTTTGTACATTAGTCGTACATCCTGTACATTAGTTGTACATCTTTCGTGCGTAGACTATAGACGTCGTCATTGAGACAGACGAACGGGCTGCTGCACGTTCAATCTGTTCTGGTTACAGAGTCCTCCATGTTCCGTAAAATTAATATCTCTGGGAGAAACCGAAGTCGGGAAAGTCATCCCCTCTGCGGAGGATAAAAATTCTGATGGCATGTCTCTGATGTACTGCTAAAGGTGAATCTCACACTGCCACTAAGTGTCCACTGCCTAATTCTAGTACGACGTTCAACCCAAATTACAACTTACCAAAACACATTTTACAACCTTAACTTATTTAAAATGCTGTGTATATTTACGGGTCTTTTAAAGGAACATATGAAAGAATTCGAATGCATTGTTATCTATAATCACTTGTTGTCTAAAATGTGTTAAAATGAATTAAACTGTTCAGTATAGAGATAAATTAATGCATTTTAATCTGCTCATAATCTTTTTTTTCCAATGAAGTGTAATTGCTTTTAACATTTATCATAATTTTAAATCGCCTAACAAAAAAATTACATTTCGAACATCACATTCAATTGTTTCTTTTGGGAGCTTATATTTTAAAAACTGATTTTGCCTTGGATGTTGCTGCCTTGAATTACAACTTTTGTAATTTTTAACTTATTTCTGCGATGATGTAAACATTTCGTTGCGTTTGCATCGAAAATGTTGCGGAGATTCTTTAGACAGTGACTGCTCCAATCGAACTATCAACACATATTTTTAACATGTAAGCGCTGCTAAAGATATACTACATCTACCTTGTTGGTATGAAATATAATTTTTCTTTCTTCTTTTCTGATAATACTTAAATTCGTTCAAGCATAATCGCTAAATTCTATAAGGCATGTTGCCACAGCTTGAATAAATGTTTTTATGCCGTAGCATGCACCATATAATATCTGAGGTAAGTTAAGTTACTACATCCAAAATGCGACTTATTGTTGGAGAGTTATCACATCATTGCCGAGATTGACATGTATAGGATTTGGTTTAAGACAGACCATATACAAATCAGATATGCAACACACGGCTTACGTTTCATGTGTGATGTATCGTAAACCGAGATAAAGGTTTTATTTCCAAACTTGTTAACAAAGTAGATTGACTGACTATTTCATCGCATACTGAAGTTTATTAGTAAACATAAACAAAGAAAATGGCTTGTTAACAAGAAATTGCCTACTGCTGAACAATCTTCCGAAGACGAAGACCCTTTATTGTCAGAACTTTTATGACATAAAAAGAAATAGAACAATATAAAACGCAAATGTTGAATACAAACTTTAAAACATTCGCAACAAAGCTACTTTGTAAACATGCAAAATTTAGAGGGACATATCGAAAAATGTTAATCTAGAAATGTTTAAATTGAAACAATCAGCTGAACTAATGTTATATAATGCTAAAGCTAGCTTCTGTGAGGTAGACTAAAAATACATTGAAATTTATAATATTTGTCATTTGGATTTGTGAAGCAGCAGCCATCTATAGACAAGACACAACGAAATTCAGCAAAGTCAGAAAACGCGACAAGCTGCTATGCGACACAAGTCTCATTTGTAACATATGCGATTTATCTGGTGACTTGTGAGTGCGTTCATGAAGTATAGGGACAGTTAGCAACAATCTTGGACTTGTTGCGGAAGTTGCACTGAACTTGCATGTCTCAACAGTAAGTAACCTGCATAATAGCGCAATTTTTTGGTCATGAAATGAGTTTATTCAAATAAAGGATTATGTCTGTCTTTGTTGCTTATCCCAATTGAGTTTACGATGAAAACAAACGAATCTCAATAGCAAAATCCAGGTATCAGTGTACGCATTCAGGCCAATCGTTTAGTGCCCTTTCTTGGAACTCATTTTTTGAAGTCCTAGCACGTATTTATGCAAGTTTCGGAGTTACATCATAGTACGTACGACCTTAATTATAAATCATTTCTCAACTGTGTACTTAATCGTCATATCGTGTAATTTCCGAAGTATTTTATCTCCGTGATGACACGAAACTTTAAAATATATTTTGTTTTTAATTATGGAAGAAAAAAAGTCTTACAAAACTTTATAGTTCTACACTTTTAAAAAGGAAGCATAAAAAGATTGCTTTTATTTATATTTAGTGCTGTTTATTGCCTAAAATTTGCAAGGCTTTATATATTAAACATATATCTCTGAACAATTTTGTAAAAAAAAATCTCAAAATTTATCTTCATAACTTTACTTTTCAAAAAACTACAACAGATCGCTTTCGTGTAGCTTTGCATTTTGTCTAGAAACATAAAGGCTACATATAGTTTTGCGTAGCCTTTATGTTTCTCATTTTGTGTAGTATTTTGTCTAGAAACATAAAGGATACACAAAAATATATTTTGTTTTTAACTATGAAACAAGGAAATCTCACAAAAGCTATGTATTTTTATTACTCTATTAAATAATAATAATATTAATAATAAAAGTATAAAATAGATTCCTTAAAATAATCCATGTCATTTAAATATTTCATAAGCATCATTTAATATACTATAATAAAAAAGAAATAAGAATTATTATTATAATCCACATAACACTGAAATACACATTGAAATTTACATTGACCAATTTCCACATACATTTTATAAAATATTTACATAACTTTGTGGGATCCTGTAAATCAAACAATTACGCTTATTATACAGTATTGTACAAGAAAGATCTTTTTAACATTCGAAGAATATACACTGCATAAAAAAAGTAGACGGACACTTTAAAGCCGTAATACTTTAAAGCCGTTTATTTCTTTAATTAGAGATATGAGGTTCATTTCTCTAATATAATTATATTCTTGAGACATCATATATTATTATTTTTTGGATATAGATTCAATCCTTTTGAATTATGTAGTGGAAAAATTCAGGAAACAAAAAGGGGGCATATTTGCACTGTAAGTTTTCTTAAAAAAAGTAGACGGACACATCTTGTATCTCTAAAACAAAACGTTTTTAGTAAGGGTTTCGTCTCCCATTTGCTTTAATAAGTTCGTATACTCTGTTAGACATCGAATCAATGAGATTCTGAATCTTTTTTTCACAGAAAATTTCCCAAATGTTTGTAAGAGCTTCATTGAACTGGTGAATTGATTCATACTGGCGTTCACACCTCATAAATTTTATGAACAAGTATAGCCCAAATGTTTTTTACATGATTCATATCCGGAATCTTGGCTGGCCAGGGTAAAACAATGAAGTTGTTCTCATGAAACCATTTTTTAACGTTGTTAGCGGTGTGTATTGGCGCTCCATCTTGTTGGAAAATCCAGTTTTCTCCTCCAAGATCACACGCAAATGGCAAAAGCTCACTGCTTAGTGTTTCAATATAATCTTTGTGAGTCTGCTTCTTACTTAGGGGCACTAAATTTGTCCTTCCACCATAGCCAACTGCTAGCCACACCATCACGCTACCACCACCAACTTGCCGAGTAGAGTACACTTCGTCTTCTTTCTCCAAACTGTGCCAATAATATTGATATCCATCTGGGCCGTCTAAATTAAATTTTTTCTCATCTGAAAAAAACTAAAGATATCCATTCTGTAGTCCAAGACATATAGTTTTGTGCCCACTGTAGGCGTTCTGTCACGTGGTCATCCTTCCAGCATGGATGATGTTTTCTTTTCTTATATTGAAAGAGCTCTGAGTGCTTAATGTAGTTATAAATTCTCTGAGAAGTTACGATAGTAATTTCTGTGCTTATTCGAACTCTGGGAATTGATGCTCCAGTTTTTTTCAGCTCAGTAAAAATTTTTCTTTGGTCTCTAAGCGAAAGTTTCTTTGGCCGGCTACTCTTTTTCTTTACGCCATGGGCTTCAGGAGCACATAGAAAATCGCTGATGCTACTTTTGCTTATTAGAAGTAACCTACTAATTTCTCTGACTCCTTTATTAACATTTTTCAGCGCTATAATCTGTCCTTTCTGGTAATCAGTTAGAGGAATTCCTCGTGGCATGACGCATTCATCTCCAAGAAATTTAACTACGTAAAACCATCTTGTAAAGCACGTTAGCAATTGCCAAAATGCCAAATGTACATGTACATGTCCATGCAAAACTGGTATTTCACAAGAAACACTCACTTAGATAATTTCAGTTTTTGACCAGTGTCCGTCTACTTTTTAAAAAAATATATATTGTGCAAATGTATATATTTTCTCTTTTCTGCATTTCCCTATATTAAAATTATAAATAATTGAATATTTTTATTTGTCTGTCAAAAATATGAAGATTGATAAGTATAAACATGTTAAAGAATTTTAATTGACATTTCCTGTTAAACAAAGACGGTGTTTCAAAAAATTGTAAAGAAGTGTCCGTCTACTTTTTTTATGCAGTGTAGGTCAATTTCGTTACGCCGTGTGTAGTAGGTATAAAGATATTAAAACATGCTATAAAAAATACCTGTCATCGAACTGTAATTCTTAGAAAAAAAATTTTCGCTGAGTACAATCAATTACGCTGTGTATACCATTTTCTTTTCGACATGTCGCACTTTTAAAAAAATGCAACTTTGCTGCCAGAAATTCTCTGTAATTACAGAAAAATACGTTTTGTCAACGTAATTTTTCCGTAATTTACGACATTTTTCTCCAATTACAGAGAATTTCTGGCTGCAAAGTTGCATTTTTTTAACAGTGCATAGTGAACATGAACAATATATATGAATTTTAAGGCATTCTAAAAATATTTAGCTTGGACAGACAGAGTAAACGAACCGATGCCATTAACGCATCTTAACTTTGTTGGAAAATATTAAAAATATGTAACAAAACTAAAAATACAATTCCAACGATTTCCACTATTATTCCTTAACTCTAGAATACTAGTGTACGTAAAATTTACGTGCGGTCTTCCTTTGTTGGTATACATTATTTATAGTTTTCGAATATATTTTTAAGTACAAATAATTATTCAGTTAATGAAAAGTTAGTAATATTGGATAAAACAGCAATTAATTAAACATATTTAAAAACAATATTAATATAATATAAACAAATAAAAGTAATGTTACATGGTTTTACATGAGCACGTAAATTTTATGTATCTCTAATGATATGAACACGCTAGTGTTCTAGGGTTAATGAAACATTAATATTTATGTGTGGTCTTGTAAACCTTAATATTAGTCATTCCGAATTCTATTTTTTTTTTTTTTTTTTTTTTTAATGCTATTTCGTGTATCTGAATAATGTATGTTAATTTTGTTATATTTTGTGCAACATAAACACATTAAAATATGCGTTTAAAAAATATCTCTTACAAACCGTAATAAAATGGATTCCTTTGTGAGTCCCTGTACACAAACCAGCAGTGTTGATACTCAAACTATTTTCAACAGGGAACATGCCATAAGGACTCTGAATAATATATGTATTTGTTTCAAGCCTTTCTAAAAATATTTGAAGAAATTGAAGCGCGGGCAGACCAACAGACAGAATATTGTTATTTCATGCATTAGATGACCACTGATATAAATATTTTATAAATATTATATACATTTAATATATATTTTAAAAATTTGCTTATCTCTGTTTTTTTTTTTTTTTTTTTTTTTTTTTTAGGATAATGAATTTTAAAATTTCCAAAATATTAATAACTACTAAAATGCTTTAATACTTCGAAAAATTATCTGTGAAATATGCTAAATTGAATAAAAGGGAAAGTTTGCACTATAAAAGAGTAAATTTTACAAATAAGTGTCAAAATATCTTTGTCCCAAATGGAGTAGCTTTCAGAATTTTATGTCTTGAATTAAAATATTACCTGCGACTTAATTTTAGACTAAATCTTATTAAATTATAATGAAGATTCCTTATAGACATTCAAATATAACTATCTATTTTAGTTTTCATCTGAATTAAAAAAAATAAAAAATAAAAATAGAAATAAATAAATAATGAAAAAAAAAAAAAAAAAAAAAAAAAAGGTTTTAAGTTTTGAAAAATCGATCATTCTCATGAAATTTCTGCATTAAAATATTTTTTATCAATTTACCAATTAGTCAATCTATATCTTTTATCAATCTATATAGTAATGCAAAAAAAATTTCAGAATATCTATTTGAAAAATAATATTGTTAAACTGAGGGGGGGGGGGGGATACAAAATTAGCTATGCTGGAACATTTAAAAAAAATTCCAAACGATTTTTTTTTTTTTTTTTTTTTTTTTTTTTTTAAGTTTAATTAGTATTGAGGAAAATATAAGTACTCAATATACCTTATATATAAATGTGCATGCATGCAAAATTATATAATTTTAACATGGTAGTTAAAAAAAAAAAACCTTTATAATGTCCACCGTTCTCTTAACCCTCCGCGTACAGGGAGATTATTTTGTATTTACTGTGTTTACAAACACAGGTTGCAAATAGTCTTATTTTTTAATACCACTATTTTTGAATAAAAACATGTTTCATTAGTTTTCAGGATTTATAAATATCAAACATTGCATTTTACAATTAGTGGTGGAAATGTAATTTAGTGGGATAACAATTTTCAATAATTTATCTGTTAAAAATAGTATTTTAGAAATTGTGGGGTAAATGCAATTTAATGTTAAAAGTTCTTTTGCCCGTCGAAATCACAGGCACCGTACGCGGAGCGTTAACTTATTCGAAACGTATAAAAAAAGTATATTTTAAATTAAAACTTGTTTGGCTTATCCCACTTTTGTCACTAGCTTTGTTCTATATGCAATTATTAGAAGCTCTTATGGCTTCCTTTAAACTGAAATCAAATCTCCTGCAGGTGTAGAATTATTTATTAAACTTTCAAAAGCGGACAGTAGTTTTCGTTCTTTTTTTAAGAACTCGTGGTCTTTTGATATTCCATGAAAGTAGAATGCAGAGCAAGGCAATAACTATTGCTTAAAATGAAACTAAAGTGCGATAGTGTCTAAACGCCTTATTCGACTGAGCTCAAAAATTATACACATATTAGAAGTCATCATCAAACGAACTGTATAAATTTTGGTGAATCTAGCGTTTATAGTTTTTCCTTATAGGGACACGAAGAAAAATTCTTTATCATTATAGTCTATATGGGCCAAAATTTTTTATACTGCGATAGCGTCTAAACGCCTTATTCAATTGAACTGAAAATTTATATACATGCTGTAGGTCACCGTTGTACGAAGTGCATGAATTTTAGTGAGTCTAGCATGTATAGTTTTTTTTCTTTTTTTTACTGGGCGATAACGAAAAATTCTTTATCATTATGCCCTATGGGCTCAAATTCTTTAAAGTGCGATAACGTCTAAACGTCATATCGGATTGAGCTGAAAATTTATATACATGTTATAGATCACCGTCACACTAACTATACCTATTTGTAACCATGTAGCGCTTATAGTTTGTTTAGAGGAACACAAAGAAAAATTATTTATCAATGTGCCTTATGGGCTCAAATTATTTAAAATGCGATAGCGTCTGAACACCACATCTAATTGAGCTGAAAATTTGCATACATATTACAGGTCACCGTCGCACAAGCTGTATAAATTTCTGTGAGTCTAGTACTTATACATTTTTACAGGGACACAACGAACATTTTTATCATTAAGGTCTATGGACCCAAAAATTTTAAAGTTCAATAGCATATAAACATCTTATTCGATTGAAGCAAGTATAGTTTTTTACAGGGACGCAACAAAAAATTCTGTATCATTATGTCCTATGGGCTCAAATTCGTTAAAGTCCGATAGCGTCTAAACACTATATCCTATTGAGCTGAAAATTTATATGCATGTTATACCTTCAAACGAGCCGTATCAGTTTTGTAGAATATAGCACTTATAGTCTTTTTACAGTGACACAAATGAAAATTCATTGTTATCGTGGCTTATGGGCTCAAATTATTTAAAACGCGATAGCCTCTGAACACCTCATTCGATTAAGGTGAAAATTTATATAATTGTTATAGATGACCGTCGCCCGAACTGTATAGATTTTAGTGAGTCCACCATAGATTTTTACAGGGATACAACGAAAATTTCTTTATCATCATCATCATCCATGCTCAAAATATTTGAGGCAATAGCGTCATTTTAAAGAACATACCACATAGAGAAAAATATTTATATTTATATACCTTATTATAATTTTCTCTTTTGTTTATTTAATAACATCTTTCACTTTATTTATACAACTGTTAATTACTTAAAGCTCGGAAAGTCGAGTGGGGTCACTCTAGATTTTTCTTTGTTACCTTGGAGTTTACAGAAAATTTCAGAAATTTAAAAAAAAAGTTTTTTTTTTTTTTTTTCCCAATTCTCAATAAATACTATTAATGAATATTTTTACTCACAAAAAACATTATAAATTCCTACATACTCCTCTAGTAATTAATTAAAATAATATTAGAAATGAAATATATATATTGGTATTGGATAGATTATTTAACATCGCCGTTTCTTTTTTTTACGGTAAATTTACGTAAGATAACTGATTTTACAGTAAATTTTCAGTTGAAATTTTTAACGTGGTACCTAATTGTAAAAAATAAGTGAATTTTATTAATATAAAAATTATACTCTTTCAAAATGTCATCAACAACTGACAATATTTTAAGGTTATCGTATGAACATAATGCAAAAGACCTGATACATTTTATTAGTCCTTAAAAATGACATACGATTCTCCCATTTTGCTGAAAAGAGTGATTGCATTTACGTCACCGTCAACTTTGTAAAATGATTTATGAGTTTGGAAACGTTTTCTTAAACAAGGCAAATATTTCAGAGATCACTAAAGATTTAATTGGGCAGAAAAAAGTTTAAAAAAAGAAAGAAAAAAGCACTACGTATAATAATAGTAACGTTTGTGTGAAAAGTTGCACATAAATGACAACTTTATTATCATAAAAGATCATAGTAAAAGCTGATAAATATTGCTTTAATTATTCAGTTTGTGGTTTATTTTATTTTAAATTTAAAAATAGTTTTTGTTAGAAGATGATTGTATATATAAAGTGCATTTCAAATTGTGTTATGTGTAATTTATACTGTGATAAATTTAAATAGTGAGCATATGACTTATAGACAATTGCAGGGTTACTCAAAATTAAGTGAAAATAGCCTTCTCTATTGAAAAAGTAATTAATGAAAGTGCTTTGTTAAATTATGCCAAGTCTAGAAAATCTGGTTAGAATTAATAATTAATTCTTCATACTGAGATTGTAGACAAGGTAGTGTTTTAAGTTCAATTTTCAAAGGTGATTTTTTGCTTCAATTACGTATTTTGAGGTTTCCTGAATAGGAAAATTAAGTTTTAGCCTACAATTTTACATCGTTTCCTATTTTATAGACCATATGGATCTTTTTCTTTGATTTCAAGTTAAAATGAACAATTTATTATTAACTTTAATAAAAGAAACCTAGTATAATATGCCTTTTGTATTTTAATATTTATTTTCTTCACGAAAAGATAATTGCATCAAGTGAATGAAAACTACGTCATACTAGTCATAGAGAAACTATCATTCGATGAATGAAAGAATTAGTTATTTTTTAATTCCATATTCCTAATTCTTCTAATCTGAAAATTTGCGCCATTATCAATTTTGTAAACATTATGGAATACATTTTGATGCCCTTCAAAATAATTTTCTGAAGTTTTTGTCTGCTTTTTAAAAAAAACTTTTGTAGAATTTCTATTTATTATAAGCCTTTGCTACTAAACTATAATCTATGAACGGTAGACATATTAATCTTTTCAAAAGAAAAAAAAATGAAAAGAAAAGTTCTGACAGACAAATTTTAAGCGAAGAATACAATGTAGGCTTATTAAAAAAAAAAAAAAAAAAAAAAAAAGCAATAAGTACAGCTTCTAATGTTCATGGCTTTTCAAAAAAATTTTTAGATTTGATATTAGACAATCTTTATCACGATATTCGGAGCAACATTTCAAACATTTTCAAAATAACGTTCCAAGTTGCACCACTTTCCACTCCATCCAGTCACGAGGACGGTGTATGACGGGGAATGAGGTTTTAAGGAGGGGGGGGGGGGCAGGGAATTTAAACATGCTAAATTCCCCATTCGAAAACCTCTCCGCCCGTTTTGACTGCTAGCTGCACGATACTATTAATGAAAGGGACCCTTCCCTCCGATGAAATAGTAGTTTAAATATATTTTAGATGTCTCGTATTGGCGTGATAAATGATCTCTTGGCGCTGTTTGGCGGGGATTTTAATGAAACACGAGAGTCATTGGGTCCCTGTCATCGAACACAGAACTTGCTTAATGAGAATTAGGTTTTTTTTTTTTTTTTTTTTTACTGCAAATGCAAAATCCCCTTTATTTAACCGTTGTGGAAATTTAATGAAGCACTTTATATTGGAATGCGTACCTCACGTCAAAATGAAAATAGAATTTATAGGTTGAGGGTGATCTTTTATAGTGCATACGTGCAGGCTTATTTTGTTAATTGCAGTTAAAAAAAAAAAAGTAACAAATGATTATTTTCACTTGATTCCTGTTATTAAGATCTATTATATATATAAATATATGTATTCTACTGAATTGTTGAGTGAAACACATTTGAAATTTATTATTAGGACGACTCTATTTCTTTCAGACAGAAAAAAAATAAAAATAAACAAATATATAAACCACCTTGAATACCACCAAGGCAAATTTATACACACTATTACGGGCTTAAGAGCAAATTTTCTGTAAAAAAAAAAAAAGTACGTAAAAAATTAATAATTTGTAAATAATTAGTTATAAAATATTAATAACAGGACTATACAAAAGAATTCCTATGCATCGTGTACGTTTCTTGAAAAACTAATATTTAAGCACGGAAGAGTGATTTAAACCAACATCTTGTCATTATTCTGGGACTTTTTGAGATATAACACTGAAAATTTTTACATCATCTTATTGGTGTATAAATTTACTTAGCACATTTTACTCATCAGAAATACTTTTGCCTGTATAAAAATTTTACTTTTTAATTGAATCCAGAATTTTTTAGTTGACTTTATAAAATTAAGTACTTTCTTTTTTCTTTGCTATTTAATATATAGGTTTTTAAACAATATTTAGAGAATCAAAGCCAAGATCAATGTTTCTCAAACACCCTATTAGCTTATCAGTTTTTAAACGCAATAACTCTGTCTATAGAGTCATTTCGCCATTATATTGCAAAGATTCTGAGTAAAAATGACACAATTGTGACTCATACAAGTGAATGTATCTATTTATTTTTCTTCTTCTTCTTCTTGAACTCTCAAATTATTGTCACGGAAAGCTAAAAGCAATGTTTTCTTGGAGGAAATAATTTCCACCATAATGCATTAATTAATTAATACATATTTCTAAATTCCATTTACACATTCAGAAAATTAATCCATTCTTTATTTAAAATGCAATGATATTTCACTTAGTAAACATTTTCATTTTACAGTTTCAAAGTGAAGTATTACAAAATTAATTTTTAGAAAATAATAGCCAATTTAACAATTGTGAATATTTTGAATGTGAAAACGGAATTTAAAAATATACATTAGTTAATGAGTTATAATTGAGAGATTACCCCCCCCCCCCCCATAGAATAATATCGGCTTTGGTTTCCGGCGACGATAAATAGAGAATCCTCTTAAGCTTTATTTTCAATTCTTAAAAAATACCATACATTCAAACAAACACAACAAAGGCTTTGTTTAAACAGTGATGAATTTAATGATATATCGGTTTTTCGAAAAACTATTACCTCGCTTTAATTCTTCAAATGTTCATTTTAAACATACATACATAAAATGTCACAAAGATGGTAAATATAAAGTACAGAACTTTATAAAATCGATGCAAAACTTCATGGAATAAGATTTCAAGAATTAGAAAATCCTAATATGTTGTTGTATGAT
Source organism: Salticus scenicus (assembly GCA_963930645.1). Taxonomy (NCBI): domain Eukaryota; kingdom Metazoa; phylum Arthropoda; class Arachnida; order Araneae; family Salticidae; genus Salticus; species Salticus scenicus. The sequence goes on from OZ005654.1 coordinate 124,181,826, forward strand.
CCGCATAAAAATGTGTCTTATAGCCTAATTAGGTGATGTACAAAACTTCTGCATCTTATCGTAAAAAGTATTAGAGACATCTTTAAACTAAGGTCTTAGCGGATTAGTAAATGTGCTTATTTATTAGGTCTTTGCATAAATTCGTGCGGTTTTTTATTGCTTCATTTCATAAAAATACATCAAATCAAATGACAATTTTTAATCAAAATCCTCTCCATTACTTTCTACAACCTTTGCCCATTTTTCGGGTAACAAATGTATACCACGGCGATAGAAGCTCTCGTCTTTGGAGGCAATAAAATGATCCGGTCCGCACGAACTTTTGCAACGACCTAATAACTACGTAAAGATTGTTTTCATTCTTTATTTGTAACTAAGCATTTAAATACGATCTGCCGCTATATGGTTTCTTCCATAAAATTTATATCGAGGCATTACAAAATAATTTAAATTAGCTTTTATGTCTCTTCATATATTTAACGGGACTCGTTTAATGTTTGCAATACTGAAATTTTGCACATCATCTAATTAGAGCACAGGGTTCTTTTTACTTGTTGCCTTTTTTTTTTTTTTTTTTTTTTTTTTTATATGCAGTAAGTATAAAAATTTATATTTTGTAATTTTGGAGATCTAATATACTGAAAATCTTTATTATATATATATTTATTTTTGTTCTTTTTATAAGCGCAATATTGTCCTTTGTAATATATATTTAAGATCAATATTTGATGGACAAAAACTGAGGTCACAGTGCATTGTGTATATATAAATGTGCATGTATATATGCATGGAAAAAAAATGTATACAAGCAATCCTTAAAAAGACGAAATCTCAGTGTTGTGGGAATCCAAATTATCTATTTTATGAAAACGTGTCTTCGACAGCTCTTTATGAAAACCGATGCGTAAATTATTCCTGCAGGGAATGCAATAACGATGCTTTGAGGATATAAAAAAAAAAGTTTCTATAAAAAGAAAAAAGAAGTAAAAAAGAATATGAGTGAAAAGAGGAAAAACGATATTCTTAAAAGAACGTCAGAGAGAGAGAGGAAGAAAAAAAAAAAAAATTCTAAAAAAATTTGTAAAATGTTTTTTAATTTTCAAAAAATTTTTACTTTAAGAAATAATTAGAGAACATGAATATCAACTTCTGATATATATACTTTCTACGCGTGTCTCCATTTTTTAGCCATTTTATCTGAGCAAAGCGAACAATGGCCCAGATAAAAGATCCAACCATCCCCCTATATTAAATCGAAGCATAATTGACAGCAAAGAGCACATACTAAACTTGCTTGCCTCTAATGAAGAAAGAGCTCCGTAAATATAACGAGCCGGAGAATCTAATAGACAGATCCCAAAAGAGAACGAGGGGCTAAAAAATAATAATCAAAATTTCTTGGAATCTACACCACTCTTCTGCTGGAACAACCGCACAAGTGCCTCGCGTGTCATTCAGCTGCTATTGAAATTGGTGCGGCCGGCTTTTATTACCGATTTCTCATAAATTACTTTTCCAACTTTAATGAGACGAACATCCAACTTGACAAAAGTCCCGCTTAATAGCGGTCACACTTGTTCTGCCTGTGTGTTCTTGAAAGAATTTTTCATTTCTGGGGCTCTTCTTCGTTCAGGGAAGGGGCGGCGAGGGTGCAGGGGGAACAAAAGCCCTAAGAAAGGTTCCCGCTCCTCAAGTGCTTTTTAAAAGAACTTGGGAATTTGAATATCTCGACTTGATGACGCGGCTCTTTTCTTATTTTGTAGTTCTTTTCTCTCTTGCAGCGAGTTTTTAATTTCGGATCCCTCTTTCTCTGTGTCTGCCGGGTGGAGGATGTAATTGGTGAGATTCCGAAATTTCATTTACACGCGCCTCGAGGAATGTGATTTTATTATTTATTATTCGCTGTTCACAGGGGTGCTGCGATTGGAATTTCGAAGGTCAACTCAAATTTCATCGTCCTCTTCTTCTGTTTTCTTGTAACTCGTCAGATATTATGTATGTGACTAGTGAAGCTATTATAAGAGCACTCCTGACACGGACCGACAACGATTTTATGTAAATTATAACACCTATCGATACTTAAATTCGGAAACAAGAAATATATTATAAAGGGAAAAAAAGTGCTTTACGTATTAGATAAAAATAATGTCTGCATGTTATTATTTTGTGATCCGCTTTCAAACATTAAATCGATTAACTGAATTTAAATTTAGGTATAAATTCACAAATGCGGAACTTTTTAATAATATTGTAACCGGTTATCCCCAGACAGTTTCAGGAACGTGCTGCGTCGTGCCTACCCATGATTGAAAATATATAGCGCCCTTCGTCTTACCCCTCATCCAACAAAATTGTACATTTACTGCCTTTTGTTGAAAATAACCTTCAAACTAAAGATATGTTATAAATATAACAAAAGTATTTTCTATAATGATCAGCATTTATTCATACGAGTAACAAGCAAAATTAAAGTGTAAAGAAAGTTAAAATTTAAAGCTTTTTCTTTGTATCTATACCTAAAACTTAATTTTAAAATTAAGTGTCTGGATTTTAGATGCTAAATATGTTATTAAGAATCCAAAGCGGTCCTCAAGAATCTAAAAAGTGCCCCTTTTTTAGTAGTAGCATCCCCGTTTTTTAAACCTGGAAAAAACATCCCCTGTGATCGTTCAGAATGAACAAAAGCTTTTTTTTTTTTTTTTTTTTAGGATGATTGGCTATATATTCGAACTCATGACATTTTAACTCAAAAGAACTTTTTTAGCAAAATGGTCTTTTCTCTGGCCGATCATAAAATTTAATATTAAATTATCAGAAAATTAAAAAGATCACAACTCATCACTTGACACATTTATCAAAATTTAATTTTTGCTATCAGAAGACGACAGATGGTTCATTTCGTTTTCGAAAAATAGATTATTTAATCTTAAATATTTTGTACATGATATAATACATACATTTGTAGAGGAAAAATGTAACTTTAGGAAGTTAATTTGTGTTTCTGAACTTAATTAAGATAGTTAAAATATATAATTCAAGCACTATTGCTGGGTTGGTTGATTGGTTGGGTTCATATCTGGCCCCATGTCTAAGAAAGGACATACGGCGCCAAACAAAGTAAAAGAAAAAGAAATTTCAAGCAATCAAGAATTTTCCAATTGTAATGAAGTAGACATAGTTTATAAAAAAGAAAAGGTAATGTAAAATGAAAGAAATTATACAAATAAGATGTCACAGTAAGAACCTGCTTCCTTTAGAAAATTGCTTATTTCACGGTGTGGTTCAATGCCCAGTAGGCTAGTCAGATTTGGTGAGGATGATTTAAAATAATGTCAAAATAATGAAGACATGAGCACGTAGTCATTAAGAATATAGCGAATGGTAAGCAAACTAAAATGACACTTGGGACAAGAAGATTCCTGTTCTCCAAGGAGTTAATACTTGTGTATAATCCTCGAATGTTCAATTATGAGACGGATAATAATGGCATCATATTTTATGGGACTAATTCCAGGCCGTACACCAATGTGTGGTTTTATCTCATGTAATTTAATATTAGTTTGGTAATCCCACTCTCTTTGCTGAACGTTTCTATAAGGACCATTTAAAACATACTTACTGTCATCGTATGCTGAGAGAAAAAATATATATATATACTGCTTCTATCTAGAACGAATAAGTAGACATTTTTTCAATCCCTAAACTAGAAACATAGATAGACGATCTATGCGTATAAGGTAAACAAATAAATTGGACAGAAGAAATGATGGAGAATTTCTAGTCTATATTTTTCTAGATGGTGAAACAATATTATGAATAATATGAATCCTTTGTATTCCGATAAATTCTCGCTTGATTTTTTAGAATTTGGTTATAAACCAAGATTAAAGTTACGAAAATTCGCCTCTTGGATTCACATTTATTTCCAACTATTTTTAAATAAGTTTGATACGTTAATATAGAAAAACGATCTAGAATTCTAATAGGGATTTTTAAAACTCGCTAGCAAAGGAAACTAGAATATATAAACATGACATGGAACTATTTTTACTAAAGACACAATTTAGTTTCTAGATGTCAGTCACAGAATTTTTTTTTTCAGTGTAAACTACTGGACGGACAGTTTAAAGTAATCAAAACATATCTGGTAAGGTCTGCCGCTTCGTTGCTGTTGAAACCAACATGGCCATGAACCCAACAAAATAAAATGCCAAATACCCTCTTTAAAAGATCGTTGTAAAGTTTTAAAACTGAGATATAAATTAGATTGCAAGAGACAGATGACAGTGAATCCGGAACACTCTTTGAGTCTGTGTAAATCATGAATTTCCTATAATGGTGAGATGAAATAAAATTAAGGGGTATTTCAATTGGAAAAATCTCTGCAGAGTAAATGGAAAAAGAGTTAGGGAGTTGATAGCTGAAAATGGAATTACGAGAGACGACTTCACTGCCAACTTATTCCACTGCACTGTTAAAAATTTCTGTAAATTTAATGTAAATATTTATCCAGAGTCTCTGTGAATTTACAGTAATTCTTAGTTAAAAGTGAATAATCGATACTCTCAATCTTTATTCTGTATTTTTAAGTAATTTTATTATTTAAACTTTTAATTAAAATTAAAAATGACTGTTTCTACTCTTTTGAAAAAGCATCTAAGTCCGAAATATATTCTCCCCAATAATTAATTAAATTAATATTAGTTATTAAAATGAATGTATAGAACAAGTTTTTTAACATCTCCGTTTATTTTTCTCTGTAATTTTACGTAAGACTTAAGATAATAGATTACACAGATTTTTCTGTTGAAATTTTTAACAGTGTGTCTTAGAATCGTCTGTAAGAATCCTCACATAGTTCTGATAATCACATCGATGAGCAGAGTGACTCGATAAGCAGAGATGATGGTCTTAAAAATTTATTCACTTGTGTTAGATTTGTCAAATTCTTCGAAAGGATGAAGGCAAGAAATAACTTGAAAATTCCAAGGAGCCATATTTAAAGGAGAACGAGCGCGAATTTTGCTGTGAAAATGGAAAGTGCCTGCAAGAGAGTTCTTAATTACAAAACCAAGATGTGGGATACATGATGGATAATTTAGAAAATATTATGATTACTACTATTGAAATGAGAGTGAAGTGGGTGATTAGGATGTAAATTATCAATGCGATAGTATATAAATGTAAAAATAGTTGTTGTCTAATATTAGTAAGGGAGGGCTCCAAATAGTCAGCATATAAACTAAGGACTGGATAAGTTAGAAAGGCTCCTGAGCATATCCTAAGTGCATTGTGATGTACTGTGTCTAGTTATTTAAGGTAAGAAATAAAAGCTGAGCCATAAATTTAATAAGCATAATCCAACCTTCAACATTTGACTTTTAGTAAAGTGCGATCTGCAGTCCAAAAGGTGTTTGAGAGTACTTTTTAAAGGTTTAATGTTTTGTCCGATTTCGTTCTTAAACTAAAAATAAGTGGCATAAAATTGAGTTTTTTGCCGAAAATGACACCTAAGTAATGGACATGTGTCGACAACAAAAATAGGCCTGTCATTAATAAAAATCTGTGGATTAGGATGAAGAGCCCATTTGCAGCAAAAATGTGTTTTGTCAGTAGAGAAAGTAACACCATTTTCATTTGTCCATTTCATGATATTTTTTTACGACGAGTTGTAATTGGCGTTCAGTGAAGCGCATGTCATTTCCTTGGCAAGATATGTGCAGGTCGTCAACATATAGACTACCATGAGCACTTTGTGGCAATTGTTTTAAAATGTCATTAATTTTTAAAGAAAAGAGTATAACGCTCGAGACACTGTTTTCAGGTGCATCTTCTTTCTGAAAATAAAAATCAGAATAAATTGAATCAATGCGAACTTAAAAACATCTGACTTTTAAATTTTTTTGAATAAAAATAAGATGATTTCCACAAAAGTCCAAATAAAAAAAATTCTCAAAATGCCGTAGCGACATGTCCTGCCATATACTTTTCCTACATCGAAAAAAACTGACACCAAATGGTTACATCTCACATTAGTTTTCCAACGTTAGTCTTGACAATAGATGAATATTGACAATAGTTGAATGGCCACGTGTAAAACACTCTGCCATGCAGCAATTAAATTATTCTTCTTTTCCAGAATAAAAACCAGCCTAGTATTTACCATTTCTTCAAGGAGTTTACAAAGGCTGTTTGTTAGGACAATTGGTCTATTATTTTTTGGGACAGTTGCATCTTTGCTAGGTTTAGGGAAAGGAATAACATAGCAGCATCATGCCAAGCAATAGGGAATACATTTTCAGTCCAGATTCTATTGTAATGTTGAAGCACATTTTTAAGAGAGTATTTTGATAAATATTTGATCATAAGATAGGTAATGCCATCAGGTCTAGGTACAAAATTATGACCATGTATAAGACTATTGCTTAATTCATTTTCAGCAAAAGGGATATTGCAGTTTTGTGAAGAGTAGACTTAAAGTTTATGACTGAGTGTTCGGAGTTATAATACAGAAAGGATTCAGAGTAGGAATTAGAGCTGGAGATTTTAGATAAAGTTATACCAATGGTATGTGTAATATTTTTGATTGAAGCGATAGTTTGGTAATTATCTTTTAAAAACGATATACTGTGATTAGTATAAATTCCCATTGCTTTCTTGACGAGATACTACTACTACTACTAATAATAATAATAATAGCATTTAACTAAAAAAAAAAAAAAAAAAAAAAAAAAAATTATAACAGATTTATCATATTTACAACAAGCAGACTTTACGTGCTTGGCTAATCACCTTATTTAAAGACATACTAAAAAAATATTAATCACTTTATTTCAAATCCCCCTATAAATACATTAAAAAAAAAAAAAAAAGAAGCGCTTAAAACCATGCTTCGAGTCTCCATTGCCTTCGGTCTCGTTTTCCCCGCTTATGCTATATCGATTCTGAATCTCCACTGCTTGCACTTGCACCTTAACTGGATGCTTCAATTTAAGTAATAACTGGACGATAAGTGGTGCTGCTTTTATTCAAGAACTACGCTTTTCGGACAGATATTTCTCAGACATATTATCATATTCACTGTATGACAACAGATGGCAGTACCAGAGTATCTCCCCAGCTGCAGAAATTTTAATTAATTAAAAAACAATAATAATAAAATCGAAAATTGGGCTTCGAGGTGCATCAGGAGAGGTCAAAATGGATCTCCGTGCAAAATTCTGTAGCTCTGCGATCAGCAGTTTGGCCACAAAAAGCCTAAATTTAACTTGTCACTTTCTCGTCATCCATACAGTTTAGGATACTATGAAGATACTGAAAGATTTTCTTTTATCAATTGACACCTTTTCTATTAATTATCTAATAAAGAACACATTGGCCCTTGGAGAATTGTACCCACAACCTTCGCGTTATTAGCATGACGCCCTAACCAACTGAGCAAATGGGCCACGAAAAAACTTTTTACATTTATGTTTCTATCTACAGAGCCAACCATTTAAGAAATTTATATTTTTAAAATTAATTTTTAAAAATCAAAAATTTAGAAATCAGCCTTTGATGTGAATCAGGAGAGATCAAAACCATGCATGCAAAATACTGTAGTTTTGGGATTAGCCATTTGCATACAAAGCGACAAATATATACACACACACAAGCATTTTTTATTATATGAAGAGATTAAATAATGTTCAGAACTCAAGTTCTTGGTTAGAATTTATTCGTTGTAGCTTTTAGTAAAAACACTTTTAATACACTGAAAGAATCAGCCCTCTGTGAATTTAGTACTCTTCATATTTAGCTAGCTTTTTGAAAACGTTTAGTACAAACTATCAACAGTTATATAGTAGAATAGAAGGGGACGGGGGAAAATTCCTCTTTTATATGTTTACTTACCCTCTGTTGTATGATCGTTAATATTTTCATAAAATGATCAATTCCTTTTGACACTACGTATTTAAAATTATTCAATGAAATGTTAGAAAAATATTTTATTTTCATTGATTTTACATTGTGACTGATTCCTCAAATTTCATCAGTTGAAAAGAGAATCGTTCCTCTTTTTTCAATGCCTATGACAATATTCGGGAGTAAATCTCGATTCCGAATTTCTATATCGTGTATTTCACTTTCGGTCGCGAATTTATATATGTACGAATATCCAGACAGCTTAAAATCAAATAAACAATTGACAGTACGAAATTTAATTTTCCGACCACGTTTCACTGAATGCTGAACATAACAATGATTTATGGCGGTTGGAGGTTTCGAGTTTGGCTCATTTGGAAAAGTGTTGGTATGTTAAACAAAGAATCCAAGGTGGACTACCAAACTGGACACTCACCACCAGTGGATGAAAGGTTCTTCTCTCAAAGCTGACGAGCAAGAGGTGCCAGTTTGAACCCGAGCAGCGATCATCAGACTAGTTATTCGGAGCTTTCCATAGTCGTCTTCAAATAGAATAGGACCCTTCAGGAAGACCCATGGAGGGCAACTCCTCCCCAGATCTAGGTCCTTCGGTGGGCAATCGATCCTATACTAACACTACGAAATCTGGATACGCCGTACGCTGTTGAAAACCAACAGAATATTTTACAACCCCCATTCTAAGTTTTTTCAATAATTCCTTTAGAAATCGACCTATTTATAATCCTAATGAATTTTATTTTCGTTTTTATTTTTATTTATTTTATTTTTATTTGCTTATTTTATTTTATTTTATTTTATTTTATATTTATTTATTTATTTTGTTATCCCCCGTTTAGAAGGTACAGCTGATATCAAATTAGTTTCAAACAAAACACAAGAAAAATAACAATAATCAACATTTGATGTTCTTAATAAACCAAAAAACAACCAACACACTTTAGTTCTGAGTATTCAACCGCCTCTCTCAGTGTCAGCTTTTCGCTGAATTCCAGGCTTGCACATCTTTCATTTCTTTCGCTCTGTATTGCCTCATCGCACACACTGCAAGATAGATCCGATGACATATCCATATCTTTTATTAAATAACAAAGGAAAGACTATTTGCAATGACGTAAGAGGAAGAGAGGGGACGGGAAACTAATTGCCCATATTGGACATAGTACTCCCCCCTACAAACCTCGGCTTTTGTGGTTCCATAATAAGGGGGGAAGACCATGATTTTCGAACCATGTGGTTCAGATGACAGTCTATGGAAGTAAGGGTGGTGAACATCACGAGCATCATTTTCGAATATTGTGGGGGAGAAGAAACCTTGATTGTTGGTTTGAAGCTGAGTACAAACACAGGCCGGATGTGTTATGGCAAGACTAGAACTTCCCCATTATGGACATCGTGACTGTGAGGTTGTTTAGCGGAAAGCAGCTTGGACAGAAATATCATGTTTTGCATTTTAAAAAAAGGAGAGACGTTTCGGATAAAAATACCGTTTGTTTTGCCAAACTATTAAATAATCACAGTACTGAGAAAGCTTTAATACTGAAGTAGATTTAGAAAATTATAATAAGGGGAGTTGAGGTACGTTGGTCTACTTTTCTAGATTTTTTTTTTTTTTTTTAACTCATTAAAAAGTTAACCATATAGTGTGATTGATTCCTATAGGACTAATTATACGTTTCTCACTATCCAAGATTTTTTTTTTTTTTTTTTTTTTTTTTTTTTTTTAACCAAGGTGCCCCAAGTCTAATTATATGTTTCTTGACATTTAAGATTTTTTTTTTTCAAAAAAATTCTGTTAATAATAGTTTATTTTTATTCTTATTTATTTATTTATTTACACTGCTCGACATTGAAAATGCAACACCAAGAAGGAATAATAATAACGGAATGAAATTTGTTGAACACATACATTATAGTAGGAAGAACAATTGATTAAAATTTCAGGAAATTTGGAGTAATATGTACTGAGAAAACAGTACATAAAGCAGCGACCTCTGTGAGCAATAACAGCACATATCTGCCTAGGCATTGAATCGAACAGCGATTGGATGACATGTGCGGGTAGAGCACTTCATGAAGTTTTAACACGATGCCACAATTCATCGATCGAAGTTACTGGTGAGTGGTGGGGGGCCAGTCGCTTTTCAATGATTAAACAGTCATTTTCATTGGTGCGAGATCAGAAGAACGTGCTGGCCAGAGCAACAGTCGAACACATTCAGCATCAATGAAGGTCCGGACAATACATACAACTTGCGGTCGTGCATTATCTTACTTAAATTTTGCGCTACGGTGGCCTCGAATACAGGGCAGAGGAGCGGGCCTTAACTCATCAGAAATGCAATGGCTGGTATTCAGAGTGGCGGGAATGAAAACAAGAGGTGACCGGGATGTGTATCCAATGGTACAACATACCATCACTTCAGGTGGTGACCCAGTATGTAGCTGCCAAATTTTGATTACCCTCAAAACTGCATCACTGATATGGGCGCCATTAATGTGTGATCAACGATGAACCTGGACGCAGGAATGGCGTGAAGTCACTTTTCAGAAAAATCACAATCCTGTTTACAACATCAAGATTGCCTTATCCGTATTTAACGGCATTATGCGCTGACCAGAGCAACGGTTGAACACATTATGTACTAAGGAAGGTCCGGACTATACAGACAACTTGCGGTCGTGCATTATCCTTCTTAAATGTGGCGCTGCGGAGGCCTCGAATACAGGACAGAGGGGCGGGCCATAACTCATCAGAAATTTAATGGCCGCTGTTCAGAGTGCCAGGAATACGAACATGAAATAATCGAGACGTGTATCCAATGGGAACCCATAACATCATTGCAAATGATGGACAGTATGATGATGTCGAATCCCAGCTGATAATGTACATTATTCATAATGCCGTTAAATACGGATAAGGCAATCTTGATGTTGTAAACAGGATTGTGATTTTTCTGAAAAGTGACTTCACGCCATTCCTGCGTCCAGGTTCATCGTTGATCACACATTAATGGCGCCCATATCAGTGATGCAGTTTTGAGGGTAATCAAAATTTTGGCAGCTACATACTGGGTCACCACCTGGAGTGATGGTATGTTGTACCATTGGATACACATCCCGGTCACCTCTTGTTTTCATTCCCGCCACTCTGAATACCAGCCATTGCATTTCTGATGAGTTAAGGCCCGCTCCTCTGCCCTGTATTCGAGGCCACCGTAGCGCAAAATTTAAGTAAGATAATGCACGACCGCAAGTTGTATGTATTGTCCGGACCTTCATTGATGCTGAATGTGTTCGACTGTTGCTCTGGCCAGCACGTTCTTCTGATCTCGCACCAATGAAAATGACTGTTTAATCATTGAAAAGCGACTGGCCCCCCACCACTCACCAGTAACTTCGATCGATGAATTGTGGCATCGTGTTAAAACTTCATGAAGTTCTCTACCCGCACATGTCATCCAATCGCTGTTCGATTCAATGTCTAGGCAGATATGTGCTGTTATTGCTCACAGAGGTCGCTGCTTTATGTACTGTTTTCTCAGTACATATTACTCCAAATTTCCTGAAATTTTAATCAATTGTTCTTCCTACTATAATGTATGTGTCCAACAAATTTTATTCCGTTATTATCATTCCTTCTTGGTGTTGCATTTTCAATGTCGAACAGTGTATTTTGACAGAACTTTGCAAAATGTACCAAGATGACCCAAGTCCGCGTTACGTTTTAATTCACCTTATGGGACATTTTGGACCATACCTTGCTAAAAATTACATACAGTTACAATATTGGAAATAAATACTATCCAATATTGTAACTAAATAAATTTCTTTCGTACCTAAAATAAAAACAAGTAAATATATAAATAAACATAATTTTTTAGGATCAGTAGAGCGTGTTAAATTAATTTTTGTCGAAACTTGTTGATATAGACATTGATCAATTCTTTCAGATAAATTTTATATTTTTCTATAACATAAAATTATACTAATATATAATTATATAATTACTATAATTTTACATAATTTTATATTCTTTTTTCATAAGTTTCTTTTTGAGCTCTCTTTATATTTATGATAAGAGTAATGAACTCGGCTGATCGCCCGACATTGTCGGAGGTTGAAATGCTTCACCCACTAGGCAACTCTCTTCCTGATTCGATACATTTTCCTTATCGTAATTTGCTGCGTAATGATGCTTTTGTCTGTTTCGTATTTTAGTTTTCATGAAATTCCGTGCTATTTCATTGATGTGATAATCCCTATTATCCTAATTTATACGAAATATAACTATATTCTGCTAATATGGGAATTTCTAGTATTTAATATGTTACGAAATTTTAAGAAAGAATGTTTATATTCAATAGAGTTCTTGGCCATCTGATGGCAGCTTGGTTGGTTGGTTGGATTTAACATTGCACTAGTACTGCTCAATGGGGTAATTGGCGACGGTCTGGGACGCACACCTAAGGATGATCCGGAGACATGCCATCCCAATTTTCATCCTCCACGAAGGAGATACTGGCGGCTGAAAAATTAAAAACAAAAAATAACTATTATCTAAGCAATTGAACTTCGTTTACTATGCCTCAACTTCTATTTAAAATACAGCGACCAAACGTTTCCATTTTGCGATGACAGCCTCCACTTTTGGTAGTTTGTTTTTTATGTTCCTACTAGAACTTGTTTTCTAAATAAAGCTTTTGTTGTAATTTATAATTTAAAATTAATGATAGTACACATTTTTTAAGTACTGCTTTGGTTCCTATTTCTTATTTTGAAATTGAAGACACAGCGCTAATTTGTTCCTACTTTTTTCTTTGGGTCGCCCAAATTTAAAGAGAGTTTATGGCGAGAACATAAAATTATTCTGATGCAACTTTATATCTACAATTTCGTGAGGAAGCAAAAGAATTTTATGGCCTTTTCATACCTAACAAGCTAAAATACAAGCATTTTTTAACTATTATTATATTCTAGCCCCTGAATTCTAAATTCTAATTTTCCAATTATATAATGTTTTTCTTTACGTTCTTTTTTTTTATTTTTTTTATTCTATACATATTACCTCAACAAACAAAATATTTTGTATTCATGTTATAACACTTTATGTTATAAGGGATTGAAAAACTTTGAAATAGAAATAATGTATGGAATCTGCCATGCTTAGATGAAATTATATTTTTAGTGAATACTCTATTTCGATAACCTCAGCTGAATGCATTCTAATTAATTTCACGTTCATACTGCATGGGCTAATTGCAAGCCCTGATCTTCCATTAGACACAATAGTTCCATGCCTAGGGAGACTAAACTTTTAAGGACTTCCAAAAATTTTAAGTATACTCATTTGATAGAGTACTGTTTCTATGAAATTGTGTAAAGCTTTTTTTTTTTTTTTTTTTTTTAACTATGAAAAACTTAGTCCTAATTTAGTTGATCTTAAGTTATTGTTTCATTATATTCCTGTATAGATTTTTTTTTTTTTTTTTAAATATATTGTTCTATCATATAGATCATATATCATCTACTTATATAAATTACCTGGTATATTTTGGAATTTAGTTGAATTCAATTTGAAAGAACTCAATTTAAAATGAATGGACTGATGAAAAAGTTTTCTGAACTGAAGGGCTTGTTTTTGAAGTTACAGATTTTGGGAAGGGACCTCAATTTGTTCAAAACAAATCCTTCAAGTATCTATACAGAGTAAATTAATGTCACCTTTTAATACCCCCGAAAAGTAAATTTTTGGCAAAATGGCACCTTAACAAATCCTCTTTTGGCAAATGCCATTAAAAACTGGCATTCATATTTTATAAGTGGCTATAATATAAATTAACTTTTCAAGATGAAATTAGAATAATCAAACTATATATTTACATGAAAGTGTTGTTGGACTTCTCAAATTGTACATTTCCTTTTAAATTAACCTTTTCATTCTAAAGAAAATTTATCATTTATCACCTAATCTATATTAATAACATATTCAGATTTAAAATCAACTTAAAATGTGAAACAATAATATTTTTTTTTTTAGTGATGTTAGCTAAAAATTTCTTTTATTTTTATTTTTATTTATTATTTACTATTATTAGACATTATAAAAAAATGCCTGATGTTCAACTATCTTTTTCTTTAATAAGATAGTTTTCGAAATTTTCATAATCGTTATAATTTTATTGATATTAAGAGAAAAAACATATGTGTATGGCAGCAGTACGAAATTACTTAGTTGCAATTTAATAAGAAATGCGCTACAGTGAATCTTGAGAAAATGGAATTAACTAATATTTTCGGACTAAAATTAACGTCCCTCATTTTGTAAACCTAACACGATTTAAGGTACAAGATACAAGAAGTTAGTCAGGAAGACATCGACATTAGCAAAAGTTATAATGTATCATATGGATCACAGCAGCTTAAAAATCCTCCCACCCGAACGGCGATCTGACATTATACGTCCCCACTAAAAACGATTAAGTACTCACACATCATGGAGCAAATTCTACTGCCATTACGGCCCTGCTGCCTCCCTGCCCATCAACAAAACCACAGACATTTAATCCCCACATTTTTACATTAAATTCAAACCCCGAGAACAGAATTCCTTAAAATTCAGCGGTGGGAGGAAGCTTCAGAATGACGGGTCTGGAGGCAGCCTATAAATCGCGGGCCTTTTGGCTTTTAGCGCCCCTGAAAAGCCCCGGCTATTAGTCGGCAAATGGAGAAACGCGGAAAAGCACTTCGCCAGCTATTTAATCTGATTTTCGTAAGTCTCTCTGAGCCTGCATTCCTTTTCGCTTTTACCTTCAATGGCAAGGAGAGGGGATGTTCAGGTAGAAAATAGGGGGGTGAGTTGATATTGAAAATGGTCGAATGATCTGATCGTAAAGGCAAAGGCCCACCACTTCATTTTTTTTTTTTTTTTTTTTTTTTTTTTTTAATTACAGAGTGCTATAATATTTTCGCAGCTAATATTAAAAATTTTAACTAGTTTATAATACAGGCTATGTTTACCAATAACTTACGAATAATTCTAGATAAGGGAAACACACTTTTGCGACATGTCCTAAAAAGAAAAAAAAAATCTTTATTTATTTTATTATTGTTATTATTATTTTATTTTTTTTTCATTCATTATGTATTGTAATAAAACCAGGTACAGTTCTTTCTTTATAACGTAACGTAGGCTCAAGTAATGATAATTTCTTTAATGTAATAATGCTGTCAACGCCCCAAACCATCCTTATTATTATTATTAACAATTTATGATTTTTTTCCTTAACTGCAAACACCTTAGTGTATATTCTTTTTTTTTTTTTTTTTTTTTTTTTTTAATGAAAGTACACTAAATTTTGTTCCGTTTGAAACAGAGGATATTTTACAATAGATCTCAAATTATCTCTATTTTTATTTATTTATTTTTCTATATTCAATAGAAGAAAATATTGAATTCGTAAAAATTTTTCGACTTCGACTTTTGATGGATTTGCAAGTCTTGAAATATCTAGAACACGAATAGATCATTTCTATAAAATGTCTAGCTATGTATTTGTGACAAAAAAAAAAAAAAAAAAAAAAAAAAAAATCCAGCTCTAACTCAAGGGCTAATGCAGAGAATTTCTTATAAATTTATATGTAATTGCACCCTGACATAAATTAATGACTATCAACTTTTTCTGCAAATCCTTTAACTGGTGGCGATGCCATTCCGTTTTTTAAAAAGTTTTAATGGGGCAGTATAGGACAAAATATAGAATAAATATGCAAGATGAGAATTATTTTTATCAAATCATTGTGAAATAAAAAAGAATTATTTATAATAGTAATACTCAACTAAGAAATAATTTTTGTACGCGTAGGAGTATTGCTGACTCCCCATCCCCGGTTATGTAAATTGTCTATATGGACATTTTTCAAAAGAACTCGTCAGTACTTTTAAAAAGAAAGATTGAACCATAGATCTCTGATAATTTAAAGCAAAATATTTGATTTTCTTTCTTTTATTTCTTTCTTTCTTTCTTTCTTTTTTTTTTTTTTATTAAAAAATAAAATACAATAAAAATTTCGCCAGATGTTGTCTATTGGCCACAAAGTTGTCTTTCTTCCGATATTCAGTGTTATACATCTACTGTTTGAAAATGGTCTGCATTCATCATGGAAAATAATTTTCATAAGTTATTTGTACTGCGTGAATTTATATAGGGAAATATAAAAGAAATTTATGTGATAACCATAACATATTAATTAACATTGACAAATCATTATTAAAAATTTTTTGGCAATTTGATGAAACATTTTTGGTAGTCTCTTTTAAAAATTTCCAGTTTTGCTTTGCAGTCTTTTCTTAAGTGCAAATAACTACAACTCTTTTTTTGCATGTTTGTTGGAAATAATAAAATATATATTTAAAGATTAAATTGTGTTTATACATGTATATACATCAAAGCTCATAAAAAATTACCAAAATATGAACAGATATAAAAGGGTCAAATACAATGAAAATGATGATCAAATTGTAAAAGATCAAAATTCAACGAAATCAAATGAATGTAGGCATGCTGAATTCCTAACGTCTTCAGGAATATTACAGAAATTGAGGAGCAGCACGCAATTCTAAATTTTCTTAACCCTAATGCCCAAACGACTGTGACAAAAGTAAACTAGTATGTTGTAGCCATCAAAAAACTTTCTTCTATATTTTCTCATACCAATTCATTCCGTACAAATGATTTATTAAAATTATTTGCCATGATGGATGCAGCCGATTTTTTTTTCTCATAACAATAAACACTAAATGTCCAAAGAACGATGATTTTATGCACTACAGACAATGTCTTAAGAAATTCTTTATTAATATTATTATTATTATTGCTATTAAAATCGATAACTTTATTTTAAATTATCACAGATCAGTAGTTGAACCATTCGTTTTAAAGGTAATAAGGAGTTCTTTTGAACGATACCCATGTTGAAAATTGGGTATTTTCAATTGGGGGAGGAGGGGGGGCATTTCTCGTTCATTGCCAAAAATTTTTCATTAATTGATTATTACTGATATATATATATATATATAAATGATAGATATCGTAATAAAATTTAATCTTAAATATATATATATATATATATAATTTGAATAATTTAGTACCATTGTAATACTCAATAGACAGAAGATAGATGAAGATAACCAACATAAAATTAAATTTTAATTGAGATTTATTTCGAATAAAAATTGTCACGGTATTAATTTAATTTGAGTTCCAATGATTAGTAAAAAACATGTTAAAGTACTTACGCAGAGGAGGAATGACACTAACATAACACATAAGCCTAACGATGGGATAATTTGCAAAAACTATGAATTATTAGTAACAGTGAACATTTTAGAGAAAAGAGAAACGATAAAATTACCAAAATGTTCCGTTAAAAGGAAAAAAAAAAGGGGGGGGGGGAAATTCATGAATTGAAAATTGAAATTTTAAATGCTGGAAAATAGAAATCTTCACACATCAGGAAACTTGCATTTCTATCAGCATATGCAAGATTTCGGAAAACTGTATCGCTAATTTCAGCAAATATACAGCTCAAGTCTCTATCTTGCAACAAAACAAAATAATAAAGGAAATTAAATTAATCATTAACAAAAAACAAAAATTAAACTAGTATGTTGTGGCCACCACATGACTTTCTTCTATCTTTTCCTATACAAATTCACTCAGTAACAATAATTAAAAAAAAAAAAAAAAAAAAAAAAAAGTGGGACTTTGACAAAATTTTGGGTAAAATGTGAAAATTATTCTAAGTTTCTCAAAACACGGAAACCGTGGGACTTTGACAAAATTGGGGGAAAAAAGCAAAAATTAGTTTAAGTTTGTCAGAACACAGAAACTGTGAGAGTTTGATAGAATTAAGGGGAGAGGGGGAAAAAAAGTGGTACTTCAACAAATTTTCACATTTTACCCAAAATTTTGTCAAAGTCCAACTTTTTTTTTTTTTTTTCCTCTCCCCTTAATTCTATCACTCCCACGGTTTCCGTGTTCTGACAAACTTAAACTAGTTTTTGCTTTTTTCCCCCAATTTTGTCAAAGTCCTACGGTTTCCGTGTCTTGACAAACTTTAACATATTTTTGCATTTTTCCCCCAATTTTGTCAAAGTCCCACGGTTTCCGTGTTTTGACAAACTTAGAATAATTTTCACATTTTACCCAAAATTTTGTCAAAGTTTGTCAAGACACGGAAACCGTAGGACTTTGACAAAATTAGGGGAAAAAAGCAAAAACTAGTTTAAGTTTGTCAGAACACGGAAACCGTGGGAGTTTGATAAAATTAAGGGGAGAAAAAAAAAAAAAAAAAGATTTTTTTTTCTAAGTTTTTTTTTTCGTAAAAAGTAAAAAAAATCGATAACTTTGTTTTAAATTATCACAGATTTATAGTTCAACCATTCGTTTTAAAGGTACTGACGAGACCTTTCGAAAGATACCCATCTTGAAAATTTTTCCCTATATCACCCTGTTAAAAATTTAGAAAAAGCGGGATGGCAACGCAACCTGTAAGACGATTTTTACCAAAAGTTGATAGGCACTAATTTATGTCAAGGTGCAACTACATACCAATTTGTATGAAATTATGTGCAGTGGTTCCAGAGATACAGTTGCCACAAAATTTTGTCACACACACACAGACAGACAGACATTTTCTAAAAATGGTCAAATCGTGTTCTACATCTCTCAAAACGTGTAAATCCATCAAAAACCCGAAATCGAAAATTTTTACGAATCCAATACTTTCTTCTATTGAAGATAGAAGAAAGTAACAAGGAATAAGTAATTTAAGCAATCCACATGTTAAACGATACATACGGAGATTATACATATATATGATATATAATTTCATAATGATTTGTCAAAAATAATTCTCATTATGCGCATTTTTAGGAAATTTCGTTCTATACCACCATATAAAAAATTAAAATAAATTCATAATGACAAGCCACTTGTTGGAAGATTTTCACCAAAAGTTGATAGGCACTAACTTATGTCAAAGTGCAACTACATATCAGTTTGTATGAAATTAAATTATATGCAGTAGTTTCTGAGATACAATCGTTACAAAATTTTTGTCTCTCTCTTTCTCTCTCTCGCACACAAACAAATATCTAACTAATTTTCAGTTAATTTTCTTTCATCAAAATTTGATTTTATTTATGACAGAAACCAAACCAAAACGCATCCCGTTGTTTCCCTTTCTCAAGGAAATTGTCTTTTTCTCGCCTATTGGCTGGAAAAGGTAAAAGGTTACGTCCAAAACAAAAAGCTTTTCCAGGTCTATTATTGACTTTACCTCTTTTTTCATCTCTTATAATGTCTTATAAATAATGTTTTCTAGAACATAACTAAAGGAGATAAAGCTTAACAGATATAATTATTTTCTTCACAAAAATAGATATAAATGAAAATCACAATGAAACTAAATAAAAAAAAAAAGTTAATTAGAGATAAGTTATTTGTGTGTAAGATTAGATTTTATTAAATTATATTTAATTTTTATCTACCAATCAATCAAACCTTAAATTGTTCAACAAATACACCAACCAATTAATTATTCAGCAAACATATGCATAAACACATTGCTTATAGATATCTGACTTGTTGCGTCCAGAGAAAAAGAAAAATCCTTTTCATATATCTGTAACATTGGCAACTATGCAAAATTTTCCGATTTCAAAAAATAACTAAGTCTACAGAAAAAAAAAAAAAAAAAAAAAAGAAAGAAAGAAAACGAAAACAAAGAGAAAGAGGAAAAGAAAGAGAAAAAAAAAAAAAATACTCGCACTTTATTTTATTAAAACGAGAATATTAGATTGCTCTCCAAATTACTACTTCGGAAAGGGAGAGGTGGGGGTGAAAATATTCTATTTTCAATTTCAATAATTTTTAATTTTCTCCATTTGAAATATCTGGACAGATAGAATTTACGATAATTTCACTCAAAAATAACATGGTGTGTACTTCACACGACTTTCTCTTACCCTGCATTTCACATTATAAAGATAGATTGCATATTAGGTCTTGAGAACAATAACTTAAGATAATTAAGTTCAATGTACTTTTAAAATAATCTAAAACAGGTTTAGGAACAGTTTTATTTAATACGAAATTCTGCGTCCTCATCCCCCGTTTAATTATACTGTATACAATTATGTAAAAAAAAAAAAAAAAAAAAAAAAAAAAGCAGTTATTTATTTGCCTTCAAACTTAAGTGGCAACCTAATACGGACTTTAAGCTAGCAAATTTGAATTTCCTACAACTATTTGCTTTAAGACTATGCTGATAACAGATATACATACAGATCGACCGCTAAAAATTGGCCTTTCAAAAATAGGGGAACCTCAAAACTTGATTTTATGCAAAAAGCCAATTTTGAAAATTCAAAAACTACTTTGTTTACAGTAGGCGTATGAAAAATTAATTCTGCTTCCTGAGCAGTGTTCGTCGGCATAATAAAATGTAAAAATCACTTCCATCAGTTACATATACTACAATAGAAAAGAACGTTTAGCTTAATTTTGGGTAGCCCTGTATATTGTTTTTTATCAATATACACTATAAATAATGTTGTATACTTAAATTTAGTCTTACTTGAAAAATATCTAACACAAAACAAATTACAATTCCAGCAATTTTCAAGTGTAACCGCAATATATCCAAATGTTTTGCGTAGCCCTGTAAATAAATGATGAATGGTTTCCGTACAACAATATTTACAAAACATATTTTTATGCATGTTATAAATTTTGTTCTTTCCGCTTTGTTTAAGTTAGCCTATAGGTGTTACACTGTCCTTACCAGTAATTTACACATAGGCATCGCATAATGTATTTGAATTATCTTGGATATCCCTGTACACGAACCATTTGCTCGATCTCAATGAAAAGTCTGGTGTAGCATCCCTATATTATGCACATTTAGAATACCAAGTTGATGAAAAAATTATAATAATAATTTGTTTTTGAGATAATAATAATAATTTGTTTTTGAGATATGCTGATAACAGACAGACACGCACACACAGACTAACCGCTCAAAACATAATTTTTGGATTCAGTGAGCCTCAAAACTTGTAAATAGAACAAAAACTCAAGTTCAAAAATTTGACCCCAAAACAATACTTTCTCTGCCTTATGAGTAAGAGAAAGTAAAAATACAGAAACTGAAATTGTAGCCAAAAGTGGCAATTTGGGGTCGGTTAAACAATATGGCAGATTTATCATGAAAAACGGCAGTTTTTCGAGTGACGCAAGCGGAAGCCCAAACTGAACGCTGCGAACTCATATATACGGCTAGTTTGACATCAGAGAGATTTATAAAAGCCGACACTTAATATCTCAGCAAATATGCCATATTTTGTTCTGATCTTTTCAAAATAGTCTTTTATCTACGGTCTTAATCTATCCTTAAAATTTTACATTTCTACATGCAGTATGTTTTGAGATCTGAATCTCAATTTAAAGCCAAAAAGGGAAAACGATTGGTGTAATGGACTAAATTCTGAAAAATATCTCTAAAACGGCTCGAAGGATTTTCATATAATTAATATATGCTGTTAATAGGATCTTTCTTAATCTAGTAACGTCTTCGTTTTTTTCAGGAAAACTCTTGTTTTTTATAAAAGTTGTTTTAAAAATAGAACTATATTACTCCGCCAATTGCATGCTTTTCTTCGGCGAAAATGGCCGTAAATCGGTTCTTACTTCTTGCTTCCAAGGCTTTGTTGGTTGGCTGACCAACGTGAATGCAGTCAATAACTTTTTGTTATGAAGAAAATATTTTTAATTTTAAAATTTCCCATTTCGTCAAAAAATTATTTAGATAATATTTAAAGTAAAAGAAGTATTTTGTAATCATAGATATTCTATTTCATCGTTATTTATAATGAATTAATTTCTTTTTAAAGCGAAAAAGTTTATCACTCATGCACACAAATTTATACCATGGTTCATGATCTTTGGAGCGCATGCGTACATCCAAAATTTTTGGCGCTCGCTGACTCGCTGTAGACAGGCGCTAATTGTTTACCATCGAGGTTTGCACTGTATTATTCCGCCCATTCCGCCAATCAAGCTTTCAGTTTCACCTTTCATTACGTTTTTCTATTTTATTGTATCCTAATCCGTGATTACTTCGAAGTGCATTATTTAATTAGAAGATATTCTAGTTGAAAACCCTAAATTAATTAATATGGGAAGGTTTAAATAAATGATTTCAGAAAAGCAAAACTTAATATTATGTTTGCATCTAGAGGTACGTGTTTTATTATGGTTACATATTTTTTTTCGATTAGTCAATAAATGTGTTTATATATCTTATCTTTGATCTGTTTGCACTGCCAAGCCTAAACAAATTATTACTCATAATCGCCTGTAATTTTCAAAATATGCCTGTTTTTTAGTTCCATGTTTATGTATTGCTCGGTAACCTGTTTCAATATTCAGACATTCCTACCCAAGAAATTTGTTTGAATAATAGAATAATTTCAATAAATAAATAAAATTTCAGAATAAAAATATAACTTTAAAAATAATTAAACATTAAAATTTAAAAACAAAGCAAAATATATATGTTATGTAACCTAAAAGTAAATTTCTTTCTTATTTTCAGCAGAGGTCAATCTAGGTTTTTGAGAATGGTAACCCACTTATAATTTTTACAGTTTGTGAAAATAAAAAATGCTCTGAACAATTACCGACTTGTACAAAATAATTTTGAAATACAATTACATATGATAAAAATAGAACAATTGTAAAATAACTATAGATGTGATTGGGTAAATACCAAAATTAAAGATTTTCAAATCACTCTGTAATATGATAATAATAAAATATAAGAAGGAGCTTTCTAGCAGCAAGCGCTGCAGATTATTCCGATAAACTTATTATGGACAGCAGTAAAGTATGCTTTTTGGATTACCAGTTTAATAGTTTAATCACAATTGCTTACATGCTGTTATTTCGCTGCTTATCAATAAAATTTGCACTTTTTTTTTCTTTTTCAAGCTATTCCTGAAATATTTTTTGCTTACATTTCGCCATAATACACAATTATTTTTATTTTTTATCTATAAAGTCTGCGATTTTTTGAAAACTATTTTGAATTGAGCGATAATTTCACAGCTTGTTAATAAAATATGGAATCATATTGCTGCTTATTGAGAAACTTTATTTTTCACAATACAAATAATTACTAAGAATAGAGTATTTTGTTGCAAATTGATAAAATTCTTTTTTTTTTTTTCCACCAAAGCTATTTCTCAAAATCCATGATAATTTTGTGGCCTGTTATTGAAATACAGAATCATTTGTATTTTCTGTATCTATCATCAAATTTTATGTTTAATAATATAAATAATTGCCAAAATTCATCATTATTTTGTTGCCTATCAATAAATTTTTTTTTTTTTTTTTTTTTTTTGTTCAGTTCTGTTTACCAAAATATGCAATAATTTTGTAATCTGTTATTAAAATGCACAAGCATTTTGCCGCTAACAGTTCAAGGCAGGCATTATTTATGAAATCAAGCATAACAGAATTTTACCCCAAAAGGCAGAACTAAATTTGCTTTTACAAAATAATTAGCTAGTTATTAGGAATGTACTGAATATTCAGTATATATATTCGATATTCGACCGTAATGCTGAATATGAAATTATTTGGCTAGATGAATCTAAAGATTGATTTTGAATTTTATACTATAAAATAAATAATGTAAAAAACTATCATCTATTCAGATACAGTCAACCGTCGAGCAAAAGGTGTGCTTATTTAGTATTTTAAGGACAAAAAAAATGTGAAAAGAGGAGGGGCATTTAACTGAGTAAAGGATTTTATGGTATTTTACGGTATATATAAAATAGGTAAATACACTAAAACGTTATCTAAAACGTATTTGCATAATTAAATCTGCTATTTTGCCAATTATGGCCATTTCTACGATCTGAAGATTAATGTTTGAAATTATAAAATATTTTAATGTTTCCCTTTCATATGTAAATTTCATGTATCTTAAATTAAATCTTAGAGCATAATAACTTTTATATTCTCTAAGAATTATCTGAGGATGATAATTTCGCATCTAAAAAAGATGTTAAGAATAAAGTTATCAGTTTTGGTTTTAGTAATTCACTATGCTGTAAGTATCAAAATGTAGCAATGAACCTAATTATGTATATACACTACAAAAGTTCTGCATGAAAGCGTGCTGTTTACCATTTAACTAAATTTTATGTTCAAAAGCTTTTTTTTTGTAATTTTAAGATGTGCAAATTTTCATATATGCTTCAATTATTCTTTCTTGCAACTACTCGGTATTCGGTGCTCGTCCAAGCACTCAGCAACTACTCGGTCAAAGTGCTATTTGGTGTAGCACTAATATCTAACAAAAGTTGTTTTTGTTAACAACAGTACTTAAATAAAGATTATATCTTTAAAATCGAGTTAACAAGGAGTGCACGTATTTTATATAATGTTGCCATCTAGGACATTTTAGGAGATCAAACAAATATTATGTCCACCCCCGTTAAAAAAGGTGATACATGATACAAGTAAAAAAATAGTGAATTTGAGTTTGTCATATGAAAAGCCCAGTGGCAGAAACGCCGCGACACGGCGACATAGTCACGGACACAGAAAAACGGCTTGCAGACAGTTTTTGTCTGCACTAATAAAAAAAATTGACCCTAACTTCCAGACACTCTTTGTCTGTACTACTAAAAAAAAAATTTCCCACAACTTTAAGACAGTTTTTGTCTGCAGTCATAAAAAATTGTCTGCAATTTAGATATTTTTGCCCACGACAATGCACTACTGATGTATGACGTCTTAGACGCTCTGTGGTAGGAACTCTAGAGCTCCCTATAGGTGCCTTGGAAGGAACACACAAAACAGTGCTTAACAAGGGCGACCTAGGAGCCTAGATCTCCCTTGATAGGCAGTGTTATGCATGTATTCTTTTTCTCCTGTTACCTGTTACTGAGATTCTACGGGAATGTAGGAAAGTGCTAATTTCATTTAAAACTGCTCCAAAAATTCTCCTCCACTTCAAAATTCACTTATAAAAATTTCTGTATCAAAACTAAAATTTTATTATTTATAATTATTTATATTGTGTTGTGTCAAACATTGCTATGAAATATTTAATTGAATGAGTTAAACTTATTATTTTATAATTGTTTATACTATATTATTTTGTAGTAAAATTGTATTGTGTATTGTTGCACGAGATCACCACGGTTGTTAACCCCCCCCCCCCCCCTCCTCCCAGATTGCCGCTTTCAGGCTTTTTGAGTACAGATTACGAAATTTTAAAAACCTGTCGCAGACAGCTACAAAATTTTATGTCACTGGGATGAAAAGTGTCCCACCTAAGCTATATCATGCAGTTTATCCACCTGAGTGAGAGGCATTTTTGTTAGTTTTATTGTAAGCTAGTCAATGCTTTATTGTTATCTTTAAGTTGATTTTTCTCAAAGATTATTTTTTATTACTGGGGTGCAACATGATGTTGTCATCTAAGAAAGTTTAAGTATTTATTGAGGAATCTAACAGTTAATAACTTTCTTTGCTGTGAGCTCAGCATCATGCCACTGTGTATTGTAATATTTTCTAGTAATTTTCTACATTTAAATCAATCACCATTTCTGAAAAGGAATTTTTTATGTTAATTTCTCATAATTAAAAAAGTAAAATATTACTAAATGTAAATGGTACTATTTAAATAGTTCGAAAAAAATTAGGAAGTTGACAGCTGATTGTCAGTAATTAGCTGGCCAAATATTCGGCATTCGGCCAAAATCATTAAATAAACAGATTAACCATGAAAAGTGTCTAAAACTGATTATTTTCGTAGAGCTAAAGTTTTAATTAATACAGACATGGTACAATCTTACAGAAAAAAAGGCTGAACTTTTCCCGATCCCCCCCCCCCCCCCCCTCAAAAGTGGTATCAGGCAACTGACACAATATAAATTTTTCAATAATAAAAATAATGTTAAATTTGATTGCATACATGCACACACAATAAACAAAATCAGAACAATAAATCTCATATTGAATATCATATTAATTATAATTAAAATAGTTCTAAGTGCTTAAAAAACAGACAAACTTATTACGTATACTTGAAAATAAGTTTATTCTGTAGAAGCATTGTTTGCTCGGGCAATTGATTAGCAGAATAATGTAGTTCTAGTTTATTAGGAAAATGCAGTTGAAGAGCTATTTCTTTTTCATTTTCTCAAAGTTTGAATTTGACATTTCTTGAAAGCCAATCACATAGAAATTGCTAATAATATATTGCACAAATTCAGGCTGACCCCCCCCCCCCCCTACACATGTCCAAAAAGTTTTAATGCAGATTTGCATTGATCCCAAGAATAATAATTTTCAAGCTTAAAAAGGCTGAAAAGTAACATGTCTGTTAATATCTTTACTTTTTCTTTTCCTCTTGAATTTCATTCTGAACACCACTGAAAACAGAAAACTCTCTTGCGGTAAACATTGCAAAAAGAGCCATTCTGCCACTTTTTTCTTTTTAACTGTGGTATGCTCATGCATGCAAGAACATAGCAGCGCCGGATCTAGGGGGGGGGGGGGGCTAGGCTAAAAGTACTGACATTCATAATTGAATATTACAATTAGAAATTTTTCATTAATATGGAATAACATCTTGAAAAATCTTAGCCCCCCCCCCCCAAAAAAAAAAAAAAAAGTTTTAGATCCGCCACTGGAACATAGTGCATGAATAAGTTGTCTGCATTTTCTTTTTTGTTTAGAAACAGAATTTACTATTGATTAAAGTGAATTAAATTACATTTAGTTTAAATTAATATTTTGTATTTTAGAAGATTAATTTCTCAAGTAAATGTTTGAATATTGAAGTGTGGAACTTTAAAACAGGCATATTCGAAAAATAGAGGTTACAAGTGATTTGTTTATACTTGAAGATATTTTTGTTTTAGCCAACAGATCAACAGACATTTATTTACTTTTCGGAAATATGAATAACTACATTTTAGAAAATAAAACTATAAAACACTTGCCTCTAAATCATAGTAATGGAAGTGTATATTTATAATTTATTTTCCTTGTAGCTGCAAATCTTATGCATTTCATGAATTGCTAATAGAATAGGGATAATTTTGGATTTGGGTATGAATTATATTTCATGAAATAAAATGAAAACTAATAATTTCATATGCCTACAAGAATTCACATTTATATACATCATCATTACCTATAATTATATACTGAAAATATATTAGCAACATTGAAATTGACACAAAAAATATTTTAGTTTTTGAAGATGGCAATTCAATCAAAACAAGTACTTTCAAACAGTGCAGCTAATTAACATGCTGCTATATATTTTCCAAATTTAGGTATATACTGCACATTATATATGTTTACTTTAACATTTTATCGAATTGAAACATTTGGGGAGCAAATGTTCAAATCAAGTTTTTTCTTAAAAAAGAAAAAAAAAAAGAGTTATTTTTTTTAATTTATTAGTTTTTTTTTTTTTTTTTTTTTTTGTCTGAAAAATTGTATCTAAAGGTGAAAACATGGTTTGAATGTTTGCTCCTCGTTTATGTTTTAATAGTTTTAATGTAATTAATGATCATTAAATAATTAAAAACCACGTGCGAAAACACGTTTACAGCGGATTTTACTCTTTTAAATAGTAATTAATGATTTTAAAACATGGGGTACTTTGGGTCAGGGTTGTTCGGTTTTTTCCATAGTGGAAAAAACCTGGTTAAAATCGCCCCGGACAAAATACCGTTTTGTCCACTATTAATTATTTGCGAGTCCTAAATTAAAAATTACATTTATTCTTTCCATGTATATAAAACAATTCTTTATCATTATGTGTATGTGAGAGCTTGTGAAATACGGTCGCCATTGGCGACCAATATTTTTTAAAACTAGTAATAATGTTTTCAACTTTAAGGATTTTTTTTTTTTTTTAATATATATATTTTGGTGAAAGAATTGGTCCCGAAATCGGGCTCCAATTCTACTTTCGCTGTTTTGCCCTCACCACTTTTTGAGACACTGTGTTGAATTAGGGAATTTACACATCTCCGTGCATGTTTCACAACTCTGTGTTAAATTATTGCACCGTTTTAGGGAATTGGTTTACACTGCTCCTGTCTGTGCATGCTATCGATCTGGTGCTGAATTTTTGTACCTGTGTAATGATGTACCATTGCCGATGGTGTATTAATTTAGAGAAAATAATAAAACCAGTTTCATCATGTTAAATTTAAACATGTGTTTCCTGATGTAAAAAATAAATCATTCCAGCCTAATAAATAATTGATTTTTAGTTGGTATAATAATTGGTATATAGAATCTTAATTTCTATATTCCAGGGGTGCAGAAAATGTTCAGACCTCTGAAATTTCCCCCAAAAATAACGCATCAACCTATTATCTGAAAGTTTCTTTTTTTTTTTTTTGGGGGGGGGGGGGGGGGGGTAACGGGTATTTAAAGGGAATACACTTGTAAAAGAAGAATACAGCTGTTAATTTGTAGTTTAATATTCGAAAATTTGTTTTTTCAGTAATTTTTTCTTACTTCCGTTTTCATTTTTATTTTATTCTAAGATAATAATTATTCAAAATTTCCCCAGACAGCCAGAATTTCCCCCGAACATCGTTCGCACATTCGGACATATTCTGCACCCCTGCTATATTCAAGTAAATTTTGAAACTGAATAAAAAGAAAAAAAAAAGAAAGAAAGAAAATGTTGGAGAATATTTTTTTATGGGCTACCATAATTTTTTGTTGGCGACCATATTTTTTAATAAATTCCTGAACCCTGTGCAGGGTTTAAACTGCCATAAGTTTTTTTAGCATTTTGCTAAAACATGTTGGTCAGAATTTCACTAAAAAGCTAAAACTGGATAACTATATAAAATATCTCTATATAATAACTCAGATTTTTTTTTGTAATATTTGCAGGCAAAAACTACGAAAGAACTGAAATTTTTGGGAATCATTATTTGTATAGTAATATCTACCACTACACTTTATTTAATTTTTAAATTGCTTTTTCATTTTACATGTATGATATGAGTACCTCTTTTTCTATTGTTGAAATCAAAACATAGTTTTCCTGATCATATTTTTAAAGTCACAAATATAGATGCTTGGTTAAAATCATCAATGAACAAAAGGAATAGAAAACAAAACTGAGGATAACAAAGCTAACAAGGAACACCGTGTCTGGCTGTGATTTTAATGAAACTTTAATTTCTGAAAGAGGGCATGTACCAAATATTTTTTATCACAGAAATTTTTGCTATCATCCATGTTTTCTCTATTTATTGAATTTTTAAAATGTTAAAAACCACATCAGCCACATATCAACAGTAAGCTCCGCCTTTGGGTGTGACTTAAAAATACTAAATGATTTTGCGCTTTCATGTTTAAGTTACAAATGAAAATTTATAGTAGTACTGAAATTTATTTCAACTGAATTATTCATTTGAGTATTCACTTGCTGTATAAATACAAATTTTTCGCATATTTTTGAGTAAAATTTGATAGCATATCAAATATGAAAGAAACGCCTCTCTCTCATTGAAATCTGAGCCGGACGCTTGGGTGATGTTCCTTGAAAGTAAAAGAAATCAATGGTATCCAAAGAATTAATTAACTTTCGAAAAAGCTAAAATAGTGCTTGCCTATTTTCGCTAAAATGCTAAAGTAATTTTTTTGCCAGGTTAAACCTGTGTATGTAAATAAAATCAATTTAAATATTTCAAAATAGACATAAATGATTGAAATAGGCATGCAAATTTAACAATATTTAATAAATAAATATATCTATTTCTAAGGGTGAATTGGGTGCAAAAGTATAGTTTATAGTTTCAATTTTAATTCCCCTCCTCCCCCCCCCTCCCCACTGCTTTCAACTACATTATCATCTCCTCCCTCATAGTCGTAAACACCTTTAAAAAATTTGTTATTAAGCATGATGAAATGAATGATTCACATATATTTCATGGAATTTTTTACTTTCTGAAAATACATAGGTAAGGAAAGTATTGTCATTATAACAAAAATTTGACGTGAAGTTGGTGTATCTACATGTTTGAAGTTCCATGAGTTCATTTTTGCTGTTTTACGATAATGTATGTACATATCTGAGTAGAGTGAACACAATATTGTCTAAATGCTTTGTTCAAATGAGCTAAAAGTTGGTGCATATGTTATAGGTTATCGTAGTACAAACTGTATACATCTTGGAGAATCTAGCACAATTTTATTTATTTATTTTAACCAGGACACAAAGATAAATTCTTTATCATTATAGTCTATGGGCTCAAATAATTTAAAGTGTGATAGCATCTGAATTCCTTATTCAGTTCAGCTGAAACTTTTATATACATGTTATCAGTCATTGTTGAATGAATCGTATAGATATATTTTGCTGAATCTAGCATTTATAGTTTTTTTTTACAGGGAAATAACGAAAAATTCTGTAATATTATGGCCTATAGTCTGAATTTATTTAAAATGTGATGGCGTCTGAAGCCTCATTTGATTGAGCTTTGAATTCATATACAAATTATAAGTATATGTCACACAAACTATATACATTTTGGTGAATCTAACACTATTAGTTCTTTTACAGATATACACAAAATAATTTGGATGCATTCCATTCCATTAAACAATATATTATTTGTGAGCAAATAATCAAATAATTTTCTCGATTGTTTATTTAATGACTTCTCTTACGTTATTTTATTTAAACAACAGTGAATTACTTTCATGTTCAGAAAGTCGACTGGAGTCACTCAACATTTTTATTATTTCTCTTTAAGTTTCTGCATATTTATCAAATTGATTATATATATATATATATATACAGTTATACACATGTCACATTTATATTATTAAAGACATTACTTTTGTGAAAAATAAATAAATAACTTTTCTATGTGGAAGTAAAATTTAATTTTGTATTTTTTTCATCTGGAATTTCTATTACCAAGTAATAATTTTTTTTTACAAAATTAAAATAAGAAATATATTCAGAAAATTCAAAGTCGTTAAATTAGTACCCATTTTCCAAAAATTTATTTTTTAAATTTTTAGTATTTCATTTTGTGGTTAAAAAAAGCAATTTGTGTGAAAATTTGCATTTTTGAACGAAAAAAATATATAAAAATTTTTAAAAATCAATTTCTTCGAAAATGAGTACCAATTTAATAATTGTGAATTTTCTGAAAGTGAAAACGGAATTTAAAAACTACATTTGGTAATGAGTAATTTCTATATATATAAAAAAAAAAAATTACTGTCGCTGGCGTCAAATTTTTTTTGTCTGCGACAGCATCTTCTCGCGGAGGGCAGGGTCCTTCGCATCATGAGAGGTATCAGTGTGTTCCGAATACTTCAAGGAAGACATTTCAGCTGCTTAGAAATTTCTATCATTTTAATTAAAGAAGTTATTAGCTATAAACGACAAATTTATGAAAGTACTCTATTTGCCACCTTGAAAAAAGTTTCTCCCAGTGACGTTGGTCTTCTGTCATGAAGTCATTTTACACGGGAAAAATAAAATACGATCCATGGTTGTAGGTAGGTAGGTTGGATTTAACATCGCCCAAGTACTGCGCTATGGGTAATTGGTGACTGTCTGGGAAGCACTTCTAGGGATGTTCCAGAGACATCACAATTTTGATCCTCCATGGAGGAGATTCCCCAGACGTATATTTTTGATGGGAACATGGAGGACTTTGTGGCCACGACAGATTTTATGTGCACCAGACACCATTAGTGCACACGACGGTCTTTGACCGGCTCAAGTATCGAATCAGCAATCTTCCAATTATGAGCTCGGTGCTTTATGGACTGGCTATACCGCTGCTCGGAACCATGGTTGTAAAAAATAAATGTCAGTGTTGCTATTAATAACTTTTTTTCTCTACTTTTAGAAAGTAAATTTTCTTACATGGGAAAATTAAAATATCCATGGTTGTAGGTAGGTAGGTAGTTAGATAGGTTGGATATGACATTGGCCATTACTGCACTATGGATAATTGGCGACGATCTGGGGCATACCCCTAAGTATGTTTCGGAGACATGCCATCACATTTTTTATCCTACACGGAAGAGATGGCTCCCCCGCTTCGGTGACCCAAAAAGGTATAGTTTTGATGGGAATATGGAGGATATTGTCGCCACAACAGATTTTACGTGCACCAGCCACCATTAGTGTACACAACGGTCTTTGGCCAGCTCGAGTACCGAACCCGCAATCTTCCAATTACGAGGTCGGCGTGCTATCGACTGGGGTGCCGCAGTCCTGATCTATAGTTAAAAAACAAAGGTGATATACTAAAGCTATAATAGAAAATAGTCTGGATATTACGGATTTCTTTCTATTAAAAAAAAAAAAAACTGATTTTAAGCATGATTTTTATAAAAATAAAATAATGTGCTATTAAATATTACATATTTCAATTTGACATTGAATATGGGGATTTATATAATAATTTTCTGCTTTTGTCTTGTGTTATGCGCTATTAACATTCCTATTCAGTGAAAGGAAAGCAGCGGATAGGCGGGCAGAGCTCTGCATGTGTTAACAAGTAAAGTGAGTCGGGGGAAGGCGAAGCCTCCCTCAGGGGTTGGTGAGCGGAGCGAGCAGGGGGCAGAGCCCCCTAGTTATGAAAATAGATCTTCCCATAAGATAGGCCATAGCTGTTGCCAAGATTAGGTATTGTCCTCTCTTAAGAATAACTTCTTCACATTCTACATCATTATCACTTAAATTAGCATCAGACATTTTGTTTTTAATTAGTTAATAGATTGTGAATAACTCCAAAGTCATGATATAATATCAAAGTTCACATACTCATCAAAATTTATATTTAGAATGGTAAAATAATGACCAGTCAAGAAATTTTGTGAATTTTAGAAAAGTTTAAAAGACATAACTAATATTGTGTGACTTATAAACAAAGAAATTTTTCATTCAAATGAATAGGAATGAATCAGGACTTCACTAAAAGGTCGTATAAATGTAAAAGATGTATAAATTGGGTTTTTTTGTAATGGAAATTTTGTGATTACCATAACTTGACATAATACTCAAAATTGAATTGAACCAAAGTTATACAGCAAACTTATCGTACAAATATCTTAGATGAGTTCGTTAACTAAGTTGCTCTGCAGTTTGTTTTCAAGTGGCAGCTACGTGAAAATTTCAAATCCACATTTTGAATTTTGATGTTTACATTGACCACATAAAGGTCTCAACCAAGTATTTATTAATGAATTTTATCTGCCATTTTTAACAAAATGACCGATATCTTTAGTACGGCCATTTCAAATCAGGATACCACTTGTAAATTTATCATCAGAATACCTTTTGAAATACTGAATCAGTTCAAGTTGGACATTGAACTTATCACACCAATATCTTGGATGAATTTTGTACCAATATTTAGTTTCCAAGTTGCAGCCGCATGAAATCAGGCTGCTACTTGAAAATGCGCCACCATAGTAACTTTAAGAATACTAAACTGGTTCAAATGAAAGTTGGGAAGTGAACTTACAATTCAAATATCTTGGATAAGTTTGCTAGGCAACTTGCTCCACCATTTTGTTTCCAAGTGGCGGCCACTTAAATTTTTTTTTATTACAATAACTTTTGTAATACTGAATCAGTTCGAATCACGTTTGCACAGTTGACATATCATTCAAGTACCTTTGATAAGTTCACTGGGCATCTCAGTCACTCTGTCCTTTTGTTTCAAAATTGTGGCCACTTGAAAATTATCACAATAACCCTTCAACCGATTTGCTTAAAACTCCATATATACATAGCCCTCATTAATAAATCCATCAAATTCATTAATAAAATGTAGCTGCCATTTTGAAAAAATGGTGGCAACTTCTTAAGAAAAGATAAATCAACCTAACCTTCCTATGAGCCGGAAGGACTTGTTTTAATTTTTTGATCAATAACCTCTAAAAAGTAATGATATCAGTACAAAAACCCTTATCGGGTTAAAAGTTTGTGACGCAGCTACTTTATCGCTATAAAATTTTGAAATATGGGTCTTAAAAATAATGATATAAATTTTAAGTGACGCTTTACTATTAGTTAAAATATACGTAGATTTTCTTATTTGATCATTTGCTTTTTTCTTTTATTTATATTTACAATGCAAACATAATATTTTTAACTTCAAGATAAGACAAATATATTAAATATACTCACTGATACTTTTTCATTTGCACTTCAATTTCAAAATAACAGTTTTAAAAGGAATGATATAAAAATTCCAGTGACTCCTCGGTGTCATTTTAAAAGATTTGTTTTTAGATTCCATTAAAATTACCTTTGTTTTGTCTATTAAAGTATATTTACACATTGAAACAGTGCTTTTAATTTTCAAATATACTGTCAAATAATCACACTTTCACTGAGTTTGCATTATAAATTGAAATTATTTATTTCAATAAATTGATTTGTCTTTTGCGTCACGCTATCCAAAACTGTGAATAAAATTTATGTAAATATGTTACTTTGTATCATAGTATACAACTAAGTGAAAATTTGTGCAAAGAGATAGTGTGATGCAAAGAATACATTTGCACAAATTTTGTTTGCAGTTTTGGATAGCGTGACGCAAAAGACAAATCAATTTATTGAAATAAATAATTTCAATTTATAATGCAAACTCAGTGAAAGTGTGATTATTTGACAGTATATTTGAAAATTAAAAGCACTGTTTCAATGTGTAAATATACTTTAATAGACAAAACAAAGGTAATTTTAATGGAATCTAAAAACAAATCTTTTAAAATGACACCGAGGAGTCACTGGAATTTTTATATCATTCCTTTTAAAACTGTTATTTTGAAATTGAAGTGCAAATGAAAAAGTATCAGTGAGTATATTTAATATATTTGTCTTATCTTGAAGTTAAAAATATTATGTTTGCATTGTAAATATAAATAAAAGAAAAAAGCAAATGATCAAATAAGAAAATCTACGTATATTTTAACTAATAGTAAAGCGTCACTTAAAATTTATATCATTATTTTTAAGACCCATATTTCAAAATTTTATAGCGATAAAGTAGCTGCGTCACAAACTTTTAACCCGATAAGGGTTTTTGTACTGATTAACAAGTAGAACTGATGTTGGATGTGGATAACACAGGTCTGCATAATCATACTTTTAAATCTTTTTCTGTGCTGTGTTGGGGGTCTCTAATGTATTTTGATACGCTGAATTCAAAAATTATTGTCTTTTCTTCCTATCGCGTAAGGAATTTTCACAAAGTAAGGATGAAATTCGGAAGAATTAACCGAGACACTATAATAAAATTGAAACAATTTACGTATAGAAAAAAAAAGGATATTATTTACACATTATCTTTTAAATGTGTTTCCTTGCATCGAAGCTCCCTTTAAAGCTATTCTCTTGTGCACGGCTTGAAGGCATTGGGGGGGGGGGGGGGGGGAGTGGGTGTCTCTGTGTAGCCTCCAAGAATAATCTGTTAACATGTTAACACTATATCATTCCTGATACCTGCTCTACATTTCTTTGACGCCGTGATGAAAGAGGCTGCCTTATTTTTAACTCACATCACCCACATTTACTTGTTAGATGGGAGTAGAAAAAGTGGAATTGTAAGCTCAAACAATCCCATTTTTTGTCAAAACTGTACGCGATGGAAATTTTTGAATAGTTTTTACTTAATCAGTCAGCATCCAAAATACCCAATAAAAACACATCACATTGAAAAACATTTTTCACAATAGACCTTTAATTATAATTAAACAACATTCTAACTAGTATGTAGTGGCCATCCCAATTATTTTTCCGCATCATTCTATATAACAGAACCAGCTACAAGTTACAATGCACACATATTTAATCAACATAATTTCTCGAATAGAGATTTTTACATATGCACTTTTATGTAATTTTAAATAACATATGCTGAATGCTGAAATACAGTTGTATGGAAAGTCTAAGAAGGTGATTTATAACAGCGTCATTTATTGGTCGATATACACTTATATTAAGTCAGCATTCGTTTTCACATTGTCCATTTCATACACCAAGTTTGGTGCATTTATATGTTACAAAAGCTGAGGTTATAGCCTTCTAGTAAACAGGGAAAATTGTAGAATCACAGCGCCACCTGTCAGTCAATATGAACCCAAACTGAACCAGAATAATTTTTCATAATGGCCGTTTCATATATTACGTTTGGGGCACTTAGAAACAATAGACGCTGAGATGAGTTTTTTCGTAAGTGGAAGAAATTGCAGCACAGCTGTGCTACTTGTTTCATGATATGCACCAAAATTTGATAAACTTAGGTGCAACTAAATATAAATTTTATGAGATTTTCTACATTAGTTCCAGAGCTAGAACTACTAAAAAACATTTTTCATGCACAGATAGACGTGATTCTAAAAATGATCCGAATGCATTCATAAACTCTCAAAACGTCGTATAAAACCGACAAAAATGGGAAATCGGAAATTTTTACGAATCCAATACTTTCTTATATTGAATATAGAATAAAGTAACAATTCATACAACATATCTTGGAAGTGAATATCTACCCGAATACCTTATAAAAAGGGTTTACTGTCAAAATTAAGCTTTTCTTCTCCTCGACTAGTTTATTTGCGACTAGGCATCCTCGGATGCTAGTTATTTTTCCTCTAATGTCAGAAAAAAAAAAAAATATTTTCCTTATCAGATGCTTTTGATTCTCTTTTTCTCCAGATACACCTTTTCCCCCCTCCACTGCTGCGGAAAAAAAAATCATTTGCGGGTTTTTCTCTTTATCTGAAATAAAGGAGAAATGTCAAAATCGTACGGTACATAAAGGAGAAAAATATTTCCTCTTTTATTATGCATCCAGGTTCCAAAAGTCATAACATCACGCAAGTATGTTTCTTACGTGCCTCTTACAAGGTTAATATCGTTTGATTGA
The DNA here is from genome assembly GCA_963930645.1 of Salticus scenicus. Taxonomy (NCBI): domain Eukaryota; kingdom Metazoa; phylum Arthropoda; class Arachnida; order Araneae; family Salticidae; genus Salticus; species Salticus scenicus. The sequence goes on from OZ005654.1 coordinate 124,218,799, forward strand.
AATTTTATGAAGATTTACAAAGACGCTTCATTACGTGAAGGTCACGGATTAAAAGCATTTTTGCTTATCCAATATCATAACCATTGATTAGTTCAGTTTTTATTTTCCTTTAATTTTTGTAAAGAAAGCTTCTACAATTTAACTTTATAAAGTGAATCGCACTTTTGTTTCGCCTGGCTATGTAACTTATTTCACCTTTTATTTCTGTTTCTTCATTTGACGTAAATCTTTTTTAAATGTGAAGTTGTATGTTTGCCATTTAAATTATGCGGAAAATAGTTGAAAATTTATAAAATGTTGATGATGTATATTTCAAGAAAACTTCTGCAATTTTTAAATCGTAAAGAGGAAATCGGCTGAAACAGAAAGAGAGAACCCTCAATGAAATTTATGTCGCAGGTAACACGATAACAATACAACTATATTAATAATAGGAATAAAAAATAACAAGGGTAGTTGTAATTTTAATGTCACTATGTTTAATTCCTGTTACATTTCATTATTAGGACTGACGGACAGAGGTCATTTTCAGTCAGAAAACATATACCAAATGAAAACGAGCTACCAATTTAACATTTTCAAAGAAAATTGAAAAATTTTCATAACTTTGGTTTGTCTGTCTATCCGTGCTCTAACTCCTGTAAATAGTCATAGAATTCCTTGAAATTAATATATGTTATTCAAGTTCATTATCGGATGTTCCCTATTGAAAATGGATTAAATACCATCAATGGTTATCGCACAGGGACACAAGAAAGAGCAGTAGAGCTCAAAGAATCGTGCTCGATGAGAAATATTTCTAACCACATTTTAAAACCTTTATTTTGCACAAATCATAATGAAATTGACACTTATTATTCATATGCACATTTTTTTTCTTTTTAGTATGATTAGTATTACGAAATTAAGATTTACAGGGCCACGCAAAAATATTCATATATGTTAAGAGCTATAATTTTAATTGAAGGGTATTTTCGATTTTATTAAGAGTTTTTAACACTTTCCAACAATATTAAGAGTGATTATTACAAAAATGTAGACAATGATTCGATGATTTTAAAATAAATATGTTATTTATATTTAATTTTTATGTATCCATTTGTTTAATCGCTATGTAAAAAAAAAAAAAAAAAAAAAAAAAAAAAAAATCTTGTTATTTATTAAATGTATATTTGAGCAGTTTAGCGAGAAACATGAGTCAATTAGAATCTTAATTACCTTGAATAGTTCAAAACACGTTTACTAAAGCCTTTTTAAATCTCATTTCATGATAAAAGCAGGAATAATATAACTTTGTAAAAACTTATTCAATGTTTGAACAATATAATAATAACCTTGTTAACTATGCCGATTTCTGACATGCCTTTTTATAAGACACAAAAATGTTATAGTGATAAATTAGAAAATTAACAAAAAATTTATGTCAAAATTCATAAAAATGAATAAGTGACAGCAAATTGTACATACCAATAAAATTATATATATATATATATATATATATAATTATTAATAATCTAAAAAATAATATCACATTTCAAATACAACAAATAATTAAATCACGTTAACTAGTTACGTAATTGGCATTTGTGGGTATTTATTCGATTGTCTATTTTTCGTTCTCATTCTTTTTATTTTAACCATAAAAATTATGTATATATGTATATATATATGTATGTGTGTGTGTGTGTGTGTGTGTGTGTGTATTGTTATAACTTTAAAACTCTGCCTTTTTGAGTAAACAAAATTGATTCCAATAAAATAATTTTAAAATTTAGACTTAGTTCATTCAGTTTATCATATTTATCTCGAATATTATACAAACAAATTAAAAATTAAAGTTTGGGTTGTCGCTGTTTGGCCAGATTTTGCACATTAAGGCTCATTATAGGTCAGAACTACGGTTTAAAGTAGATTTTGAACCACTACGAACATCTATGCTTGAACCAGCATTCAACCTGGCACTTAAAAAGTGCAGGTCAGACAGAATGCTAATCATTCGGCTATCAGATGGGCTAAGAGTTTGGGACTCGGAGAATTTTCTTAAATTTTATCAGCTATTCGATTTAATTAATAACATGAATCTTACAACATTTTCCAAATGTCTTTGTTAAGTTTTTCAATCAGTAGCGTTAGGGCCTATTGATTAATCAAAAATATTAGGTCTGGCTGATGTGTACTCTGTGGAGCTTTTCTAAGAAGTTCATGCAAGTTTCAGAGAAAACAAGAAAATTTTTGAACGGCTAAGTCGACAAGCACAATCAGGGCTCATTTTGATCAGAGTGAATTTTTTTAAAAGATGCACGCTTATTAAAAGTTCTATCGGTTTTCAGCAATATTGCATAAAATTTAAATAAAATTATTTTTAAAGGAACGTGTAGCTAAAAATTCAAGTATCATTTAATCAGTAACAATTAATTTTCAAAATGAAAAAGATGATAAAAATAAAGTATGAGAAATCTTACTATCAAGCTTAAAATAGATCAGCTTCTTAAAAAAAAAAAAAAAAAAAGCACGGTAACTTTAAAAACTGCCTGGGGTGTTCCCATAAAATCCCTTACTTTGTTAAAAATGTCAATATCGCGATATGTGTTAAGCTCTTTAGAGATCTGAGCAGTCCAACAAGTGCATTGAAAGGCTGAGATTCTTCATAAAAAAGGAGGGTGGAGAGAGAGGTGGAAGAGAAGAGTCTATAATAAGAACGTGCAAAGATCGAAGTGACAATCTTTGAGAAAGATACAATCAAAGGTTTCGCGAAATCTATGAATATGGTTCGGGGATAAAAAGGGAACAGTCAGTATCGTCCCGAATTTGCATTTCTGCTAAGAATTTCACGTTTCATTCTCTATTCTTGAACTTTTATAAGATATTGGGAAAAGGCTCTATCTTTCAGGAAATTCTGATGAAAAATTTCTATTAATTCTCAGTATGGTATTGAATTTGAATAATAATTTAACTCCAAACGTAAAATGTTATTTTAAACTATCAGTTTTATATGATAAATTATGAAAATTCCTAAAACCCGTGTATAATGGTTTTTGTGGGTAAACTCTGTTCTATTTCACATAATATATTTTTAACACGCTGTTATTAGCTTCACCTGTATGTATGTTTGTATGTATGTTTGTAACCGCTCTGGGAGCAAACAAAAAATCTATATTGTAATAAAATCTTTTTGTAAAAAAATAGAACCGACTCCAAAAAGCAACTGCTATTCAAACAACTGAAAAAAAAAAAAAAAAAAAAAAAAGTATGAAATTGCGCCTAAAAGTATAAAATAATTTCCTTCGCCAAACAACCTATAACACTACAATTAATCATAACTTTTGAAGTCGGCGCAAAATTAAATAAAATTTAATTAATTTTTAAAGGTTTGTTTTTAGATCGGTAGCAATAAATGCTGTTGTCTCGAATGATCCATTTTCATGTTTCCGTTATTATTTTATCACTGTGTACAATTGGTCCATTAGTAGCATCTACATAGAACAGTGCGGTAATCATGTTTCTACGAAGTTAGGGTTTCCTTTGCAAATTTCGTATAACTTTGATAACAATCATCATCATCCTTGGTGGCTTTTGGATTTGACAATCAATGAGTAATGCAAAAGTACACACGCAAGATGTATATTTTCATAATACATATTGCACAAAGTATTGTTTCATATTCTTGATTAATCTCTTAATATACCTTATCAAAATAGTCATGATATCCCAAAGAAATTAAATATGTTTGCCAGATAATTTTGCGATTTTTCTTTCCCCAAGGACGTCAGATACCAGGATCTTCGCCAACTTTTGCTACTTACGAAATCTTATTTGTTTTCTTGAATCAAAGTAGTTTTCCGCTGCGTTTTGCAGGTGACAATGTGAGATGTGTATTTTGAATAGGATTTGATTTTTGTATTGAATAAAGGTATCAATTTCTATTTAACTTTGCGCCGACTTCAAAAGTTATGATTAATTGTAGTGTTATAGGTTGTTTGGCGAAGGAAATTATTTTATACTTTTAGGCGCAATTTCATACTTTTTTTTTTTTTTTTTTTTTTTCAGTTGTTTGAATAGCAGTTGCTTTTTGGAGTCGGTTCTATTTTTTTACAAAAAGATTTTATTTTTCTCTTTTCAGTGAAAATTTATTCATACAGCAGAACACCAGAAGACGTTTGACGGCAGTTTCACAAATCACAACGTCCAAGAAAAGTGACATAACTCAAAAAATGGTTTATGTCACTGAAAAATACATGAAATGCACCCAATGTGGACAAAAAAGTTACATCTCCATCTAGAAAGTTATCCACTCGAGAGACAGTTGTGCCAGTTTTATTCTAGTCAAGTTACTTTTAAGTTGATTTTTCTCAAATGCTGCATTTTTTAGTTGTGTCACTTTTCTTGTCTTTATCGGATATGAGCAAAAAACTATCTATTGAATGAACATACGTTAAATTAAAAAGTCTTAATGTAAGGAAAGAGCAAAATATGCATTGCAGATGACGGTCAGAAGTTTCAACATCGATACTTACAGTCGACTGCAAAATTATTCGAGCACTAGCAATAATCCTTGCCAAAAAAAAGTACACTTAATACAGCTTTGTTAAATAAATCCTTCTCGAGTCATGTTCTTAATCAGTCTAAGAACATAATTCGACAAGGATTTACTTAGCAAAACAGTCTTAAGTGTACTTTTTAAATATAGGAATTATTGGCTAGTGCTCGAATAATTTTGCAGCCGACTGTACATACTGCTTTTACCAGTGTAGCTGCATGCGTTGAGCAGTTAGAGTGAGAACAGACTTTTGTGAGTATCCTGTAATTTGTTTATATCTCAAAGAAATCATAACGAAACTTATTTCAGGCCAAGATCATTACGACAAAAAAAAAAAAAAAAATTAAAATTAAATCATCTCTTACGAAGTTATAAGCTAACAAATTTCAACAAGAGCAACAATGAGAAACATGGTTTGTATTGAGAACCTCTAGCTTTATGAAGTCGGTTTAAAACGTCTATGCGTTAATCGATGTGATCTCTTACAATAACCATACATTGAATTTTACATTGCATAAATGTCATCCGCTACGCTACAACATATGCAATGTCGTTCAAGTGTGCACAAAATAGGAAATTGTGAACAAACAAATGCATGTTTTAAGCGTTCTATTTTCAGCATTAATGTCTAAACTATCTTTTCGTGCTAAATCGATGATGCTCTGCAATTTTATAATTCATATAATTTTTTCCCCTGTCTTGAACTGTTTCCGAGATAGGAACGCTAACTCCTCTATTTTCCACCAGGTGGTGCTGTAGGCGGTTGTATCGCGTAGCACATGTCCACTTTACTGTACCTACATACCACTTTTGTGACTAGTATAGCTGCAGCTGTTAAGCAGTTGAAAGAGTCGGGACTGATATTTTTGGGTACCCTATATATATATATATATATATATATTTATCTTTAAGATATTACAATGGGACCTATTTCAGACCAAGATATTTACAATAAAACAAAAAGTATCAAAATTGGATCATCCGTTCAGAAGTTATGAGCTAACAAACAAAAACAAAAAGAAAAAAGCATACGCTTTGAATTGAGAAACTCCTCCTTTTTGAAGTCGGTTAATTAGAGCATCTCTTACGAAGTTATAAGCTTACAAACACCAACAACAACACATAGCTCGAATTAAGAACACCCTCCTTTCTGAAGTTGGTTGAAAACGACTTTGCGCTAATCGATGTGACCGCTTACAGTAACAGTACTTTGAACCACAGAGTATACGTGTCATCCGCTACATTGCAAAGTGTGCAACGTAGTTCAAGTGTGCACAGTGTAGGAAATTGCGAACAAACAACTGCACGTTTTAAGCGTTCTAGTTTTAGCAATAATGTCTAAAAACTGTCTTCTCGTAGTAAATCGATGATGCTTTACAACTTCGTAATTAACTTTTCTCCCATCTTGAACCGTTTTTGAGATATAGGAGCGCTAATTCCGCTGTTTTTCACCAGATGGCGCTTTATTTTCTTTAGATTGTAAAGATATTACAATGGGAACTATTTCAGACCAAGATCTTTACAACAAAACAAATAGTATCAAGTAACCGTATTTTGCACTATATATGTCTCATCAACTACGCTCCAACATGTGCAATGTAGCTCAAGTGTGCATAGTGTAAGAAATTACGAACAAACACGTTTTTAGCATTGTATTTTTAGCATCAGTGTCTAAACTATCTTTTCGTACTAAATCGATGATGCTCTGCAATTTCATAATTCACTTTTTTCCCCTGTCTTGAACCGTTTCCGAGATAGGAACACTAGCATGAATGTCTAAACCATCTTTTGTACTAAATCAGTGATATTCTTCAACTTTGTAATTCACTTTTTTCTCTAGAACTGTGTTCGAGATAGGAACACAAACTCCTCTTTTTTCCACCAGGTGGCGCTGCAAGCGGTTTAACCTTGTACTGCATGGCCATTTTGCTATACTTACATACAATTTTTATCACTATAGTTGCAGCCGTTTAGCAGTTAAAAGAGTTGGGACTAATTTTTTGGGGCTCCCTGTATTTTCTTTAGATCGTAAAGATATTACAATGGGACCTATTGCAGACCAAGTCCTTTTCAACGAAACAAAAAGTATCAAATTCGGAGCATCCGTTCAGAAGTTATGAGCTAACAAACATAAAAAAAACATACGGTTTGAATTGAGAACCTTCCTTCTTTTTTGAAGTCGGTTAAAAAAAAAAGACTATACCTACGTGGACGCTGTGGCTGTGAGGTAAAGCTCTGGGCTACGAGCCTAAAAGTCTAACGTTCGAGCCCAGTCAGGGGAGATTTTATAAAAATGGTTTTTGTTTAATTCTAAATTATTTATTTATTAAAGATTTAAATGTATATAAATATTATGGTGTGTCATTCACACTTTCTCCTAACTTGCATTTTAAAACTAAAAAGGTGGATATTTTGTGCTTTTTAGTTCACGTTTCAATAAAAGCGTGTACTTTAATTAGCCTCTGTTGAATGGAATAACCATATCATTTTCACGAGATATTTATTCCAAGAAGCTACATTCAAATTGGGTAAATAGACCGGGGGTGGTGAGGGGGGAAGCTTCTATGCTTTTTTTTCCCTTCATGTTTTTACGTTAATTCAAATTCTTATTTTCCTTTATTTATCATCAGTTTCTACAATAACTCATGCTATATTCTGGATAAAAGCAATGAACTTGTTTGATCCTCAGGCAGGATCAGAAACTGAAATGCCACAACCCACTGAGTTACATTTCCTCAATACAATACATTTACTTTATCCTAATATGCTACATATTTACTTTTTCACTTTCATAGTTTACCTTTCATGTAATTCTATGTTATTTCTCAAGCAATAACCTCCATATAAGGCAAGTTTATGTGAAATATTGACCAATTTCGTCAAGTTATGAAGTCTATAATTTTATTTTGAATAACTTCCAAATTTTTCAAATTTGAATCTTGATATTCATTAATATTATGTCAGTATCATATGTGACATTTTAAAACTAATCCGACTTAATTGCGATTAAGAAAAAAAAAAAAAAAAAAAGTCTTATAATGTTTGCTGATGCGAATTCTTACCTTCTTCGGCTAAGTTATTAAAGTCTATAATTTCAAGTGACTTACGAAATTTTTAAATTAAATCAACATATTCATGAACATTATGCCAATATCATAGAGTATATTTTAAAACTAATTCGATTTAATCACGATAAATAAATAAATAAATAAAAATTCTTCATATTTCTTGTTGACGCGAATACTTACCTTATTCGGATTAACCCGTTAGCGCCTAGTGTCCTCATTTGAGGACAGCTAATAAAATGGCACGTATATTGTTGTTTCTTGGAATGATTTCTACTTTTTAGTGACAGTTTATAGCGTCACTCTAAATGATCCCTTAAATTTTTATGTCCCTACTATTAATTATTATTTCATAATTTGGATAGTCATTTCATGATTTTTATTATTCGTCGCAAAAACATTTAATTACTGCAATAATTCGATTTAAAAAATATGGCAACAAAAGAATATTTTCTCCACCATATATAGATAAGGGAAAATAAAAATTGGTTTTGCATGACGCATTGTATATCTTTGTAAGCAATCGCTACATATTTAAGAAACAATTAAGCACGACCTGAAAAAAATTGTACGCACGAGTGCAACGTACAAAAAATCAACACACAAATATTGACACAAAATGTTGATATTAACATCCAACTAACGAAAACATTATATATATATATATATATATATATATATATAAAAGTTAAGTGGCAAAACACGTTTTAAATTTTCTTACTGAATACAGTTGTCCCAGCCCCCTCGTTGACTCGACAGTACTTACAAAGCATTTGAAAAATTTAAAAGTCAAACATATTTAGAAACATTTTTATTATAAAAGTGCGCGTCAATATTTGTCGGGGAATAATCCTGTTTTGTTATGGCATTGAAGGGTAGGTTGCATACCAAAGAAGTTTTCCTCGGAGATGATGCGCTCATAAAACCACCAGCTCATAGTACGAGAGACAAGAGTTATTTTATTTTCAAGTAATAAAATCTAAGAGGAAAAACTGTCTCTCTAAAGGGATCGCTCTTAATGTAATAAAGGAATTTTTCTCCCGGTGGATGATTTGAATAATATTTTAAAAGTTTAAACTTTCAAGCATTTGAAAGGTTCAATTTGCTATCGGGTGATTATAAAAGTTCGTGCCCCATTTTATAAATGTTATTATTTGTGATTTATTTAATTATATTGCATGGATAACCACTAATAGACTAAATATTTATAATTCTATTGTTTATAACCATTTAAATGGTTAGATATGCTTCGAAAACTGATTTTTCTGCAATTCTAAAAAGCACATTTTTAATTAAATGCAACTCAGCCGTTTCAAAAAATTCTGCTCTTTCCAGCTTTTTTAGTACTATAGGACTATTGCCTCTAGTCAGATAATTCGCATTATCATTATTTGTTGTATTTAATCTTGAACATATTTTTCAATTTGACAAATAATAATAATAATAATAATAATAATAATAAACTAAAACTGAAATAAAACCTGCAAAAGAAATAAATATTGAAAATGTTGATCAGGAAGAACACTTCATACTTAAGTTTAAAAATTAGTTATTTATTTTAATTATTTACTAGCAGGCTACGCCCGCTTCACTGGTCACTGTATTTAAATGAATTTTCAAAAGAAAAAAAATAATAAAACCCACGTTGAAATCGCTCTAAACCTCGCTTCGAGAACCCGCTGCCTACAGCATCTTTTTTTTCCGCCCGAACTGCATCGGGTCCAGGTTCCCACTGTCTGCAGAAAAGTACTTCAAGGACACTTCAATTTGGGCATTTATCGACGGCAGGTGGATCTGCTATTATTTAAGAACTACGAATTTAAAGATGACTATATCTCAGCATCTATTAAATATTTTAGTTTTTGAATCATGTAATTTATAGACCCCGCTCTTTACAATATATTACGGCATGTTTCCGAACAATATCTATATTAATAAAATTAGACTTTTGTCTGTAAATTTGTCAGAATAAAAAAATTTTGCAATATCTTCACCTTTTTTTCTTTGGGCATCACTTGAGAACGGCTGGAAGAAATTCAGCGGCGCTTGGCAGGAATTTAGATCTTTATCCAACTTAAAATTTTATCTACCAACTTTTCCGAGATTTCCCTCTGTTACCCCCTGGGGGGAGAAAGTCAGAAACACGTTTGTAAGCATAACTCGGCTCCAAATTACTTCACAGTAAAGAAATTGCATACTATGACACTAGACATGAGTACAAATAAAACACTATCTGTGATTTAGGAATTTTCGATTTTTTAAGGGGAGGGAGGGGGAAAATCGGTTTTTGGCGAGAAATTTTGCAAATTCCTGATTTTTGAGTAGAAATCTACCAAAAATGGAACAAAGATGTTGAAAAAAGGGTACGCGACATCCTTAGAATATTTCCAAAAATATTACTTTTGTTTTTTTGTGGTTTGCGAATTTTTTTGGTTGTTGTGGTGGTGGGGGTTTCTAGGGGGCAAAATCGAGACACCCCTTTTAGCGCTGAATTTGTCTTGGGAAATCTATGACATCTGCGGGATTTCGAAAAACTTCAAATTTATCGCTGGGGAAGGAGAAGGAAGAAGCGGGTAAGTTTGCTGTCGAAAGCAGGTCCTCAATTTGCAAGCGGATTGTTTTTTTTTTTTTTTTTTTTTTTTTTTTTTCGATTTCAAGGGAGTGGTCTATTTTCAATTTGTTTCGCCTGGCTAACCAGTCAATGTCAAATTCTACGTCGAAGTACTGAAAAGGCTAAAGCAACGGGTCAACCGCGTCAGGTGCGAGATCAAGAATTCCTAGAAGCTGCACCATGACAATGCTCCCATCCTTCAACGCTCCCCCAGCCACCTTACTGTCCTGATTTGTCCCCGCCCGACTTATTTTTGTTCCCGAAGATTAAAAAAATCCCTCAAAGGACAGCATTTGGGGACCCTGGAGAACATCAAGGCGACTACGACGAGGTTACTAAAGGACATCCCTGTGACGGACTTCCAGAACGCATATAAAGCATGAAAATCTCGTTGGAACAAGTGTATTGAAGTAGGAGGAATGTACACTCAAGAGCCAAAACATTATAACCACTCCTACTTTGCAAGGAACTCGCCTGGATGACGTGGAAGGTACGTGATAAAGTAGGAGTTGTATTTAACTGTTGCTGAAGTATCATTCTTTCACTAACTTTTATGTGTGATGGAAAATGCTGCGGTTCTAAGCGACTTTGATAGAGGACAGATTGTAATGGCTCGAAGACTCGGAATAAGCATTTCCGAAACTGCGCGACTAGTGGGTTGTTCGTGATATACAGTTGTTAGTACTTATGCAAAGTGGATGAATGACGGTGAAACCAGCAATAGATGACATGGTGTTGGACGTCCATACGTTATCAAAGGAAAAGGTCGTCGGAGATTGTCCCGTTTGGTGGAACAAAACCGGAACCAGACAGTGGATCAGCTGACAGCTCAATACAATGCAGGGCCAAGTAGAACTGTATCGGAGCACACTGTTCAGCGGACACTGTTAGATATGAGGCTACGCAGCAGACGTTCCACTCATGTACCTCTGCTGACCAAGCGTCATTGCCAACTACGCCTACGCTGGGTCCGGGAACGTCGTGACTGGACCATGGATCAGTGGAAGAGAGTTGCATGGTCAGATGAATCACGGTTTGTCATTCATCACGCCGATGGCCGTGTCAGGATACGCCGTCTTCCAGGCGAACGGTTGCTCCCTCAATGTACATCAGGTCATACAAAGGCCTCTGGTGGGCGGTATTATGCTTTGGGGGACGTTCTCTTCGGCGTCTCTGGGACCCTTGGTTGTAATACAGCAGACCATGAACGCTACGGAGTATCTGAGCATCATTGCGGACCAGTTGTTCCCTTACAGGGCGTCTGTCTTCCCAACTGGAAATGGGATGTTCCAACAGGACAACGCTCCGTGTCACAAGGCTCGAATTGTGTTGGAGTGGTTCCAGGAACATGATGCTGAATTCCAGTTAATGTCCTGGCCGCCTAACTCACCGGATCTCAATCCGATAGAACACATTTGGGATGTCATGGAAAGGCAGCTCAGAGTTCAAATACCACCAAGTCGCAATATAAGGGATTTGCGTGACCGTTGCTTGAACATCTGGTACAATCTGTCTCCGGCCATCTACCAAAGACTTGTGGCGTCTATTCCAAGGCTTGCAGCTGTGTTGCGGGCCAAAGCAAAGGTGGGCCAACTCGTTATTGACAGGTGGTCATAATATTTTGGCTCTTGAGAGTATTTCGAAGAATATTGAATAATTGTACGAATCGGTTCAATAAATTCCTTAAAATAAAAATGGGCGCATTACTTTCGGGACAGATCTTGTATATCCAAGTTCTTTAATCGGCGAAACATAGTAAAATTACAAATATGTAATATCTCAGTAAACATTTTAGTGATAATCCATTGTTTAATTTTTTTATATTTCATTTTACAGCTGACAATGAAAAAAAACGCACTTAGTCAATTTTTCGCATGTTTAAATAAAAATAAATAAATAAATAAATAAATAAAATAAAATAAAATAAATTCTTAGAAAACGAGTACTTATTTAGCGGGTGTGAATTTTTCGAATGTGAAAACGTGATTAAAAAAAAATACATTAGGCAATGAGTAATTCTATAAACAAATTTCCCCACAGGGGTATGGAATTTCGGGACCAAAGGCAAGAAAATTATTAGAGGGAGAGAGAAGCTTGTATACAGATTGATTATTAATATTTTTATTGATTTATTTATTTTGTACATGTGTCCCATTTCGTTAATTTTTTCCATTCCCACCGTTCATCTATATTTACCCTTATATATCAACTTATTTATTGTTTGTTTGTATTTTATTAAGTTTTTTTAATACAATGCAAATATTTTCACTGACAATTCCTAAATGTATTTGAGATTTTTGTGTGGCTCTGTAAATCATTCATCAATGCTACTATAGTCATTAGAAAAAATGCTTTTATACACCAGAATAATGAGCGTTAATTTCCGTATGTTTTATGATATATAAAGAAAATATTATGTTTTAAGCATGATAAAGAAATAAAATAAAAATAATGTTTTAATTTCTTAATATTCTTCAGAGAAATAATTATCACAGACAATAATGTAGTCGAATTCTTTTATGGATCCTTGTACACAAAACAGTAAAGTTGTTTATAACATTTTCAATAAGAAACATGCCATAATAAACTTTAAATACACATACAAATTTTAAGACATTCTCAGAATATTTATGGAAGGGAGAGCAGGAATAAATAGACGGACTGACAGAAGAACTAAAATAATGAACACCTCTCAATTTTGCTGAAAATTGTCAAAAAGCAAATCCTCTGTTAAAATAGAAATACCTGAACCGATCAACAATGTAAGGCAGGATGACAATGTCTGATTTTCCTGTATGAATGAAAAAAGATCGGAGTGCTAAATTCCTGGCATCTTTTTTTTTTTTTTTTTTTTCCTTTTTTCCTTTTTGCTTTCAGATAGTGAGATGTAGCCGGAAAAATGAGGGGTAGTAAGTGGTAGAGAGGAGAAGCATTTGGAATGCTGGTGTCGTGTGCTAAGCCACTGAATAGAAGGTGATGACAGGCTATAAAGAGCCACTGTTCAAAAACTTTGAAAGAGATTTCAGGGGTCGGACATTTATTACAAACATTTGTTGAATTGGATGAGCAAGTGAAAGAAAATGATTTTGTTGAAGCCTTTTTTAAAAAACATTTTCCCCCCTTAATATATAACAATACAAAATAAGCTGTGCATTTCTCAATTTTGTTTGAAAATGAAAAACAAGTCCTTCCGGCTTATTCGGAAGGGTAGGTTGATTTCTTTTTCCTTATCAAGTAGCCGTCATTTTATTTCAAAATGGCGGCTACAAATTATTAACGAATTAGTAGAAATATTGATGTAGGCTATATACATATGGAGTTTTAAGCAAATCGGTTCATAAATACCTTTTTATGTAAATTTAAAATTTTCAAGTGGCCGGCGCTTGGAAACAAGATGGTGAGCTAAGTTGACAAATATATTAAATGCATTTGAATGCATTTGTGAGATAAGACTACTGTACAAATATAGTTGGAATTAATTTAGAATCACAAAAGTCATCGTGTTGAAAAATTAAGTGGCTGCCATTTGGATCAAAATGGCAGAGAAAGTAGCTAGTGAACTAATTAATCTAAGATATTGTTGCAAATTTAAAATAAATTCTTTTTTTTTTTTTTTTTTTTTAGAAATTCTTTCGAAGAGGCTTAGTAAGTTGATTAAATGTTAATTACTGCATTTCTAGTTTGTTTTAACGTTAAAATAGCCTAATATTTCCTTAAGAACGCATTAAAAAGCTCCAATATGGCAAGTAATGGATTTGTAGCCAAATTTGGCGACTTTTTTGGCGACTTTTGGCGAGAAAATTCACAGTTCATTAATAAACTTCATTGAGACACTTATATAGTCTAAGTATACATTAAAATTCAAACAAATTCGGAATACGCTTTTTACAATTTGAATTTGAAATTTTCAAGTGGTCTCCACTTGAAAACAAAATGTTGGAGCAACTTGGTTAAGGAACTTATCCAAGATATTCATAACACAAGTTAAGACACTGTCCAAATTTGGTTCGATTTGGAGTATTATTTCGGAAGTTATCGTGATTTTAAATTTTCAAGTGGTAGCCTGATTTCAAGTGGCCCCGCTTAACTTACGATATCCACCACTTTATTAAAAATGGCGGATACGTTCATTAATAAACTTCATTGAGACACTTATATAGTCTATGTTTACATCAAAATTCAAACAAATTCGGAATACGCTTTTTACAATTTGAATTTGTAAATATCAAGTGGTCTTCACTTGAAAACAAAATGGTGGAGCAACTTGGTTAAGAAACTCATCCAAGATATTCATAACACAAGTTCAGACGCTGTCCAAATTTGGTTCGATTTGGAGTATTATTTCGGAAGTTATCGTGATTGTAAATTTTCAAGTTGAAGCCTGATTTCAAGTGACCCCACTTAAGATATCCGCCACTTTATTAAAAATGGCAGATAAATTTCATTAATAAATTTCATTTAGACCCTTATGTAGTCCAGATTTACATAAAAATTCAAGCAAATCTTGCTTTAAATACGCTTTTTACAATGTGGGTTAGAAATATTCAAGTGGCTGCCACTTGAAAACAAAAAGTCGAAGCAACTTGGTCAACGAACTCATCCAAGAAACTCATCCAAGATATTCATAACACAAGTTAAGACACTGTCCAAATTTGGTTCAATTTGGAGTATTATTTCCGAAGTTATCTGGATTTTAAATTTTCAAGTGGTAGCCCGATTTCAAGTGGCCCTGCTTAACTTAAGATATCCGCCACGTTCATTAATAAACTTCATTCAGATACTTATATAGTCTATGTATACATCAAAATTCAAACAAATTCGGAATACGCTTTTTACAATTTGAATTTGAAAATTTCAAGTGGTCTCCACTTGAAAACAAAATGGTGGTGCAACTTGGTTAAGAAACTCATCCAAGATATTCATAACACAAGTTAAGACGCTGTCCAAATTTGATTTGATTTGGAGTATTATTTCGGAAGTTATCGTGATTTTAAATTTTCAAGTGGTTGCCTGATTTCAAGTGGCCCCACTTAACTTAAGATATCAGCCACTTTATTAAAAATGGCAGATAAATTTCACTAATAGAGTTCATTTAGACCCTTATGTAGTCTAGATTTACATAAAAATTCAAGCAAATCTTGCTTTAAATACGCTTTTTACAACGTGGGTTTGAAAATTTCAAGTGGCTGCCACTTGAAAACAAAAAGTCGGAGGAACTTGGTTAACGAACTCATTCAAGATATTTTTAAGATCAGTTCACTGTCCAAATTTGGTTCGATTTGGAGTATTGTTTCGGGAGTTATTGTGATGACAAAATTTTCATTATAGATATATATATATATATATATATATATATATAGATAAACGAAGTGATTGCAATAGGTCGATTTCTAAAGAAATCAACCTAATAATGCGACATTTTAGTACTTTTTTTTTAACATACTTATTATTTTTAGTTCTCATTAATGAAACTTTACGCATATACATCCTATAATTCAAGAGGATAAATTCAATTTGAATATTGCATATTATCATTTTAAATAAGTAAGTGCATATACTTAATTGATAAAAAAATCCTTTCGCTATATTTGTTCATTTTATTTTATTTATTTATTTATTTATTGGTACATTACGTATGGTTTACATGCAATTTAAAACCCTAAAAATTTTAAATGTTCATTTTTATGCTTTTAGAAAAATTTAAAGATCTTGAAAAAGAACAAATAATAATAATAAGGAATGCAATGCAAACATACTTGATATTTTTTTAATCACACTTGGTTCCTGAAACGTCGGCATTCTTGCAATAAAATTAACTTTTGTAGCAATAAATAATAAATTAAATCAAAATTAAGAACGCTTAAAAATTAAGAAAATATTTAATTGAGGATTAAATGATTAAATTTCAAATGATTAATCTTTTTATTTTACTCATATTTAATTGAAAGAAATCTTTGAAAGACAAACATTAAAATGCTTTCTTTACATTTACATTTACAATTTGCATTTATAATTTCAATTTACAAAATTTCTTTTTACAATATTATAAAACCAATCTTTCAGTTACTGATTAATTTGTTTTTCAAATTAGAATTTTTCTTCGAGCAATTTACAATGGAAAACAGAAATAAAAAGCAATCAGTACTTTCACTGCTTCAAAATCACTACGGATAGCAATTTATTGAAAATTTAGAAATTTTATTTTTTAATTTTATCCATTTTAGAAAAATGAAAATATTAACTCAAATAAACAGTGTAATGGTATTAAATATGCAGGAATTGCTATTACGCATTAGAATCAGAAAAATCTTTATGAATGGGCAATTTTATATTATATTGTTACGTCAAGTCTTTTCTCAGTAGATTTCCATACATGAAGAAAGTTTTAATTAAGTAAGTAAATAAATTATCCAAGTGAATCTGGCAGCTACAAACTTGTTGTGGAAACAGTGTTTAAAACACTGAAGAGGTGACTTAATAGAGCATTCATCAATGAAAACAGACGCTATAAAGAGAAAACTAGTCTTCGAAAATTTTCTAAACATCCCTAAAATATATAACAGGCTAAAAAACATTTAAATTAAGTTGAATGCTTTCGATAAAATACTTAACGGAACTATGTTTTGGATATGTAGTCTTGGACTGTGATAACAAGTGGAACTGTCTCAAAGACAGGACAGATAAAGACAACTGATAATCGCTAAATGAATTTAAACTAATTAAAAATCTGAAAATTACATTCCTTTCAAAGGCACTGTATGGAACCGATAATCTACTCTAGTGAAGAAATATGAACTACAAGTTAAATTTTTCACTTCCATTGAGCCCTCCTCGATATTCTAAATCCATCCGATCATTCAAATGTATAGTAGCCTCTCAACCTCTCTCTCTAAATATTCTTCACCGCGAAAAATTCCGGCGCCTCAGGGTCTTATTTGGGGATCGGTCGACATTTTGTGTATAGAGTGCTTCAGTCCAGCAAATGGGTGTTTACCCCGGAGCAAACGAGGACGGGTTTCTTCCGCTCTGCCAGAACTGAAACGATCTTTTATTTTGTAAGTCTCACAAGAGAGAGAGGAGGTGAGATCTCACACGAGTGGCTCTCATCATAGAAAAGAAGTCCTTAGCACAGCATACTTACGAGGTGACAAGGGCTTGTGTAATCAGCAGGAGATTGTAAGAGTGTTATGGGCTCTGATATACATCGTCCTTTGATATTTCTTCTTCTTTTTTTTCTTTTTTCTTCCCTCCCCCTTCTTTAGAATGGTTTAAAATTTACTGAATTAATGATGAAAGTTTGAAAGTAGATATTAGGACTTATTTAACCTGTGGGAATGATTTTCTCGAACAAATAATTGAGATATTTTTTCCCCCTTCTTTCTTAGTTGTGATAAGAGATTGAAAAAGTTATACACCTGGGGCCAAGTGTTAAGTTTGCTTCAAGGAATTTTATAGAGATTTTTATTAAATAAAATTCCAGTGTTGATCAAAGGAATTATTATTAAAGTTTTCGAATGTAGATTTTCCAAACCACAAATGTCCGTAAGTTGGGTGATTAAAATGGAAAGAATACGGATCTGAAGATGTTCTAAAGATATCTTTATAAATTAGAAACTATATTCTTATCTTTCTCTCTCTCTCTCTTTACCTCAGATACTTGTCAATGCCATACTAATTTTTTTTTTTTCATTGTACATTGAATTTTCAAAATTTTCAACCTTTTTATTCATTTATTTATTTATTGAATATTGAAAATAAGATAATGTATTACATATATGCGTATTTTTCTTTTTTCAGATAATGAGAAATAAAAACATAACGATAATTCGAAAAAAAAAAAAAAAAAATTCTGGTGTGTAACAGCCACACGACTTCCATTACCCAGTACTACACACATTATAAACATTTTATATACATTTTTGATTTAAATAAGTAACAAAATTGTCCGTCAAATAAGCATCCGTCAAATAAGTTATTTAAAATAATAATTTTTGAGATACTGACTTACGGTCCCACTTCCGGTTAAACTCAATTATTGACAGGAAAACAATAATTACATACAAAAGCATATTTAAAAGTGAGTTAAAATGGCGAGTTTGAAAAAAATCCGTACAACCGTTTTTAAAGGAACGCCTTTGCGAGGCCTGAAATTGAGCTATTTATACAGGACGCCTATCAATTTCCCTGAACTAACCAACTATATCATTCGAAATGACATCTAATAGAGTGTTTATATAGCAAGTTTGAAGAAAATCGTTAGAGCCGTTTTTGAAATACGGACTTACGGTCCCACTTCCGGTTTCCGATGTCCCACTTCCGGTTTTTCAATTTTCACCAAAATTTGGCAATTTCATCTGTACACCAGACGTATTTCAATTCTAAAGTTTCGTAGCTCTATCTTTATTAGCTTCTGAGCTATAATAGCCAGAAGATTCTCCACATACATACACACTGACCAATTGCCAAAAACCACTTTTTTGGACTCAGGGGACCTTAAAACGTGTAAATCAGGTGAAAACCCGATATCGAATTTTCAGACAGAATACAATACTTCCATTATCTACAGTAGTAGGGTAATGGAAGTAAAAATGCACGTATATTATTTTCTTTTACTTAATTTATTATGCCTCAAAAATAAATTCAACTAATATTTAAACAATAATAATTAATGATCATTTATACACTAAAAAATCTGGTGTGTAACAGCCACACGACTTCCATTACCCAGTACTACACACATTATAAACATTTTATATACATTTTTGATTTAAATAAGTAACAAAATTGCTCTATCCGTCAAATAAGTTATTTAAAATAATAATTAGAAAAATAATAATGGGCGGACCTGAAATTGAGCTATTTATACAGGACGCCTATCAATTTTCCTGAACTAACCAACTATATCATTCGAAAGGACATACAATAGAGTGTTTATATAGCAAATTTGAAGAAAATCGTTAGAGCCGTTTTTGAGATACGGACTTACGGCCCCACTTCCGGTTTCCGATGTCCCACTTCCGGTTAAACTCAATTATTGACAGGAAAACAATAATTACATACAAAAGCATATTTAAAAGTAAGTTAAAATGGCGAGTTTGAAAAAAATCCGTACAACCGTTTTTAAAGGAACGCCTTTGCGAGGCCTGAAATTGAGCTATTTATACAGGACGCCTATCAATTTTCCTGAACTAACCAACTATATCATTCGAAAGGACATCTAATAGAATGTTTATATAGCAAGTTTGAAGAAAATCGTTAGAGCCGTTTTTGAGATACGCACTTACGGTTTCCGATGTCCCACTTCCGGTTTTTCAATTTTCACCAAAATTTGGAAATTTCATCTGTACACCAGACGTATTTCAATTCTAAAGTTTCGTAGCTCTATCTTTATTAGTTTCTGAGCTATAATAGCCAGAAGATTCTCCACATACACACACACACACACACACATACATACACACTGACCAATTGCCAAAAACCACTTTTTTGGACTCAGGGGACCTTAAAACGTGTAAATCAGGTGAAAACCCGATATCGAATTTTCAGACCGAATACAATACTTCCATTACCTACGGTAGTAGGGTAATGGAAGTAAAAACAAACCGAGCTGATGTTCAAAACATATAGCAACAATTTTCATTTATGATAAATTTTAAGATAAATTTTGTAAAAAGAAGTGTCAATCACTAAACTTTCTAAAAAAGTAAAGAAAAATAATAAATTTAATTATTTATAAAATACTTATTCCAGGGATCTAATTATAGAATTTAATTAACTTCAGGACATTTAAAAAATAAAGTATGTAGTTAGTTTTGCATATAAAAATTTCTCGCAAGAAATATGCTTCCATTTCTTTAATAAAACAAAACTTCCAAAAGACGGTTTTAATAATAATAATAACAATTAAGATGAATTAAAATGAAAGTACAAGAGGTTGTAACATTATCAATTATAAGAATGAAAATAATAATAATAATAATAATAAGATTTTTGTTCAAATTACAATCCATTAAAATTGACTGATGCATGAGTACATAGCAATAATAATAATAATAAGGTTAAAGCTCCCTGTGGCTATGATTAAAAAAAAAAAAAAAAAAAAAAAAACTTTTGATAAAAAACAGATACAAATATCAGCAATTTGATATTGGAGGATTTGTATAATAACAAGAAAAATATATATATATACTGTATGAATAATAATAATAAAAATAATTCTAAAAAAAAAAAAAAAAAAAACTATCTTTATATGTATATAATATATATATATATATATATACATATAAAGATAGTTTTTTTTTTTTTTTTGTTTTTTTTTTAGAATTATTTTTATTATTATTATTCATTCAGCAAAGATGATAACAATTACAATTCAAAAGATAATAATCAAAAGATAATTTTATTATTATTATTATTATTATTGTTATCGAAATCAGTATATGGGTAAAATCTGCCAGAAACAAAATTTTATTTTACATATAAATAAACCGCGTCTTTATAAAAACAAGGAAATGATTATTTACAAAATGCCTAATTCTATATACCTAAAAATTACTTTCAGTTAAAATCAATTATTAAATTATAAATTTTCTTAAAATTATTTTTTAAGAGTAGCAGATGAGGATGCACAAAATCTAATTAGTTAAAATTTAGAAAATTAGGAAATAAAAAAGTTTTTTTTTCATCGACGTTTATCACCAACACATAACAGTTACTAAGAAAAAAAATCTAAAGAAACAAAATGAATTAACTGACTGACACTTTCTACTTGCTCTATACAAGAATGTAAATTCGACGCTAAAATATTTCCTTTTGAAATCTACTAGAATCTTTTTGCCTGTAAAACAACTTTTACCGCTTGGATTGTTATACGATCAAGAAGACAAGAATAAAGTGACAGGAAATGCGTTTCGGTTTTAATCAGCGCTGCCAAAATGGGCGGATTTTTTCCATTCAAGATATACCACTCAGTTTTATATCTTGGTTAATCAATGTTGTTGTGTTTCAGTATTCATGGCTATATACAAGGTCGTCACAATATAAAGAATTTTATTATAAAATTACGCAACGATTAAAACATCAGCTACCAGAGATTTTAAAAAGCTAATTTGATTATCAATTTTGTAAAACACTTTTTATACTACACCTTTTCCCGTGGATTTCCTTTGGACTTTCTTAATGTTCTGGAGACAACAGGATATCTTTAGGACCACCTCAATATGGTGAAAAAGATGACCTATATGAGGTTATAATGCATATTTTACGCAAATCAATATATTAGTCTCGCGGAAATTTAAGTTTTTTTTTTTTTTTTTTTTTTTTTTTTTTTTTTTTTTTATAGATTTCCTATCATTTTTCAAATTTAAATATCTTACAAAACTAATAACATAGCCTTTATAGTATTTTAAAATTTTAAATAAAATTTGAATTTGTAAATTACAGTAATATTCACCTATATATATAAAATAGTTTGTCCTGAGTGAGTGAGTGCTTGAGTGAGTGAGTGATTCTTCATCGCCCAGCCCAAACCCCTCGACCTAGAAGCATGACATTTTCTGACAATGTTCCTTCTATTACGTAGACATCCACTAAAAAGCAATTTTACAAAATTCGCCCCCCCCCCCCCCAAGGGGGGAGGGAGGGCAAAACGTGATTTCACAAAATCCTTCATATCTCAAACAAAGAACAGATATCTGTAAAATTTTTGCTTTAAAATATAGCTAACACAAATATCTAAATACAAATTTCTGGAATTTTAGAAATTCAGTCCCCAAAGAGGGGGGGGGGACGTGATTTCAAATAATCCTATATATCTCAAACAAAAAACAGATATACGAGAATCTTTTTACCCTAAAATATAGCTAATACAAATACCTAAAAAACAATTTCTGAAATTTTAGAAATTCAGCCCCTAAAGAAGAGAAAGGGGCAAAATGTGATCTTTATATCGCAAACAACAACAACAACAAAAAGATATATGCGAGATTTTTGCTCTAAAATATAGCTCACCACACAAATATTTAGAAACCAATTTCTGGAATTTTAGAAGTTCGTCCCAGGTGAGGCGGGGGTTATGGGGCCAAAAAAAAAAAAAAAAGAAATACAGTTTGACCGTTCAAAATTGGTACAGATAGGTTTTAGAGGCCTGCAAGTCGAATGAGGATAGGGGAAATAAATAAAAATAGAGTTAGATCGTTCAAAATTGGTACATAGAGGTTTTTGATACTACCTACAAATCGATTGTGGATATTTTCGAATTTGTAAAATTTTTAGGAGAGCCGGGAAGGGGGGGAGGCGAAGGGGCAATACAATAGAAATAGACCGCTGAAAATTGCCACGTATTGTTTTTTGGGACTTACAAATCGAATGTAGATAGATATTTTCAAAAGGAAAAAATTATTAGGATAGACAGGAAGGGAGGTTCGAAGCGGCAAAAATATAGAAATAAGAGTTGGAGCATTGAAATTAGTATTATTAGGTTTTAAGGTCCGATGAATCGATTTCGGATATTTTCGAAAGTGTAGAATTATTACGAGGGGCGGGCGCAAGGGCAAAAATAAAGAAATTCAGATAGTTTAGAGGAATATTAGATTATGACCCGGATTAGATTATGATTAGGGGATTGTTAGATGTTTTAGGTTTAAAAGCCCGAGAAAACGATTTCGGATATTTTTGAAAGTGTAAAATAATTAGGAGGGACGGGGACGGTGGGCGAATTAACACGCATGCCGTGCGCGTGTGTATACGCAGCCGCAGACAGTGGGGGCCCGGACCGATTATTCCACCGATGAGAGAAGAATAGTTTTGTATTTTACATTTATGTTTTCCCTTACGATAATATTCGCGCAGTGCACAATGGCTTGCTCTGCCGAAGGCAGTGGGGGCCCGGTGCGACATTTTGCCCGATCAGATTTTTTTTTTTCTCTTTTTTTCACATGATAAAAATTAATGCAATTTTGAGAATTTATTAATTATAGTGATTCATTTAAAAATAGTGACCAGCGAAGCGGGCGTAGCCTGCTAGTTTTTCATATTTTTACATTTTATTATTGTTAACAATTGTTCAATTATTTCAAGATAATAGTGAATTTAATTTTAAAATACAAATTACGAAGTGTTTCTTGTGTTTTTTTCAAATTGGTCTTATTGTGTATTTTGAAACATTTCTATATTCCTTTAAATGGAAAGCATAATTATTTGATTGAATAAAAATGTAAACGACTTAGTTTCAAAAGAGAACAAAAGAAATTCAAAATTCACAAAAATGAACGCAGCTTCAACTGAATACACCGAATTTTGCGTTTAAAATTCCTTCATTTAAATGATAATATTTTACTACAAAACACCTTATTCAGAAACTTAATTTGACCATAATAAATGGCACAAGTTTCCTTCTTTGAATAACTTGATACGCTTAAATTGAAAATAGAAATCAATCTCTGCGTTCCCATTGACGAATGAGAATTCTCTACAGAGAGAAGAGTTTCTAATCCGAGAACAAGATGTTGACATATTAACCCAAACTGACACGCTCGGTTAGAATTCCGATTCCAACAATGGAAATCGAAGTTAAGACACCAAAGATTTCTAGCTTTCGCTCCGATTGAAAGCACTCATTCCAATCGGAGAAGATCCCGCCTTTAATAACCTTTCTCCTCTTTTCCATACAACTGCAGAAACGAAGAACAAAAGACTGAATGCTGGCGCGGCCTTTTCGCCTCTCCCGGCGTTACATTGAAATCTATTCCGGCTAATGCATCAAATCTCGAGTCAAACAAATACACGCACGCTCGCTTGCCATCAGCTGCGAATGCTAAATGGAGGGCCAAAGTAATGAAAAGGGCCCCAGAAAAGGGAGGGCCATTCATTAGGATCCGCCGACAGGGCCCCCATTATAAATGACCCGGCGAGAAATAACTAATTAGGCACCTGTCAGAACTCCCCCACTAAAACAATGTTTTGAATGATGTGGACCGAGGCTGGCAGAACTTGTTTCGGTACCAATTTGCAAGAGAGCTTACTCTTGTTAACCGCTTTAATTGGAAACGTTTGCGAAGGGAAAAAGGTGGTGATGTATAGCATCAGGGAACTCGAGATTTTCTTATCGAAGGATATTTGTTTAGGCAAATCGAAGAACAGAATTTTTCTTATTAACGCTATTCAATAAAGAGTAGGGGAAGAGAAGTCGTTTGTAAATTAGCTTTTGCAAAAAGCAGCATTCAATGAATTACGGAGAAATGGCAGTAAAAACGCACTGGAGATAATGAATGCTAACATGTGGGTGTGACATAGAAATAACCTCTGTCAACATTTCAAATTATGTTATTTTGAACTTTCATCGAAATAAGAACAATCTATGCTATTGTTCGAGGACGGTCCACAAACCTGCATCAACTAACTTACCCGTTGAAAAAGCGACATTGATTGTAAAAAAAACGATATCATAAGAGATATTCGAAAATCAAACGTAATTAAATTACTCCACAAATTGCAGCATGTCGACCACAGATTAATTTCCCTCCATTGTGAAAAATTAATCTGAAAAATTGAAATAAGATATGACAACGGAATTAATATATTAAATCATTAACGCATAAAAATATATTATTTTATCTGCAATAAAATTTATTTGAAGTCTGAATAACATAACATCAAATATAGAAAAAAGAATTTCAACTGCCAGCAGATTCATGCAAGAGTATTGGCTGGACAACAGTTTTAAGATAATGTGCTCGATAAATGAAGGCATCTTGCTATGGTTTTCCATAACGGCTCAGATGTTCAGAAATTATATTGTAAGAACCAACCATGGACACGATGACATAATATTCCTTCTCTTAAAAATAGCAAATTTATTTAATTCTTTTACGATGTGAAATATGAATAAATGTATATATATATATATATATATATATATATATATAATAAAATATAACGGGACATAATTATGACTCATGGAAACATTGCGTGCTTTTTATCATACACTTAGCTTAACACAAACGTAATAAGAGAAAAAACTTCATTTGACTGATACAATGCCATTCAGCATACGGGACGTTTCAAAATATAGTTTATGGAGGTAAGAAATTTCATAAACAGCTTTATAGTTTTATTTTTAAAGAGAAAGTATTAAAATAAAAATGTTTTTTTATATAGCTTAAATGTTCTATACACATAATACAGGGTACTAAAATTTAGTTAAAAAAAAAAAAAAAAAAAAAAAAGAGAGTCTTCATAACACGACTGAAGATACACTTACAGCAATAGCACTTATATCCCAATTCAAAATACATCTGAATAATTTAGTGTGGTCCTGTAAATCAATCTTTAATACTAATTATAGAATATTCTAGACGAAATGTAATTTTGTGCATCTAAATGACGTACATGTTACTTTCGTTTCGCTTTATGCGGAATAAAAACTACAATATGTTTTAAAGAAATATCGCTCATAAATCGTAATTTATCCGAATTCTTTTATGAATTTATACAGAGAAACTAATTGTGCTATATGTTACCAATAAGAAACATGTAATGATGAATCCAAATAACGTATGTCAGTTTCAAGGCATTCAAATGATATTTTACGAATACATTACACTGCAAAAAAGAAAAAAACAATTCGAGCACTGATACCAATCCTGCTGATTCTTACGTAAAATGACCTCCTGAATCCGAATGTGACCCCCCCATTTTGACCCATCACCCACCATTTTCTCGGGACGTCACCTCCTCCCGCAATTTTTATCACTCTTCGGTAATTTTATGGCCAAGAATTTGATTTTGAGAATGGAAAATAATTATTTTAACTCTTAAAAATAAAAAATATATAATGTAGAATAAGTGATAATAATAAATGATTAATAAAATATAATAAATGTGCTTTTAATTTCAGTGGCAAATCCCCCCTAAAACTTCCCCTTGCTGCAAATGTTCATGTTATAGAATTTTTCATCTCTTTAGGCATTCAGAAGATATTTAACAGTTGAAATATTTCTTTTCTCCACTATAAATCAAATTAATAGCCATAAAATTACCGAAAACTCGTAAAAATGGGGGGGGGGCAAAAAACGGTGGGTGATAGGGCAAAATGGCTTTCATGTTTCGATTCAGGAGGTCATTTTATATAAGAATTTACAAAAATGGTGTTAAAGGATATTTTCATACCGAGCAAGTGATATTAGAACACAGGTATACAAATGAACTCGATTCCTATTTTTCAACTTTGAGATTTGTGATTATTTTTCTTATAAGCTACCGTATGACTTATTTTGCCTTTCTGAATTATCCAAAAAATTATATTAAAAAATATACACGTTGTAATATTTGCTAATGCATTGCTTTATCATTTTAATTGGTACTTTTCTTTTAGATAAATGCCAGTATGTATATATAGTATAATTTAATAAAGAATATGAATAAATATCATGAAGACTGTATACAGGATGATCGGAAAATATCTGGTCAAAATTTAAAGAGATGGAATATAAAAGAATTTAAAGTACAGTAGTTGTCCGAAAACACCACGTGAAGGTGGTACAGGGCGCTGTTTAGGGCAATTGAAACAAGCCAACAATGCAGGATTTTTTTTTTAATGATGTCAGATGGATATCTGCTAGTTCAGCATTCGTGAAACGCTGCATGCTGTATGAAATCATATTGCCGGCTTGTTTCGACTGCCCTATACAGCGCCCTCTTTCACCTTCACGCGGTATTTCCGTACATACATTGTAATGCAAATACCTTATATTCCTCCCCTCTAACTCCCTTTAAATTTTGGTCAGGCATTTTCTGATTACTCTGTATACAAGTGACAGGTGTTTGACGGGAAAAGAATTTTTATATTGCATATTTAGGAAGTAAAAGAAAAAAAGAGAGACGTAGAAAATCATGCTAATAATATAAAAATTTATGACCACAAGCATTAAATTAATATAACAATGGGTCATCTTTTACATAATAGACTAAAATGCCTTTAAATTTTAAAACATTTTCTACCTAAACTTTTCCCCATTTGACAAAGAGCGACCTACAAATGAAGAAATCGTAATTTAAGTTTCTTAATCCCTTTTCTTGCTGAGATACCTATCGAAGAGCGAGATGAGACGATGGAATGAATGAAGAGGCGTCTCTCACCCTATTAATGAAAGAATAGGGACGTCTACGATGGATGCAAATATTAAGAACGGAAATTTAGTGCAGAACTTAAGAGACTTCAATTGAATCTTTTCGCAATAAAAATCTTGGGATTCGAGCAAGAGACGTCGCCAATTTCCGTTCACTTTCTTCACTCCCCTGCTAAGGAGAATGCAGGACAATGCTGAAGGACAAGGACTTATCTTCTTGTTCCCTTTTCATTTCAATCATATTGGATTAAATGGATGAAAAATGAACTTAAAAAAGGAGCAACCTACGAGTGACGATACTCTAATATATGCTCAGGATTCTAAGTACGAAATTATCCCCAAGGCTTGAGATAGTGACATTCTGGCGCCCCATCATTTAAAATTATATTAATTACCGCAAATGACAATGGAATTGTCTAATAAATAATGATTTTTTTTTTTTTTTTTTTTATTCATGATTGTGGTAGGAATAAAATGGAATTTTCTGTTTTCTACTTAGGATATTTACAAAGTTTTCTTACGAATTCATTTCAATTTCGAATGTTAATATCAAATGAATAATGTTCATGTCATCTGTATTGTGTAAAAAAAAAAAAAAAAATCGTAATTTCAGTTAATTAAAAAATATCTCCTTTAACAACGTATTTTAGTAAAACCACATCCATCAATTTTAAGATAAAGAGGATCCGCATGTATAATCGATATATATATATAAATAATTTTAATTGGAATAAAGCTCAATATAAGAAAGATTTTTAATTTGTGTTTAACAAACAGATATAAAACTGAATGGATAGTTGCAACATATTTAAAGCACAGACATCCGTTCATAATGTAACAAATTAAGGAAAAAAAAAAAAAACTATCGAACAACATAGAGTTAGTTTCACAATATTTTGTTTTTGTGATACTCTTACCTGTATCATTAAATCATAAAAAAAAAAAAAAAAATCTGATGTGGGCACCATATAACTTCCTTATACACTTTTAGAAATATACATAATGTTAAAAAACATTGTCATTGGACCCGAAACAGTTGGCTAAAAATATTTAAAAAAATGAATTATCACCTTGTTCTGAGCTTTTCTGAAAGTTAGTTAAAAACCGATGCAAGATTTGTACTGGTAACGCTGACGAAGAGAGCAGGGACCCGAAAAAATTGGCTAAAATTATTTAAAAAAGGCATTTTCACCGTGTTCTGAACTATTCTGAAAGTTTCAAATGTCTAGCTAGTCGGGAAGTTAGTTAAACAAATTTTCTGTTGAACCATATAAACGCTGTCGAAGGCAGCAGTCACATGAAACAATTGGGTAAAAATATTTTAAAAAATGCATTGTCACCGTGTTCTGAGTTTTTCCAGAAGTTTTAAATGTCTAGCTAGCCGGGAAGTTAGTTAAAAATAGATTGCCAGATTTGTACTGGTAACGCTGCCGAAGACAGCAGGGACCCTAAACAGTTGACTAAAAGTATTAAAAAAATGCATTTTCACCGTGTTCTGATCTAGTCTGAAAGTTTCAAATGTCTAGCTAGTCGAGAAGTTAGTTAAATAAATTTTCTGTTGAATCACATAAACGCTGCTGAAGGCAGCAGGTATTAGAAACAGTTGGCTAAAAATATTTTTAAAATGCATTGTCAACGTGTTCTGAACTTTTCTGAAAGTTTCAAATGTCTAGCTAGTCGGGAAGTCAGTTAAATTGCAAGATTTGTCCAAACCGTTTTTGAGTTACTACCGTTTTTTGATACATTTTGGCCATTATGAACCTAATTTTCCTAAATATCTCCAAAACGGAAAATCATACGAAGTCCAAAAAGGGAGGTGCACAACTAGATGTTATAACAAACCTATGTACCAATTCGCAACTTTCTACGTCCAACCGTTTTTGAGTTATGCGACATACTCACACACACACACAGACACACATACATACAGACGTCACGAAAAATCGTGTAAAGTCCCTTATATCTCTAAAACGAGAGCTCGTGTTAAGACGACACTTGCAGGTGTACAACTAGACATCATGACAGTAACACGTATAAATTGGCAACATTCAGCGATGATTCGTTTTCGAGCAATGTGAAATGCAAAATGCATTTCGCAAATCGGGATTACTATACTTCCTTATACTTTGTATAAGGAAGTAGAAAAAAAAAAAAAAAAAACATGAAATTTTTTACACTTTTGAAACAAATCGATTTGAAAAGCAAGAACGAGATTCGTAAAAATATTCAGAGAGAAGTGGGGTAAGTGTATCACATATCTGGCATAGTTTGAATTTCATCTCATTTTGCTTAATAATTATAATATCGTAGTTATAATTTTGATATTTTTGTGCATAAAATGCAACTAATTGGCTTCTAAAAAAATATGGGTTCCTCATAATTAAATTATACCACTAACAACAACAATAATGAAAATTCTGTGTTTTGCGGTTACACTTGTACCACGGTTTAAGGTAAGTGTAAAAATGTTTAACTAATTTCAGAAATGATTACTAGGCACACAGTTGACCATAAATATGTAAAGAGAGAGAAAGGAAAAAGCATTTTCAATTTTCGAGAATATGTTTATTTGATTCTCTATATATTAACTTAGTTAAAATCAAATAATAATTTTTCTAATAAATAAATAACATGTAAATAAACTATAAATTGACAAAAACTCGCAGCAGTTGCTCAGCTTAAAATAATAGCAAGGCCTTTCATGAGACTAAAAAATTTAGGCACGAATACATCAGCAAGCTGCACTCGCGTCTGCTACGAAATTGAAAGTGACTTCTACCTATGGCTTTATTTAAAACATCACTTGTTAAATTTCGGTGTAGTGCTGCCATCTACCAAATATAGATGAAATAAAAGTTAAACATTGTTTAAAACAAAGAAAAGATATTGAAAAACTGTTGCATAAAAATATGTTAAAAGTTTGGTTTCAGTGCGAAACCAATGAAGGTTATAGAGTCAAAATATGTAAGTGCGAGAGTCCAGATTGTGAAAATGCTCACGAATCTGATACTTTTTAAATTAAATAAATAATAAAAAAAAAAACCTCAGCTTGTTTAGAGTTGCGAATTTCCTGTATACCTTTGCGAGCACTTCACAAAATTTGCAAAAAAAATCAATATGGGTTGAATAACTAAAACCTATTACAGAATAAAGTTGTTACACTATGCTTTTGGTCGGTATACATCTATGGATTCTAATATTTAATCAAAAAATTTTATTTTCATTGTTATATGATTTTATATGTAAAATATTAAATAGGGAAAAGTACACGAAAATCAGATGTAGTCATCGATATAAAACTTTGGCAAAGGAAGTTTATTGGGGGAATTGGGCATAATTTAGGTTTAGGGAGAATCGTAGCTGTTTGAAATTTAAACATGTGTGATATTTTTAATTTTGTGGCCACTATTAAATGTTTCTGCAGTAGACCAACCACAGCGACTCGTTTTTTTTTTTTTTTTTTTTTTTTTAAAACACTATTTTTAATGAATTTAAGATCAAAAACCTCTCAGAAAACCTAAAAGTGATCAGGATATTACGTTAGACTGCCAATATATATATATAAGTAATGCAGTTGAAGCGCTTGGAACAAGTGCAAATGTCCTGGCTACACTT
Organism: Salticus scenicus; assembly: GCA_963930645.1. Lineage (NCBI taxonomy): Eukaryota > Metazoa > Arthropoda > Arachnida > Araneae > Salticidae > Salticus > Salticus scenicus. The sequence goes on from OZ005654.1 coordinate 124,249,753, forward strand.
GCTCGATACACAAAATCTTGGGGTAAATGTAACCCCGGGTGACAAAATCAAAAGCTTAAGAAATAGCACAAAATATAGTACTTATCGAAACACATGAAAATTTAGATCCATTAACTGATCACGCCTTATTTATATAAAGCTATGAAACTTCCTAGATAGATTCAATGAACTATTTTAAAATTTTAACATAATTATTCTGTATTCGCCTTAAAATTAAAATTGAATGCATGTCAAATTTTATCCTCTTCAAAATACCTTTGAGATCCAAGTAAATCGAAGTACAATATATATTTCCCCCCCCCCCCCAAATATTAGTGTTTTTTTTTAACAGATACCATTTTTTTTTTTTTTTTTTTTTTTTTTTGTCTCGAGAATCAATAAACTATAAATTTTGTAGTACAGTATATCCATCAGAACGAATGATGAAGTCACAGACGCTGAAGAATAACTGAAAAATTATCAAAAAATATCTACTTATTAAGAGCGGATATAATCTCGCAGCATGTTATTCTATAGGAAAATTTGTTTCCTTAATTACTCATTACCTAATGTAATTTTTTTAAGTTCCGTTTTCATATAAAAAAAGAAAAGAAAAAGAGAAATACACTTAGTGAAAATTCGCATTTTTGAACTGAAAATCCAATCTATATATATATATTTAAAAAAAAAAAAAAAAAAAAAAAATCAATTTTTCAAAAATGAACACTAATTTAACGGTTATGAATTTTTTGGATGTGAAAACGGAATTTAAAAAAGAAAGAAAGAAAAAAATGTTTTTTTAACATGTTAATTTTGAGTTAAAAAATGCGAATATCCACCAAGTGCTTTTTCTTATTTTTTTAGCCGCAAAATGAAATACTAAAAATTTAAAAAATCAAATTTTGGAAAATAAGTACTAATTTAATGATTATGAATTTTCTGAGTGTGTAAACTTAATTGAAAATAATAATTATAATTCATCAGGTAGTAAATAATTATCGAAAGAAATTTCCCCATAGAATAACATGGACCACGGCTGTCAGCAAGATTATTGTCTGCTCTTAAGGCTTCGCATTCTTTCTTACAATTTCCGTGTATCCAGTCACCAAATCCCGCATAATCCTATAGAGAAATTTGTTTACAGATTTAATTTGACTTTCACATTTGGATAATTCACATCTGTTAAATTAGTATTAGTTTTCTAAAAATTGATTTTTTTTACTTTTAAATTTTGAGTTTTAAAATGTAAAAAAAAAAAAAAATAAAATAAAATAAATAAATAACTGCATTTTTCTCATTGTTAGCTGTAAAATGAAATGTAAAATATTAATTCTTGGAAAACAAGTACTAATTGAACTGTTATGAATTTTCAGAATATGAAAAAAGAATTTAAAAAAAATTACATTAAATAATGAGTAATTCTATAAACACATTTCTCCATAGAGTTACATGGGATTTGGTGAATGGAGACGGAAAAATTGTAGGAAGGACAGAGGAATTTTAGTACAAGCTCTTGCATATGTTTTCCTTTCTTTCTTTTCTTCCTTTTTTTTTTTTTTTTTTTTTGTAGAAAAAGTTGCGATGGCTGTGCTAAGATTTTTACTTCCTTATACAAAGTATAAGGAAGTATAGTAATCCCGATTTGCGAAATGGATTTTGCATTTTACATTGCTCGAAAACGAATGATCGCTGAATGTTGCCAATTTATACGTGTGACTGTCACGATTTCTAGTTGTACACCTGCAAGTGTCGTCTTAACACGAGCTCTCGTTTTAGAGATATAAGGGACTTTACACGATTTTTCGTGACGTCTGTATGTATGTGTGTCTGTGTGTGAGTATGTCGCATAACTCAAAAACGGTTGGACGTAGAAAGTTGCGAATTGGTACATAGATTTGTTATAACATCTAGTTGTGCACCACCCTTTTTGGACTTTGTATGATTTTCCATTTTGGAGATATTTAGGAAAATTAGGTTCATAATGGCCAAAATGCATAAAAAAACGGCAATAACTCAAAAACGGTTTGAACAAATCTTGCAATTTAACTGACTTCCCGACTAGCAATTTAACTGACTTCCCGACATTTGAAACTTTCAGAAAAGTTCAGAACACGTTGACAATGCATTTTTTAAAATATTTTTAGCCAACTGTTTCTAATACCTGCTGCCTTCAGCAGCGTTTATGTGATTCAACAAAAAATTTATTTAACTAACTTCTCTACTAGCTAGACATTTGAAACTTTCAGACTAGATTAGAACACGGTGAAAATGCATTTTTTTAATACTTTTAGCCAACTGTTTAGGGTCCCTGCTGTCTTCGGCAGCGTTACCAGTACAAATCTTGCAATCGATTTTTAACTAACTTCCCGACTAGCTAGACATTTAAAACTTCTGGAAAAACTCAGAACACGGTGACAATGCATTTTTTAAATATTTTTAGCCAATTGTTTCAGGTGACTGCTGCCTTCGACAGCGTTTATATGGTTCAACCGAAAATTTATTTAACTAACTTCCCGACTAGCTAGACATTTGAAACTTTCAGAATAGTTCAGAACACGGTGAAAATGCATTTTTTAAATACTTTTAGCCAATTTTTTCGGGTCCCTGCTGCCTTCGTCAGCGTTACCAGTACAAATCTTGCATCGGTTTTTAACTAACTTTCAGAAAAGCTCAGAACACGGTGATAATTCATTTTTTTTAAAATATTTTTAGGCAACAGTTTCGGGTTCAATGACAATGTTTTTTAAAATTTTGTATAATTTTAAACGTGTATAAGGAAGTCATATGTGGTGCCCACATCAGATTTTTTGAAATAGGTTGCAGCTCAACATCATTTGATGAAACACAAGTTGCTGATTTTGTACCAGCTGCAAGTAATTTATTTGCCACATATAATCAAGTAAAGTTTAAAATATGCAAAATTTAAAATGTATATTTACTTTAAAGATATTTTCTATATAAATATTGTTTCGTAGGTTTTCTTTTTTTTTTTTTTCCATATCAGAGTTCAATATCAAACAGAGTTCAATATCCACATCGAGTTCAATATCAAACAAATGTTCATTTGCTATTAAATTTTTGGCTTCTGATACAGTTAGTTACCTTTTTAAAATATTATAAGTATATAAATTGGCTTCCAAAAGTTAAGGTACAATATATTTTCTCGTTCTCTTCTTTTGCATCTAGTAGTTTTAAAACAAATGAGCATATGAATATAAAATTATCATTAATTAAATTTTATATAACATTAAAATAAATAATAATTTTTAAACTGATATTAATTAAAATTTTCTGAAAAGTAAGCTTTGGAAGGAATTATTTTTTATTATTATTATTACTATTTGTAAATTTTAGAAAACACTAAATGAGAAATTGTGCTAAGGATGCATTACAGACAGATGAAGATGCATATGCATTTAAATGTTTGATTAAAATTAGATTTTTCTTCTGTTTTTCTGCTTTTTTTTCTATGTGAATAACTTTTATAAATATATTCATACGAACATTTTAATATTGGATAGGGTGTTCATTTTAAAATTATTTATTGACATTTTTATCATTTTGACGATGCTCAAAGTTTACAAATTAATAATTATATTTTTCCAAAAAGTCCTTTATGGAAGAAAAATCCAATTTTAATTTAACATATAGAGGCACGTGTTAAACCTTTATTTATGCGTAATGCACATTTGATACCCTTTCTCATTCAGTTTTTCTTTTTTTAAATTGTTAAAAAAAAAAAAAAAAAAAAAAAAAAAAAAAAAATATTTCTACCAATGCTCACAATTCAGAAAAATTGAAGCTATAATATCAGTTTTATATTACAATTTAATAAAATTCAGTTAATGATTTGTTAACAAATATGCCATCCAAATTTTATATTCATATGTTCATTGGTTTCAAAATTATGTACAAAAGAAGAAAATGAGAAAACAGATTGTACCTTAACTTTTAGAGGCTCATGTATAGCAACTATCTATATAATATTTCTCTAACGTGGACCAGTTTCAATTATTTTTTGTTGAAACGATACGATACGCGAGGATAAAAAAATATTTATACATGAACAATATTTAAGCACGCGGACTTAACTAAATGGACTAATAAGAAAAAATGACGACATTTTTCTAATGAGATTATTTTACGAAAAAAATGTATTTTTAACAGTTGTTTCTTCAGAATAATCCTTGCAAACATCATTTTAAACCTAGCATATATGTTAGGTTCATTTATGTTTGTGCATTCCTGTATATATTTTAAAGATATATACAGAATATGAACTTTTGTGTCATAAATTGACTAAAATACACAATCATACCGTGGCAGTCCTACATTAAAATTGTACTGCCTGTGGAAGTATGAAAACTGGGTCGTGAAACATGAATTTTATTTGAAAACCTTTCTTTGAATAATTTTGGTTTCATTATTGTACAATATTAATTCGGTTTTATTAATAATTTGGCTTCTGGTAAATTAAAATTTTAATTAGGTGGTGAAATTGGTATAACATTTATGAGTTCCAAATTTTAAAGGTAAATAAGAAAAGAAATAAACTGCGAATATTTCGCACGGGTTTGCTAGTATTTATTTATTACTTTTGCGTCACTTTAATTACTATATGATTAAAAAAAAAAAAGGACTAAAGCAAAGAAAAAGTTTATTTTCTGGTTGTCCTTTAAGTCAATAAACATTAACCCTTCCCTAACAATACAAGATGAAATAAGACCCAACATCTATTTTAATGGATGTTTTTAAAAACAAGCTGGGCCAACAAATGTTTCATCTTTTACTTTAATATTTATATTTAAAGATAAAAATGATTTTTATATCAGGCGAACGTACCTGCACTCATTATCTTCCTGAATTTGGAAAGAAATTTCAAAAAGTAACAAATAATGGAATTTATAAACAATAAAAATTAATTTTTGAAGATAATTGATTAATTGTTCCTTCAAAATAAGAAAATTAAACACACACCAAGTTCTTCTGCACTTTTCTTTGAGCAAAATCATCATCGCTTTGCCAAAAGTTCATGCTTTTCTTTTAAATTTAAAATCTTTTCGTTTAAACCTCTTGCTTCTTATTTACTTCTAAAAAAGTATTAGATATTGTCTTTTAATAATTAATTATTAACCAGTGAATTTATTAAGCTGCGAGTACTGTATATCAAAACTTATCAAAAGAATGCCATATTACAACTTTATTGACATATTTTGCCTCATGTGAAAAAATTATCAGCTGTTATCAGTTTTGGAACAATGATTTACAAAACATCACAATGTCAAGTCAGTTTTACAGGGCATTTCAAAATGGACAATCCCAACTTTGAAATGACAATTTTGAAACAGTGATAGATAGAACTATGAAAGAAATGAATAGGGTGATCTGAAATTTAAATACACCAATTTTCAAAATTAGTTATAGGACTTGCTTATAGAAGGCACTGCAAGCGCAATGAATTTTTCGTAATGTACAAAATGCTAAATCTTCTGTCTGCTCTACTACCGAAACGTGAAAGGAAGTTGTATTAGAGAAATTAGTATAGGAAATTCAGTGAAGTCAAATGCTACAAATATTGCGATCAATCTTTGGACAATTCTGCTGCTGAAATAAAGAAGCACATGAGCATGCAAAAGCACATGAGTGTGCCAAATAATCACATCATTTATCTTTCTGTTCATTATTGTTTCAAAGTTATGTCATTTCAAAGTTGGGATATCATTTTTTAAACACCCTGTAGCTAATGAAATGTAACATAACAGGAGAAGGAACAATTGAAACATCCATTTTAACATTAATGGTCTGCATATCTCCCTATTTTGAACAGTAAGTTTCACCATTTGACATTCCTTTAAAACACTACACATGTTAAGATAATTTCCTTTTATCTTCAGAGGAACACTCTACAGCGTGACTTAATTTTTTTAATGCTGCTGTAGGAGCAGCATTAATCTGCTAAGGGTTAACAGGGTGGCTAGCATTTAAACCTTTTCAAATTCCCTGACTTTTCCCTGACTATTTTTGGAGATTTTCCTCCATTTTTCCCCTGACTCTCACGTTTATTTTCGATGAAAATTTCATGACACTAGCAAAAAATTTAGTGATTTAAAATATCATTAATAATTTAATGATTAATATAGCTTATTTTCACAAAATTTGTTAAAATTCCCTGATTTAAAGGAAATTCCCTGACTATTCCCCAGTGTTGGGGACTTTTTTATTCAACATCCACCATTAATTTTTTATTGCAACAGGTGCCTAATCACATCGACGATTAATCGTCTATTATGTATGTCAAATTTTACTTCTCAAAATTATTGGTGGTAGTTGAATAAAAATGTCCCCAAGTCTGGCAACACTGCTATTCCCTGACTTTTCCAGATTTTCTAAATTCCCTGACTTTTCCCTGATTCTTTGATTTTCCCTGACTGCTAGCCATCCTGGTTAACAAATGCCAGGTCTTATGAGGATCTATTAATCGCTAGTCAGTAGTTTATCTATCATTCACTATAAAAAATTTATGATTTTAAAAAGTGTGTGTGTTTTATTAGCATACTAATCGCAAAAGAAAAGAAAACATACATAAATAAACTTTTAATGTTTTATTTTCAATCCACTACAGAACAATCACTATGATATACAAGAGTTTAACATTAAAACAAATGACAAAATAATACAATAATATCAACTTTTAAAGGAATGTTTTTCTCGCAGATCTCGCAATATTTAGACTGCCTCATTAGAACAAATAACAATAGCTCTATGATATCACTATTTCTTTGAATACAATAATTTTTAAGTTTGAATTGTAACAAATTTCACACTCGGTCAAATATTTTATAATGTTAACTCTAGAATATGAATAAAGTAAGTTTTGGAAAAACAACTAAAATATTTAGTTATGAGCTACCATATTCTTTATTTATTTATATATACAGCAGAGCGCCGATTATCCGGATCGGTCGGGACCGAGGCCGATCCGGTGAACGAAAAGTTCGAATAATTGAACAATTTATAAAACGGCCAAGTCAATATTTTTTAGGTAACTTCCCTTCACACTTTTTTCCAAACTTAGGACTGGCAATTGTAGTAGTGCCTATTTAGCATATTACAAATGGCGTGTTTAGAAGTTAATTTTTAACTTTTTAAAATTTTATTTTCAAGCCAAATTTTATTGCCAGTCAAAAGAAAATGAATCAGGAAACGCATTCCTACCCTCTCTAATTCTTAAAAAAAGAAAAATCCTAATCTTTCCATTCAGCCCTTTCCACTCTCTGCCCTCACTGAAACTGGGCGGAAGAAAGCGAGTGGAGGGGGCGGGGGACAAAAGGAGCGATTTTGACCATCTTCAGAGAATCTAAAGATAAAATCTGCTTTTCGTGGGATTATTATTATTCTTTTGGTGGGGAAGGGGGGAGAAGACTGGAAAAAAAAATGTTCTTTGATCAATTCGGTTAATGGGACATTCCGGTTAATTGGCGTCCGGATAATCGGCGCTCTACTGTATGTATATTTTTTAAATATTCTACATCATATCACGCTTTTTTTCCCCAGCAGCATGATATAACAAGGGGTTACTGAACTAGTCATAGGCTCACAGGCAATTAAAACAATTTAACATATCATAATGTCTTTAAAAGCAAACCAAAATCTATGCACACTTCTACATTTACAATATATCGCAGAACTCACTCAGAAATTGAATAAATTCATACAAAAATATATTATGAAGGTAATTGAAATACATAAGATTAATACTTGAAACATACCCATAATACTTGAAATCGCAGAATATCACAGTTTTAGTGTGCAAAACAGAGAAGGAAACATTTTTCTAAAGCCAAAACCTTATGACAAAATATAGTTTATCAAAAACAGCAAGTTTAAACATAATTACACTTTTCTACAGTAATAAAATTTTTATTAGCTTTTTCTCCTTTTTTAACACATTTTTATTAGCTTCACCTGTATGTAACTATGTAATGAAGGCTTGCAGCTCAGTTTTCAGCCATTTCTAGAGATCCGATAATTAATACAATATTGATAATAATACAAGTATTTCATGATTGTGACTTAGTGTGCATGTATTTTAAGTTCATATTTTAAGTTAAGTATGAAATGTATTGTGAACTCAAATGAAAATAAAATTATTACTTGTAAAAATAATTAAATAAAGAATGAAAAAAAAAAATTAAAATTAATTAAAATAAGTAAGAGAAACAAAAGAGAAAAAATTAGCTAAATAAATTTTCCATTTCAGCTTTGAATTCAGCCATTGAATTTTGCTTTTGATAAAGTGTGATTTTTTTTTTTTTTTTTTTTTTCAAACTTCACGAAGAAAAAGATATATTTTCAACACATAAAAATTATGAAATTAACTTCATATATATATATATATATTGTTTGTTAAAGAAGTTTTATTTCTTCTATTTTATTCCAACTGGCTATTTAAACTTTTATTGTTTATAAAAAAAAGTCTAAATCATGCTTCCAAATAAAATCGCAAAGTATAATTGTCTCAGAACTGTCTAAAACACAGGGATGGTAATTTGGCACAGAACTCATACCACTATTTACTAAAATAAATCTTTTCTTATTTAATTTAAAATTTATTAAGATGAAAATATTTCTTCAGAAATAGTGATATGAAATCTGCACCAAATCCCATCCCTACTAAAACACCATAATCTTATAAAATCAATGCATATCTTTTTTCTAAAACTATCACATCACAATAGCCAACTTTTTGTTTGACATTTCACGACATTTATTTGAACTCTAAAAAAATTTTTTTTAATAGAGACTGTTGTGTTAGCTAGAGTTAAAAATTTTTTTATTAAATTAATAGTTTAGATAAAAAATTGAAACAAAAGTCTTAAAACAAATTTACAATTTAATGCAACATTTATGAATGTCACATTTAAAATGCAAAAGAAAGGCAAAAACTCACTTAATGGAATTCAAAATGATTTCTTAAGAACTATTAAGTCCCAATTAAAAAAATTCTGGTGAGTACACATCAAGTTTACTCACAAGCAGATTTTTGGACAGACAGTCTTCCAAAATTCAGGATTTTGTTACCTTCAATAAAATTTCATGATCTAGAATAACGTTTACTAGAAATAAATAGAAATAATAAAGAATCTGTTGGGGAATAGAAAAGAAAGACAAAAAAGTAAAAGTATTTAGGTTTTGTTTATTTATTCCTTTTCATTTTTCTAATATTTTAGGTCTACGTAGAGAAAAACTCCGCAAGGGTGAAACTACCCAACATATAAAAACCCTGAAAAATGCTACTTACATGCAGATATGGATATTTATTATTGATATATAATATGGCTACTTATAATAAGTAATATATTAAAGATTTCTTAATATATTATAAGACAAAATAAACATTCAAAAAAAAAAAAAAAAAAAAAAAATCCTACAAAAACAAATAAATTTAACATGAAATTCAAAGACAGCAAAATTTTCAAAAACCCTGAATTCAAGGGTAGCCCCTGAAAAGTTTCACTCCTAGCTCCGGCTCTATGGAGGTCTTTCTAATGGGTCCTACCCCGTATTCATGTGAGCTTCTGAGAAAACCATGGAAAACTCAGAATGTCTAGGCCGATGAGGGCGACCTGGTTTGAATCTGGTATCTTTTGTCAATCAGCTTAGAGAATAGAGCTCTCAGTCAGTAGTGGGGCTAATTTACTAAGAAAACATACATATCTTGATAATTTTGATACGTACATGAATTCCTATTAAAAATTGTTGCTACAGTGATAAAAGATATGTGTTATTATTTATTTTAAATAATTTTATTACATGAGATATGGAACTATATGTAATTCAGTTTTTAACATGTTTTTTAAGTCTCCCTTCTCCCACAAAGCCAAGTGCTAAAAATGCAACCCTCTGTTATTTTCGTTCATGAACTTTGTAAGGTATTCTTTTGCCGAGGGTGTGATATTAAATTTTAAAAATACCTAAAGCAAAAATTTAACTGTTTGAAATTTAATTTTTATTTTATTTAATTTTTTTTTTCAATGTAAATGGTCTTAAAATTCGCCTAATGGGTAATCTGAATAAGACTTTTTCTCTGAAAATAAGGTGATTTAACTTCTAGATAGTCTATTTATATGGGGAAAAAACAAACGACATTTAATAGGAATAAAGCTTGACGATGATAACTTATTAGAGGAAAATATCCAGATTTTCGGCATCATACTGAATCAAGTTTACAGGGTAGCTGTGATTTTCATCTTTTCTTCAGTACACAGGGATTTTAATGATGGGCAAGAACACGTAAGTGAATATATAATGATTATTAATGAATATACAGCCTATTCACTTAGGTTAAAACAATAATATCCTAAATGGCAGTTTAGTATTTAAAAACAAATCCTACCTTTCTAATCTTTTCCCTTCAGAATATGCACTCTTGGTGTATAAAATACTCTACACAAGTCAACAATTTTACCAATGATTTAAGTCTTCTGTTTTCTTTAACTTTGTCATCGTGTCATAAATAAAAACAAAATGAAATACAAACAGTAATTTTCCCCCCTAAAACAGCTTATTGTTTGAGTTTCATCTAAACATTGTGCAAGAGCTGTTTCATTAATTGTATTTTTTTTACCCTTTTTCCTCAATCAAGGGAAAGAAGCATCATAAAACTAATAAAAACCTTATACAGGTCTGCAAGAAAAAACTTCAAAATATTTTTTTACGGTATTTTATATATTTTAACTCATTAAAACTGGGAAAAAAAAAAAAATCCATCGCAATTTTTTTTTTTTTTTTGCCAAAGTCTGTATTTTTAGTTTTATTTTGCATAAAAACATGAAATCTAGTATAATACTGTTAATTCAGAAAGCCATATTCTATAGAGTAAGAAATAACTAAAACAATATTTAAGAGAATGAATCTAAAAAATAATGCAAAATGGAAAATAGGAGGGATGGGAAGAAGGGGTGTCAGTGGAAGGGGGTGAAAGCGAAAAAGTGTTTGAAGTAACATAAAAAAAGGACAGAAGTTTTCTCAGTCAAGAAAGAGTGAACACATAATATGTTAAATATATTATGAAGGAATTGTTTGTTTAATTATGAGAACGTATATGTTTAGTTTCATGTAATAAAATCAGTGACTTTTTTTTTTTTTAACTGTAAATCCATACTATTTTCGGAAAAAAAAAAAAAAATTGATGAACAGAAACGGAGGTCATTATTCGATTCTGCAATCGCATGAACAAAATTTATCAAAAAAAAAAAAAAAAAAAAATCATGTAGGGTAAGTGCACCAGTGATTGACACTTTTAGAGCAATCTCTGATGTTTATAATGTTCTAGTCATCAGAAAATATTTTTAGAAATCTTAAGTTAGTTCATATGGTATGAAAGACATTCAGAACCATGTTAAAATATATACATTTAATAACAATTATTATTATTTTTTTTATGAATTTTTATTTGACATCCACTTAATGTTCCGTAAATGACACTGCCAGTTTTTCGTTTTATCAGTAATTGGCCCCCTATGTTCCCGTGTTTGGGACTGCTAGTTATTCATTTTACCAGTTATTAGCACACCCTATGCTCCAGTGTTTGACATAAAATGTTAAAATTCTTATATGTAAAATATATGATTTTATTATTTTTCTTATTTATTAATTATTTCGGGATAGATGTCAATTACTGGAGCATGCCAATCACTGGAGCGCCTACCCTAGTTGATTTTTTTTTTTTTTTTTTTTTTTTTTTTTTTCCCCAGACCTGTGTGATTTTTCAGGGAAAAATTATTATTTTTTTCAAGAATAAAATATCATGATCCAAAAAGTCCACTAATTACGTAAACGAGGACAAATGAAAAGCTGTAAAATGTAATGATTTCATGGTCAAAGCTCTAGCACAAGTTCTTTTAATGGACGGCGTCGTGAAGCGAAGAAAACCGCTCTAATCACACTTATTGGAGCAAATGTTGGTCAAGAAGGATTCTTCTGTTGTATTTTGTATCGATGAACTCGTATATTGAGCTGAAACTCATCCACGATGTCATGTCGTGTCGTTGTGTACCTGGAAAGAAAAAATTTAAAGTCAATGCACTAAATTTATTAGATCGTTTATCTACCAGTCTTATAAAAATATTTGTTTGGAAGAAAATGAAATAGATTTTGGTAATTCTATCAAGATTTAACCCTTTAGAGTTCACTTTTTTTTTTTTTTTAATTGCTAAATTAATTTTAAAATCGGCTATTAGACATAGCTGATCATAAATATGTACTAAAAAAAATGTATTTTTAATTTGAGAAATATTTGGTTTAAAACGTCTCTATGTTAGTATGAATAAATTCAAATAAGAATTAATTTAATAAATAAATAAATACGTAAGTAAATACTATATATTACCCCAAGCAACAGTTGTTACACTTTAAAATAACAGCATGGTCGTTTATCTGTAAAAATAAATAAAAATAGGCATTGCTGCATCAAAGCAGCAAGGTGCATTCGATCGTACAAATAAATTTAAAGTGACTTCTGCAATTGTTTTTCTTTGGAATAACATTTGCTAAATTTCGAAGAAGTGCTGCTGTCTCATGAACAGCGAAGAAACAAGTTTTAAAAATCGATTACAACAAGGGAAAAATGTTAAAAATTGTAGCATAAAAAAAATTTAAATGTTTGGTTTGATTGCAAAGCCAATAAATGTTAAACAGTTAAGGAAAAACAATCGGACACTCTCAAAATATGAGATCATTAAACGTTAATTAAGAGTAATTTTTAAATTTTTCACAGCTAAATCCTTTTTTTTCCTTTACAGTATAATATATAAGCCAAATAATAATAATAATAATAATAATAATAATACACAGTAATTGACAGATAGTAACTATTCTTAAAAATTAATAATTATAGCACGCACTTAGTTAATCTGTATGCTACAGACTTTGGACATTTCTTAATGCTTGGTTATTACTCTTATAAATATTTATTTTTAATTTCATAATGATACATAAAAAAAAAAAAAAAAAAAAAATCTAATTGTGTACAATTAGGCAAAATTTTGACTTAAGCTGCCATAATAAAAATTGTGAAAAAATGGGATGGCAACGTTATCTGCTGGACGATTTTCACCAAAAGTTAAAAAGCACAAACATAAGTGAATGTCCAACCAAATATATTAAATTTCGTGCATTGGTTCGTGAGATACAGTGTCCACAAAATTTTGGATATACACATGCAGACAGACATTTTTCCAAAAATAGTCAAATCATGTTTAGAACATCTCAAAACATGCAAACCAATTGAAAACCGGAGGTCGAAAATTTTCACGTATTCAGTACTTTTTTTCTCATGTATACAGAAGAAAAGAAGAAGAAAAAAAAAAAAACAATCAGAATTAGATTTATTTATTATTAAGGCTTAAGTTATGATGTGTGTCTTCAGTGCCTGCTTTTTAAGAACTGCCCAGTTACATTTCATGTCATTGAAAAATGTTACTTCATTGGGTCACTATATATTTAAATTCATACATTGGGATTACATACATTAAACATTTGCTTAAAAGAACAAAGCAGAAAGTGCGATGTGCGATAGACAAAGCATAAACAATTAAAATAATCTATTGAATTTTGTAGTTTTTAAATTTCCTTAGTTTTTCGCAAATATTGGGATTGCACTGATTTTTCTTTAAAGCGTCTATTTTCGTCAATCTGCAATAAAAATGTCGTCCACCTCTATTTTTTTTTTTTTTTTTCTTTTTCCTTTATTGATTGATTGATTGATTGATTATTATTTTTTATTTTTTTGGTGGGGGGGGGGGGGAACTTTCGGAAAAAGGTCTTTAATGAACAACGTTTATTACTTAGATAAAAACCAAGGGTAAAGAGTTGTAGTGAATTAAAAATCGAATCGAAAATTGACATCCCCGGAAAAATCGTTTTCGCTGATAGTCCGCTTTTTGAAAGAAAAACATTATGAAAAAGAAAATGTCTTTACTCTATATCGGTGTAAATTAAGAAATACTTAGGGGTTTGTGATTAAAAACCATGTTAAAGAAAGGAAATGGCTTCAACCCTTGAACTATTTTGATGAAAACCAAGGTAGAAGGGTTTTGGATAAGTAGAAATTGATGCGCCAAATAGTTATTTCCAGAAAAAATAATTTTCTCTAGTAACAGGGAAAAATGAGTAAAAGCGAACGTCTTTGACCCTTTCGTAGAAAGCTTTTTAGCAAAAGTCGGCCGAGTCTTATTAACAGTAAAAGAGGCCTCTGGCTTTAAATTAAAATTAGTACCAGTTTTGCAAACACGTAGGAATTCTGAAAAAAGAAAGAGAGAGAGAGAAAAAAAAAAAAAAAAAAAAAAAAACAAGAAAACTGGTGTGTAATTTTCTTTTAGAATGTATTTCTAAACTTTTCACATAAAAAAAAAAAAAAAAAAAAATTCAAACTATCATAATATTTTCTTCCACGCAATTTTGGTGCTACCTAGTTTATCCAGGATTAAAACATTTCACTGGATGACTTGTGAAGATAAACAATAGAAGACATTCTACTTGTGCTGCAATAAATTGAACGAGTATTATCTTTAAAGTTTTGATTAATAATTGTTTCTAAAAACACACTTTTACGCAGTTTCGGAAAGAGATGGATCATTATTTCCAAGGCGGCCGAAACGACGATTTATCAGATGAATACATCTGTCGCCAAAGGCACGGACGACTTAATTTCCCCCAAGTTTTAAAAATACGGAGTCAATTTTCTTTTAAAAATGGTAAAAACTTTGCCCATGCATAAAGACAAAATATTAAGGAAGGCACAAGATAAATGGCCAGCCTCAAAAAAAGCACTTCCGAAAAATTTCACGGACAAACTGTAAACATAAACTCGGCAAATAAATAAACAACTGTATTAAGAGAGAGCTTGATCGGCCGCTGTGTACATTCCAGAGAAAATAAAGAGAACGCCGGGAAACTTAATCTAAAACTTATTAACTTTACATTCCACATGATGTAACAACAATAACGGGGGTAAAAAACGGAAGAAAAAAAAAATAATAATAAATAACTAGCAGAAGACAAAACGCCAATTTCTTAAAATAAGATTAAGAAACAAACAAACAAAAAACCCACCCCTACTCTGGCATAAAAAATCGCATTAAAAAGAAATCAAGAAGAAAATTTGGAAATTTTTTTTAGCTCTCTCCCGTGCGTAACATTTGCATGGAAACATCCACCGAAGCTACTATTTCTTCCTCCGCAAAGATTAACAATGTTTTTAAAACGAACGATGGTTTTGAAAGGTAATTTTGCAGTCACTCCGGCCGGAACTAAGAAATAAAATTGAAAAAAAAAAAAAAAAAAAAAAAAAATCTATGTATATATATAATCGAGGAGGAGGAGGGAAAAGAAATATCGATATATTACTATTTTTTTTCCCTTTACAAATACAGAAGAGAAACCGCCTTCTCTATCATGAATAATAATAACGTACCTTTATCGGCAGGAGCCATCAATATTGTACGCCACCTGTAATAGAGATTTCCTTGCTGTGCCGTGCACATCTGTGCAAAAAGTAACTGCTGGGCAGAGGAGAATGGGGTTCGAGGGGGTTTTGATAGGGATGAAAAGTTAAAGATTTCCCACTCAGAATGACTTTTGATGAAATAGACATGGAACACACAAAGATAACTAAAATATATTAAAAAAGAGAGAGAGAGAGAGAGAAAAATGGAGATAAAATTTGCGCATTAAAAAAAAAAAAAAAAAAAAAAATTCCACATTCCACGTACAACTCAATTTTAGAGTCTAGTGGGAGAGAAAAATTTCTATCGCAATCAAGAAACTGTGATCAGGCACTATGAAACACAAAAACAGTTGAAATTTAAATTCAATTATATAAAATAACTAAATGGAAAGCAGTTGTCCTAACCTAATTTAGTAGCACTTTAATAAAATAGTAACTGCCGTTTTACATAATTTGTATACACGTCTTCAGATTTATAAATTTTCAGAAGAAAAAAATATTCCAATAGCAACGGCGGAAACAATTTTCTCGCACTTTTCATTCTGTAAAGTATATACAGTCGGTGATCACATAATAATAATAATTATTATTTTGACATTTTTTCTCTTTTCTAAAAAAATTACTGGACGAAATGACATTGAACTTCAGGCATGCAAAGAACATGAACTCACACTCTCCAGTATCGATTTAGGCGAACGAGTGCAATAAGGAGGGGGACCAACAACAAATTGAAGAAAAGCACTAATACTTTCGATTACCCTGTATCGTAAAATGCTACAAATCATTTAATTAACTTTACTTAAACACATGATTTCACTTATTACTTACCTTATGGATTACCCTGTATTATAAAAAGCTACAAATGAATTAACTTTACTTAAACACATAGATTCGCTTATCGTTTACAATATTTGCACACTTTTTTTGTGGAAGTTGCACGATTATTTTTTTTGACAGGTGTAATTTTTCTTTTCTTTTTTCTAAAATAATTAAATTTTCTTGAAAACTTTTATTTATTTATTTATTTTTTATTGTAGCAAGAATTAATTTTAACAAAATTTTACAAATTTTGCGGAAACATTAGAGGAACATTATTCGAAACATAAAATCCATACGTTTAATTTTCTTTTCGCCGAGATAAGAGTATTGGCAGGAAAAAAATTTTTACTGTGCACACGCGAAAGGTTTTATTTATTTTAACGTATGTTAAAAGACATATATATATTGGGCGACTATATACACGCAGGTGTATCGTGAAGCTTTAATTATTATTAAGATATATCTGGGATATCTGGATCATATTTATTATATAATGTTAATTAATCCTTAAACACACATAATGTTGTAAGCTACAGCAATTAATGTTGATCTTTTCATATCAGGAAAACGTACATTGAAGTAAACTACATCCACCTTATTGCATTACGGCGGCCATTAAAAAAAGACCTCCACGGCTGACCTTATTGTTTATTTTATTTTATTATTTAAAAAAATTTTCAAATAAAAACACACTTTAAAAGAAATATAGCCTCTATCTAAAATTTCTTGATAACAAAATTTTTCCTTTCTAAAACTTACAATTAATGTTAAACTTGATCATGCGTTTAAAACATGTTTTCAAGAAGTGTTGCAGAAATGAGCTTAAGTGCGAAAATAAACAATCACGACACTTTAGAATGACTTTGGAAATCAATTTCACGCAAAACTAACTATAATATAAACACAATTTTTAGGAAAAACAACAGTGAATTAATTCACAAAAATTCATTTTGCAGCCGTCTTACTGAAAAATTTCAAATAAATGCATTTTTCCAGGATGCATGGAGGTGGAGGTCGAATCCCTTAATTCGACTCTATAATACTTGCTGGATCGATCCAGAGCGATTTTCCGATCTGCTGATAAATCTTTTCAATGAAGGGCCAAAAGGAAGCTATTGCATATTTCTGGATTGATAAAAGGAGTTCTCGAGTGAGAAATTTAGATGGATTCCCAGATAAAAGTAAAAGCTCGCGAAAAGTTTTGTGATCCAAGATAAGCGATTATGGATGCTCTTCAGAACTGAGGTTATGAAAATGTCTCTAACGCACAGGCTGTTTCAAAAGAATTTGTATACAAATTACTGAACTTAACCTTTCCTGAAATAAAAATTTGGTGTGAAACAACCACACGACTTCCACTACCCACTATTACACGTATTATATGCATTTTTTGAAGATAATGTTTTCAGAAGACATAAAAGTGACCTAAACAAGTAGAAGCCAAAAATTTTCCGGTCAGAGAAATTTTATACACATGTAAAGGCATATAAAACGAAGCTTACATACAACGAGGTAAAAAAAAAGAAAAAAATAATCTGGTGTGTCACTCACACGACTTTCTCTTACCCCGAAATTTAATACTATAAATACAGGTTGCAGATTAAAAGGTCAAATAACGATGTTATGTAAACCTATGTTAAACAATTTAAATTAGGCTTCGGAAGAGTTTTATATGATAATTAGTTCTGTGTGAGAGGGACTACCGCCCCCCTCAACCCCCCCCCCCCGTTTCATTAATGCACCTACATTTATATAGAATTTAATTCGGCTATTAAAAAACAATTCTGTTTTTAAAAAATAATTTATTAAAATTATTATTTAAAAAAAATTATCTTTTATGATAATGCAGACGATTTCCATAACAGAGAAGTAGTATAACACTAAATATCCAAAAAAAGTCCATTTTACTCTCTCTCAAAAAAAAAAAAAAAAAAAAATCGTTAAAAGTAAAAAAAAAAAAAATCGATAATTTTGTTTTAAATTATCGCAGATCGATGGTTCAACCATTCGTTTTAAAGGTATTGGCGAGCTCTTTTGAAAGATACCCATCATGAAAATTTACTCCCCTCGAGGGGGGACTTCCCCCCCAGGGGGGAGGCGAGGCTCCTACATACAAATTTTTTTTTTCCCCTGTTGACTATCTCTATTACAAAAAAATATATATTCGTTTCATTTGGTTTAGTGCAGTCTATAGATGTTAAACTCTACTTACCTGCAATTTCCCCCTTAGACGTAATGTATTTGAATAGTTTTGAGTGTCCCTGTTGCTTGATCTTAACGAAAAGTTTAGTGTAGCATCCTTATATGATACACATTTAGAATACCAAGTTTGAACTTTGTGCCATAATTTGTTTATGAGATATGCTGATAACAGACAGACAGACAGACACACACACACACACATACACACACAGACATACACACAGACCATTTGCTAAAAACATGATTTTCGTATTCAGGGGACCTCAGAACATGTAAATATAACAAAAATTCGCGTTCGAAAATTTGACCCAAAAACAATACTTTCTCTACTTTATGGGTAAGAGAAAGTTGAATAACAAGTTGGTAACAAGAATTTGAATAATTTTTGCTATTATAATTTTGATTTTAAATTTAATAATTAATAATAATAAACATTTTACCCAAACTGATTTCTTTTTCCCAAAATGACATTAGTAACATATAAATTATTAACGTATATAAGTGTTAAATGCATAGTAAAATATATAAGTAAAAAAAGCCAATAAAGATCGTCTTTTATTTTAAAAGGCAGGTCTTTTTTAAATAAAAGCCGGCCAGTCTGGTCTTTTTTTAAAAAAGCCGGCTTTTTTGCAGCCCTGATAGTTACTGAGATACAGTCGCTGCAAAACGTTTGTTACACACGCAGACAGAACAGACGGACAGACATTTTCTGAAAAGGGTCAAATCATGTTCTGGACTTCTCAAAACATGTAAATCCCTCGAAAACCGGAAGTTGAAAATTTTCACGAATCGATTGGATATAGAAGAAAGTAAAAAAAAAAAAAAAAAAAAAAATATATATATATATATATATTTTTTTTTTTCCAAATGTGCCTTTGTCTGTCTTCTTGGTCTTATGTAAGGGAGAAAAAAAATCTGGTGTGAAACAACAACACGACTTCCATTACCCACTATTACACGTATTATAGGAATTTTTTTGGAGATAATGTGATCAGACGACATAAAATTGACCTAACGAAGAAGAAACCTAAAATCTTTCCAGTAAGAGAAATTTTATACACGTGTAAAGACACATAAAACAAAGTTTACATAGCGAATTAAAAAATAAATAAATAAATAAATAAATAAAATAAAAAATAAAAGGTCGAGCTCTTTTGTGAAACACAAATTTCCGAGATCTAAAACTGACCTACCTAAGCAAGATGACCGTTACTTTTCCTGTAATAAACCCGTAATACACGAGGAAGGATATCTAAAATGGATTTACATAACAATTTTCAAGAAAATCTTTAGAGCCGTTTGTGAGATATCGACCAAAACTTGGTAAACTCAATTATTGAACAGAAAACAACAATCATACAAAAGGATATTTAAAAGGGAGTTAATATGATGAGTTAAAAAAAAAAAAAAAAAATCCGTATAGCCTGTTTTTAAAGCAACGCACTTGTGAGACCTGATATTGAGTTATTTATACAGGACGCCTATCAATTTTCCTGAACTAACCAACAATATCATTCGAAAAGACATCTAATAGAGTGCTTATATAGCAACTCTGAAGAAAATCGTTACAGCCGTTATTGAGATACGGACTTACGGTCCCATTTCTGGTTCCCGATATCCCACTTCAGGTTTTTCCTTTTTCACCAAAATTTGAAAAAAACCATCTGTATACCACACCTGTCTCAATTCTGAAGTTTCGTAGTTCTATCTTTATTAGTTTCGGAGATATGATAGCCAGAAAATACATACACACACCACGGACCTATTGCCAAAAACTACTTTTTTGAACTCAGGAGACCTAAAACGTGTAAGTCAGATGAAAACTAGATATCGAGTTTTTGGACCGAATACAATACTTCCATTACCTACGGTAGTCGGTTAATGGAAGTAAAAAAGAATTTCCGCAATCCGCATTAACCACAGTTATCGAACGATACTACTTTTAAGCTCTTATCGAAATGGCTAAAAACGCGTGATAAATTCCATGCTTGTGTATAAACTAAACTGAAATCAATCCATTTTGGTGTGTGGTATTTCAGCTATTCGTCTGCCTGTATGAATAACCGTGCTTTAAATTTTGTAGATAGGATTAGAATGACTTGAAATCTTTATTTATCAATTCCTGTTTACTATGGCTTGTTCTCTACCGAAAATAGTACAAAAACCGTACTATTTGTGTACAAGGACTTATAAAAGTTTCCGATTCATTACAGTCTAGGAGACGTCTTTTTTAAAACGTATTTCGTTATTGCTATACTAAATAGAACATAATGTAATTAATAGATACTATTAAGTTACACAAAATACATCTCCAGTGAAGTAAGGTATGATTACATAATTAATTGGTTTAAAGACACTAGTGTTTGCCAGCTCTAAAATTTGCACCAGTTTTCGCCACCCTCACAAGACATGTTAAAATAACCGTTTAATAGCATCTATGAATTTGAATCTGCCCGTGCTAGATTCCGTAGAACCGGAGAATCTAGCTCGAGCGGGTTCAAATTCATAGATGTCAATTAACGGTTACTTTAACATGCCTTTTGTGAGGATGGGGAACACTGGTGCAAATTTTAGAGATGGCGACCATTGATGTCTTTACCTTACAGGACCCCCAACAAAGCTTTTCCGATTTATTATGAGACATAAGCGGGAGATTGGTCAATCTAAATTTGTTAATAATTTGAGCACTTTTTAATGCATTATACGATTATAGTGCATTATTTAACGTATTATACGAATCTCCTATATACGCTCAGTCGATAAATAGGAATACAGAAAAGCAATATTTTTAATGCTATATGTTTTGAAATCAAGCTATACAGATATTTTTATGGGATTCCTTACTGTATACGTAAAAATAAAATTTTTTGTATCCTTGCTCTTTCTAGACAATATATTTTAAGGTGGTCATCACTGAGGCAACATACATCGAAGGTTAAACGATACGATATAACAGGCAATTACAATTGGAAAGTGTTTATAATCTATGCAAACTCCGTAGTTTTCCTTTCTCATTTGTAATTAAAATTACATGGTATATTACGGAATTGGATAAAGTTGGCAAGATTTTCAATTTATAATAAAGGAAATTCTATTCGAAATGGAAAACAATTCCCATTCAATATAAAAATGGCGGAGAATTGTACAATTTGCATGTTCAGGCTGCCCGAACAAAATTCGAGCGACACAGTTGAAAGGACAGGAAAAGTGGGGAAGGGAGGAGAGGTTAAAAACCATCTCTTAAACTGGCAAAGTATCAATGAACTCAATTTAAAGATTTAAATATCCTACCTGAAACACCCATTCCAAAATTCCTTCTGGAACACTCAGAGAAAATTTAGTTTTCAATTTCAATCATCAAAAGCGATCATTTATTACATAAGCTAGCTTTCTCTTTCGCTCCCTTTTCGAAGAGTCTTCCTGCAGAAAAAAAAGGGGGGGGGGAAGGGGGAACACGAGCCCACGACCTGAGGTTTCATGCCCCATAAACCCGTATAAAACTCAGGACTGATCATTTCCTCTTAAACCAATAACATATCCTTACTCAGTTTTCTGGCAAACGGAATGTAAAAAAGGTTGGAAAAAAAAAGGGTGGTGGAGAACTTTTTTTTTTAACCGAAAGCACCTTGAACTCAACAGCCGATAGCAAATGCGAGCCGATGATTTATACAGCCGACACATTCAGGCAGAGCATGGCATCGAACAGAAGGTGAGCGAATATTTAAAATCATCGAAATGAAAAGCGAACGGGAAACACAAATTCTTAGCAGAATGTAAGAGTTTTGAGAAAGAAAATTAAAGATTTGTTTGAAATAAAATTTTTATGATGAACAATTACAGGATCCACGGAAGAATTGGTGGTGATATTAGGATTAAAGGCAACTGAGTACGGTGATCACAGTCCTGGGTGAAAAGCCCATTGTGTAAGTTTTTCTAAGGAATCGTCGCCCGTTTGTATGTGAGTTTCGGGAAAAAACCACGGAAAACCCCGAACAGCTAAGTTAATGTGCGCGACCTGGGTTTAAACCAGGTATCTCCTGTCTACCAGCTTTGGGATTCAAGGAAAAAAAAAAAATATGAATTATTAAATATATATATATATATATATATATATATATATGTATATAACCTCAAATTATTTCTACATACAAACACAAAGAAAAAAGAATAAAAAAAATGAATGTACTTAAGACCGCACGACAAGAGAAAACTTATATAGTAATGTGGGTAGCATAATTTGAAAAACATTCCTATGAATTACATTAAAGAGAAATCAATATATTCGATTGTATTTTAAACCGTAAGCAACCTTGTATTGTATATTGTTTATTCAACATATGTTGCACTATAAGCTGGTAAATTAAAACAATGGCATAAAACTTAATACAACTGAAAATGCTTTTTTCGAGTAACTCCACTACTGTACTAATATGTCTGAATTCCGTTGTGTGACCAGCACACAGTACATAAAATCTTTCTAGATTTAAGAACTGGGAGTTCTTCTTTTGAACATCAGTAAGAGAATTGTTTTCTAGTAAAAGAACTAGTTGACGAACATAGTTGCGCAAATAAGTAGGATGCTAAAAAAGCATAAAACTATTTTAACAAAGAGTCGGATGAAATAATTTGGGGGTGTGAAATGTGCGCAATGCGTCTACAGAAAATTCTACTTCAATTACGCTTTTAGACAAATTGTCCAAGTAGTGAAATTACAATAGCTGTCGCTATTTAAAAATCAATCTATAATAATAAAAGAAGATGTCTGTCTTAATTAAATAAAATCTTTACAAAACTATTTAAGTTACCTGATATTACGACTAACCGTATTAATATATATATATATATATATAAGGTAATAAGTAAAACACATCATTTGCGAAGTTACTTATTTAGCACATCCTTTGATTCTATTTTATCTTTTATTGATTTTATTTTTATCATATTATCTTCCTATAAAGTGAACAACTTTTATACTTCTGTATCGTGTTTCCATATTGAATGTAAAATATGCTTCATAAATTTAATGCTATTAGAAGAAATTACGCAGTTGTTGTTCCATTTAATGATAGTCTGCAAGTTTATTATTTAAGCACAGTGAATGTTTTTCTCTTTCATTCAGCTAAAAGAAGATAGTTTTTTTAAAGCCATGTTTTCACATTAATCTTCTCAAAGAAACTCTCACAAGACCTTGTAGAGAAGCTTGACAACTTTTGCCTCAAGCTATGTTCATACGTTAAATAATAATAAAATCTGGAGTAATTCCCCTCGACTTTCTGAATATTTATTGGTTATCAAGCACTTAAACAAATTTGAATCACTGAACAATTCAGTAAATAATCAAAAGTATAAAAAGCAATCGAGTGTTTGAATATTTCTTCTGAAGTTCTTCATGTATTAATGAATTTTACCTCGATTAAGACTTTTAAGTTCGATTTTTCCAATGGACGGTAATATATCCAAATTCTTTTGTGCGTTCCTGTAAAAGAGTGTAAATTTTAAGTAAGCTTATTCCAGTTACGACCACTCTGCGGAAAAATTCTAAAACATATATAAGTTTTAGACTCTTAATTAATTTAATGACCTTCATTTAGTTAGCACTAACAGGAAGTGATGTGTGTAAATTATTTCATATTCTTTAAAAGAACTATAACTAAAAAGCACATCACAAATTAGTAAAACAATGTAACATTAAATCTCTCTCTCTCTTTTTTAATGTTTTAAACAATTTAGCATTATTAAACTTCAATTAATTTACGTCCACAGACCCTGATATATCAGAATTCTATTTTATATCCCTGTAATTAAAAAAAAAAAAAAAGTCCCACACAAATATAAATTTATATAATTCTCGCAACGATGACCTATAACATACCCACACAATTTGATTTTAGTCGAACATAGTGTTTATATGCTAGCACACTTGAAATAATTTTGAGCCCATAAGCTTTAATGATAAAGAACTTTTATTTGTGTCTCTGTAAAATAACTATAAATCACACATTCATAATAATCTGCACAGTTGGTGCGTCAGTGACCTATAACACACCTATAAACGTTTAACTCTATCGAATACCGCGTTTATACGCTATCGTGTTCACTATCACAGACATGCACATATACAGGACTCGCAACATTCCTAAATTTTTACATGAGTTTAATATTGACACCACTATTTCAGAACAGTCATTTATTAGTATTTTATAGCATTAAAACCTTAAAGAAAAATTTCTTTATTAAAATAGTAGTGACAGTAGAATAAAACGTGCATATGATTTTAGAAACTCTGTGAGGCCTGCATACATCCCCGAAAAAATAGCAAAAATGATTACAAAAGAGTTCAATCTTAAAATGTATTAGATAAACCAAAATTACATAGTCGAAATCTTTCATGATTACAATACATTACTTACCTATAATATATAATATATTCGGAAAATAAAAATTGTTTTTACTTTTCCAGTTAAATGAGTATTCGGCGAGGCTTAATGTCTAACTAACGACATCTGACAGAAAAAAACTCTAATTGCTGAATGTAAAGAGATTCAACCAACTGTACTTTAACCAATCTTTTGAAGAATATAAATCTTAAAATATTAAAGTAATAAATAAATTATTTAATTAAAAAAAAAAAAAAAAATCTCTACACAATGAACTATTTAAAAGGTTCCGATATAAATTATACAAAACAATTTTAGAGTTCAATAAGTTATGGTAGAAATCAATGCATAAAAAATGAATATTTTCGGTACTTTTCAACTTTTGACTTTTCCAGTCAATTCTTCGCTGACTTTGAAACAGATAATAGATGCCGACCTAAACAGCAAAAAAAGTTTATATGCGTCTATACGTAAAGAGGAGGGAGGGATCCACAGTCAGGCATGATCGCGAAATGCATTTTCCATATCAATATATAAGAGAATTTCAGAATTTAAAACATGCTTAAAAGAAAGGGTCATATAAAAAGTCAATGGGATTTCTGTTCTGCCACAAAAGTTTAGAGCTCATAAAATGGCGTTTCGCAAGAAAAGTCCCTTTTTGCACATTTTATTTACTGTAAATCTTTCTATTCCTCAACCGTCATCCTCCTTCCCCTTCTACGAAATCCAGGGATTTTTGAACGAACATCCTTCCCCTTTTCTTCTAATTCCTATTGACATAAATATAATTTTACGCAAACCGAAATTCCCTGTTAGAAATGGTACACTATAAAACAGCCTATTTCATTTCTATTCGAGGTTGGTGGGTTAGAAGTTGAAAAAGACTTAAAGATGCCTCGGCAAAGGAAAAGTGAGTTATTTCCAAAGCAGAAAAAGAAGATGCAAGCAGTTTTTAGGGTAGTTACCGAAACTATAAAATGTTTGAAAGATCACAGATTTTACAATTGAGGTTTCACCCTCCTTTTCTTTCCTTTGCACTGATACTCCAGGTAAAGTCTATGATACAAGAAAGAAATTTTCAAAAGATAAAAAAAGAAAAGGAAGCACTTCGTACATGCGTATTTCACAAAATTCTTTACAATTTAGAGTTACTTATTTTTCTTTTAAAAACCTAATGTAGTCGATTTGCCTTCATTCGGACTTTAATCATCTGAAAAACAATAATGAAATAGAATTAGATCATTATTCTTCGAAAAACATATTAAAAAACATAATCATAATCTCACACAAGCCCTGATTTTTCATCAGGCACAACAGGCTCGATTATAGGGATTCCCAAGTTTTACGGCCAACTAAAATTTTTATTTTAAAAGACCGATGTATGTATATATATATATATATATATATATATATATATATATATAATCTTTTCTTTTCAACATATATAATTTTATTAAAAATGTTGCTTTCTTTAATAAAAGTCGTCTTTTTTAACGTCCCTACAAATTTTCTAAATCAATTTCAAAGTTGCAATCAAGTAAAGTTAATCTATAATCTGAATTGTCTAATATATATTGAGCTTCTTAATGAATCCATGACGTCTTATGCAACTTTCAGTTGTGTGCGATACATTTTAACAGTTTGCTATCGCTTGCATAAATATATTATAAATAACTTCGACAGAAAATAACAATACAAATATATATATATATATATGTAACATAGATATATGTATGTGAAATGTTACCTGCTGAATAACATTCTACTTCGTGAAGATCATCCAGGTTTAAAGGAGTATCCAACGGTTTGTTACTTGAAACCCAGTTACGAGAAACCTGCAAAGAAAAACAAATAAAATTAATTAGACTGCAGAAAGAGAATACCGTATTTTCAGAAATTTTCTTTGTGACTGGTGGAAGGCACAAGATTTCAGTGATAACCTGCAAATATCTGAAAGCAGGACTGGCTAGTTCAATCAACCTATTATCTTTTTATATATTTATGTTCATCACTGGCTCACAAACTGACTCAGTGCTATAAATGATGGCGATAGCGTAGCATAAATTTTACGGCAAAATTTTTATTTAAGATATTGTAATTAAAAAATTTGTATGTGATTAGGATACATCATGTGTTGAAATGAATGAATGACTTTGATATTTTAAAATGTTTCACGGTGTACCATGCTGATAAAAAGAAAAAATATGTATAAATTGTTATGAATAAATAATATTTTGTATACATGATTAAGTGTAATCAGTTACTTATGAAACCAAGAATCCCCATAGAATTAAAAGAAATTGAAACCAATCTAAATCAGATACAATCAGCTACAAAAAAAAGTACTTCCTCGGATATCTTAAAATGCCTTGGAGACTAATGAGTAAATATTCTGAAAATGAATGGCTACATATTTTTATGGATGGGTGACAATTTCAAAAGCAAACGAACGTTAGAGCTGGTGTATTCTCTAAGCTGTTAAACTTCTATGCACTTTATGGAAAGTATGTCACGTACTTTGATGGTGCAGTGGAAGCGATACGCATCACACCTAAACAACTGACTTACCAACTTTCGAAATTTGAAAAGGTTGTAATACTGTCTGAATTACATGCTGCTATTCAATTCATTAGTTCTTTTCTGACTCCCTTTTCAAATAAAACTAACTGGTGTCAAGATCTTTTTAATTATTTGAGATCTCAGCATAATCTGGGATCTCCACTGCTGGCTAGGCTCCACTGCAGTTCTGCAGTGGATAATTGGCCACTGCAATTTACACGGCAATGAATAGGCAAATTTTCTAGCCAAAAAGGCTGCTATGCTGATACAGTGTTCAAGACAAGAGTCCTCTTTCTACATTGCGAAATTGGCTTTAATACATGTTATGAGATTGAAGTACCAGGATAAACTCAACAGTAAAATCCCCAAATGCGGGAAGAGGTTTCTGAATGTACCAGAAAATGCGAGAAGGAAGACAATGGAAACTTTCCACCTATTGACTGGTCATGAATGCCTCGTTGCCCACCTGAACCATTTGGGCATTCTACCAGATGCTACCTGCTCTTTATATAGAGATTCCAAATAGCTTATGGACAAGCACGAACCGTGCTACTGCAGAGCCCTCCAAGATGAAGCTGAGGCAGCCAGTTCTTGGAAGATGAGAAGACTTATGGGCAATAACTTTCGGTTTTCTCATGAACTTTTCCGATGTTCCCTTTTAAGCTGCCTTCAAACTCTGGCAACTACAAAGCGTCAACGCCGGCCTCTTTTCATTTTCCTTTGATGTGGTATTTGAGTCGTCGCTCGCTGGAGTCGTCGTTCACGAACCTCCTAGTGCGATAATTGCATGGGGAACGGTAATGAGTTGGGTCTCTTTAGTAAAAGAGATAAAAAGTAATAGCAAAAAAAGTAAAAGCAATAAAAAGTAATGTCCTTCATTACGTGTGCAAAATTTCAAGGGTCACTTTCGGACAATGGATAATTTATGACTTTGACGTTCTACTTCTGTTGCCAGAGTTTGAAAGCTTAGTTGTTTGCTCATGTTTCTCCTTTTCCTAGTTCATATAACCAGTGCTGCCAGATTTGAGGGAAATTTTTATTCAACATCCACCGTTAATTTTTTTTTGTAACGGTTAGTTAATTATATAGACGTTTTCTGTAAAAGATGTTTCCAAACAGTTAGCAAACCGTTTCAATTAAAATTTAGTGGTTCCGATAAAAGGTTCCGATATAAATTATACAAAACAATTTTAGAGTTCAATAAGTTATGGTAGAAATCAATGCATAAAAAATGAATATTTTCGGTACTTTTCAACTTTTGACTTTTCCAGTCAATTCTTCGCTGACTTTGAAACAGATAATAGATGCCGACCTAAACAGCAAAAAAAGTTTATATGCGTCTATACGTAAAGAGGAGGGAGGGATCCACAGTCAGGCATGATCGCGAAATGCATTTTCCATATCAATATATAAGAGAATTTCAGAATTTAAAACATGCTTAAAAGAAAGGGTCATATAAAAAGTCAATGGGATTTCTGTTCTGCCACAAAAGTTTAGAGCTCATAAAATGGCGTTTCGCAAGAAAAGTCCCTTTTTGCACATTTTATTTACTGTAAATCTTTCTATTCCTCAACCGTCATCCTCCTTCCCCTTCTACGAAATCCAGGGATTTTTGAACGAACATCCTTCCCCTTTTCTTCTAATTCCTATTGACATAAATATAATTTTACGCAAACCGAAATTCCCTGTTAGAAATGGTACACTATAAAACAGCCTATTTCATTTCTATTCGAGGTTGGTGGGTTAGAAGTTGAAAAAGACTTAAAGATGCCTCGGCAAAGGAAAAGTGAGTTATTTCCAAAGCAGAAAAAGAAGATGCAAGCAGTTTTTAGGGTAGTTACCGAAACTATAAAATGTTTGAAAGATCACAGATTTTACAATTGAGGTTTCACCCTCCTTTTCTTTCCTTTGCACTGATACTCCAGGTAAAGTCTATGATACAAGAAAGAAATTTTCAAAAGATAAAAAAAGAAAAGGAAGCACTTCGTACATGCGTATTTCACAAAATTCTTTACAATTTAGAGTTACTTATTTTTCTTTTAAAAACCTAATGTAGTCGATTTGCCTTCATTCGGACTTTAATCATCTGAAAAACAATAATGAAATAGAATTAGATTTTTATTCAACATCCACCGTTAATTTTTTTTTGTAACGGTTAGTTAATTATATAGACGTTTTCTGTAAAAGATGTTTCCAAACAGTTAGCAAACCGTTTCAATTAAAATTTAGTGGTGGGTGTTAAATAAAAATTTCCCTCAATCTGGCAGCACTGCATATAACCCGCCACTGGTAATAATAACAATAATAAATGATTAAGCATAATCATTGTATGAAGCGAAGTTAGGATCTTAGCGTTGTTAAAATAAATTACCTACTGTTACAATAGCTCCCTGGAAATTTTATTACATGTGTTATAAAGAAAAGATATATGAAATGATATTCATAATTTTTCGATGGGTGTCTTAGACACTGTACAACTAAACAACTAACTACAGTTAATCACACTAGGATTAAAATTGTAAGATTTTCACACTAAGATGGGATAAAACTGTCATTCACGAATTAAGATTCAGTTTAAACAAAACCATTTGATTAAAGCATTGCAATCGAAAAGTGTCAGTTGAAATCATCTAATTTTTAAGAGTTTTTTTTTTTTAATAGAAGTTTATGCGTTTTTTATTTTATTAACATATCAATGTTATATTGACAATACTTTTTGTTAAATAAATATGCGTATATTTCCAACTGGTTGGCTATTTCTTTTGCTTTATTCTGCAAAATTTCGAAAGTGTTAACAACTAGAACAGAAAGTGTCCACTATACTAGGTTCTTACCTTACGTGCCTTTCTGTAAGATCATTCTAAACTCTCGGAGAATTTATTTATTTATAACGATTTTTTAATAAAAGAATGCTACAATTAGCAACTTTCGCAGTAGAATTATGTTAAAAAAGTATTTAAATACTGAACATTGTCCCCTCTCCAGAGTTAAGAGCAGTACACAAACAGTAGCCAAACAAATGTAAAGCTATCTTAAATCTATGACCTTGATTTAAATTAAATGCTATTTTTCTATAAAGTCTATAATTTTCAGTGGGAAGAACTCTAGCCCGCAAATTATAAAACGTTAACGAGTGGTTGAATTTAATTTAATATTTTTCTATAAAATTTTGATTTTTCAAACGAACTTAGAGATTTTTGGAATGTGAACTCAATCACTATTTGCAGCCAATTACCGTAAAATACCAAAAGTATCCCCCCCCCTTTTTTTTTAAAAAGCAAAACGGATAAATTTCAGGTGGGGGGGGGTGTTATAATCAAGATTCTTTTAAAAAAAATGAAGAAAAGGGAGGGGAGGTTATATTCGATGGAGGGGGTACTTTAGGGATTTTACGGTACTTAAAAGGAAATATTAAAGGTAATTTCTTACATTAAAAGGTAAAAAAAAAAAAAAACTGTGTAATGATTTCATTGATAACATGCATCCGACACTTTATGAAAAACTAGCAGGGTTTGCCCGCTTCGCTGGACATTAAACTTAAATGAGTTGTCAAAATCCCATATCTTTATTAATAACCTAAGTTCTCGCTGTGATTGGTAGAGGTTTTCTCGCTCGCAAAGTGAAGAGTCTGGGTCTCCACTGTCTTCGGCACAACTTACCCACTCCTTACTTCCCCTTCCTCAGCGGGTGAGTTCGAAGTTTTGCAAAATCTCACTAATGTACATAATGCGTACACTTAATCAATATCCAGTTCGTTGTCATTCAATTTTTGCGTACATTCAGTCTGGGTCCCCACTGCATTCGGCACAACTTACCCACTTCTTACTTCCCCTTCCTGAGCGGGTGAGTTCGAAGTTTTGCAAAATCACACTAATGTACATAATGCGTACACTTAATAAATATCCAGTCTGGGTCCCCACTGCCTTCGGCACAGCTTACCCACTTCTTACTTCCCCTTCCTGAGCGGGTGAGTTCGAAGTTTTGCAAAATCCCACTAATGTACATAATGCGTACACTTAATCAATATCCGCACACCAAAATTCGCCATTCTAAGATAATTCAAAGCGAATTCAAACGGAAAAACATGTTTTTACACATGTTTATTGGGAACAACTTCAGTATAACCCCAGAACGATATTTGGCGATTTTTTTGTTGGCGATTATGGCTAAATCATAAATCTAAAAATCATATATCATATATGATAAATGATAAAATCATAATCTAAATCATAAAACATAAAATCATAAATCCAAAATAAACAACATATTAGGCTGCCATATTATATCGCAAACAGTCCAGAACGACATTGTTATCCTTCAAAACGGCGCCAAAGAAAAATCGCCAAATTCAGCTGTTGGTTTATACTGAAGTTATACCGTTTATTGCCCTCCGACTCCGAGAAGGGGGGGGGGGATTTCAAATTTCGTGAAATCCAGTTGCAATAAGTGCCAGATGCAAACAAACAATTTACGCACCAAATTTCGTGACCACAGAAGTCTTTAATAGAAAATATTATAAATAAATAAATACAAAACGCACAGCTTTAGTATGGGAACCCTTTGGTGACTTTAAATATTTTAAGCCATTTTTGCGATGAACTGAATTGGCTATCTCAATTGTGCAATTAAAGATCTTGGCGAGAAACGTCCGAGCTACGTCGGTTCCGAATTTCAAATTTTGCCAAAGGGATCCAATACTAAAGCTGTTCCATACACAAAATAAATAAATAAATAAAATAAAATAAAATAATAAAATAAAATAAAAAATCTTTTCTGATATTTACAAAATAAAAATAAAAAACCTTAATAAAATCCAAATTATAATCATTTACAATTAATGGGAGAACATAAAAAAAACCTTCATAAGGTACATAATAACAACAAAAAATTTTGTTTTACTACAGGAAAGAAAAGTACTGCTTAATTAAATAAAAATCTTAAACTAATGCCAAATATCTCAAGAAAATATTTATCTACGTGCAAATTCCTCATTAAAAAAAATCACCAACTTTTGTAGGTATTTTTCTCTCTAATTTTTATTATTATTCACGTGAAATTAAAAATATTTCATTTTATTTCTCGAAAATAAAAATATATATAAATGCATATTTATAAATATTAAACCTTTTACCGAATTCGCGTTGAAAACGGAAAAGGAGTAAAATAAATTACAAATATCAGACCTATATTTATAAATTTGATACCAAATGAAAGGGGTGATTTTTCTGAATCCAGGGGTGCAAACAGTTTTTCGATGCGACAATTAGATTTTTAAAAAATAACTAAAGTATGAAATTTAAGTGGCAACGGAAAAACGGAAAAAGGGGAAAATAAATTAGAAGTATCAGACCTATCGTTACAAATTCAGTACCAAATGAAAGAGGTGATTTTTCTGAATCCTGGGGTATAAACAGTTTTTCGATACGACAATTAGATGTTTTAAAATTAACTAAAGTATGAAACTCAGATGGAAAAACTTCATTTCAATCTTTTCATAATTTGTAGTGCGAATTACGCGAATAAAAAAAAGTCTTTATCTCAAAAATTTATTTTTGCATTTTATTTTTCCATTCAAAGCATTTTAGTGAAAAAATATTTATGGCGCATGCGCAGGCGTTTTTTACCCACAATTTAAACACTAATCAGAATTTTGAAAATTTCTATAGATATAATTTTAAGCTGGGTGAA
Source organism: Salticus scenicus (assembly GCA_963930645.1). NCBI lineage: Eukaryota > Metazoa > Arthropoda > Arachnida > Araneae > Salticidae > Salticus > Salticus scenicus. The sequence goes on from OZ005654.1 coordinate 124,282,885, forward strand.
GACCTAAGTTTCTGCCCAGCGCCTTGGAATTCCGTCCAGCCGTTCTCGAGTGATGCCCGGACAAACGTGTTTTAGTCTTTTACCCCCCAGGGGGGAACGGGGGGGAATTTCTGAAAAGTTGATAGATATAATTTTAAGTTGGGTGAAGACCTAAATCCCTGCCAAGCGCCGTTGAATTCCGTCCAGCTGTTCTCAAGTGATGCCCGGACAAAAAAAGCGACATACGGACACGATGACACACACACACAGGCAAAATTTTCTGAAGTCATTTTCGGCTTTCATGGGGTGTGAAACGTGAAGATATCGCAAAAATTTTCGATTCCGACAAATTTACAGACAAAAGTCTGATTTTATTAATATAGATTAGTTAAATTAGAAATAATATATAAATATTAAAACTTAATTCAATGCTAAACTTAACTTGCAATGCCGATGTACCATAAGTGCGCCCGAAGATTGGATGTAGCTATGTTGGATGGAGAAAACAAAAAAAAAAAAAGGGGGGGGGGTTACTTTCAGGATAACGGAGACATTTCACTTTCAGTGAGAAAAGGGAGGGGGGGGGGTTATATTCGATGGGGGGGGGTTACTTTCGGGATTTTACGGTATTAGTTTAATAGTCAATAATTAATTTAAAAAAAAAAAAAAAAAAAAAAAAAAAAAAACGTTTTACTCAAATCTAAAAAACACGTAACTTAACTTATCTATCATACGTTGAAAATTCGATTCTAGCATAAGTTGAAAGTTCGCAAATTTTAAAATATCAATGTAGGGAGAAATCGATCCAGCTTTTAATTTTCAGGGCCTATTTTTGTGAAAAAAAAAAAAAAAAGATAAGCAAAATACTTTTGTGAAAATTATATATATTTTTGAGTGTGTGTGTGGGGGGGGATTATCGTGTAAAACAGCAGTCACTTTAATACTGAAGAAATGGAAAAATTTTATACAGAGACCATTTTTATAAAACAAAATTTTGTAAAAGGGCTGTTTTCATAAATCTGAATTATGTGAAAGGGGTTCATGTCAAGGATTTGATTGTTGCATAGAGTAACTTTTTATGGACTTGAATTTTCTGTAGACTTCATATTTATGGACTTGAATTTTCTGTAGGCTTCATTTTTATGATTTGAATTTTGTGATTTTTTTAATGAAACGGAATTTTGTGAATGGCCCCTTTTTATTAGGCGGAATTTTGTGAAGGGGTCGCTAAAGAGCTCCAATTTTTGCCTGCAAAATACATGGACCTGCAATGGCAAAGTGGCCTGAAAATAATAATAATAATAATTAGCAAACGCGTAGAAATGTTCGCATTTTATTTATTTTCTTCTTTAACTTTAAAATTTAAAACTCATAAACCTTATACCAATTTCACCGCTCAATTTAAATTTTAATTCATTAGAAGCCAAATTATTATTAAAATCAAATTAATATTGTGCGATAGTGAAATAAAAATCATTCAAAAAAGATTTCAAAATAAAACTAGTGGATCTGCAGATCAGGAGCCTCAACGTTCTATTTGCATCAGACATTATTCAGTAGGTAATTTTTATTTATTCCTTACAATATAATAGTATATATTGATTCGATCGACTTGTTACCATAATCAGAAACATTCCTGAGGGGGCTACTGCCCCCCTCAACCCCCCGCTATATCTCTATTTGTATACCTGTTTGTATATCATATAAAGTGTTACGGAATTGTAAATAATTGCATTTATTTTTGTATAAATTCTTTCAAAGAGGTTTAGTAATTTGATAAAATGCTAATTTTGTGCATTTCTAGCCTTAAAATAGCTTAATTTTCCCTTAAAAACGCATTAAAAAGCTCCAATAAGGGAAGAAATGGATTTGGCGCCAAATTTGGCGACTGATTCCCTCCTTGACGATTTTTTTGGCGACCTTGGCGAGAAAATTCTTATTATGGATATACCAAATATGGAAGCTCTAATCTCATTGGCTGATGAGATACGAGAATTTTCCAGAATTGTCTGTGTTCGATAGAAAAGTATAAATGGTGCATTTTTTTCGCCAAGGCGGTGAGTCTCAGATCTGTGTCAGTTTCGTCAAATGCTTGCTTTGCTTTTAGCCTCTTTGAATGAGACTTGCTTTATGTGTTATTGCTAAACAGTTTGTACTGTTGTTTAAGCTGTCTTTACTGGTTGAATTGAAGCTGATACTTGGTTTATATAGTCCTGTATTTTTCTTGAATTTTCTGTGAATAAATCACTGAATTTTTGCAAGTTTCGCCTTTCATTCTCGGACAACTTACGAACCCCCCAAGTACGCAACAATATGTGTTCTTAATAAACGACGGACTTGTATTATTTTCCTGAAATTCATAAATACCAAATTTCACACAAAAAATTACATAGCATATCGGAAATATTTTGCGTAACCCTTAAACTAATTTCCAATTCTATGCCCACAATTTTCAACAGGAAAACATGGTTTTAAAATTCTAATAAAATTCCATTATATTTGGTGGGGTGTAACCATGTTAAATGAAACTTTTAGGAAATACCGATTATAGACCGTAATAGTACGAAATTCTTTTATGTATCCCGGAAAAATAGCCACAGCCATTATAAACGCCAATAATAAGAATAAATCTAATTAATTATAACTCATTAATTTTTCATACTCGAAATTATTTTGTGTGGTCCCATAAATTATTTAGTCTATACATAACCTTTTTTAAGAGTAAACATGATTTTAAGCATCTTTATAATGTATGTTAACTTTATTAAGTTCAATTCAGCATAAACGCATTAAAGTGCGCGCTTAAATTAAAAATTTGTCCATAGGCTCTAATGTTATGAAATTCTTTCGTGTGTCTTTGTAAACGAACCATAAACATTGTATACACCAGTAAAAACTATTCAGCTTATTTTGCGTTTAAAATTAATAATTGTTCCAAATTTAACATCGTTTGGATGACTACGTGACATTGTCAGAACACTTTTGTAAGATCCTGTACATTAATTAGAAAGCTTAAGAGCACATATTTTCTTCAAACAACATAAGTTTAAGCATCTTACTCACGTACGCTAGTTTCGTTTTCTTCATTGCAAAGTAATGATATTAAAATGCGTTTAAACGAAATTCTCCCCATAGGCCGAAATGTTAAGAATTTTAGCGTGTCCCTGTACACAGTTTATAAAAAAATATAGCAATAAAAATTATACACCTGCTTATATGCAAAGCTGGAACGTATGCACCAATTTGCAAGTTTATCGAAGGATTTTTGCGGCCGCTATTGCGGTACATACAAATTCTTCCCATAGGCCGTAAAGATAAGAAAAACTTTGGCGTATCCCTATACACGAACGACAAATGGAATACACACCTAACACTATACAGCTAATTCCGTTGGGCTCATGAATATGTGTACGAAATTGCAAGTCAATAGCTTTATTTTGGGGGCCGCTATCGCGGTACATACAAATTCTTCCCATAGGCCGTAATGATAAAAGAAAATTTGGCGTGTCCCTGTACACGAACTACAAATGAAATGCACACCCAAAACTATACAGCTAATTTCGTGGGGTTCATGAACATGTGTACAAAATTTCAAGTCAAAAGCGTGATTTTTGCGGCCGCTATCGCGCGACAAACAGACACACAGAGCCCAAAACCGTTTTGAGTCTCAACAGAGGGCCTCCATTTGACGTTTCGGCAAAAATTGGAAGCCAATAGCTTGATTTTTGCGGTGGCTATCGCGGTACATACAGATTCTTCCCATAGGCCGTAAAAATAAGAAAAACTTTGGCGTGTCCCTGTACACGAACGACAAATGGAATACACACCTAACAGTATACAGCTAATTCAGTTGGGCTCATGAATATGTGTACCAAATTGCAAGTCAATAACGTTATTTTGGGGGCCGCTATCGCGGTAGATATAAATTCTTCCCATAGGCCGTAATGATAAAAAAAACTTTGGCGTGTCCATGTACACGAACTACAAATGGAATTTACACCCAAAACTATACAGCTAATTTCGTGGGGTTCATGAACATGTGTACAAAATAAAATTTCAAGTTAATAGCGTGATTTTTGCGGCCGCTATCGCACGACAGACAGACAGACGCACACACAGACAGATCCCAAAACCGTTTTGAGTCTCAACAGAGGGCCTCCATTGACGTTTCGGCAAAAATTGGAAGTCAATAGCTTGATTTTTCCGGTGGCTATCGCGGTACATACAGATTCTTCCCATAGGCCGTAATGAGAGAAAATCTTTGGCGTGTCCCTGTACACGAACTACAAATGGAAGACACACCTAAAACTATACAGCTGATTCCGTTGGGCTCCTGAACATGTGTACGAAATTGCAAGTCAATAGCGTGATTTTTGTGGACGCTATCGCGGTACATACAAATTCCTCCCATAGGCCGTAATGATAAGGAAAACTTTGGCGAGTCCCTGTACACGAATTACAAATGGAATACACGCCCAAAACTATACAGCTAATTTCGTGGGGCACATGAAGACGTGTACTGAATTGCAAGTCAATAGCGTGATGTTTCTGGCCGCTATCGCGATACATACAAATTTCTCCCATAGGCCGTAATGATAAGAAAAACTTTGGCGTGTCCCTGTATAAGAACTACAAATGGAATACATACCAAAAACTATACAGCTGATTTCGTGGGGCTCATGAACATGTGTACCAAATTTCAAGTCAATAGCGCTATTTTTGCGGCCGTAATCGCGCGACAGACAGACAGACACAGCCCAAAACCGTTTTGAGTCTGAACAGAGGGCGATCTGCGATAATTTAAAGTTATCGATATTTTTCATTTTTAACAAAAAAAAAAAAAAATAAATGTAATATTGAGAATAAATTCAACTTTATATATATATATATTTAGTGTTATACTACTTCTCTAATATGGAAATCGTCTGCATTATCATAAAAAAAAAAAATAATTTTTTTTAAATAACCGAATTAAATTCTATATAAATGTAGGTGCATTAATGGAACGGTAGCCCCCCCCCCACACACACAGAACTAATTATCATATAAAACTCTTCCGAAGCCTAATTTGTATTGTTTAACACAGGTTTGCATAACAGTACTCATTATCTTACCTCCTAATCTGCAACCTGTATTTATAGTATTAAATTTCAGGGTAAGAGAAAGTCGTGTGAGTGACACACCAGATTATTTATTATTGGGGTTTTCAGTCAATTTATGACAATAGTTCATGATCTCTTTTTATCTTCAAAATGACACTTGCAAATATTGCAAAGCTGTAATTTTTAAAAACACATTTTTCCATAAAATGATCTCATCAGAATAATGTTTTTTTTTTTTTTTCTTTTAATTAAATCATTGAACTGGGTCCACGTGCTTAAATATTACCAACTTAAATATTTTTTTATCCTCGCGTATTTTATAATTATTTCACGATCGTATCGTTTCGACAAGATTTAGTCGTAACTCGTTCACGTTAGAGAAATATTAATATAGACTGTTTTAAAATCTATAATTTTTTATTGAATTCAGAGGTCCTGGGTTTAAAAAGTAAAAAAAAAAAAAAAAACTAGTACGCTGAGGTTATCAGAAAACTTCCTTCTAATATCATTCTAATGTACTAATTAGTCAAAAAAAAAAAAAAAAAACTTTAAAAAGTTTCTCTGATTGCATACCGTCACCTATCGGCCGATACGCACCGAAATCATATTCAGGACAACAGAAACCATGTTAATGCGTCGAAAATCGGAATTCAAAAATTTTTACGACAGTCGACGACTGAAGATTGTTTGAGTGTACCAGTATCCACAACGACCCGTACCTACTGAACCAGGTGATTAGAACTGGATGGAAATAGTCCGTGACGTGAATGTGTTTGGGAATAAAACCGACTGACTGCACTAGGGTCCTAGGCTTGAGGGAGTGTGCCTTCTGTGTAGGTCTTTCTAAGGGGCCCTAGCCCGTATTTATGCAAGTTTCCCGTGACGTAAAGGTATGAAGAAGAATTGAAAACTAATATGGCCATCACAAAATCTTCTTTCTTACACAAATTATTTATTTAATTATTATTATTTACATTCTGAATGCGGATGCTTTTTAACTTAGAGAAATATAATACTAAATGTTCAAAGAAAGTTAATTTTGTGCTTCACAGATGACTTAGTTTTTTTTTTTTTTTTTTTTCCCCAAAAATGAAACAAATCGATAACTTTGTTTTAAATTATCGCAGATATATGGTTAAAAAATTTGTTTTGAAGATATTGACGAGTTCTTTTGAAAGACTGAAAACTTACAACATCTGGGGGAGGGAGCGATATTCCCATATATACAATTCTTTTTTCTTAGTTGAGTATTACTATTATAAATAATTCTTTTGAATTTCATAATGATTCGTTAAAAATAATTTTACTGTGGGCATTTATACGAAATTCTGTTTAATAGTGCCACTTAAAAAAAAAAAAAAAAAACTAGTATCTTGTGGCCACCACAAGACTTTCTTCTATATTTTCCTATACAAATTCACTCAGTAACATAAAACAATAATACGTGAACGAACGTGAGTTTTTGTTATATTTACATGTTCTGAGGTCCCCTGAATACGAAAATCATGTTTTAAGCGAATGGTCTGTGTGTCTGTCTGTCTGTATGTATGGATGTCTGTGTGTCTGTTATCAGCATATCTCAAGAACAAATAGTAGCAGAAATTCCAAACTCGGTATTTTAAATGTGTGTCATATAGGGATGCTACAGTAAGCTTTTCGTTGAGATGAAGCAAATGGTTCGTGCACAGGGACATTCAAAAGTATTCATATATGTTTGAACGTAGATTTTGGTTTCGATTTGCTCCATCCCGCCCGACTTGGCTCTTTGCCAAATGAGAGGTGATTTTTTTCTCCTTTTGAGAATGTTACTTTTTTTTAGTTTAGTTTTCGGCCTGTCTAAAACAGGAAGTATTTTTCTTTTCTCTTGAACATGAAAAGTTATTATTTACATATCTTGATTCTTGGCTCCTTTTATGGAGAAACAATGTTATCCTGAATAATTACTGAATTAATTTATAATTGTGAATTCTTCAAAGTATACTGCAAATAGTCATTTATTGTGTGTTTAATTTCTAATAAAGAATATAAGCTCTCCCAACCTGAATTTATGACTGAAATGAACACTAGAACTATAGATTTATAGATTATAAAGAGTTTGTGATTACATGATTCTGCAAATTTTCATGGTACGAATTTTTTCATGGCGCAGTATAATATTTCTTTCATGGTGAACGAAACTCGGGATAAGTGAAATCCCTTGAAAGCAGTGTTGGGCAAATTTCAATCATCTGGACGACTAACGATTAATGATTAAATTAATCGTTAATCAAGAATATTTTGACTAATGATTAATTCAATCGTTAATCAAAAATATTTTGACTAATGATTAAATTAATCGTTAATCATAAATATTTTGATTAACGATTAATTTAATCATTAATCGCAAACGTTTTGATTGACGATTAAATTAATCGTTAATCGTAGATTTTACGACTAACGGATAATTTAATCATTAATCATATTTTTTATGACTAACGAATAATTCAATCGTTAATCGTATTTTTATGACTAATGATTGAATCAATCATTAATCAAAAGTTGTATGACTAACGACTAAATCAGAAATTAATGATAAATTTTATAAGAAATAATAAGAATTCACAGTAAACCTTTTTTCAATATCATTTAAATGTGTTTAGGACTTCACATTTCGGTCTGTCTATATGACTGTCAATCTGTCCATCAGCTTTTCTTGTCATAGTTTTAGAATGACCTGAAACTGGTGTATATTACTCAGGTAGCGTTCTGCGACGGGTGCGAGTCGGGTTAGCATTAATTTTTGACCCACGGATAAAAACGTGAGTCTACCCATATTAGAGAATTATTTTATGTTGCTTTTTCAGGAATACAATCTTTTGAATGCAGAGATTGAATGGCATTTTCTTCCTTCGTAGCAATTTAAAGCAACATGACTCATAACGTAAGTTTAATTCGTTAAGAAGAAATGCTTAATATTAATACTTGACGTAAAATCGTTGTATGAGAAAAAAGTTTGCCTTTTAAAGTATATGCCTTGCCTTTCAATGTGTGTACTGTGAATGTTTGAAACAGTTGATTTTTACTTTCCAAACACTACAGTGAAGATAGTATTGTAATCACGTAAAAAATAGGAGTTTGAGATTTTGGTAGTTCTATACGTTTTGAGGTTCCCTAAATTCATATTTACTATTTTTACGATGATGTATGTGTGTATGTATGTGTACATGTATGTGAGTTAACACGATAGCGTCTAAACGCTTTGTTCAAATGAGCTAAAAGGGGGTATATATATATTATAGCTCACCATAGCACGAACCCTGTCGATTTTAGTGAATCTAGCACTTATAGATTTTTTTACTGGGACACAAAGAAAAAAATTTCATCATCATTGTCTAAGGGCCCAAATTTTCTATAGTAAAGTAGCATCTAAATGCCTTATTCGGCTGAGCTGAAAATTTATACACATGTTACGAGTAACAGTCGCACAAACTGTACAAATTTTGGTGAATCTAGATTTTATATATATATATATATATATATATGTTTATTCTAAAGAGACACAAAGAAATTTTTAAAGTAAAATTTCTTTAGGCGCGTTAAGCACTTTTGGGTGAACAAAAATCATTGAACTCCCGTCATCGTCAGCTGACGCTTTCCATCCTTGCATGATACAAATAATGTATCATACAATTAACTTGCTAATGTGAAGTGTTAATAATTATATACTGTATATTGTTTTACAATCTGGTGCGGCTCTGCACGACTTCTCTCACCTCCGGGCACTGTGTCTATAGCAGTTAGACCTCACGAAACCGTGAGAAAGCCCACAGCCGCCATTTTTCTCACGTTTTTACAATCTGGTGCGGCTCTACACGACTTCTCACATCTCCGGACAATGTCTCTATTCCAGTTAGACCGCACCAAACCGTAAGAAAGGCCAAAGTCGTCATTTTTTTCACGTTTTTACAATCTGGTGCGTCTTTAAACGACTTCTCCCATCTCCGGGCACTGTCTCTTAAGGATTGCAGCCGGAAACATTGCAGTTAGACCTCACAAAACCGTCAAAAAGGCCAAAGACGCCATTTTTCTCACGTTTTTACAATCTGGTGCGGCTCTACACGACTTCTCTCATCTCCGGACATTGTCTCTATTGCAGTTAGACCTCACAAAACCGTGAGAAAGCCCAAAGCCGCCATTTTTCTCACGTTTTTACAATCTGGTGCGGCTCTACACGACTTGTCTCATCTCCAGCCACTGTTTCTTAAAGATTGTAGCCGGAAACGTTGCAGTTAGACCTCACAGAACCGTGAGTAAGGCCAAAGCCGCCATTTTTCTCACACTTTTACAATGTGGTGCGGTTCTACACGACTTCTCTCACTCCGGACACTGTCTCTATTGCAGTTAGACCTCACAAAACCGTGAGAAAGCCCAAAGCCGCCATTTTTACAATCTGGTGCGGCTCTACACGACTTGTCTCATCTCCAGCCACTGTTTCTTAAAGATTGTAGCCGGAAACGTTGCAGTTAGACCTCACAGAACCGTGAGTAAGGCCAAAGCCGCCATTTTTCTCACACTTTTACAATGTGGTGCGGTTCTACACGACTTCTCTCACTCCGGACACTGTCTCTATTGCAGTTAGACCTCACAAAACTGTGAGAAAGCCCAAAGCCGCCATTTTTCTCACCTTTTTACAATCTGGTGCGGCTCTACACGACTTCTCTCATCTCCAGCCACTGTCTCTTAAAGATTGCAGCCGGGAACTTTGCAGTTAGACCTCACAAAACCGTGAGAAAGGCCAAAGCTGCCATTTTTCTCACTTTTTCAATCAGGTGCGGCTCTACACGACTTCTTTCATCTCCGGACACTGTCTCTATTGCAGTTAGCGCATTAAATAAAATTTTTGTATAATTTTTGTAGTCTTAGTTTATATTAATGAATAAAAAAACACTTCATTTAAAAGTATTTCCTGCACAATAAAATATTTCCTGACGATTCAAGAAATACACACGTAATTTTTCAAATTTTCACTTCTGTCGGCACTCCCGGAGTGCAACTTTTTTTATTAAGCTCAAATTCTTTAAAGTGTGTTAGCGTCTAAACGCCATATCGGTTAAGCTGAAAATTTATATGCATGTTTTAAATTACCGTCACGCTAACTATATGAAATTTTGGACTGTGTAGCGCTTTTAAGTTTTTTATAGAGAAACACAAAGAAAAAATCTTTATCATTGTTGCTTAACAGCTCAAATTGTGTTTAAAATGCGATAGAGTCTAAACGCCTCATCTGTTTGAGCTGAAAATTTATACATATGTTAAAGGTCACCGTTGAACATAATGGATAGATTTTGGTGAATTTAGCACGTATAGAATTGTTACAGGGACAAAACGAAAAAGTCTTTTTAATTATGCTCTACGTTCTCAAATTTTTAAAATGCAATAGCGTCTAAACGACATATGCGATTGATCTGAAAATGTATGTACGTGTTATAGATTGCAGTCACACGAACTCTAGGAATTTTGGAGAATGTAGCACTTACATTTTTTTTCACAGGGACACAAAGAATTCTTTATTATTGTGGTTGCGGCTTCAAATTAATAGCGCCTAAACACCTGATCGAATTCAGCTGAAAATTTATATGAATATTATCGGTCACCATCACACGAACTACATAGATTTTGGTGAGTCTAGCATTTATAGATTTTTACAGGGACACGACGAAAATTCCTTTATCCTTATCATCTGTGGGCTCAAATTATTTGAGGAGCAGTGATGTAAATGAACAACATACTATCTAAACAAAAATAATCAAATACTCTATATTAATTTTCTATTTCGTTTGTTTAAGGACTTCTCTTCCTATATATTTACAATCATTAATTACTTAATGTTCAGAAAGTCGAGAAGAGTCACACCATTTTTAAAGTAAGTGTAATACGCAAGAAATTTGGTCATATTACACACTGAATCTTTGTTTGTAATTAGATTAGTTATTTTTAATGTAATTTAAAATTTTGACTAATGTATATAAATAAAAAGCAAAGAGTTTGTCGGGAGCACATCCGGGTGGACCACTCCTATTTTTGATTGGTCTAGATTTAACTACTTTGGTGATGAAAGTCGGCCTTTTTTTTTTTTTTTTTTTTTTTTTTTTTTAGTAAAACGGATGATTTTTTTAAAAAGATACTGCATAGATGTTATATTTTTTAAAAGAGTTCTAAAAATTGTTCATTTTTTGTGTGGACACTATATACCAGAAGTTATTAAAGATATTACGTTGCAAAGTTTTCTTTTAATTAAATAAAATATGAAAATAAATATTCGTTATAATTTATTAGTTGCCCCACCCCCCAAGAAAATAAATAAATAAATAAATAAATAAATACGCGTTCATTTTCTTTTGACATAAAAATAAGTACATTAATTTAAACGTGAACATTAAAAAATTGTAAAAAAATAAATCATGCATCTCACAAAAATGACGTCATTATCACTTTAAAATTTTCTACATGTTGATAAAGTGCTAATGTAGATCTATAGCTATAAGATTCAACAGAAAATTTAAAAACATGGTATATAAAAAGTTTTTTTTTTTTTTTAAATCTTATAATTATGTATAATTTTGTTGTCATTTCGGCGATGAGTTGATATGGGTATCGCAAATGCCTAAGTAAACATTTTGGCGAGAAACGTCCAAGTTACTTCAGTGCCAAATTTCATGTTCCGCCAAGAGTTCCAAGCTTTTTTTTTTTGCACAATATTTCTCAATTTTATTTTAAATATTTTTGTAATGCGAGTGCGGAAAAAAAGGAATTTTTTTTTTTTTTTAATTGGTCTAATTATACAAAATATCTTCATGTAAAATATTAAACGTTTTCCGTTCTGTTTATTATCAAAAAGAAAATGACTAATGCAGTTTTTCCTGTATTATTGACATTTCTATAAATTAAATTAAATTAAATTATACAGTACCAAGACGTTGCGTTGAAGAAGTCTGCCGAAGTCAGAGAGCGCCCGAAGTGAAGTTTTTAAGCAATTTCAATGTATTTTCTTTTTAGTTTTAATTTGCTGAACTGTATAAAAAATATAGATTATTTTTTTAATTCATTTAAATATAGTGACCAACGAAGCAGGCAAAGCCTGCTAGTACTAATCTATATATATAAAAGAGTAAACTCACTGATTCATTAATTCACTCACTGACTCAACACGGCTATGGCGATCCCCCGTTCCCCCCCGGGGGGGGGCAGAAGGCAAAAACCACGTTTTTAAGCATAACTCGGTTCCAAATTACTTCACAGTGAAGAAATTGCAGATGGGGAGACTAGACTTGAATACAAAAAAAATCATTTTCTGCGATTTTGGAATTTTGGATTTTTAAGAGGGGTAAGGGGTAAAAATGAGGTTTTCGGGGGAGGCAAAAGGCAAAATCCACCTTTATAAGCATAACTCGGCTCCAAATTACTTCACGGTGAAGAAATTGCAGATGGGGAGACTAAACTTGAATACAAAAAATCATTTTCTGCGATTTTGGAATTTTGGATTTTTAAGGGGGTAAGGGGAAAAAATGAGATTTTCCGGGGGGGGGGGCAGAAGGCAAAATACACCTTTATAAACATAACTCGGCTCCAAATTACTTCACTGTGAAGAAATTGCAGATGAGGAGACTAGATTTGAATACAAAAAAAACTTTTCTGCGATTTTGGAGTTTTGGATTTTTAAGGGGGGAAGGGGGTGAAAATGATTTTCGGAGGTGCAGAATGCAAAAACACCTTTATAAGCATAAATCGGCTCCAAATTACTTTACGGTGAAGAAATTGCAGATGGGCAGACTAGACTTAAGTACAAAAGAATCTTTTTCTACGATTTTGGATTTTTAAGGGGGGAGAGGGGGTAAAAAGGATTTTCGGAGGCAAAATTAGCAATGCATGGATTTTCGAGTAAAATTCTAGCAATAATAGCTCAAAGATATAAAAAGAAAAAATGCCAAGCGTCTTCTTGAAGGTATTTGCAAAAACTCATTTTTGATTTTTTCCGATTTTCAATTTTGGGGGGGGGTTTTTTGGGGGGGAGTTGCGAGGGGGTAAATTCGATCCCCCCTTTTAGCACTAAATTCATCCGTGGAAATCTATGAGCTGAGGTCACAAATTTTGTGTGTGGCTTATTTACGTGTGTCCAACACCCATTGTAACGGGATTTTGTGAAAGACCCCTCCCTTTTACACCTTTGGGGGTTGGGTGGGGTGGGGTGGGGCATAAAAGAGAAAAATCACTGATTCACTGACTCAACACAGCCGTTGCGATTCTATGAGAGATAGACTCGCAAATTTTGGTGAGCACGTTGGTTTTAGGAGACTGACGCCCATTATGGCAGGATTTTGCGAAATATCCCCGCTCCCCCCTGGGGGGGGGGCAGAAGGCACCCCCTTATAAGCATAATTCGGCTCCAAATTGCTTCACGGTGAAGAAATTGGTGAGAGAGAGACTGCAGTGCAAAAAAGCATTTTCTGCGATTTTGGAAGTTTGGATTTTTAAGAAGGGGTGGGGGTAAAAAAACGATTTCCGCAGGGAAATTTAGCAAAATACGGGTTTTTGGGTAAAACTGTACCAATAACAGCACAAAGATATAGAAAATTGTCAAGATCCTTCTTCAGAATATTTCCAAAACCTCATGTTTGGTTTTTTGCGATTTTCGTTTTTTGCGATTTTCGTTTTTTTTTTTTTTTTTTTTTTTTTTTTTTTTTTTTGGGGGGGGGGGGGGGGGGTTACACCCATTGCAATGGGGTTTTGCGAAAGTCCCCCCTTTTCCCCTTGGGGGTGGGGGGGCAATATAAACCCGTTTCCAAGTATAACTTTGCTTCAAATTATCTCAGCAAGATTAATTTGTATATGTTGGTTGTTTATGCTTTCCCAACACGCACAGTAAAGGGATTTCACAAAATTTCACCCCCCCCCCCCTTTAAGGGCGGAGGAAGGCAAAAACACGCTTATAAGAGTAACTGTGGTCCAAATTATCTCAGGATAGCGATTTTTTGATATGTCAATTGGTTATGCATACTCAAGACACATACTAAAAAGAGATTTTGTAAAATTCCGTCCTATTCCCTCTTGGTGGTTGCAAAAAGCATGTTTCGAAGCATAACTTTTCTTCAAATTATCTCAGTAAGCTTAATTTTTACATATGAGTTGTTTATGCATTCCAAACAGGCATTATAAAGGGATCTTACAAAAATTCCCCCTCCCCTCCTTCGAAGGAGGGGAGGGGGGCAAAAAACGCTTTTAAGAGTAACTCTGCTCCAAATTATCTCAGAATAGCGATTTCTTGATACGTCGATTGGTTATGCGTACTCAAGACACACACTACTAAGGGATTTTGTAAAATTCCACCTTATCCCCCTTCAGGGTGGGGCAAAATCATGTTTTCATGCGTAACTCTGCTCCAAACTATCTTAGAAGATTTTTTATTTGCGGGGTGGTTATGCATTCCCAACACGCACTATAAGTCGATTTTGTGAAATTTTCCTTTTCCCCCCTTTAAGGGCGGGGTGGGGGGTGGAAACACGTTTTAAAGAGTAACTCTGCTCCAAATTATCTCACGAAAGCGATTTTTTTATAGGTTAATTGGTTATGTGTACTCAACACAAACAAACAACAAAGGCATTATTTGGAATTACGTGCTATCACCCCCTTGAGGGTTGGGGGGGGGGGATTAAAAACATGTTTCCATGCAGCCTTTGTCATGTTGATGTTTTCTTTCGGTTTTTCATAAATTTCTTTGGATATGATGGTTTTGAAAATTTTTAAAACAATATCGCGGTCAGCAGGCTCCAAACAGATCAACCATTTATTTTTAAAACATGGATATGACAAAGCAGCAATTGCAGCATTTTGTGATTCTGGTTTGTTGATATCAAACAAATTTTCAAATCTTGAACTTACACTATGTTTGTATGTTTCAATTAATGATTTGCAATAAGCAAAATTGTTCTTTTTGTCAATTTTCTTCAATTTTTTTCTAAGAGCAAGAAGACAAGGTAATGTAATTCCATAATAGGTGTTCTGTTCACTTTGCATAATATCAAGCGCTTCAGTGATGAGCGCAGAACATACTAAATATTCTTTTATGTATTCGAAGTCGCTATCTGTAAAAGTATTTTTTATATTCAAAGCCTTATGTAACTGTAAATTCTTCTCTTTTATATTTAAAATTTGTTGAAATGCATCAAATAAACTATTCCACCTTGTTTCTCCAGGTCTACTCAAAGTATGCTGTAGTGTATCATATATTATTTCTGAAGTACGGGGGCGTGCCGTTGCCTTCCACAAAGCATTGCACTTTTTCATTACACTGCAATGTTTGTTTGATAATGGGGTATCATTTAAATTCAAAATTTTATTAGCATCTGTTGTTGCACATAGACTTAGTGTATGCGCACAGCAACGTAAATGCGCTGGTAACAATAATTCGTCAGCATTTAAAATTTCGGGAAAATCCACGTATGAATCAAACGATTTTTCATCTTCGTCTTCAGAATATTTTCTAGGAGTTACCTCATCTTGCATATGATCAATATTCTCTGATTTCCAATATTCACTTGTTTCAACATTGAAGAGCTGCACGCCAAACTCCTTAAAGGCTTTTATGAAGTTAGATCCATTGTCTGTTATTGATGCCACTATTTTACTTGCGTCAAGATTAAAATCTTGGTTAATTTCCTGAATTACTTCAGATAAGCGGTCATAGCTATGTGTACCTTTCAATCTTTGGCAGGCTAATGCAGCCGACACCCTGCGCATATCATTGTTAATCCAGTGGGCTGTCATAACAAGGAAACTTCGTTTTTTGCTGGACCAAATATCTATCACAGTACATACGTATTCAACATTATGCAAATCCGATTTTATTTTCAAAATTTCGTTTTCATTTATTCGTCGTGTCAATGTTCTTCGACTGACTAGTTTGAGACCAATATTTGATATTTGTAAATCTAAAAATATTTTCGAAAAATATGGGTCTTCTATAGTTCTTAAAGATACCATCGAATGAATAAAATATTTAGTTATATTTTCTTCAAACGTTTCTTGAGAAATTGTTTGTGCTTTATTTTGTGTAGGATAAATACTTTTGGAAATGCTAACTCTATTGCTTGCATTTTTATTTTCAGATCTTTTTCTTTTATTATACTTCTTATATTCTTTAACACAATATTCTCCATGCCGCCGTTTTAGATGACTAAGGAAATTGGATGGTGTGTTATAACGTCCTTTTACTTTAACTTGTTGATTAACCGGACATTTCATACATAAAGCCACAGGTGTAGAAGCATTAGACTCTTCAGGCAAGTACTTAAAAAATGTTCCATCCAATAAAAGAAGCCGCGGTCGGGAACAGCTGAATACATAATTTGAAGGAGGTGTATTGTTACTATCACAGTAACTGATGGCAATATCATAAGCTTCATCATCATTATCTGGAATTTCCATTTTTTACCAAGAAAGAATTATTTTTTTCACTTATAAATATTCGACAAATATTAACATTTAATATATTTATACAAATAAGCGGGATAGTAAACAAAATATCACAAAATGTTCCATCTTTCTCAATAAAATTGTAAATAAAAAAATTTTATCTTTCAAAACTGTTGCTAAAAATAAATTTTAAAACAGGAGAAAAAATATATATTTCGCAGACGAGCAAATTTTAAATATGTAATTATTAAAGTCATTTTTAATTTATTTTTATTATCTAAATATTCTCATTGGAATATTTAAAAAATGTTTTATCTGCAGACGATAAATTCTCATTTACTAATATATCTTCAAATTAAACATAGTTTTTGTTATTTTAGTTTTCTAGTCAGGAAGACAAAATTCAAATCAGTTTTTCATTCAAGAATATGCACAAACTCAAAATAAATTCATTACATAAATAATTATATAACCGGTTGATGTAGCTAATAAGCTCAGTAATATTTTTAAGAAATATTATTTTATGCATTTTTAGTAGACTTGCGTAAACTGAAACGAAATTTCAGTTTAAACTTCATTTTAAGTATTTTTAAAATAAAGAAAAGTGTCGAAAATTGAGTACCTAATAGTTTTTAATTTTCATTTTTATAATTTTCATTTTTGAATTTGCGAAAATACCATGTAAACTATTAACTATTTATAAAACAAATTAAAGACCTCTATTTAAGAGATATGCTACCCAAATACTTACGTATTTAGATACTTTCGAATTAAGAAATTTTGTCAAATATCTAGAAGAATTCTATAGGAATCATCTTGAAACTTCGGTAGTGTAAAGAACATGTTATACCTCACGTTTTTCAGCAAAATTTGTGTCCTGAAGAGGAAAAGTTCACCAGTGTAAAAAAATAAACAAAATCCAAAATGTTGTGGATCACCTTGTAAAAGATAATGCTTTAAACTCGTTTTGGTTGTAGCATATGATTATGAGGATTTTTTTTTTTTTTTCATTATCTGTATAAATTTTAAGAGGTTACCTCATATGTTCATGAAGATATAACGGTTTCTTTAAAAAATCACAAAAAAATTTCTCCTTTTTTAATTAAAACACGTAGGGCATTAGATCCAGTGGATATTGAGCAACTTACATGAAAACACCCAAACATGTAAATTTAAAACCTTCATGTAAATTTAAAACCTTCCGAGAGATACGAGGCTTAAAACAAAAGCAAATGCACATGGTAAATTATAATTGCAGCTATTAATGTATCTGAATATTTTAGTGTAGTCCTGTAATCTGAAGGTTAATCATATCATATTCTATACAAAACATTATGTTAGAATATTAACAATACATAAAATTTCTTTATGATTTTTACAGTAGAAAATTATTTAAATATGATTTTTAAAAATGTCTGACCTAAAACGCAAACCTGACCCTGTACACAAACTAGTTGTACACGACCTATTAATACCATTCTTAATAGGGAACATTCCATTGTGAACTCCACTAATAAATAACAATTTTTAAAATTTCTAAAAGTATTGATGGGGGCGGGAGACAGGCAGATAGAAAAATAAATAATCGGACAGAGAGACACACAAGTTGAAATCATATTCGCACCTAAAAATAGTTAGAAAGTGTTAAAAACACTTAACGTAAATGAAAGTACAATTCCAGCAAATTTTTATTAATAGTTCTTAATGTAACTGAATATTTTTGTGTAGCCCTGTAAATCAATTGCTAATTATATTATATTCACTGGTGCGTATGAATAACATATTTCAATTTCATTAAGCTTTGTAATAATGTTATCAAAATTTGGTTTATAGAAATACCTCACAGAACGCACGGCTTTGGAATGCTTTGGAGTGTCCCTGTACACAAACCAGTGGTGGTATTTAAACAATATATATAGGAAACAACCAATTATGAACTTGAATAAAATATTTCAATTTCATTAAAATTTGTGTTCAATAATGGTATTAAAATATGGTTTATAGAAATACCTCCCATAGAACACAATGCTTTGAAATAGTTTCGGTTGTCCCTGTACACAAACCGGCAGAGATATTCACTCCATTTTCAATAGAGAACATCCAGTAGTAAACTTGAATAACATATATCAGTTTCAAGAAATTCCATAAATATTTATGACAATTAGAGCGTGGACAAACAGACGAACAGATACACAAACTGAAGTAAAATTCATACTTAAAAATTGTTAGAAAGTGTTAAAGATACTTAATGTAAACGAACGTGCAATTCCAGCAAAATTTTACTAATGTCTCTTAATGTAACTGAATATTTTTGTGTTGGCCCTGTAAATCTAATGCTAATCATACTATAATCTATAGAAAGCATTCTTTTGCGCATATAAATAACATATTTCAATTTCATTAAGCTTTATGCAAAGTAAAGTTACTAGTGGATCTGCAGATCAGGAGCCTCAACGTCCTATTTGCATCAGACATTATTCAATAGGCCATTTTTATTTATTCCTTATTGTGTAATAGTATATATTGATTCGATCGACTTCTTACCAAAATCAGATACATTACAAAGGGGGCCTGCCGCCCCCTCAACTCCCCGCTGTATTTCTCTTTCTATACCTACTTGTATATCATATAAAGTGTTACGGAATTGTAAATAATTGCATTTATTTTTGCATAATTTTTTTCAAAGAGGTTTAGTAAGCTGATAAAATGCTAATTTTGTGCATTTCTAGTCGTTTTAGCGTTAAAATAGCCTAATTTTCCTTTGAAAACTCATTAAAAACTCCAACAAGGGAAGAAATGGATTTGGCGCCAAATTTGGCGATTGTTTCCCTCTTTGGCGATTCTTTTTGGCAACGGCGAGAAAATATTTATTAGGTATATACCAAATATGGAAGCTCTAATCTCATTGGCTGATGTGATACGAGAATTTCCCAGAACAGTCTGTGTTCGATAGAAATGTATAAAAGGAGCATTATTTTCGCCAAGGCGGTCAGTCTCAGATCTGTGTCAGTTTCGTCAAATGCTTGCTTTGCTTTGAGCCTCTTTGAATGAGACTTTCTTTATGTGTTATTGATAAACAGTTTTACTGTTGTTTTGCTGTTAACGGCTGTTGTTTAAGCTATGTTTACTGGTTGAATTGAAGCTGATACTTGGTTTATAGACCTGTATTTTCCTGGATCTTTCTGTGAATAAATCACTGAATTTTTGCAAGTTTCGCCTTTCATTCTCGGACAACTTACGAACCCCCAAGCACGCAACAATATGTATTCTTAATAAACGACGGTCTTGTATTATTTCCCTGAAATTCATAAATACCAAATTTAATAACTATCAAATTTCATACAAAAAAAAAAAAAAAAAAAAAAATCTGGTGTGAAACAACCACACGACTTCCATTATCCGCTATTACATGTATTATATGCATTTTTGAGAGATAATGTGATCAGAAAACATAAAAGTGACCTAAAGAGAAAATCGTTAGAGCCGTTTTTGAGATACCAACTTTTACAAAAAATCAATTATTGACCGGAAAAAAATAATTACATACAAAGCATATTTAAAAGTGAGTTAAAATGGCGAGTTTGAAAAAAATCCGTACAACCGTTTTTAAAGGAACGCCTTTGCGAGGCCTGAACTTGAGCTATTTATACAGGACGCCTATCAATTTTCCTGAACTAACCAACTATATCATTCGAAAGGACATCTAATAGAGTGTTTATATAGCAAGTTTGCAGAAAATCGTTAGAGCCGTTTTTAAGATACGGACTTACGGTCCTACTTCCGGTTAAACTCAATTATTGACAGGAAAACAATAATTACATACAAAAGCATATTTAAAAGTGAGTTAAAATGGCGAGTTTGAAAAAAATCCGTACAACCGTTTTTAAAGGAACGCCTTTGCGAGGCTTGAAATTGAGCTATTTATACAGGCCGCCTATCAATTTTCCTGAACTAACCAACTATATCATTCGAAAGGACATCTAATAGAGTGTTTATGTAGCAAGTTTCAAGAAAATTTTTAGAGCCGTTTTTGAGATACGGACTTACGGTCCCACTTCCGGTTTCCGATGTCCCACTTCCGGTTTTTCAATTTTCACCAAAATTTGGAAATTTCATCTGTACACCAGACGTATTTCATTTCTAAAGTTTCGTAGATCTATCTTTATTAGTTTCTGAGCTATTAGCCAGAAGATTCTCCACATACGTACATACATACATACACACACACACACATACATACACACTGACCAATTGCCAAAAACCACTTTTTTGGACTCAGGGGACCTTAAAACGTGTAAATCAGGTGAAAACCCGATATCGAATTTTCAGACCGAATACAATACTTCCATTACCTACGGTAGTAGGGTAATGGAAGTAAAAATTACATAGCATATCGGAAATATTTTGCGTAACCTTTAAACTAATTATCAATTCTATGCCCACAATTTTCAACAGGAAAACATACTTTTAAAATAAAAATAAAATTTCATTATATTTGATGGGGTGTAACCTTGTTAAAATACACTTATAAGAAATACCGACTATAGACCGTAATAGTACGAAATTCCTTTATGTATCTCGGAAAAGTAGCCACAGTCATTATAAACGCCAATAATAAGAATAAACCTAATTAATTATAACTCATTAATTTTTCAAACTAATTTGACATCATTTGGATGATTACAGTACATGCTCGAAATTTTTTGTGTGGTCCCATAAATTGTTTAGTCTATGCATAACCTTTTTTAAGAGTAAACATGATTTTAAGCATTTTTATAATGTATGTTAAATTTATTAAGTTCAATTCATCATAAACGCATGAAACTGCGCGCTTAAATTAAAAATTTGTCCATAGGCTCCAATGTTACGAAATTCTTTCGTGTGTCTTTGTAAACGAACCATAAACAATGTACACACCAATAAAAACTATTCAGCTTATTTTGCGTTTAAAATTAATAATTGTTCCAAATTTAACATCGTTTGGATGACTATGTGACATTGTCAGAACACTTCTGTAAGATCCTGTACATTAATTAGAAAGCTTAAGAGAACATATTTTCTTCAAACAACATAAGTTTAAGCATCTTACTCACGTACGCTAGTTTCATTTTCTTCATTGCAAAGTAATGATATTAAAATGCGTTTAAACGAAATTCACCCCATACGCCGTAAAGTTTAGAAATTTGGCGTGTCCCTGTACACAGTTTATAAAAAATATAGCAATAAAAATTATACAGCTAGTTATATGCAAAGCTGGAACGAGGGCGCCAATTTGCAAGTCAATCGAAGGATTTTTGCGGCCGCTATTGCGGTACATAAAAATTCTTCCCATAGGCCGTAAAAATAAGAAAAAATTTGGCGTGTCCCTGTACACGAACGACAAAAGGAATACACACCTAACACTGTACAGCTAATTCCGTTGGGCTCATGAATATGTGTACCAAATTGCAAGTGAATAGCGTTATTCTGTGAGGTCTAACTGCAACGTTTCCGGTTACAATCTTTAAGAGACAGTGGCTGGAGATGAGACAAGTCGTGTAGAGCCGCACCAGATTGTAAAAATGTGAGAAAAACGGAGGCTTTGGCCTTTATCACGGTTCTGTGAGGTCTAACTGCAACGTTTCCGTCTGCAACCTTTAAGAGGCAGTGCCCGGAGATGAGAGAAGTCGTGTAGAGCCGCACCAGATTGTAAAAACGTGAGAAAAATAGAGGCTTTGGCCTTTATCACGGTTCTGTGAGGTCTAACTGCAACGTTTCCGGCTGCAACCTTTAACAGACAGTGCCCGGAGATGAGAGAAGTCGTGTAGAGCCGCACCAGATTGTAAAAACGTGAGAAAAATAGAGGCTTTGGCCTTTATCACGGTTCTGTGAGGTCTAACTGCAACATTTTCGGCTGCAACCTTTAAGAGACAGTACCCGGAGATGAGAGAAGTCGTGTAGAGCCGCACCAGATTGTAAAAACGTGAGAAAAATGGCGGCTTTGGTCTTTCTCACGGTTTTGTGAGGTCTAACTGCAATAGAGACAGTGTGCGGAGATGAGAGAAGTCGTGTAGAGCCGCACCAGATTGTAAAAACGTGAGAAAAATTGCGGATTTGGCCTTTCTCACGGTTTTGTGAGGTCTAACTGCAACGTTTCCGGCTGCAATCTTGAGGGACAGTGTCCGGAGATGAGATAAGTCGTGTAGAGCCGCACCAGATTGTTAAAACGTGAGAAAAATGGCGGCTTTGGGCTTTCTCACGGTTTTGTGAGGTCTAACTGGAATAGAACCGGAAATGAGAGAAGTCGTGTAGAGCCGCACCAGATTGTAAAAGCGTGAGAAAAATGGCGGCTTTGGCCTTTTTCACGGTTCTGTGAAGTCTAACTGGAACGTATCCGGCTGCAATCTTTAAGAGACAGTGGCTGGAGATGAGAGAAGTCGTGTAGAGCCGCACCAGATTGTAAAAACGTGAGAAAAACGGAGGCTTTGGCCTTTATCACGGTTCTGTGAGGTCTAACTGCAACGTTTCCGTCTGCAACCTTTAAGAGACAGTGCCCGGAGATGAGAGAAGTCGTGTAGAGCCGCACCAGATTGTAAAAACGTGAGAAAAATAGAGGCTTTGGCCTTTATCACGGTTCTGTGAGGTCTAACTGCAACGTTTCCGGCTGCAACCTTTAACAGACAGTGCCCGGAGATGAGAGAAGTCGTGTAGAGCCGCACCAGATTGTAAAAACGTGAGAAAAATGGCGGCTTTGGTCTTTCTCACGGTTTTGTGAAGTCTAACTGCAATAGAGACAGTGTGCGGAGATGAGAGAAGTCGTGTAGAGCCGCACCAGATTGTAAAAACGTGAGAAAAATTGCGGATTTGGCCTTTCTCACGGTTTTGGGAGGTCTAACTGCAACGTTTCCGGCTGCAATCTTGAGGGACAGTGTCCGGAGATGAGATAAGTCGTGTAGAGCCGCACCAGATTGTAAAAACGTGAGAAAAATGGCGGCTTTGGCCGTTCTCGCGGTTTTGTGAGGCCTAACTGCAATAGAGAAAGTGTCCGGAGATGAGGGAAGTCGTGTAGAGCCGCACCAGATTGTAAAAACGTGAGATAAATGGCGGCTGTGGGCTTTCTCACTGTTTTGTGAGGTCTAACTGCAATAGAGACAGTGCCCGGAGATGAGAGAAGTCGTGTAGAGCCGCACCAGATTTTAAAATATACAGTATGTAATTATTAACACTTCACATTAGCAAGTTAATTGTATGATACATTATTTGTATCATGCAAGGATGAGCGTTTGCTGACTCATGAAAGCGTTTGCTGACGATGACGCGAATTCAATGATTTTTGTTCACCCAAATGTTTTCACTTCAAATGGGTAGCGTCAGTGTTGGGCATAATTGATTAAAAAGTAATTGAATTACAATTAAATTACAATTATACTTTTTTTTGGTCAATCGATTAACATGTAATTGATTACAAATAAATTGAATTATTACAAATAAATTGAATAAGTAATTCAATTTATTTGTAATCAGTTATTTGTTAATTTATTGACAGTAAAATAATTATAATTGTAATTTAATTGTAATTCAATTGTAATTCAATTACTTTTTAATCAATTATGCCCAACATTGGGTAGCGTTAGCTGACGATGACGGGAGGTCAATGATTTTTGTTCACCCAAAAGTGGTGAACGCGCCTGAAGAAGTTTTCACTTAAAAAACTTTGGCGTGTCCCTGTACACGAACTACAATTGGAATGCACAGCCAAAACTATACAGCTAATTTCGTGGGGATCATGAACATGTGTACCAAATTTCAAGTCAGTAGCGTGATATTTGTAGCCACTATCGCAAGACAGACAGACAGACAGACAGACGAAACACAAAATCCTTTTGTGTCTCAACAGAGGGCCTCCATTGACGTTTCGGCAAAAATTGGAAGTCAATAGCTTGATTTTTGCGGTGGCTTTCGCGGTACATACAGATTCTTCCCATAGGCCGTAGAAAATCTTTGGCGTGTGCCTGTACACGAACTAGAAGTGGAATACAACCCTAACACTATACAGCTAATTCCGTTGGGCTCATGAACACGTGTACCAAATTGCAAGTCAATAGCGTGATTTTTGAGGCCGCTATCGCGATACATACAAATTTCTCTCATAGGCCGTAATAATAAGAAAAACTTTGGCGTGTCCCTGTATACGAAATACAAATGGAATACATACCAAAAACTATACAGCTGATTTAGTGGGACTCATGAACATGTGTATCAAATTTCAAGTCAATAGCGCCATTTTTGCGGCCGCTATCGCGCGACAGACAAACACACACAGAGCCCAAAACCGTTTTGAGTCTCAACAGAGGGCCTCCACTAACGTTTCGGCAATTAAAATATGCTTTACAGAAATACCTCCTGTTAGAATCAAAAATTCTAACACTTTTGAATTCGGTTAATTTTTTATTAAATCCTCCGGAAAATATTTTAGTTACTTTTATTTTATTTATTTTCTCCATTTAAAATTTCTTAAAATTCGCAATTTTCAATAAACAAAAATATTTAAGAATTTTCAGTGAAGCGTTTTGTTTGTAAACAAAACTACCGATGTTTTCGGATTGTAAACAAACGCCTTAGCCAATAAAGAAATTCAATTTTAATCATGATTCAAATCAGTTCAAAATCTTTTTAGATCGTCTGCAAATAATTTAAAAATAATTGTATTAATTTTCCTAACGTTCATTTTTCACTAATTAAAATCAGTGACGTCATTTTCATTGACGATTTTCAAATTTTTCTTCTGGAATGTTCCATTCGGTTCGCAGCGAATATGTCAGGTCCGCAGCGAATATATCACGGCGCCGATTCAAAAGTGGCGTTCCTTCAGGAAAATGCGTATTTTTTAATATTAATAATGAATCCAAAAAATTAACCCAATATAAAATATTCCGTTCATAAAATTAAATTTATTTATTTCCATTTTATTATTTATTATTCAGCAGACGATCCGGATAAAAATAATTCATTTTCGGACTATTTATCGCGCGCAGCAATTTGAATGTGCGTAGTCTCGCGGCGCGGGAGATTGGAAGGCATCTCTGACTCCTCTCTAGGATGCTGTGAGAAAAGGACGTGAAGAAAAGTACGCCGTAGTCGGCGGCCTCGGCCGTTGGCCGATCAAATTTTTCAAAATTACCTTTTAATCCAGTAACAAAATCCTCAGCAACGTCACGCTACAGTGTATGAAGGAACTAATGCGGATTTAATATGCACGAAACGAAAGTGAAGGTTTCTAACCTTCTGATTTTTACAATCACTTCAACTACTCACTCTATGTGCAAATATTATGTCTCAATCTCCAATGCAACGAAACCGCCGAAATGTATATAGTTAAAGTGTATGCAAAATAAAAGCGCTTCCTGCTAGTCATCCAGCAAAGATGTGTGCGAGTATTGATGTCTTAAGTGTCCGAACGGAGCTTTGAATTAAGTGAAAGACTCATCGATCCGACGTATCGCAATATTGAAAACTTTTGAGTCAGAAATCTCCATTAAAAATCTCAAGGAGGAAAATATACTCTTTGCCATGAATTTTGCGATAAGTGATCCGCACCGACATCGTTCTTGCGACATATTCAAAAGAAGTGTGCTCTGCTCCGATGGGAGCATAATAGAAGCTAGTTAGCTCAAAAGTACATATTAATGTCAGCATTAGAACGTGGACATCATTTCAAGCCGTGAACTTATCACGAGCCAAATTTTCTTTTATATAAAATGCTAAATAAGCAATAACATGATGAGCACTAAGTATTTTATGTGCAATCGAAAATAATGAAATGTTAATAATGAAATAATTCACGTTCTATATACGCTAAAGAAAATAAAACCAGATGTCTGGGGAAAAAAAATAGTTGTAATCCTTATGCGCCGGTACCGGAAGATATAATGTTTTTAATATTTAATAAAGGGTTTGTGTCAAAGGAATATCTATACACTTTATTACTTCTTGTGTCTCACATTGGATTATTTAACCTTTATTTTTTCAGGTATATGTTTTTTTCTTCATTGGGGTAAGTTAATTATTATTTTTCTATGATTGTTTTATTAATTTAATTTAAATGATTATTATTATTGATTGCAATATGAAATATTTGATTTCAGGAAGGGTTAATGATTCGCGGCAC
This sequence comes from Salticus scenicus, assembly GCA_963930645.1. Taxonomy (NCBI): domain Eukaryota; kingdom Metazoa; phylum Arthropoda; class Arachnida; order Araneae; family Salticidae; genus Salticus; species Salticus scenicus. Next base: position 124,309,561 of record OZ005654.1, read on the forward strand.
TATATACGCACAAGTAATCCACTATTCCTAAATCGATCACGTTCGGCCATTTTTTCATTTCTCATTTTCTTATCTAACTTTATAAATTTCCAAAATCCAAAAATCAAGTATTATTATTGAATAACTAAAATTTAATTATTTAACATTTGGTGCCGTCGCGAAAAATAACCTCCGTTAAGGTTGAGAACCTGAGGTTATTTAATCATTAATCCTTTTTTCAAAATTAATTAATTTTAGCGATCGCGATAAAAAAAAAAAAAAAAAAAAAAAAAAAAAAAAAATCGTGAAGATTTATTTTTTGTCTCATTATGCATGCCACTTAAAATAATCTAGATATTATATTTTCATGTTGTATGTTTTATTTTATTTGATTTCAAGGTGGGAAATCTCAATATATGGCATTCCAAGAAAGGGAATGTAGATAAATTTTTGAGCTATTTTAGCTGTAAACTTTTAAAGAAAATAAACAAAAAATTGAGATTTGCCACTATTACATGCCCTATATTAATATTTAATGGAAATTTTGTGTGTTTTATTTTATTTTAATGTGGTAGGTCCCAATTTATGGTATTCCAGTAAATAAAAGGAATACATGTAATTTTTAGAGCTATTTTAGCTATAATTATTTAAAAAATAAAGAAATAATTGAGATTTGCCACATTTTTTTAAACATTCCATGGAATTAGAGTGTGATTTAATGTTCGGAAATTAGATATTGATTTTAATTTTATGTTGAACAAAGAAAATGATAATTTTTGTATTCATACATTTGTGTTTTTTTCTATGGAGATCTGCTAAGTGAAATTTAATATAGATATTTAATTTACAGTTATTTACTTAGTGTCCTTTTCCATTTATTACATTTTCTCTCTGGGTAGAGTCAAAAATAAGATGATTTTAATAACTCTAGATAGTAGAGGTTTCACCAAAAAAAAAAAAAAAAAAATCCTTTCTGGATATTTAAGATTCATTTATTTTGATGTATGATATGCTGCAATGATTACATAGAGAAAATTCAAAAAAAAAAAAAAAAAAATAATAATAATAAGGGGTTCTTGAATATCTTCCTTTTGAAATGCAAGCATTTATTTTAAGTATGATTTTCCTTAATTATGGCAATTTCAAAAAAATGTTTTGAAAAATTAGAGAGATGAAAAAATTTACATAAAAAAATTCAGAATATAAATTTATTTGTAAGGGATGAATGATTATAAACTACATGGTGTTACTTAGAAAATTCTAAATAAAAAAGTCCAAAGGTGCGAGATATTTTTTTGGGGGCGAAAGTGTTTAGATTTGATTATTGGGACGGTGAAATTTTGCGTTTTATGGTAATTTGAGCTGATGGCTACAGCAATCATTGTGCCATGCGAAATTTTAACTATAAACCCAGTTGACTAGGCATTTCACTTCAAAAATAAATAAATAAATAAATAAAGGGTTACATACCTTTTAATTTTCCATCACACCTAAAGAATTTACAGGAAACATTTATAGGCAATTAAAATTCAGATCATTGTTCTATTTATATATACAAAAATTATATTTGATTTATTATATTAAAACTGTGCACAGTATGTATAAAATTTATAGGGTAGATGATAGGGCATGACACTTGCAGTTTTTATATAAGTCGATGAGGTTAAAACTGATTAGGTACCCGTTTTTCACTTCAGGTGAATGTAAGTCTGTGGCTTAAACTGACATGCATGCTTTCTATTCAAAGTTCTATATATGAAAACTACCTTGAATATTATTTATAGCATATGTAGAGACCATTATAAGCTGAGCCTATAATTAGTGTGAACAGCAGTCTCGTTATGCATTGCCTTTATTGATATGGGACGAATAAATTCCCCTTTTCTTCAATTAAAATGAATTAAAAGAAAAGACAATGATCTAAAATTATGTTATATATGATGTGATCATCACAATGCCTGTTTTCCTGCTAAGAAATTTGAAGAACATTAATATTACTCTAAAATGTTCAATTTTGTTTCTCACTATTCATCCTCATGAGATTGCATTTCAACCCCAAACAATTTTAATATTCAAATTTACTCATAACTAAAACTTCTCAGCAAAGCAAAAAAAAAAAAAAAAATATTTTTCACTCTTTTCAAATTTTATGATACTGGCTCCTCCAATAGACATTCAAGTTAGCAGACAAAATACATAAATTAATATATAGCAAAAAATTTTTTTTACTTACCTTAAATGATTCTGAAATTGCTTTTGGTGGGATACTGAGAAATCCGGCCCTAGAGTGATTCAAAATTTGTCAGGCTGGTCCGAGGTAATGTTTCACTTTTGTGCACTGGTACTGCAGTTCTTAGAGATTCTCACTTCTTCAATTTCAGAATAATTGTTTTAACCTAAATGTGACATTATGAAAATCTACAAAAAACATTCACTTACCTGTTTAAAAAAAGCAAAAAAAAAAAAAAAAAAAAAAAAAAAAAAAGATATATGCATTTTTTTTTTAATTATTAAGGTATATTCAAAAATGTTTAATCACTAACACCTACCTGTTATAAATCTTTTGCTATTTGGCAGGAGTGTATATTCAAAAATAACAAATCAATTTTACAAACAGTATTTATTTTCCAATTCTTTATGCATGTGGCACATTGTAGAAATATAGGTATTGTCCTAGAGTATTGATGGAGACCATTTATAGCCGAGCCTTTATTTAAGTGTCATTGGCTGTCTCACATGCTCATCACAATAGTGTTACAGCTCTAAAAGTCTTTCAATTGTAGATATGACAATGTGCGGATGGCAAAGGCAACATCGTTATGGGGGTCACTAGCGGTTTCACTTAGATATAATTATCTGCCGTCATCTGTAACAATGTGGGCGTTGGAACTGCTTCATTCGTACTTGTTTAGTATATCTACTATTGAGTTCCAATAAATTTTTTACCTTTAATGATTTGTTGTGAGGTGCATAATTTACACTTAATAATCCCCGTCCTAATATTTTTAGCTGAGATGTTTTTGGTAAAAAAAAAAAAAAAAAAAAAAAAAAAACTTATCCATAACTAAAATTTTCTTTTCAAGTGGTTTATTTTGGCAGATCTCCATTATCTTCATTACCTCTGTTTATTATGTTATGTGTTTAAAAAGTGGTATGCATATGATTTTTTTAACTTGCCCCACATCATTTATGTTTTCAGTGTTATTATATATATTCGGATATGCACTCATGTAGTGTATTTTTTATATTTAGTGTATGTTTTATGTTACAACGTCCTTCCATTTTCCTGCGGCTATATTTTTTTTTTGGAGAAGGGGGGTAATGTTAGAATCAAAAATTCTAACACTTTTGAATTCGGTTAATTTTTTATTAAATCCTCCGGAAAATATTTTAGTTACTTTTATTTTATTTATTTTCTCCATTTAAAATTTCTTAAAATTCGCAATTTTCAATAAACAAAAATATTTAAGAATTTTCAGTGAAGCGTTTTGTTTGTAAACAAAACTACCGATGTTTTCGGATTGTAAACAAACGCCTTAGCCAATAAAGAAATTCAATTTTAATCATGATTCAAATCAGTTCAAAATCTTTTTAGATCGTCTGCAAATAATTTAAAAATAATTGTATTAATTTTCCTAACGTTCATTTTTCACTAATTAAAATCAGTGACGTCATTTTCATTGACGATTTTCAAATTTTTCTTCTGGAATGTTCCATTCGGTTCGCAGCGAATATGTCAGGTCCGCAGCGAATATATCACGGCGCCGATTCAAAAGTGGCGTTCCTTCAGGAAAATGCGTATTTTTTAATATTAATAATGAATCCAAAAAATTAACCCAATATAAAATATTCCGTTCATAAAATTAAATTTATTTATTTCCATTTTATTATTTATTATTCAGCAGACGATCCGGATAAAAATAATTCATTTTCGGACTATTTATCGCGCGCAGCAATTTGAATGTGCGTAGTCTCGCGGCGCGGGAGATTGGAAGGCATCTCTGACTCCTCTCTAGGATGCTGTGAGAAAAGGACGTGAAGAAAAGTACGCCGTAGTCGGCGGCCTCGGCCGTTGGCCGATCAAATTTTTCAAAATTACCTTTTAATCCAGTAACAAAATCCTCAGCAACGTCACGCTACAGTGTATGAAGGAACTAATGCGGATTTAATATGCACGAAACGAAAGTGAAGGTTTCTAACCTTCTGATTTTTACAATCACTTCAACTACTCACTCTATGTGCAAATATTATGTCTCAATCTCCAATGCAACGAAACCGCCGAAATGTATATAGTTAAAGTGTATGCAAAATAAAAGCGCTTCCTGCTAGTCATCCAGCAAAGATGTGTGCGAGTATTGATGTCTTAAGTGTCCGAACGGAGCTTTGAATTAAGTGAAAAACTCATCGATCCGACGTATCGCAATATTGAAAACTTTTGAGTCAGAAATCTCCATTAAAAATCTCAAGGAGGAAAATATACTCTTTGCCATGAATTTTGCGATAAGTGATCCGCACCGACATCGTTCTTGCGACATATTCAAAAGAAGTGTGCTCTGCTCCGATGGGAGCATAATAGAAGCTAGTTAGCTCAAAAGTACATATTAATGTCAGCATTAGAACGTGGACATCATTTCAAGCCGTGAACTTATCACGAGCCAAATTTTCTTTTATATAAAATGCTAAATAAGCAATAACATGATGAGCACTAAGTATTTTATGTGCAATCGAAAATAATGAAATGTTAATAATGAAATAATTCACGTTCTATATACGCTAAAGAAAATAAAACCAGATGTCTGGGGAAAAAAAATAGTTGTAATCCTTATGCGCCGGTACCGGAAGATATAATGTTTTTAATATTTAATAAAGGGTTTGTGTCAAAGGAATATCTATACACTTTATTACTTCTTGTGTCTCACATTGGATTATTTAACCTTTATTTTTTCAGGTATATGTTTTTTTCTTCATTGGGGTAAGTTAATTATTATTTTTCTATGATTGTTTTATTAATTTAATTTAAATGATTATTATTATTGATTGCAATATGAAATATTTGATTTCAGGAAGGGTTAATGATTCGCGGCACTATATACGCACAAGTAATCCACTATTCCTAAATCGATCACGTTCGGCCATTTTTTCATTTCTCATTTTCTTATCTAACTTTATAAATTTCCAAAATCCAAAAATCAAGTATTATTATTGAATAACTAAAATTTATTATTTAACACCTCCCATAGATTACAATGCTTTGGAATACTTTTGGGTGTCCCTGTACACAGAGCAGTAGAGGTATTTACTCCACTTCCAATAGGGAACATTCGATTGTGAACTTTAATAACGTATAACAGTTTTAAGAAATTCCATAAATATTTACGGGAGATAGAGCTAGAGCGTGGACAGACAGACAGACAAACCGAAGTGATTAACATTTTTCAACCTTGTTGGAATGTTTTTAAAAACCGTTACTGAAAATTGCTATCAAAAATTTAGCGGCATCATTTGATCTTCTGAGAAAAGGAGGGGGGGGATATCAGCTATGGATACAACTACAATTCAATCACGATTAATTTAATCATGATTAATTTAGTCATGATTAACAGTTAATCATTTGCTGCAACTAATATATTAATCACGATTGATTTAATCACGAATAATTTAATCATGAATAACGGTTAGTTGTCTGCTTCTCGAATAATTTAATCATGATTGAATTTTTAGTTGCAGCAAATGACTGAAATATTAATCACGATTGATTTAATCACGATTAATTTAATCGCAACTAACGGTTAGTCGTCTGTTTTTTGATTAATTTAATCGCGATTGAATTTTTAGTTGCAGCAAATGAATAACCGTTAGTTGCGATTAAATTAATCGTGATTAAATTTTTAGTCAACTAATTAGTTGATTGAAAATTTAATCGATTGATGCCCAACACTGCTTGAAAGTGAAATTACCTTTAGATATTAATTTATCTGGATTTGGATTTGAAAGCTTGGATAATTTATTGTGAAAACGAAACTGAAAAATAATAATGACTGGAATTCCGGATTCGTTATTGGATAGCTGCTTGGATATGGAACCAGGTAAGCAAAATTTAACTACTATTTATAACATTGATTAAATGAAATTAGAAATTTGAATTATTTTGTTTGATTATTTGCTCGCTATGAACATAGAAAAGTTAAAAGCTAAGCGTTCTACGGAAAGCTCAAATGTAACCAAATTAATTAATAAATTAGAGAATTTATTATTAGATGAGATAGAAAATACAAAATCAGACGAAATTATAGAAATTCAGGAAATGATAGGTGAAAGAGAAATTGCATTAAAAAATTTAAATAATGAAATTGAAAATTTAATAGTAGATATTAAAGAGTATGAAAAAGATATCGCGACCAGCGATAAATACGGCGAGCAAATAATTTCTGCCAAATGCAAAATAAGATTGAGATTAAAAAGATTATGTAATAATAAAGATGAAAGTAGTTCAAACTGTTCTGTCAGTGAAACCCAAACAAAAACTGGTTCGGCAGTGAGATTGTCGAAAATGTCCTTACCAAAATTTGGTGGACAAATAGAAAAATGGAACGAATTTTTCGATTGTTTCGAAAATTCAATCCATTTAAATGAAAATCTTACAAAGATTGAAAAATTCACTTACTTGAAAACGCTTTTAACTGACAAAGCGTACAATGTTATTGAAGGGTTTTCACTTACGGAACAAAATTATGATAATTGCATAGAAATGTTGAAGTCACGTTTTGGGCAAAAGGATATTATCATTAATGCTCACATGAATAAATTGATAAACTTAGAAGGCGTAAAAAGTTCATCAAATATAACTGCTTTGCGAAAGTTTTATGACGCTTGTGAAGTAAATATTCGCAGTTTATCTAATTTAGGGGTGACAAAAGGCCAATATGGTCATTTACTGAATCCAATTTTATTAAAATTATTGCCAAACGATCTAGTAGTTGAATATTACAGGCAAAGTGATAAAAGGAAGGATGAGTCTGATGTGACAGACTTAATTAATTTTCTTAAAGTAGAACTTGAATCGCGTGAAAAATCACTTAGTATGATTAATTATAAAAATGCTTCGGTAATTGTAAATAAAAATAAAGCCGAAATTAATGACAGAAAATTTTCAAATAAAATGAATTCATTGAATGTAGGTGTAAAAAATATATGCATATTTTGCAAGAATTATGATCATCATTCTCTTGAATGTACTAATTTAACTGATGTTGAGAAAAGGTTAAAATTAAAGAAGGATGGCAGGTGTTATAAGTGTTTTCTAAAATCTCATCTGTCATCACAGTGCAGAGTGAAATCGCAGCCTTGCGAAAAATGTAAAGCAACAGATCATAACAAATTATTTTGTTTTTCAAAAAACTTGAAACCAGAAGTAGTAGAGAACACTATAGTATCGAATTCACATTTGAAAAACAGTAATCAGGCAGCGTTATTGCAAACATGTTGCGTCATAGCACAATCTAATTCTAGATCAAAAACTGTCAGACTCTTATTGGATTCCGGAAGTGAAAAAAGTTTTATTACTAAAGAATTGGCCCACGAATTAAAATTAACCCGTGTAAGAACAGAAAAGCTAACTGTTTTTGCCTTTGGTATAAATAAAGGTAAAGAAGAGGAATTCGAGGTTTTTAATATTGAACTGCGTAGCAAAATAAATCCTCGTCGGCTCATCCATGTTGAAGTATTAGCTACAGACTTAATAACCGCGACTTCCTTGAAAAGCCCAAGGGGCGAACCAGAAATTGAAAGTTATATTAAAAATAAAAACTGGAAATTGGCAGACAATTCATTAAGTGATTCCAAAATTAATATTTTGCTAGGAGCTGATTATTTTTGGAAAATACAGAGAGGTATCATTGAAGAAATCGGTGATAATTTATATGTTGCTAATACTATTTTCGGATATACTGTAGTGGGGAAATTGAATAATAATAGTACAGAAGTAATTAATTCGCATTTTGTATCTGTAAATAAATTTGACAGTTTTGATTTGCAGCGTTTTTGGGATTTAGAATCACTTGGAATATGTGACAGTAAGAATGATTCTATGTCACAGAGAGATATAGAAATTATTAATTCTTTTAATGAAAATTTAAATTTTGTTAAGGGAAGATATGAAATTCAATTTTTGTGGAAGGAAAATAAAAATGAATTAAAATCGAATATAGAAATAGCCAAAAATAGACTTTGGGGTTTGAGAACAAAACTGTCTAAAAATGAATGGCTTAAAAATGAATATGAAAAAATTCTTGAGGAACAAAAGAAAATGGGTATAATAGAGGAGTGTAAAATAAACAAAAATGAAACTGGTGTATATTATATGCCCCACAGACCGGTGATAAGAACAGATAAGTCCACTACAAAGGTCAGAATAGTGTTTGATGCTTCTTCCAAAGAAAAGGAAGCAAAATCTTTAAATGAATGTTTATTTGCAGGCCCCAATTTAAATCCTAATATTTTGGATATTATTTTAAAATTCCGCCTTCATAAAATTGCCTTTGTTTGTGACATTGAAAAAGCTTTTCTGCAAATACAGGTTGCAGAAAATGATAGAAACTTTTTGAGATTTCTATGGTTTGAGGATATAAATAGTAAAAATCCTCTATTAAAGGTTTTCTGCATGACTCGTGTAACTTTTGGTGTTACAACATCATCCTTTTTGCTCTCAGCTACCATTAAACATCACATAAAAGGATATAAAGACTTGTTTGAGAAAGTAGTTAATATGCTTGATACTTCCTTATATGTTGATGATCTCTTTCATGGCGCTAATTCTGTAAATGAAGCATTTATTTTATCGTCTGGTGCTGTGAAAATACTTAAAGATGCCAATATGACATTAAGAAAATGTAAAAGTAATTCTTACGAATTAAGCAAATTGTGGGAAAAACATGGAATAAACGTTGATGAAGAAATAAATGAGGGAAATATCTCTAAGGTATTGGGAATAATGTGGTCAACTAATAATGACACGTTAAGAATAGACATTCAATCTCTGTTAGAAGGGTTTGATAATGAAATTATCACTAAGAGAATTGTTTTACAAACTGTAGCAAAGGTGTATGACCCTGTAGGGTTTATTTCCCCTTTTATAATAAGAGTTAAATTTCTAATGCAAGAACTATGGGAGCAGGGTGTTGATTGGGATTCTGCTTTACCTGATGCTTTAACACAAAAATTTAAGAAATGGCATCGTGAAATACAGGATTTAGAAAATTTTGAAGTGCCTAGAAAATATTTTACGAATTTTGAAAAATTAACTCCTGAAACTATTCAAATTTGTGTTTTCTGCGATGCCAGTTTGAAGGGATATGGTACAGTAGCTTATTTTCGTGATCCTTGTTCCCGTGAAACTTCATTTATTATGTCAAAGACAAGAGTAGCTCCTCTCAAAAAACTTACTTTGCCTCGACTTGAATTGATGGGAGCCTTAACAGCTGCTCGATTAGCTCATTATCTTGGGCAGCTATTTTCAGTTCCCGTCAAAAACATACTATGCTTCTGTGATTCCCAAATTACCCTTTATTGGGTCAAAGGAAGTGCTAGTAACTGGAAGCCCTTTGTAGAGAACAGAGTGCGTGAAATTCAACGATTAGTAGCCCCATCTCAGTGGAGATTTTGTCCAGGGGTTAAAAATCCCGCTGATGTGCTATCTCGTGGTTACACAGCAACTGAATTGTTGAAGAATGAAGAATGGTTAAAGGGACCAATCTGGTTGAAAGAAGAGCACTTACCGACACCACTACCGGAAAATGAAGTCAAAATACCTGAAGAAGAGATTTTGAGAGAACAACGGAAAACTACTGTTTGCTCTTTAACTCATGGCAATAATGAATTTGAATTATTATATAAGTTTTCATCTTGGTCTAAATTAAGACGTGTTACAGCCTGGTGTCTTAGATTTATAAAAAATACTAAATGTCGATCTGAGCGAAATACTGGCTTTTTAACTATACAAGAACTTGATGAGGCAACTAAAATTATTGTGAAGTTGGTTCAAAGACATGAATTTGGAGAGGAAATAAAGACTTTAAAATCTGGAAGAAACCTGAATGCTAGTAACAAACTCCTTTCTTTAAACCCTTTTCTAGACAAAAATGAAATTCTTCGTGTTGGTGGAAGATTAAGACACGCAAACCTACCTGAGAGTCAAAAACACCAAATGATACTTCCTAAAACGCATCACATTACAGATTTAATTATAAAGTACTTTCATGAAAAACATCTTCACAGTGGAACTCAGTTAACAATTTCAGTCCTGCGACAACAATATTGGATAATTAATGCAAGAGACGCCGTGAAAAGGAATCTGCGGAACTGTATGAAGTGTTTTAGAACCACATCGAACTTAGCCTCTCAACTGATGGGTGATCTTCCAGCTGCTCGTGTAGTGCCATCGCGAGTGTTTTCGAAAGTCGGGGTTGATCTTGCAGGCCCCTTTCTCATCAAACCTCGTAAGGGCCGAGGTGTTAGATCTTATAAAAGTTATATTTGTTTATATATCTGTTTTTCCACAAAAGCAATTCATTTGGAAATACTCAGTGATCTCACCTCTGAAACATTCCTCGCATCCTTGAAGAGGTTTGTTGCTCGACGAGGAAAACCTGAAGAATTGTTTTCAGACAGAGGAACGAACTTTGTAGGTGCCGACAACGAAATGAAAAAAATGATGTCCTTGATCTCTTCTGACGAAAAGATCCACAGATATTTGTCCGAAGAAACAATCAAATGGAATTTCAATCCCCCATCGGCCCCCCATTTTGGAGGACTTTGGGAGGCTGGAATAAAACAGATGAAGGGTCATTTAAAAAGAACTATTGGCGAACAAATATTAACTTATGAACAGTTCCTTACTTTAATTACTCAAATTGAATCGTGCTTGAACTCCAGACCTCTTGTTGCGCTCTCGAATGATCCAAGTGACTTAAATGCTCTAACTCCAGGACATTTTATCATAGGCACTGCATTGACTTCAATACCAGAACCTGACTATTCTTCAGTTAACCTAACCCCGCTAGAAAGATGGAAACTTCTACAAAAAATTTTTCAAAGTTTCTGGAACAGATGGTCTTCAGATTACCTATCAGACTTGCAAAGGCGATCAAAATGGTTAATAAATAAACCAAATTTCAAGAAAGACGATTTGGTTTTAATAAAAGATGATAATCAGCCCCCTTTGAAGTGGAAACTGGGACGCATAATCAAATTATTTCCTGGAGCAGATGGCAAGATTCGTGTAGTTCTACTGAAAACTATTTATGGAGAGTTGAAGCGTCCGATCGCCAAACTATCTCCTCTGCCATTTTGAACTTTGAACTTTTTATTTTATTTTTATTTTATTTTATTTTATTTATTATTTTTTTTTTATGTTCCTGTTTTTAATCCATTTATGTTAATCATCTAGTTACAATGTTTCATTATGTATATTAATCTCTTTTTTTTCTTATCTATTTGCAGTTGAAGACCAAGAAAATGAAAACCTGTAACAACACTAATGTTGTTATTGTACTTTTTAGGATATTTTTATGAACCTTCGTTCATGGGGGCGGAGCATGTTTGAACGTAGATTTTGGTTTCGATTTGCTCCATCCCGCCCGACTTGGCTCTTTGCCAAATGAGAGGTGATTTTTTTCTCCTTTTGAGAATGTTACTTTTTTTTAGTTTAGTTTTCGGCCTGTCTAAAACAGGAAGTATTTTTCTTTTCTCTTGAACATGAAAAGTTATTATTTACATATCTTGATTCTTGGCTCCTTTTATGGAGAAACAATGTTATCCTGAATAATTACTGAATTAATTTATAATTGTGAATTCTTCAAAGTATACTGCAAATAGTCATTTATTGTGTGTTTAATTTCTAATAAAGAATATAAGCTCTCCCAACCTGAATTTATGACTGAAATGAACACTAGAACTATAGATTTATAGATTATAAAGAGTTTGTGATTACATGATTCTGCAAATTTTCATGGTACGAATTTTTTCATGGCGCAGTATAATATTTCTTTCAATATACATTACGTCTATGGGGGAAATTGCAGGTAAGCAGAGTTTAACATCTATAGACTGCACTAAACCAAATGAAACGAATATATATTTTTTGTAATAGAGATAGTCAACTGGGCAAAAAAAATTCTGTGTATGTAGGAGCCTCGCGTCGTATGTAGGAGCCTCGAGGGTGGGTATTCATGATGGGTATCTTTCAAAAGATCTCGCCAATACCTTTAAAACGAATGGTTGAACCATCGATCTACGATAATTTAGAATAAAGTTATTGATTTCTTTCATTTTTAACAATTTTTTTTTTTTTTTAACTTTAATATTGAGAATAAATTCAACTTTTTTTTGGATATTTAGTGTTATACTATTTCTCTAATATGGAAATCGTCTGTATTATCATACAAGATAACTTTTTAAAATAATAATTTTAATAAATTATTTTTTTTTAATTGAATTATTTTTTAATAACCGAATTAAATTCTATATAAATGTAGGTGCATTAATGAAACGGGGGGTTGAGGGGGGCCAGAACTAATTATCATATAAAACTCTTCCGAACCCTAATTTGAATTGTTTAACATAGGTTTACATAACAGTACACGTTATCTTACCTCTTAATCTCCAACCTGTACTTATAGCATCACATTTCAGGGTAAGAGAAAGTCGTGTGAGTGACACACTAGATTATTCTTGTTATGAGGACTTTAAATAGAGCACTTAACGGAACACTGGGATGTGTTATTGCTGTTGAGTTTTCGGGCCTATATTTTTTGTCAACCAGCAGTTTTTTTATTGTCATTCATATTTATTGATCGGGTAGAATTTTTTTAATTTCAGAACGAAAATTAGAAAATATCGAAACACATTTGATTTATAAATAAAAACTGAAAATACATTTGAATGATCACGTGGTAATCTTCATGATCTAAACATTGTTTTCAAGATTTATCGTTCACATTCCGTCATTTTTGACGGGGCTATATATACTAGTAATAATAATAAAAAAACAATTTTTCCTTTTTCGTTAAAAGTAAAAAAAATCGATAACTTTGTTTTAAATTATCACATGTTTATCGTTCAACCATTCGTTTTAAAGGTTTTGACGAGACCTTTCGAAAGATACCCATCTTGAAAATTTACTCCCCTTGAAGGGGGACTTCCCGGCGACGCTCCTACACATACAAAAATTTTTTCCCAGTAGACTATCTCTATTTAAATGATTCATATTAATTTTACAATCGCAAATTAAGAATAACTCTCATTATGTACATTTATACGAAATTTTGTCCTATACTGCCATGTTAAAAATTTAGAAAGAATACGATCACAACGCCACCTGTTGAGCGATTTATCTCCAAATCTAATCAGCACCAGTTTATGTCAGGAGTCAACTAAATACCAAGTTTGGTTAGATTTCGTTAAAAAAAATCGATAACTTTGTTTTAAATTATCATACATTTATAGTTCAACCATTCGTTTTGAAGGTACTGATGAGATCTTTCGAAAGATACCCATCTTGAAAATGTACTCCCCTTGAGGGGAGACTTCCCCCCCCGGGGGGGGGCGAGGCTCCTACACATACAAATATTTTTTCCCAGTTGACTATCTCTATTATGAATAATTCTTGTAAATTTCATAATAATTACTAAAAAATAATTCTCTTTATGCACATTTATACAAAATTTTGTCCTATATCATCATGTTAAAAATTTAGAAAAAGTGGGATGGCAACGCAACCTGTAAGGCAATTTGTACCAAAAGTTGATAGGCACTAATTTATGTCAAGATGCAACTACATACCAATTTGTATGAAATTCTATGCAGTAGCTCCTGAGATTCAGTTGCCACAAAATTTTGTCACACACACACACAGACAGACAGGCAGACATTTTCTAAAAATGGTCAAATCGTGTTCTATAGCTCTCAAAAGTGCAAATCCATCAAAAACCCGAGGTCGAAAATTTGTACGAATCCAATACTTTCTTTTATTAAATATAGAAGAAAGTAAAAAGGGTAACACTACTACTTTTAGAGCGGCTTACCCCAAAAGTTGATAGGCACTAATTTATGTTACGGTGCAGTGCATATAAATTTATATGAAATTCTAAACATTAGTTCCTCAGATACAGTTGCCAAAATTTTCTCACAAAAACAGACATTTTCTAGAAATGGCCAAGTCGCGTTCTGGATTTCTATTGAACATAATAGAAAGGGAAAAAAATGGGGGGGGGAGGGGAGGGGGGAGGTATAAGGCATAATGCATGGAAACATAACACTCTGAGTTCATAGTAAAAGAACACACAAAAAACTAATAAAGGATTTAAAATTTTTACAATTCCAATACTATAACTAGTATGCTGTGGCCACCACAATACTTTCTTCTATATTTTCCTATACAAATTCACTCAGCAACAATATTAAAAAAAAAAAATAAATAAATAAAAAAAAAATTTTTTTTTTTTTTTTTTTTTTTTTTTAGGGGGAAGCGATGCCCCCACATGCATGATTTTTTTTTCCAAATTAACTACTACTATTATCAATAATTCATATTAATTTTACAATCACAGTTTAAGAATAATTCTCATTATGTACATTTATACGAAATTTTGTCCTATACTGCCATGTTAAAAATTTAGAAAAAATACGATCGCAGTGCCACCTGTCGAGCGATTGATCCCCAAATCTAATCAGCACCAGTTTATGTCACGGGCCAACTAAATAACAAGTTTGGTTAAATTTCGTTAAAAAAAAAAAAATATATATTTTTTTTTAAAGTTTTTTTTCGTTAAAAGTAAAAAAAAAAAAAAAAATGGATAACTTTGTTTTAAATTATCACAGATTTATAGTTAAACCATTCGTTTCAAAGGTATTGATGAGACCTTTCGAAAGATACCCATCTTGAAAATTTACTCCGCTCAAGGGGAGACTCCCCCCCCCCCCCAGAGGGAGGGGTGGCGAGGCTCATACACATGCAAAAAATTTTCCCAGTTGACTATCTCTATTATAAATAATTCTTGTAAATTTCATACTGATTACTAAAAAATAATTCTCTTTATACACATTTATACAAAATTTTGTTGTATATCACCATGTTAAAAATTTAGAAAAAGCGGGATGGCAACGCAACCAGTAAGACAATTTTTACCAAAAGTTGATAGGCACTAATTTATGTCAAGGTGCAACAACATACCAATTTGTATGAAATTCTGTGCAGTAGTTCCTGAGATACAGTTGCCACAAAATTTTGTCACACACACACACACACACACACAGATTGACAGACACACAGACATTTTCTAAAAATGGTCAAATCGTGTTCTACAACTCTCAAAACGTGTAAATCGATCAAAAACCCGAGGTCGAAAGTTTTTACGAATCCAATACTTTCTTCTACTTATATAGAAGAAAGTAAAAAAAGATGAAAAAATTTCGGGTCCAGTACGAATTACCCGATTCGATGCTAATTCCCCTAATAGAGATTAGCAGAGAAAAATCTAAACAGGGTCAATTGAAAAATATGATAATCGACAGGATATAGCTTCGGTCTATTTTCTCAGCCATACATTATCTTCTCCTTTCAAAAACAGCATTTTGCGATGAAACATTGTCCACAAACCTAATTTTCTCCGAACTCCATTTCGTTCAAGACTACAGTACAGAAAGGAGATAAGACAACAGCAGAGTCGGAGGCCACTGTCATAAGTGATTTATAACTACTTCAGGGTTCACGGTTCGGTGAGCCCGATACCGCTTGATTGGGCCCTTTTATTTCCGACCGCAGAAGGGTCGAAAGGTTGGCCAGGGCCCTGATGAGTTTCGGGGACCCCGAATTTCGCGTCGACAGCAGATAGCAAACGCCAGACTAATGGCTGGAAGCTAATGGGTAAAAAGCAAAATTCGGTTGCAGCCTCTTTATGATATGGTTAAACGGATTTCGGAGAAAATTTGAAGGAATTATTTTCACGCAGATTTATTATTAAATACTAAGATTCTGGAAACGATGTAATCGTATTTTGTAGCAGTAAAAAATGCGTCGGAGGAATGGTGTTGAAACGTAACGTATAAAAAACTTTATATTTAATCACGATACGTTTGAAAAAAAAAAAAAAAAAAATAGCAAAAATTGTTTCAGGTTGAAATAATAACACGCCCCTCCCCCTTCGTCAACCGAACAAAGTAGGCACAAGTGCGGCAACAAAAACAATCGTTGCGAATTTTTTGCAACTTAGTGTATTTATATGCAGTTTTATTATTATTATTATTTAATATTCCTCTATTACTGAATAATTACGAAATCACACATTTGTAGCATTTTCAATACAAAGGGGAACAAAAGTTTAATTAATTATAATAACGCAACTTCTAAATACCGTTTTCGCACTTCCACTATATTATTACATGGTGATGTTTGGTGTTAGGGTTAGGCCATAAATAAATAAAAATAAAATAAAATGAAATGAAAAAAATCTGAAAATTTTAAAGCAATATTTTAGGCTTAAATCTATATTTTGCTGATAGCAACTTTCCCAGGTGGACCGAGGTAACCCAGTTGGCAAAGCGTAGAACTGCGCTATGGGAGAACTGCGATACACGATCCGGCAAAACACCGTCGTGTACTTGAAGGAATAATAATAGAGTAGTTGGCATATGGCTTATCAGCATGCAGGGCAAATGGAAATGAAGTTCACTGTTGTCTATTCAAGATAGTTACCGCAATAGCTGCCAAGGCTATTGCAGGAGCCATATTGAGACTATAAAAGCATTGGCAAGTACTGTGTCATTTTATTTATCTGACAGCTCTGGGACTCATAGTTAAAATGATTTTCGTCTCGAATGATCCCTATTACATAATTTCACAATAACAATGCAGATTTTCTTACATAACTGTGTTATTTAATGGCTTCTGAGGTCACGACTTTGGCTTCATGCTTTTTCGGACATGTCATTACCTCTTATATCCTTCCTCCAAGATCGTGTACATTGATGGTAGCTGATGCAAATAAAATCCGTCGTGGATTTCATGTCCCCTATGTCCTATAAAAATAATACCTTTTATGTTATTGCATTGGAGAGCCATCTTCATCCGCGGAGGAACAAAATTATGTTGGCATGTCTTCAGACCACCCCTAAGGATGAATCCCAGACCACTGCTATTGCTCATTGAGTATTTCTAATGCGACGTTAAACCCTTACCTTCAATCTTTCCCGAGTTGTAAGCAAGATGTTCACATTTTGCCAATTCTTTAATAGAGTTCACAAGGAAATTCGTAGACCGCAATATTTGAAACGCCTCTCCGCGAAACTTTTTGACTAAAACTGCGCCCGGCGGAAAAACTGAATATTCGTAGTGCGTCAAGTAAGTTTTAACACTCGTCCCAGAGCGCAGGTTGTAAAGGCGCTGTGAGTGTAAATGCGCATGCGTCATAAGTAGGTAAGAAAGGCCGGTTTACCATCATGCGGCGGGTGCAAGGGTGCAAGGAAAGTCGTGCGGGTGTCGCGCCACCCCCTGAGGGGTCTAGATGGGTTGACATTGACCTTGAGATCTCCTCTAACTTGATCGTGAAAGATGATGAGGGTATTAATGAAGAAAATTAATTAAAAAATTTAATGAGTGATTTATTGTAAAAGGTGACGATGGTTTTAAAGCGGTGTTTGCGGTATAAGGTAAAAAGCAGGATATTGTTTGTGAGTCATTAGGAAATTAATTAGAAGGTTAATTAAGAGGTTAATTAAGAAATTAATTAAGAAATAATTAAAAATTTTAAAAATTGAGAAATAAAAAATCTGATGTGGGCACCACATGACTTCCTTATACACTTTTAGAAATATACATAATGTTAAAAAATATTGTCAGTGGACCCGAAACAGTTGGCTAAAAATATTTTAAAAAAAAAATGCATGCATACGTAAAAAAATAAATAAATAAATAAATAAAATTGTGCCTTGAGGGGACTCATTTTAAAATCCTTGGGGGGGGGGGGACTCATGTCAAAGTTGGGCCTTGGGGGGACTCATGTCAAAGTTGGGCCTTGGGGGGCCTTATTTCAAAGTTGCACCTTGGGGGGACTCATGTCAAAGTTATGCCTTGGGGGGGACTCATGTCAAAGTTGTACCTTGGGGGAGACTCATGTGCCTTGGGGGGACTCATGTGCCTTGGCGGGGGGACTCATGTCAAAGTTGCGCCTTGGGGGGACTCATGTCAAAGTTGTGCCTTGGGGGGGGGACTTCGGATCCGAAACAATTGGATAAAAGTGTTAAAAAATGCATTTTCACCGTGTTTCTGAACTATTCCGGAAGTTTCAAATCTCTAACTAGTCGGGAAGTTAGTTAAATAGATTTTCTGTTGAATCATATAAACGCTGCTAAAGGCAGCAGTGACACGAAGCAATTGGCTAAAAATATTTAAAAAATGCATTGTCACCGTGTTCTGAGCTTTTCTGGAAGTTTTAAATGTCTAGCTAGTCGGGAAGTTAGTTAAAAATCGATTGCAAGATTTGTACTGGTAACGCTGCCGAAGGCAGCAGGTATCGGAAACAGTTGGCCAAAAATATTAAAAAAACGCATTGTAAACGTGTTCTGAGCTTTTCTGAAAGTTTCAAATGTCTAGCTAGTCGGGAAGTCAGTTAAATTGCAAGATTTGTCCAAACCGTTTTTGAGTTATTACCGTTTTTTGATACATTATGGCCAAAACCAATGTATTTTTGGTCATTATGAACCTAATTTTCCTAAATATCTCCAAAATGGAAAATCATACAAAGTCCAAAAAGGGAGGTGCAGAACTATATGTTATAACAAACCTATGTACCAATTCGCAACTTTCTACGTTCAACCGTTTTTGAGTTATTACCGTTTTTTGATACATTATGGCCAAAACCTATGTATTTTTGTCATTATGAACCTAATTTTCCTAAATATCTCCAAAACGGAAAATCATACAAAGTCCAAAACGGGAGGTGCACAACTAGATGTTATAACAAACCTATGTACCAATTCGCAACTTTCTACGTCCAACCGTTTTTGAGTTATGCGACATACACACACACACACACACAGACACACACACACACATACAGACGTCACGAAAAATCGTGTAAAATCGCTTATATCTCTAAAACGAGAGCTCGTGTTCAGACGACACTTGCAGGTGTACAACTATACATCATGACAGTCACACGTATAAATTGGCAACATTCAGCGATCATTCGTTTTCGAGCAATGTGAAATACAAAATCCATTTCGCAAATCGGGATTACTGTACTTCCTTATACTTTGTATAAGGAAGTAAAAAGGAATCGATTGAATTTAAGAATGTGGATAGAGTATGCAAGAAATAGAGTGGTCTGACTGGGGTTCGAACCCGGTACCTTGCAGTAAAAATATTTCAGTATTCACGTGTGTGTGAGTGATTTTTATAGTATATGTCTGCACTGTTCTTTTTAAACTATGAATGCTAGTGTCCGAAAAGAATTCAATCGTTTTAATGATATTAATTAGAGAATAATAATTAAGAAAAATATTAATTAAGGATCTTCTTGTAAAAAATCGTCAATTATTTTCCGAAAAAAAGGCAGTGAAAGCAAAAATTAAGTATAAAGAACGAAAGAAAGTTTAGAAACATAGATTTTGACTGAGATTCGAACCCGGTACCTTGCAGTAAAAATATTTCAGTAGTTTTCGCGTGTGTGTGAGTGATAATTATAGTATATGTCTGCACTGTTCTTTTTAAACTATGAATGCTAGTGTCCGAAAAGAATTCAATCGTTTTAATGATATTAATTAGAGAATAATAATTAAGAAAAATATTAATTAAGGATCTTCTTGTAAAAAATCGTCAATTATTTTCCGAAAAAAAGGCAATGAAAGCAAAAATTAAGTATAAAGAACGAAAGAAAGTTTAGAAACATAGATTTTGACTGAGATTCGAACGATTCAACCATTTAAATTATATAAATTTACAGAATAATAATTAATAAAGTATTAATTAAGCATTTCCTTCTAAAAGATTACGAATGTTTTATGAAAAATGACATTGAGAGTTAAAATTAAGTATAAATAATGAAAGAAAGTGTAGCAATTGAGACACCTGACTGAGATTCGAACCCGGAGCCTGTTTGAAGTGAGGAAACAGTAGTTTACAAGTACTTTAACCACTGTTCTTTAGAAATATACCTACACAGATCTTTTTAAACCTAAGAATACAAATGTTTGAGAACGACTCAACCATTTAAATAATATTAATTACAGAATAATTAAAAAATAATAATTGAAGATCTTGCAAAATTCGCTAATATTTTATGAAAAAAGATGATGTATGTGAAAATTAAGTTAAAAGATGTTTAAAATCTCAAATGTATAAGTGAAATTAAATTAGAATGAAAGACGAGAATTGTTTTTTGAAAGATAACTAAAAAGAGTGATTAAAATTTCTTATTAATTACTTAATTGAAGAAAGTTCGTTAAAAAAATACTTTTCATCATAAAGATTTTTTTAATTGTGAATACTAACTAGCATCCATTTTAAACTGTATATATTTTTTACTAAATAGAATAAAGATCGACTTAATTCGCCAATGGTGACGTCACAATGTTTTTAGGGAAGAAGGTGACCATCCCTTTAAGCATTTTCTTAGAATCGGGGGAGATGCTATTGTACATTCAATACAAGAAAGAGGAGGAAAAATACCAGTTTTGTCGCTACCTTTAACCGTGTTTAAATTTGATTATTGTTAGACGTTTTAAAAATATAAATTCATTTCTTTCTATCTTTAGAAGAATCTTATTGATTATTTGATATACAATATGGGAATATAATAACTTTTAATAATAGACATTTTCAGTAGATTTTTACAAATCGCTACAAAAAATTCATTACAACTTCAGAAAATCAAAAGTTTTTTAGATATAATTTGTAACTTTTTCGAATAATCCTTCACATATTAGACTACACCCTTACATTTCTTTAGTGTAAACCCGTGAAATTTTACCAATAAAATCAGAAATAGGGTCGTAAAAATAAGAATTTGGCATGATTTTAAATAAATTTTAGGATATATCTACAAAAATTTTAGAGTATTTCGCGATAATTCGGATTTGGTGAGAAACACCTAGTATTAATTTCGAGTGGAGTAAAATTTTGTCACATGCTAACTTATTTTTGCGTGAGTGAAGACATCTGTTTTTTAACCTGAATTCAGTACTACATAAAAATTATTTTTTCAAGATGGATGTCAGAACAGATATTATTTTGTTAAATACATTTACTCATATATTCAATAGATCACATCTACGCAAATCAGAACTAGGGATTATAAATCAGCTTAAATTTCGAATGAATGAATTTATCAATTCAGAAATTAGCAATCAACTTTATGAAAATGTTGATATGTTATCTGATGAAAATTTTTATACCTGTTTAGATATTGTTTTAAAAGAAATGATAAAAAATGAAATTAATTGGGATAAAGTTATAATTTACTTAGTATTTTCAAGTGAACTTATGGCAAAGCGCTTTAAGAGATCTGGAAAGTTTATCATACTTCGGATAAAATTTTTTAATATCTTCCAGAAGTATTTAGGTAGTTGGATTATTGATAATCAAGAATGTATAAAAGTCAAAGAAGTGAAAAAATCATTTTTTCAAAGAATGTGGAGTTTTATCACTCGATCATAATATGAAAATTGTAAAAATATTATCTGCTATGTTGAATTATGTTCAGTTCAATCTGTAAAAGAACAATGTTCAAGAAAAATGTATGTATGTAATGTGAAATTCAAAGTAAATAAAGAACTTTAAATGGGAATTTTGTTTAAGAAAAAATTATTTGAAGTAAAATTCATCTTTAAAAAATAAATAAATAAAAATAAAAATAAGTTGATCAATGTAAAAAACAGAAAAATTCACTAAAAATATAAGAAACGCATTTTCACAATAATAAGATTATAAATGTAAGATAAAATCACAAAATTACCAGCATAAGAGACTGTAGGTATTCGAAAAAAAATTATGAAGTCAACAATTTTGGTGTTAAACAGCACATCTTATTTTACAAAGTACTAAGTTTTTTAAAATCATTTAGTTTGAACTTTTTCAAACTTATACTTATAAACTGAAATTTTTGTGAATGTAAATTTTTTTACACAAAGTATTTTAGAAAAAATATCATCTCAGAAATTAACTAACTTATTTTTAGAATAAAAATATATGAAACTTATTTTTACTAATGATAAGAATGAAAATGTAAGGTAAAATCTCATTCTTACCAATTTAAGAGACCGCAAGTATTTGAAAAATCATGAAGTATGGAATTTTAATGTTTCACACGTGTTAATAACGCGTCTTATTTTACAAAGTACTAAGTTTTTTTAAAGTCATTTAGTTTGAAGTTTTTCAAACTTATACTTATAAACTGAAATTTTTGTGAATGTAAAATTTTTTACACAAAGTATTTTAGAAAAAATATCATCTCAGAAATTAACTAACTTATTTTTAGAATAAAAATATAAGAAACTTATTTTTACTAAAATATTTTTGTACAAAGTATTTTAGAAATTTAGATAACTTGTTCTTGAATAAAAATATAAGAAACTTATTTTCACAATAATAAGATTATAAATGTAAGATAAAATCACAAAATTACCAGCTTAAGAGGTTGTAGGTATTCGAAAAAATCACGAAGTCAACAATTTTGGTGTTAACAACACATCTTATTTTACAAAGTGCTAAGTTTTTTAGTCATTTAGTTTGAAGTTTTTCAGACATATGCTTATAAACTGAAATTTTTTGTAAATGAAAAATTTTTTACACAAAGTATTTCAGAAAAAAATATCATCTCAGAAATTAATTAACTTATTTTTAGAATAAAAATATATGAAACTTATTTTTTCTAATGATAAGAATGAAAATGTGAGATAAAAACTCATTCTTACCAATTTAAGAGACTGTAAGTATTTTAAAAATTATGAAGTATGCAATTTTAATGTTTCACATGTGTTAATAACGCATCTTATTTTACAAAGCACTAAGTTTTTAAAAGTCATTTGGTTTGAAGTTTTTCACACATATGCTTATAAATGAAATTTTCGTAAATGAAAAATTTTTACACAAATTATTTTAATACAAATTCTATCTCAGAAAAATTAACTTTTTCTTTTTAGGTTGAAAATGTAAGATAAAAATCTAACACTTATCGAATTTAGAAGCTGCAGATGTATGATGAAATCATGAACTTGAAACTTTAAGTATTAACAACCTACCTTCTTTGAAAATACTAAACCACAAGTTTCGATCAACTGTTAAAAAACATAGAATATTTTTTTCCCTAAAATGTTTAACGTAGATGCTACATCCATAAAAATACAGAGTGAAAGTGTACAAAATTATCTGTTTAGACATGTTGATAAACTAGAATTTTCCACAAGATTCGAGTATTATAGCAAGGTATGGGATAATATTTGGCTAAATTTCCACTAATATTGGCGATAGTTATAAAAATTTGGCATGAAATAAGAGAATTTGCCGTAAATTCTTAAGTAAAACTGATGAACGAAGAAAAAATTTGAATTAGTTACATTCTTTTCTCGCTGTAGAGTTGTCTAAGTTCTCATACTTAGTAGTTTTTAAAGTCTTACTTTTAGAGTGATTTTTTACACTTCGCTAAACTGAAGTACAAAATGAATAATACTTTAACGTCCGAGGAGACACACGTTTCCGTTCAACAAACCCCTTCATCAAGTTTTGAGGATGAGAAGTTATCTAAACTTTTTATTTGTCCAACTTGTAAGAAGCCATTTTTTAAAAAATCCTATCTTACTAGACATGTCAAGGTTCACAATGATATTAAACCTAATATTTGTTACGTGTGTGAGAAAGGATTTGTTACTTTACATCGTTTAAAAAGACATATGGAAACCCATAGAAAAATTTCCATAAGATACAAATGTGAATATTGTATTGAAAATTTCAATCGCAAGTGTGATTTATTTAAACATAAGAGATTATTTCATCAAAAAGTCTTACCTGAACATCTATGTATTATTTGTAAAGATGCTTTTAAACACAAGTATGAATTGGAAAAACACAAGAGGGTGCATTATCGTAAACCTGAGTATCTATGTGAGGAATGTTCTATAACCTTTACAACAAAACATGCTTTTTCAAACCATAAGCGAAAAAGTCATAAAAAGACTTTACATACATACTGTTGTGACGAATGTACTGATACTTTTTCAAACAAACGACATTTTTTAAAACATAAAAGAAATATGCATAAAAAATCTTTAATGCAAACTAGATGTGATGAATGCAGTGAAACTTTTCAGTGTAAGTATGAATTATTGCAACATAAGAGAAAGAATCATCTTAAAGACTTTAACATACGCAGAAATTGTAATGATCGAAGCACTAACAATGAATTATCAACAGTTAATAATGACAGTGAGAATCTGGACTTGTTAAATTTTTTGGATAATTTTCACATTGAATGTGCGAATAGTGTTTTTGACTTACATTCCAACAACTTTCAGAATGAAAATATAGACTTAGACTTAAAAAATTTTTTGAACAATTCGAATGTGGAATATACAAGTGGAAATAATATTGATGATTTATCTGCCAAAGATGAAAATAAGGACTTAAATAATTTTAACCTGATACAAACTGATTTACCTCTAGTAAACTATGACAATGAAAGTCTGGACTTGTTAAATTTTTCGTATAACTTTAATCCCAAGTGCTTGAATATTTTTTCTGCTAACGACGAAAATATGAATTCGAATAATTTTAGTGCGAAGGAAAATGAGTTGGTGACAGATAACTTTAACAATGAAAATCTAGACTTGCTAAATTTTTTGAATAACTTTAATACTGAATGTATGAACGATATCCCAACAATATAGATTTGCTGTCTTGTATTATTGTGAATGAATTTCAAATAAAAAGATTTCAATGAAAATGATTTGTTTTAATTTTTATTACAAAATCATCTTTTTTATAATATTTTCTATTAGAATACAAACTGAAGTGTCATCTTTTTTTAAAATAAAAACATGTAAAAAGTTTACTTGTGTATTAACGATATACTTTTTCATTACTGTAGTAGAATTGATTGAGTATAATATTTAAACACTAAGTAAAAATTATGCACAATAGTAGTTTTATAAACTATCAAACTTACATCGAAGAAGAAAAAACTTGTAAAATTGTTTTACCACTCAACTGTAAAGTACTTGTGAAAATCTTAAATGAATTTATCTTATTAACAATTTTCCTGAAAAACTAGCTTATAAAAATTTTAGATATAATTATGAAGTTAGTATTTTCCTAAGTATCACGTTTGAATCTTACTTTGAATATACATCATCAAAGTGTTTTATTCTTTAACTAAAATCACAATCTCTATTCCAAAGAGTGTAAAAATAATGTTATAGTAACAACTTAAACTTTTATATATAGATACTTTCACGATTGTATTTTAACTTTTTTTTATTTTTTAGAATACAGAAAATATTTTGTAAGAATTGTGAAAGCTTAATTTTAGAAGTTTGTGAAATTTCACAAAATTTTTTTAAACATTTTTGTCAAATGTTTTCTTTATGTCACATCACTTAAAAAAATTTAACTGTTTTTAACAGAATTGCTAACACAAAACATTAAGTTAGAAAATTTATAGATAAAACTTATAAGATACGAAAAACCATATGTGAAGTAATAACAAAAGGTGTATATACTTTCAAGTTTAGACATGGTTCAACAAGCTTGAGGAGACACTAAAACCTGTAGCTGACGTCATAACCCCTGTAGCGTAACTTTTCCCTTACTACTACGTCACAAATGTATAATTTAACAAAAAGTACTTATGTCACCCCACAATTCCTGTCTTGTATTATTTTACTTTGTGTATAAAATCAATGATCTATAAAAAAGCTTTGTCGTTTTTATACACTTTGAAGTAAAAATTTTCTCCAAAAACATCAAATTATATTTCGCAAGTATGAATTGATATGTATTTGTTTTAAATATCTCTAAGTTACATTATACCAAAGTATAATTTCTAATATTTAAACAATCCCCACTTTACAAAAATTAACTTGTATGCATTTCTAGATCTTTAATAAAAATCTTTAATTTTTTTATCTCAAAGACTTTAAACTATTCGAGATATGTGCAGCTTAAGTGCAATCCAATACTATTTGCATAACAATGTGGAATATCATATGTTAAGAAAATCTTAAATTTTGAATATTTTTCAGCTATTAAACGAAAAATTGTGTAAAACTTACTAAGTGTTTCACTAAAGAAGAGAATTACACTAAAAAGTTTTGACAAGAAATACTAAATTCACTAAGTTACATTCGTGGACATAAACACACAATATAAGAGAAATCTTTAAAACATTATTGCAAAAACAAATTAAAAAATAAAAATAAATAAAAAATAAATAAATAAATAAATAAATAAGTAAAAAATTGTTAATTTTAGACAATTTTTCGTTTAATAACTGAAAAATATTCAAAATTTAAGATTTTCTTAACATATGATATTCCACATTGTTATGCAAATAGTATTGGATTGCACTTAAGCTGCACATATCTCGAATAGTTTAAAGTCTTTGAGATAAAAAAATTAAAGATTTTTATTAAAGATCTAGAAATGCATACAAGTTAATTTTTGTAAAGTGGGAATTGTTTAAATATTAGAAATTATACTTTGGTATAATGTAACTTAGAGATATTTAAAACAAATACATATCAATTCATACTTGCGAAATATAATTTGATGTTTTTGGAGAAAATTTTTACTTCAAAGTGTATAAAAACGACAAAGCTTTTTTATAGATCATTGATTTTATACACAAAGTAAAATAATACAAGACAGGAATTGTGGGGTGACATAAGTACTTTTTGTTAAATTATACATTTGTGACGTAGTAGTAAGGGAAAAGTTACGCTACAGGGGTTATGACGTCAGCTACAGGTTTTAGTGTCTCCTCAAGCTTGTTGAACCATGTCTAAACTTGAAAGTATATACACCTTTTGTTATTACTTCACATATGGTTTTTCGTATCTTATAAGTTTTATCTATAAATTTTCTAACTTAATGTTTTGTGTTAGCAATTCTGTTAAAAACAGTTAAATTTTTTTAAGTGATGTGACATAAAGAAAACATTTGACAAAAATGTTTAAAAAAATTTTGTGAAATTTCACAAACTTCTAAAATTAAGCTTTCACAATTCTTACAAAATATTTTCTGTATTCTAAAAAATAAAAAAAGTTAAAATACAATCGTAAAAGTATCTATATATAAAAGTTTAAGTTGTTACTATAACATTATTTTTACACTCTTTGGAATAGAGATTGTGATTTTAGTTAAAGAATAAAACACTTTGATGATGTATATTCAAAGTAAGATTCAAACGTGATACTTAGGAAAATACTAACTTCATAATTATATCTAAAATTTTTATAAGCTAGTTTTTCAGGAAAATTGTTAATAAGATAAATTCATTTAAGATTTTCACAAGTACTTTACAGTTGAGTGGTAAAACAATTTTACAAGTTTTTTCTTCTTCGATGTAAGTTTGATAGTTTATAAAACTACTATTGTGCATAATTTTTACTTAGTGTTTAAATATTATACTCAATCAATTCTACTACAGTAATGAAAAAGTATATCGTTAATACACAAGTAAACTTTTTACATGTTTTTATTTTAAAAAAAGATGACACTTCAGTTTGTATTCTAATAGAAAATATTATAAAAAAGATGATTTTGTAATAAAAATTAAAACAAATCATTTTCATTGAAATCTTTTTATTTGAAATTCATTCACAATAATACAAGACAGCAAATCTATATTGTTGGGATATCGTTCATACATTCAGTATTAAAGTTATTCAAAAAATTTAGCAAGTCTAGATTTTCATTGTTAAAGTTATCTGTCACCAACTCATTTTCCTTCGCACTAAAATTATTCGAATTCATATTTTCGTCGTTAGCAGAAAAAATATTCAAGCACTTGGGATTAAAGTTATACGAAAAATTTAACAAGTCCAGACTTTCATTGTCATAGTTTACTAGAGGTAAATCAGTTTGTATCAGGTTAAAATTATTTAAGTCCTTATTTTCATCTTTGGCAGATAAATCATCAATATTATTTCCACTTGTATATTCCACATTCGAATTGTTCAAAAAATTTTTTAAGTCTAAGTCTATATTTTCATTCTGAAAGTTGTTGGAATGTAAGTCAAAAACACTATTCGCACATTCAATGTGAAAATTATCCAAAAAATTTAACAAGTCCAGATTCTCACTGTCATTATTAACTGTTGATAATTCATTGTTAGTGCTTCGATCATTACAATTTCTGCGTATGTTAAAGTCTTTAAGATGATTCTTTCTCTTATGTTGCAATAATTCATACTTACACTGAAAAGTTTCACTGCATTCATCACATCTAGTTTGCATTAAAGATTTTTTATGCATATTTCTTTTATGTTTTAAAAAATGTCGTTTGTTTGAAAAAGTATCAGTACATTCGTCACAACAGTATGTATGTAAAGTCTTTTTATGACTTTTTCGCTTATGGTTTGAAAAAGCATGTTTTGTTGTAAAGGTTATAGAACATTCCTCACATAGATACTCAGGTTTACGATAATGCACCCTCTTGTGTTTTTCCAATTCATACTTGTGTTTAAAAGCATCTTTACAAATAATACATAGATGTTCAGGTAAGACTTTTTGATGAAATAATCTCTTATGTTTAAATAAATCACACTTGCGATTGAAATTTTCAATACAATATTCACATTTGTATCTTATGGAAATTTTTCTATGGGTTTCCATATGTCTTTTTAAACGATGTAAAGTAACAAATCCTTTCTCACACACGTAACAAATATTAGGTTTAATATCATTGTGAACCTTGACATGTCTAGTAAGATAGGATTTTTTAAAAAATGGCTTCTTACAAGTTGGACAAATAAAAAGTTTAGATAACTTCTCATCCTCAAAACTTGATGAAGGGGTTTGTTGAACGGAAACGTGTGTCTCCTCGGACGTTAAAGTATTATTCATTTTGTACTTCAGTTTAGCGAAGTGTAAAAAATCACTCTAAAAGTAAGACTTTAAAAACTACTAAGTATGAGAACTTAGACAACTCTACAGCGAGAAAAGAATGTAACTAATTCAAATTTTTTCTTCGTTCATCAGTTTTACTTAAGAATTTACGGCAAATTCTCTTATTTCATGCCAAATTTTTATAACTATCGCCAATATTAGTGGAAATTTAGCCAAATATTATCCCATACCTTGCTATAATACTCGAATCTTGTGGAAAATTCTAGTTTATCAACATGTCTAAACAGATAATTTTGTACACTTTCACTCTGTATTTTTATGGATGTAGCATCTACGTTAAACATTTTAGGGAAAAAAATATTCTATGTTTTTTAACAGTTGATCGAAACTTGTGGTTTAGTATTTTCAAAGAAGGTAGGTTGTTAATACTTAAAGTTTCAAGTTCATGATTTCATCATACATCTGCAGCTTCTAAATTCGATAAGTGTTAGATTTTTATCTTACATTTTCAACCTAAAAAGAAAAAGTTAATTTTTCTGAGATAGAATTTGTATTAAAATAATTTGTGTAAAAATTTTTCATTTACGAAAATTTCATTTATAAGCATATGTGTGAAAAACTTCAAACCAAATGACTTTTAAAAACTTAGTGCTTTGTAAAATAAGATGCGTTATTAACACATGTGAAACATTAAAATTGCATACTTCATAATTTTTAAAATACTTACAGTCTCTTAAATTGGTAAGAATGAGTTTTTATCTCACATTTTCATTCTTATCATTAGAAAAAATAAGTTTCATATATTTTTATTCTAAAAATAAGTTAATTAATTTCTGAGATGATATTTTTTTCTGAAATACTTTGTGTAAAAAATTTTTCATTTACAAAAAATTTCAGTTTATAAGCATATGTCTGAAAAACTTCAAACTAAATGACTAAAAAACTTAGCACTTTGTAAAATAAGATGTGTTGTTAACACCAAAATTGTTGACTTCGTGATTTTTTCGAATACCTACAACCTCTTAAGCTGGTAATTTTGTGATTTTATCTTACATTTATAATCTTATTATTGTGAAAATAAGTTTCTTATATTTTTATTCAAGAACAAGTTATCTAAATTTCTAAAATACTTTGTACAAAAATATTTTAGTAAAAATAAGTTTCTTATATTTTTATTCTAAAAATAAGTTAGTTAATTTCTGAGATGATATTTTTTCTAAAATACTTTGTGTAAAAAATTTTACATTCACAAAAATTTCAGTTTATAAGTATAAGTTTGAAAAACTTCAAACTAAATGACTTTAAAAAAACTTAGTACTTTGTAAAATAAGACGCGTTATTAACACGTGTGAAACATTAAAATTCCATACTTCATGATTTTTCAAATACTTGCGGTCTCTTAAATTGGTAAGAATGAGATTTTACCTTACATTTTCATTCTTATCATTAGTAAAAATAAGTTTCATATATTTTTATTCTAAAAATAAGTTAGTTAATTTCTGAGATGATATTTTTTCTAAAATACTTTGTGTAAAAAAATTTACATTCACAAAAATTTCAGTTTATAAGTATAAGTTTGAAAAAGTTCAAACTAAATGATTTTAAAAAACTTAGTACTTTGTAAAATAAGATGTGCTGTTTAACACCAAAATTGTTGACTTCATAATTTTTTTTCGAATATACCTACAGTCTCTTATGCTGGTAATTTTGTGATTTTATCTTACATTTATAATCTTATTATTGTGAAAATGCGTTTCTTATATTTTTAGTGAATTTTTCAGTTTTTTACATTGATCAACTTATTTTTATTTTTATTTATTTATTTTTTAAAGATGAATTTTACTTCAAATAATTTTTTCTTAAACAAAATTCCCATTTAAAGTTCTTTATTTACTTTGAATTTCACATTACATACATACATTTTTCTTGAACATTGTTCTTTTACAGATTGAACTGAACATAATTCAACATAGCAGATAATATTTTTACAATTTTCATATTATGATCGAGTGATAAAACTCCACATTCTTTGAAAAAATGATTTTTTCACTTCTTTGACTTTTATACATTCTTGATTATCAATAATCCAACTACCTAAATACTTCTGGAAGATATTAAAAAATTTTATCCGAAGTATGATAAACTTTCCAGATCTCTTAAAGCGCTTTGCCATAAGTTCACTTGAAAATACTAAGTAAATTATAACTTTATCCCAATTAATTTCATTTTTTATCATTTCTTTTAAAACAATATCTAAACAGGTATAAAAATTTTCATCAGATAACATATCAACATTTTCATAAAGTTGATTGCTAATTTCTGAATTGATAAATTCATTCATTCGAAATTTAAGCTGATTTATAATCCCTAGTTCTGATTTGCGTAGATGTGATCTATTGAATATATGAGTAAATGTATTTAACAAAATAATATCTGTTCTGACATCCATCTTGAAAAAATAATTTTTATGTAGTACTGAATTCAGGTTAAAAAACAGATGTCTTCACTCACGCAAAAATAAGTTAGCATGTGTCAAAATTTTACTCCACTCGAAATTAATACTAGGTGTTTCTCACCAAATCCGAATTATCGCGAAATACTCTAAAATTTTTGTAGATATATCCTAAAATTTATTTAAAATCATGCCAAATTCTTATTTTTACGACCCTATTTCTGATTTTATTGGTAAAATTTCACGGGTTTACACTAAAGAAATGTAAGGGTGTAGTCTAATATGTGAAGGATTATTCGAAAAAGTTACAAATTATATCTAAAAAACTTTTGATTTTCTGAAGTTGTAATGAATTTTTTGTAGCGATTTGTAAAAATCTACTGAAAATGTCTATTATTAAAAGTTATTATATTCCCATATTGTATATCAAATAATCAATAAGATTCTTCTAAAGATAGAAAGAAATGAATTTATATTTTTAAAACGTCTAACAATAATCAAATTTAAACACGGTTAAAGGTAGCGACAAAACTGGTATTTTTCCTCCTCTTTCTTGTATTGAATGTACAATAGCATCTCCCCCGATTCTAAGAAAATGCTTAAAGGGATGGTCACCTTCTTCCCTAAAAACATTGTGACGTCACCATTGGCGAATTAAGTCGATCTTTATTCTATTTAGTAAAAAATATATACAGTTTAAAATGGATGCTAGTTAGTATTCACAATTAAAAAAATCTTTATGATGAAAAGTATTTTTTTAACGAACTTTCTTCAATTAAGTAATTAATAAGAAATTTTAATCACTCTTTTTAGTTATCTTTCAAAAAACAATTCTCGTCTTTCATTCTAATTTAATTTCACTTATACATTTGAGATTTTAAACATCTTTTAACTTAATTTTCACATACATCATCTTTTTTCATAAAATATTAGCGAATTTTGCAAGATCTTCAATTATTATTTTTTAATTATTCTGTAATTAATATTATTTAAATGGTTGAGTCGTTCTCAAACATTTGTATTCTTAGGTTTAAAAAGATCTGTGTAGGTATATTTCTAAAGAACAGTGGTTAAAGTACTTGTAAACTACTGTTTCCTCACTTCAAACAGGCTCCGGGTTCGAATCTCAGTCAGGTGTCTCAATTGCTACACTTTCTTTCATTATTTATACTTAATTTTAACTCTCAATGTCATTTTTCATAAAACATTCGTAATCTTTTAGAAGGAAATGCTTAATTAATACTTTATTAATTATTATTCTGTAAATTTATATAATTTAAATGGTTGAATCGTTCGAATCTCAGTCAAAATCTATGTTTCTAAACTTTCTTTCGTTCTTTATACTTAATTTTTGCTTTCATTGCCTTTTTTTCGGAAAATAATTGACGATTTTTTACAAGAAGATCCTTAATTAATATTTTTCTTAATTATTATTCTCTAATTAATATCATTAAAACGATTGAATTCTTTTCGGACACTAGCATTCATAGTTTAAAAAGAACAGTGCAGACATATACTATAATTATCACTCACACACACGCGAAAACTACTGAAATATTTTTACTGCAAGGTACCGGGTTCGAATCTCAGTCAAAATCTATGTTTCTAAACTTTCTTTCGTTCTTTATACTTAATTTTTGCTTTCATTGCCTTTTTTTCGGAAAATAATTGACGATTTTTTACAAGAAGATCCTTAATTAATATTTTTCTTAATTATTATTCTCTAATTAATATCATTAAAACGATTGAATTCTTTTCGGACACTAGCATTCATAGTTTAAAAAGAACAGTGCAGACATATACTATAAAAATCACTCACACACACGTGAATACTGAAATATTTTTACTGCAAGGTACCGGGTTCGAACCCCAGTCAGACCACTCTATTTCTTGCATACTCTATCCACATTCTTAAATTCAATCGATTCCTTTTTTATTTCTCAATTTTTAAAATTTTTAATTATTTCTTAATTAATTTCTTAATTAACCTCTTAATTAACCTTCTAATTAATTTCCTAATGACTCACAAACAATATCCTGCTTTTTACCTTATACCGCAAACACCGCTTTAAAACCATCGTCACCTTTTACAATAAATCACTCATTAAATTTTTTAATTAATTTTCTTCATTAATACCCTCATCATCTTTCACGATCAAGTTAGAGGAGATCTCAAGGTCAATGTCAACCCATCTAGACCCCTCAGGGGGTGGCGCGACACCCGCACGACTTTCCTTGCACCCTTGCACCCGCCGCATGATGGTAAACCGGCCTTTCTTACCTACTGTCATAACGTCCATCGTCTGTAGGCACACTGCCAACAAGTTGTGCGCATTTCGTTAAGTAGCTGAGAGAAGGCGAGCGTTCATTGCAGAAGTGAATTTTTTTCATGTTGATTTTTTAAGATGAACCAAAGAGCTGTAACTAAATTTAACGCAAAACTTGGTAAAAGTGCTTCGGAAACATACCAGCTCATGAAACAAGTTAGTTTACGGCGACTGTTGCTTAAATAGATCAAATGTTTTTGTGTGGCAGAAACGTTTTTTGGACGGATGAGATACGTTAAAAGATGATCAGCGTAGTGGAAGATCAATTTCATTTACAAGACACCTGAAGTTATTGAGAAAATACGAAATTTCGTAACAAACGATCGCTGCGTGACACTGAGAATGATAGAAGACTCTTTAAACATCAACAAAGAAGCAATTCGAACCATGCTGCATGAAGATTTGGACAAAACAAAAGTGTGTGCTAAATTTGTTCCACACATTTTAACCCCTGAATAAAAAGCAGTGAGAAGTGCACATTGCAGAGACATCATTTCAGCCGCTGAAAACGATCCAAACTTCTTTAAGTCCATTGTTACAGGCGGTAAAACGTGGTGTTTCCAATATGATCCGGAAAAAAAGTGACAAAGTCCAGAATGGAAGTCACAAAATTCACCGCAAACCAAAAAAAAAAAAAAAACAAGGAAAGTTCCATTCAAAATAAAAAAAAATGCTCATTACATTCTTCGATAGTAAAGGTATTATCCACAAAGAATTTGTTCCAACTGGTCAAACAATTATAGGTGAATACTACTTATTGATAGCTGTTTTAACGAGCTTGATGGCCAGAATTCGCGCATTCATCCAGAATATCGGACTGACAGCAGTTGGTGTTTGTTACACGACAATGCACCCAGTCACACTTCCCTTATTGTTAATCGATTTTTGGCAAAAAATGTCTGTGTGTTGAGCCATACACTGTATTCACCCGATTTAGCACCGTGTGACTACTCCTCATTTCCAAAACTTAAAATGAAGTTAAAAGGGTGTTATTTTGAGGATATTTCGAATTTCGACCATACAAGCAGCTTCGGCGCGTGCTTTGCGAGCTATACCACGAAATGATTTACAACAGGTGTTTGATTCATTAATAAATCGCTGTAAAAAGTGCATTGAAGCCGGAGGGTTCTATTTTGAATAAAAATCTAAAACAGGTATTAATTTGTTGTTTCCATTTCTTTTTACAGACCAGGTCTTAAAATTTATTTGACGCACTGTGTATATATACATCAGTTTCTAGAAAGCATAAGGTAGAAAATCAAAATGACGTTTCGAAAAGGTAAGGAAATCGTTATACTGTACGAAAGATGAACTAAATGATGGCGTAATAATAAAAAAAAAACACGATGCAATAATTTGTATTCCCTTCGCAGAGGATCAAAATTATGATGATGTGATGTCGGACCACTTTTAGTGGTGAATCTCAGACTGCCACTAACTCCCCCAATGTGTAGCTCTAGTTAAAGCAATGAAAAAGAACATCCTCAACACTCAACATCAATCAAGCAACAATTTGTAAGACGATGTAAACAAATATTTAGTTTTTCTCCTTCTTTTTTTTTCTCGATCTCCTCCATAAAGAATCAAAATTGCGATGGCATGTCTTCGACCACAACCAGGGTTGAATTTAAAACTGTCTACTGTATAGCTCTACTGTGGGGTTAAATTCATTCAAACTCAACTTTCATTTCCTTGTTTTTCAAAAAATTGCTGATTCGTCAATGGTTCGTTTTGCTTAACACCTAATAAGAGGAATGTGATCGCTTCGGGATTGGCTCAAAAATTTTTGCGCTTGTTCAAATGCTCTTATTTTGGTCTTAAAGAAACAGCTTTGTTGTTTTAATATGTGAGTCTAGTAGGTTTTGCACGCTTTGCTGGTCACTATATTTAAATGAATTCTCAAAATTTCATATCACTTATTAATATAAAAATCTTTAAAAAAATCAAAATTAAAAAAAAAAAAAAAAAAAAAAAAAAACTTTGAAATTGGTCAAAACCCCAATTGAAATTACCTTCGGCAGCGGTTTTCTCGCTCGCAAGATGCTGAGTCAGAGTCCTTACTGCCTATGACAGCATCTTATCTGATCGCTTGCGCAGGAATGTATTCATACACGAACCTCAGTTGGTCCTTGCACTTGGTTCTCTAATGTCCGCAACGTCAGCGTCTTTCCCGCCTGCATTTACATCAGGTACCGGTACCCATGGTATGAAGTAGAGCCATACACACATGCACTGAACGCGCTCTCCTTTATCTACTCATTTTAATATCACAGCTACGGTAGTAAATGCAGTTAATTCTCAGATCCAAAAACTAAACCACACTGAAAACGGCCTTTCTGAGTGGCAAAGAGACACGCTTGAAATTGGGGGCGAGAAGTTAACAATTTCGAAAAATTTGCGGGACACATAAGCAACTGACACACTAAAAAATCACCTTTCAGAGATAATTTAGAGTAGAGTTGCAATTGGGTACATGTTTTTTGCTCCCTGCCCTTAAGGGGGAAAAAATGGAGGACATTTCGCAAAACTCTTTTAAAGTGCGTTTTAGGTACGCATTCCAACCCACACATTCAAAATCGCCTTTCTGAGATAATTTGAATCAGAGTTACGCATTAAAACATGTTTTTTGCACACTCCTGTAGGTGGAAATGGAGGAATTTCTGAAAATTCCTATAATGTGTGGTGGGTATGCATAATTAATCCACACATCGGATTGTCTTTCTGAGATAATTTGGAGGAGAGCTTGGAAACTTGATTTTTGCAAAATAATTTTATAGCGTGTGCTGAGTACGCATAACCAACCTACACTTAAAAAAATGGATTATCTGAGATAATTTGAAGTAGAGTTACACTTGGAAAGGTATTTCTGACCCCCCCCCCCTTTCCCGGACCCCAAGGAATTGGGGTTGGGGGATTTCAGCAATCCCGTCTTGGCTGCAAATGACTAACTTACATATAAAAATTCTTCCCCGCATCTCCTACAGATTCCCCAGGATAAATTTAGGGCAAAGGAAACTCTCGAATTTGCCCCCTCATACACTTCCCACAAAATCGAAAATTGTAAAAAACTCAAAATGGACTTTTGAAAATATATTCAAAAAGACGCAATGTCACTTTTAACTTTTTAGTAGAGTTCTACTCGAAAATACAGATTTTGCGAAATATCCCCTCCCCAAAAAATCTTTTTCCTCCTTTATTATTACTATGAGACTTATTATTAAGAAAAACTTCATACATAAATTAACATTCATGCGATGAAAAACAGTAAAAGGGCTGACATCGTGATTTTGCCCACTTCTTTTTCTTTATTACTGCTGAAAAATTCAATTACTTGATCTTTTTTTTGAGAAAAAATAACCTGAAAATGTAACAAGAATGTGAATTATCAGAGTCCACAGCTTGGCGTATTATCGGGAGATTTGATTCCAGGCAAACACAAAGAACTGTAGCTCATGCTGTTGGAATTGAAAGAAGTATCACTTTGGAACCAGTTCAAAGAAAAAAGAAAAGTTACACACTGACCAGAGCAAGACTGTCCATGTTTACAACTACATGCTACCACAGCAATTGATGGCCGATATTATACAGTCGTCACTGAAAAAGAACAGGAAATGCTACTCAGCTGCAAAAATAGATACACTTGAAGAAGGGTATCAAGTCAGACTGAATTAGGCTTCATCAGGATGGTCTCTATAAATCTAAGCCAACAGAGTGTATTCCGGTGACCTCAAGTACTGTGCGAACCAAAGAAAGCGGGCTGCTAAATATTAAGATTGGAAGCAATATGATAGGAATCAAG
Source organism: Salticus scenicus (assembly GCA_963930645.1). Taxonomy (NCBI): domain Eukaryota; kingdom Metazoa; phylum Arthropoda; class Arachnida; order Araneae; family Salticidae; genus Salticus; species Salticus scenicus. The sequence goes on from OZ005654.1 coordinate 124,347,228, forward strand.
TGCTGTTCATGAACAAGTCTCCATTCAGTCTGGAATATGACACCAACATGTTTCGGTATACAGCATAGACTTTATATAAAACTCAAAACATCTATTCATTCATAAAAAATCACATTACAGATGATGTATGGGCAGGAATAAATTTAAAAGAACATATGAACTTGAATATTATTCAGAATAACAATTTGATAAACCTAAAGCATGCAGACGAAATATTGAAACCTCATTTTGTACTTACACTGCAGCCATTGGTGCTCCTTTTTTTATGCATGATAATGTCATACAGTTCATGTTATGGAGAATATGTTTAAAGCACAAATAATACAGTGTATGGAATGGCCAGGATGCTCTCCACACCTATATCTGAACCAACAGGTTTCAGACACTCTCGGACGATGCACTGCAGCAAGACAGGCCTCCATTTATTGTACAAGACTTGGAGATTGGCTGTTCTTGAAGAGTGGAATACTAGCATTCTCTAAAGTTTTAATGATAACTTCATTGCATCTATAGGAAATTGGTATAGAAATAGCTATGAGGTGTAAGGTAATTGTAGCTGTTTGAGAAGACCCCATGCCAAATATTAAACCTCTTGCATCATTTTATTTAAAAAAAAAAAAAAATTTTTTTCAATATACATATAACCAAATTGTTGCCTTGTCTTAAAGCACTTTTTGATGTTCTCCCAGTCATTTTAAAGCTCTCATACTTTTTTTTTTACATTCTTATGCAGATTGAATTCATGTCTGTTTCGCATGGTTTTTCTTGCTTTTCTCACTTGTTCCATTACTCCTCTAATTCTTTTGAACAGTGTAGATTTTTTTTTTTTTTTTTTTTTTTTTATTATTAATTAGGTTCCAAAAACTTGTTAATATTGTAAGCTAATAATAATTACCTAATAATGTGTTGCAGTGTCAAATTCAAGGATCTTTGTTTTGAATGGGATTTTAGCAACTCTGAATTGGACAGTCTTTGAGCTTCAATACAATCATTTCATTTTTATCTTCTGATATAAAAAAGGGCTAAGAAATTATTTTTAAGAAATGAAAGACAACAACAATATAATTTGCATTAAAATGATAGTGCTTTATTGCTTTATATTCATTAAATTCGATTTTATTGCTCTTTCCTCTTGCATATCTCATTGACTAGGTTTTGAATTTCGATTGGTCTTTTTTTCTTTATATACTCTATAACAAAAAAATCGATGCACCAAGAAGGAGTTATGCAAATGAGACGAAAATCGGTAGATATGATGTACATGCGAAGAAAAACAAATGATTATAGTTTCAGAAAATTTGGATGGTTTAATCAAGAGAAACGGTCTCACAAAAGTCAAAAGTCAGTAATGCATTGATCCACTTCAGACCCTTATGTAATAAGTTATTTGCCTTGGCATTAATTGATAGCGTTGGCAGATATGCTCCAGCGAGATATCATGCAAAATTCTGTCCAACTGGTGCGTTAGATTGACAAAATCCCGAGCTAGTTGTAGGACTCTTTTCATAATGCTCCAAACGTCCCCAATATGATAGATATCCGGCAAGTTTATAGGCTAAAATGTTATGCAAGCAGAAAAACAAGCAGTAGAAGCTATCTCTGTGTGCAGGCGAGCATTATCATGCTGAAATATATGGTCAGGACTGTGTGATATGAAGGGAAACACAAGGGGACACAGAATGTCATCTACGTACCACTGTGCTGTAAAGATGCTATGGATGACAGCCAAAGGGGTACTGCTATGAAATAAAATGACATTCCAGACAATCACTCCTGATTGTCGGGCTGTATAGCTGGCGACAGTCGGGTTGAATCCCCCTTTTTTTGGGGCATCCTCAGACACGTCTTCGCTGGTCATCGAGGCTCAGATGGTAGTGGGACTTATCATTGAAGACAATTCTACCCCATTTAGTGACATTCCAGTTTGAATGATCCCATGCAAATGTGCTTGTCGGTATACAAAGTTTAATAGCAGTCCACATAAGGGGCTATGTGAGTTCAACCCCATTTCTCTGAGCCGCCTATTAATGGTCTTTGAAGTCACCGAAGTACCATTTGCACGTAAGATCGATGATAATGATGAATTTGGGCCTTTGAGTACTGCTCTAACGATTGATTAGTTCTCATGTTCTGTACGCTCTCTAGGCCGACCGCTTCCTCCCTAATGCTGTATTCGGCCATGGTTCACCCATTCTGCCAATATCATCTAATAGTGGCATCACTCCTATACAATTGTCAAACAATTCACAGATTAAACCAACTGGTTTCTTTGAGCCCAATTACACACCTTTCTCAAATGCTGTCACCTGCACATAATGTTTGCACACCTGTATATGAGGAATAGTTACTGTCTATCTGAGTAGATGGAATAAAGTTCTCGAAGAATTTATGACCTGGAATTAAAATTTCTCATTTTTGATATTCTGCCAATTGCGCAGTTACGATGCACTGCAGCGTCACATGCTCATTCGACGGCAACCAAACTTTAAAATTTTGCATTTTCCATCGAAACCTGTATGATGTCAATTTGTGTCAAATTTGCGTTACTCCTTCTAGGTGCATCATTTTTTTTGTTATAGAGTGTATTTAGCTTCTAAAATCATTTTAAGAATTGTTATTGAAGTTTTTATATTAAGAAAGAAAAAACTTTTCTATTTGACAACGAGATAAAATAAAGTAGAGTGATAAATGGTAATCTTGACATGGTCCAACATGAATAATGTGGCATGCAGCATCTATGTGTTGGTTCCCTTGGTAACAGCTTATTTTCAATAAATTTCTATGGCAACGTTTTGGAGATTGTACTTGGCAAAAATTATAACCACCAAAGTTTTTGTTTACTTATGTAGTTCAATATTTTTTTGTTCCAAATCATTTTAGTTTTTATTTTACTTCTTTTTTATTTTGTGTAGTTGAAATCTAACCGACAAAATATTTAAAAATAGTTGATAAATTATTATTTGTTGTTAAATTTAGCCCTTTTAAAAGTTTAACTTTTCTTTATAAACACTTTTAAACTTTGTTGGGAAATGATGGAAAAAGAAGTATTTTATTATTTATTATAATGTGAAATATGTAAAAAATTGTTTTAAAAACAATTTATTTCAGTTATAGGACTGTCGTGTTACCTAATAATAATAAAAATTTGCTGAATTGAAATTTTAAATGCCAAAATAGTGATAAAGGGCCAAACATAGCAATCTATTGGTTCATGTCACATGATTCATCTTGAGCCATGGAAAGTTAATCCTTCATCGATTGAATCAGCACTCTACTTCATTTATCTCATTGCTATTTCAACTCCCACCCATTTTTTTTTTCTTCTATCATTTAAGTAGCATATTCATATAAATTTAAGAAGAAAAAAATCTGAGAAGTATAATAAGATATTAATAACTTACGTACATAGCTGCCATCATTACTAGTTTTTAAATCATATTTTAACACTAGTATTTTTTAAAAGAAATCTGTCACATACATTTTTAGTGAATATGAACAATTAAATAAACTGTAAACATTTACAAAAATTCCCAGTATGAAGTCTCCATTGAAAATAACAGAGACTTGGCACCTATAACATTATATTAAAATGACTAAAAACAAAACACATACGCAAGTTCTGTTTTCATAACAAATGTAATTCTCTTACAAGACCAGAAATTATAAATAAATTTAGTCTATGAGAAATTCATACATTAAAATAAATTTTTGTTTGTTTTCAAATAATAAAACTAAACTTATTGTGTTTTGTCATATATGCCACAGCCAGGTACACCATACATCTAAATTTAAACTTTTTTTGTACTTTTCATTAAAAAAAAAAAAAAAAATAATAATAATAATTTTAAACAGATTTTTCTTTAACATTGTTAAAATTTGCAACATTTACAATGTATTGCTTTGTAACCTCATTTAAATTTAAACTAGCCACTTTTGCCAACTAGTTGGCCAGAGACCCCTGAAATTTTTCACTGTAGCATTCTGAGAAGAATTATAATCTAAAAATGCAATAAACAAGATTAGAAACTGATTGGCTAAAGTAAGAGATAATGATGAAATGTTTTGAAAAACAATTATGCCAATATATGAGTGATTTTACATATTCAATAAATAAAATCTTTTATATAACTGAATCTTTTATAATCTGATTTTATATATTTAAAATAAATGAGCCAATGATAAAAGGTTTAAGGTAATACTTGAATACTGCTGAAAGCAGCAGGGCTTCAGACCCACCGACTATCTTCAGGGGTAGTAGTAGCTTCAAAAAAATTTCAGGACACAATTTTTATAAAATTTCAGGACAATTTCAGGACACACGCACTAAACGTTACCCATTTTCAGAAGATTTCCAGCTATCATTTTACAGAAATTTAACTATATAAATTACATAATGTGGTAAAAATACTTACTTAATAAGTTAAAAATATAATTTATTAAGTACATAAAATACAATTGCACTAAATACAACTTGTTTTCAAAGATATAAAAAAAAAAAAAAGAATGAATGAATTTACAAATAGCTATAATGTGTATTGCAGCAGTTTTAATTTCTAATTGCTTTTGTGATATTAAAATTTCATAAAAAAACTTAGTACTTTTTATAGTAAAATTTTATATTTATCTATATTAAGTCTATAAACAAAGTTATGTAGTTAAAAAGGATCTTAGAAACTAATGTGATAAGAAAAATTATATATATGTAACAAAAGTTTTAACAAAAATACTTAATGAAAAACTATCAAAACCGAATGAAAAATGGATTCAAAAACTATGTAAACTAGTATGTTGTGGCCACCGCAAGACTTTCTTCTATATTTTCCTATATACATATTCAATCAGTAAAAAAAAAAAAAAAAAAAAATTACGTTTTTTTTTTTGTTAAAAGTAATACATATTCAATCAGTAACAATATTTAAAAAAAAAAAAATTTTTTTTTTTTTTTTTTTTTTTTTTGTTAAAAGTAAAAAAAATCGATAACTTTGTTTTAAATTATCACAGATTTATAGTTCAACCATTCGTTTTAAAGGTATTGACGAGATCTTTCGAAAGATACCCATCTTGAAAATTTACCCCCCCCCCCCGAGGGGGTACTTCCCCTCCAGGGGGGGACGCGATGACCCACATGCACAGAATTTTTTTCCTAGTTAACTATTACTATTATCAATAACTCATATTAATTTTACACTCTCAAGTTAAAAATAACTCTCATTATGTACATTTATACGAAATTTTGTCCTATACTGCCATGCTAAAAATTTAGAAAAAATGCGATCACAGCACCACCTGTTGAGCTATTGATCCCCAAATGTAATCAGCACCAGTTTATGTCGGGGACCAACTAAATACCAAGTTTGGTTCAATTTCGTTCATTGGTTCGTGAGATACGGTGAAAAATACGAAATTTTGCGATCACAGCGCCACCTGCTGGGCGATTGATCCCCAAATCTAATCAGCACCATGCCCTGTAAGGTTCCAAATATATACCAAGTTTGGTTGAATTTCATTCATTGGTTCGTGAGATACGGTGAAAAATACGAAAATTTGTCCTATACTGCCATGTTAAAATTTACATAAAATGCGATCACAGCGCCACCTGCTGGGCTATTGATCCCCAAATCTAATCAGCACAATGCCCCGCCAGGGTCTAACTATATACCAAGTTTGGTTGAATTTCATTCATTGGTTCGTGAGATACGGTGAAAATAATAAACCACAAACAGACAGATATTTCTTAAAAACTATCCATTCGTGTTCAGGACATCCCAAAACGTGTAGATCCGTCAAAAAACGGAGGTCGAAAATTTTCGCGAATCCAATACTTTCTCTATATTACATATAGAAGAAAGTAAAAAAACTTTAGTAAAACAGTCTTCTAAAAATATTATTTTTTTAAAAGTAATTTTTTTTCAACATCAGACTTATTTCGTTTAATCATAGATATTTTTTTTTCAACAGTCTTAAGTGTTGCATTAGCAGTTTCTAACATCATCTGTTCAATTTTAATGGTTTGCATATCATTATTTTTTATCCCACACTGCAATTTTTCTGAGGATTCGTTGCACAAAACATGAGCAGCTTTTTCTTCATCCCTCAAATCATTTTCTTCCGAGCTGAAACTATATTACCGTTTCGATCAACTTTAGACAGCCAGTCAGAGGAAAAATTAGTGATTCTGGGCGTATTAATGCTAAATTAACTAAGCTCCATTAAACAAGCAAAAACCGAAATGAAATACGTTCGAACCCGCGATAAACATTATGCGCAGCGCGCTTTCATTTCAAACTGCCGAACTCTATATCGCATCGTAGCGGATAGCGGTGCGGTAGCTTCTAAAAAACCCCGGCCCTTCACGTTCCTGTATGTATGAACGCGGCGCGCCATTCAAGTTCTTCCCCCCTCTAAAATACAGCGCGGCGAATTTCCTCCCTCCCCTTCCTCTTCGGGAGTTCGGATTTCGGAACGTCTTGCGTCATCCTCCAGCACACGCTTTCCCCTTGCGAGCGCGTATAATGATGCGTTCGTTCCGTCGCCGCTCGCTGTGGTCTTGATGAGATGTTTCCCCACTGTCAGTCCGGCAGCCTTCTGCGCTGAATATCAGTTGAACTGAAATTTCAGGAAATTCAGGACATTAAGTGAAAATTCAGGACATTTCAGGACAATTTTTTTTTTTTCAGGAATTTCAGGAATTTCAGGACAACTACGACCCCTGGGGTGCAGCAAGTCTTCTTGTGCAATATTGATCTTTGTTTTGAAATTTTTTATTCGGCTTTGCAGTATTAATTATTAAAATATACTTGAATTTTTTATAATGTTAAAAGTAAATGCTTATTTTTTTTTTTTGTTTTTATATTTTGCACCAATAATCTAATTTAGGTGCAATACTAAAATGCACCATAGTCAATCAATTTAAACTATCAAACATTTTAGATAGAAAAATTTATGATGATTGATAATAACATATCTTACAACAAATGCTTAAAAATGGTTTTATTTCTATTTAAAGGGTACTTTTTAGTTATACTTTTATGAAATTTAATGCATATTAGGCTTAGAGGGAGTGCTTCAGCCAGTATGGACAGTTTACACTAGCCAGATGCCATCTTGTGGAAGTACTTCCTTCCCTTGACATCTATCTTGAAGTTGTTAAGGAAATTCAGAATAAATGCAAAGAAGAAGAAGCTGGTGAAATCATGAAAACTTTGACAATCAAAATTTGAACAATACTTTCATGCATCTTGATAAATTTTCATCTATGATGGAAAATACTATCCAGATGGAGATCATATATTTATATATTAGTACATAAGAGTGATTAAGAGAGACTCAACAAGTCATAAAATTTTTTATTAAGAAAATCAATTCTTAACAGGTTTTTAAATAAAATTCCTAAGAATATAAAAACACAAGTTGTAAACTTAATTATTTCAGTGATAAATATTAGGTTGTTGCAAAAGTTCGTGCGGACGCAGATTATTTTATTGCCTCCAAAGACGAGAGCTTTTATTGCCGTGGTAGGGGAAAGTTGTCCAAAATGGGAACGCTAACATATATGTGTCCGCAAAAAAAAAATCTATAAATAAAGAAATTTCAGCAAAGCACTTCCTGATTAGAGCATGTCTTAGACTATCAGATGGCAAAGTAATTTAAAAAAAAATATCATTAGTATAGGCAGAAAAAACATTTTTCTGAAAAATGTGCAAAGTCCCCGTTTCGGACAACCGGTTGGGTAAAATGGGGTACTCATAAGAAATAGTGTAAATTCAAGTCCTAATGCGAATTAGGACTTAATAAACCTCCTTATTAGAAAAACTTGGATTACAAAGAAAAAGTGAAGTTAATGCAAAATCAAAATGCAGATAAAGTATTTTGTATATACAGTAGCCACCTCAAAGCCTTTTTCTATATCATTTTAAAACATTAATTGGTTGGAACTGTCAGATTAGCACAAATTTTGATAAAATAAACATACGTTTCTATAAAACATAGAAACAAACTATGGTTCTAAAAGATGTGTTAAACTAATTCATTGGTCCTTTCACTTTACTTTAATTCATATTAGTAATTAATCACTGGTTGAGGTTAATACAAAAATACCCTAATGGGCTAAATTTTGTGTTATATGCACCAAATAAAATCATCGCAGTTATGCATAATAAATATCTTATACAGGTCATTCTCTGAAAAGTGGGCTTTTTTTTTTAAAAAAAAAAAAGTTAGCTCAAATAAAATTGCTCCATTTTTTTTTTTTTAATTTTGTGAATATACACGTTAATAAAAATAATAAAAATACATACACAGTTAATAAAAAATAATATTAACAAAGCTGTATCTGATAATTTTTGAAATAGTAATTATTTTTATTAATTAGAAAAATGAGGGAATGACAAATTTCTTCTAGAAACTACTTTATAAAAATATTATTAAGTTTAGCTATATTTGCAAACACTAAATATTTATTAAAACATATTTTTATTAATATAATAGCATAAAAAAAGCAAATTTGATTTCTTTTAGTTAACTTTATAATGAGTGAGGGAATGACATATAATAAAAATACTGTATTTCAATCTAACATTTGAGAGCCATATGCCATCATTGTAAAATGTTTCCAACATAATACAAAATGTTTTCTTTACTTTGCTTCTATATAAATTACGTTTGACTTATATAAAGTACATGCTGCCATTAATGGAGTAAGTAGGGGTATAATTACAGTTTGATGAGGGAATGATATCTATTACCAGGGACAACAATAATAAGTGCTCTAATTTCTTTCATTGCATAATATATAAATGTAGCATAATGGATAAATATTTATTAAAGTATGTTTAATAAATTTTCACTTCAAATAATCTAAATATAGAAGCTTTAATACCATAGAAACCATTTTATTTACTTACATGTGGGAATGGCGACACAGTGAGGGAATGATATTTTGCATTTAAAAAAATATTTTAAAAATATATTTGAATTCCAATAACCAAAGAATAACAGTTTATATGCAAAACCAATTAATACTGATAGTTTGGACAGCTTTTTGTTTCTGTGCTTTTAAAAATATGCCCTCAAGACTACTGGGACACGAAATGACCACTTTTCAGAGAATTACTCATACAATAAATTTGTGTAATTACATCCATTAGATGTTGATCATGAAAAAGTTAATAGAAAAATCATGAAAAAAGCTCCCTAGCATTAGGGTGTGTCAGGTGATAGAAGCTACAGGAACCGATGATTAGCTATGTTAGTTATCTGCTAAACTATAATTAACGATCTGCTGTGTAGGAGTGTGAGAAATAAATTCGTAGGAGATTCTGGTTCTATATTTTAATAAAACTTAAATTAATTACACGAGAAAATATTTATCATCTCACCATATCTGAAAGAGAGAAAAAAAAAAAACTTAAGCAAAGTGGGAATTAGACAGAAGAATAGCAACAGTCCTTCAGTTCATTTCAGTTCCACGACAAATTGTAATTAAGGAGCTGCCAACCTCATGCCTACAAATTTAGGAGCAAGAGACTTAAAAAATCGGAGAAACTATTATGATATGAAAATTTTAAGTAAGATTTCCATTTTAATCTACATTTACCCAGTCTTAATATAGATTTCTTTAAATCAATGAAACTATGAAAGAATGATCAAATATATGTATATTACTTGAGGCAGGCTGCATTTTTTTATTTTAGGATGTATTATTTATAGTGTTTGTAGGCTATTATAAATTCTATTCTAGTATATTATAATTCTGACTCATACATTTCCTATCTCACATATTCAGCTACTGATATTAAGTATCTTGCATAAGACCTATGTTTGGTAATATAGTATGTATCCCAGTGGCAGAAAGTTTTGTAGCTGTCTGCAACAGGCTTTTAAAATTTCATAATCTGTCTGCAAAATTTGCGAGTAATCAGGGGTAAAAATGGCTTACACTCAAAAAGCCTGAAAGCTGATTGGGGGGGGGGGGGGGCTTAACATCAGTGTTGATCTTGTGCAACAATACACGAATACAATTTTACTGCAGAACAATATAGTATAAACAATTTTGTGTACTCATTCAATTAAATATTTTATAGCAATGTTTGACACAACACACTATAAATAATTATAAATAATAAAAGTATTAGTTTACGTTTTGATACAGAAATTTTTTTTAAGTGAATTGTTATTCGAAAGTTGCAGACAAATTTTTTTATCAGTGCAGACAAAAACTATCCGCAAGCCGTTTTTCTGTGTCCGCGACTATGTCGCCGTGTCGCAGTGTTTCTGCCACTGGGGTATGTATTTTAAACTTATTGAGGAAAAACAAATAGATTCAACAAGTTCAGTATTAAAGTCTAAAAATAAGTACACATTTGAGAAGTATTGAGCATTTTTATCATTTTATTGTTTCTAGAATCTAATAAAACAATTTTATTCTGAGCAGTGATACTTTTGTTGTAGATTGAGAAAGCTTGAGCACTGGAGGATGTTTGATCTTTGATTGCTAACTAGAGCTGGGAAAGAAGGGGGGGGGGGGGGTAAAAAAAATATACATGACTGAGAAATAATTTTACTTTTTTATAGGTTTTTAAGTCTAATAAAGCAAGTTTAAAATGAATACTGACATTTATTTTGTGATAGGAGAAAGATTAGGTAGCAAATGGCTTCTGCAGAGCATTTAATCGCTAATCGCTAGTTGGAAAACTAAAGATGAGGGGGAGGGGGATAAAAAATAATTACATGAGCGAAAAATATTGAATAATTATATTTCTTTATACATTCTAGAATCTTACAAAGTAAGTTTAAAATGAATATTAACATTTATGTTGTGGATGGAAAAAGATTGGGAAACAGAAGGCTTCCGTGAAACGTTTGATTCCTAATAGATTTTTTTTTTTTTTTTTCTTAGTAATGAACGATATTCACAATTTTTTTAAAAATGAAAGAAATCTATTCAAAATCGGAAGCTGGAAGATTAGCTTAAAAATCGGAAAACTTCCTCCAAAAACGGAAAAGTTGACAGCTATGAATAAAAGTGAAAATAACAAATAAATAAATACCAAGTTTGAAAAATCAGAGTTTTCTGATAATTTTTGGACTAATGTAGCACACTGATAAAAATCGGAGAAACTCAGATTAAATCGGACTACTTGGCAGCTATGTAATTGGTACAAAATTAAAACAGTTCATTGCATTCAGCTGCACCAGTAGGTGGTAAAAAAGATCTGATGTTCTTGTTACAGAATACCACAATCCCCCCTTCCTAGTGTAATGATACTTTACCTAAAACATGTAGGAAAATTGACTTTTTGTCCAGAATGAGTCGCTTCAGAATTTCACCTGAAGGACTAACGTTGATTGCTGCTATGGATTTGGGTTCACAAACGTCAAAAGCCTTGATTGGATTAGTGGATGCATTGTTGTTTGATGTTGGTTCAGGATCATTCAAGGGGCGAACACTGATTTTATCTGATGTATGGACACAAATTTCGGTCCGTTTCTGATATGCAACTTATAAACTTTGTCCATCCGATCGGTTACAAGGAAGGGTTCATGGTAAGGTGGCTTTAACAGAGATTGAACTGCATAATGTTCTGCAAAAAGTCTTTTACACTGCTGTAGGTCCTGACAGATGAATCATTGACTCTGAGTGTTATGGTTAAACTAAACACTATCGTGTATTTTATTAGCCATTACAGCTAATTTACTAAACTGTCTTCTGAGACTGAAGGTATAGCTTGAGCCTGAGTAGGTAAACATCGTAACCAAAGCATTCTAAGAAAATCATCGCTAAAGGTTGCACCTGCTAGTTGTTTTACTTTTTGTAATATGTGTGAGGGTTTGTCATCACCCAAAGTTAATTCAGAATGGACAGTTTTAATTCACCTCAGTTCTGAATTTGAAAATTTCGCAATTCATGATGATTTAAGGTTTAAAGGTGTTATATTTGTCTGTATTTAGGGGTGTTAATACAATATCACTCACATAACTCAAAATATCAGAGGTCAGGACCAAAATTACACAACAATACTTGGTTTTCTCCTGAGTTATTCCAGAAAACATACATTCTGCTCCAACATTAATGAACTAGAGTGCTGGATGTTTATCCCAAGAAAGGGGTAATTTTAAGCTTACTCTATGGACTCATCCTGTATTCTGTGAATCTGACAGTTGCATCCTTGCATTGTTGCCTGGCATGATTGAAGAAAGCTTGACACAGCCCCAGTATGGGACACCCCTTTTCCCCCAATAAAATTTAAAATTCAGCACTGAAGTAGTCCAAATCCAAATGTGATTTCATTGTATTGTATTTTTATGTGTACTGGATTAATATATACAATATATCAGCTTAAAGAAAAATACAAAACTGTTTTGATAAAGGCATACTTAAACTGGTGTTTCCTGATTGTATTGATATTTCATCCAGACTTAGTGGACAGTTGTAACACCAGAGAAGGCATCTTGAATTGCTTTATTTGGAGAAACAAGTATGGATCTGTAATTTGTGATTCCCTGTTTTAGGTAAGTATTTTTATTCATTGTCATTGTCTTTTTATTATTATTATTATTATTATTATTTTTTTTTTTTTAACTTTGTGATTAAATCCTTTAAAAATTGAGTTTTCCAGGCTAACATTACGTGGTTCTGGTAGGACAAAAGCTGAATCCACTTTTTTATCATTCCCTTGGTCAAGAAAGTCATTGTTTACATAAAATGACCACATTATGTCCAAATTAATATTTTGCATATTGATACAGAAGGTCATCACATTTTATGGAAATTGTTCTAAGAGTTCTTTTTTTCTTTCGTAGTTTGGAATAAAAATTTGGCAACTTTAGAGTAATTGTCTGCTACTTTTATCTTTTGATTGGAGTGTAAAATTAAAAGATTTATTTTGATTTTTGATAATGGCTCCTAAAATTAATGGATTCCTTGAAGATTACATAACTGCACTTTCCAAGGAGAAATACTCATATCGCCAGATTATAAAGTGGTGTAAAAATTGCAGTTATTGCATTTCTAAAAAAAGGTATTTATAATATATTAAATTTGAAAGGAAAAAAAGTCTAAGGGGAAAGGAAAGTAAAAATGAAAACATGACCATGAAACTTCATCCTCAGATTGTTCAAAAGCAGGTAAATATCAAGAAAGTAAAGTCCAATATTAAAAGGAAATCCGCAGACTCAAAGATCCATTGCATAAAAACTAGAATGTCTTCTGGCACTGTAAGTAAAATCTTTCCTAAAGATTTGAAGTTTTTTCTATTGTTCAGCTGACAGGATTGACCATGCAATATAGCTTCATCAGCGTACAGAAATTCTCAAAGGGATTCATGATAGTTGCAGGATTTTGCTACAATGGAAAATTAAAAATAAAAAAGAGTTTCAAGTAGAGTCGAAGTTAATTCACTCTACTATCAGCAGAACATCTTAGAATCAATTTTTGGAGAAGAAGTTCCAGCCTTAAATGGAAAGAACCTTAATAAAGTTAGTTTATTTAGCACAGAAAGAATCAGAAACAGGAATAAAATGTATCCCATTCAATGAAATACCTGTAAAATCCCCTGATGCTTCTCTAATGGACTTTTGCACTTTTGGTTCATTAAAACAAGCCTTAAGAAAATGAAATCTAAGAACAATGAACGAACTTTGAAAAACAGCAAATAATTAAATGCAGGGAAACAGGGCTGAAATTTGGATATAAGACAAAAATAAAAGAGCTATTCTGCAGAGTTCAATTAATTTATATTTGAATAAAAAATTATGTCCAAGTTCAGTTAAAAATATGAACGCATGAAGTCAAATAATAACCAAGTTTTAAATAACTAAATAAGTTTATTAAAGTCTAATAAAACAAATGTAACAAAAAATAACACATGTATAATTAAAAAATAGTTAATTTTTAACTGATACCAAGATAAGTTTCATTATTAAATTAATTAAAAAATAGATCATATCAAAAATGTAATTAAAGTTAATTAAAATTATAAACGTCAATAGTATTGGTAAACAGTTTCATGCCCGAGAGTAAAATTATATTTTAGAAGCAATACAAAAATAAAGTTCTTTAAAAGAAACTTGAATAAAAATAAGAGTTCACCAACATAACTTCTTTTACTTGCTTGAAGATCTTTTACTTCACCAAAATAAAAAAAGCAAACTTAAAAATATACTATAATATTGGGTCAACATGTACTCAATCTCCCATTAGACCCAATGTGAATAACAAGAACAAAGAGACAAGAGCAAAAGAAAGCAAACAGTTGTATTTTTATACCATATCATGACCTCATTGATGTTCATGCCGAAAGAGAAAAAGTTCTAGTTGATTCCATAGTTTATTTGCATACTATGATCTGCTGTAAGCTAATTCTCGAAGATACGGTAAGTGACGCAATCGGCAGCTCGACAAATCAGCCACCGCTAGACATTCATCGCCACCTGCAGGGAGAAAAGGTGAACTATATCTTCTGCTTCTGGTTTCCAAGAAAGTAGGATCGCTATGAGTGATGCTGCCGACGTAATATATAAACAAAGTAATGAAAATATGGTCTGAATTAATTTAATTTTACTAAGTTAATTTAAACAGGAAAAATATGTTTTTACTGTATTTTTACTTTTAAGAAACATTTATTTACTTTTATTATATAAATGTGGAGGAATAATTATTAAAAGATTTTTCGAAGATGGGATTAAACAAAGGGGCCTATTTACTAACAATTTATACATAAAACTCAATTACTAAAATTGCTTCTATAAGGTGTGAGCAACCTTCTGTACAATCAATATAACGCACTAACTTCACAACTAAAAAATAATAATACATACAATAAATTCAGCACTGAAACATTCAATTAAATTTCATACCTGGCGTAACCATTGTGTCAGGGGAGTTGGAACATCTTGTGCAACTAAGCTATGTGGAGAATCTGTAAAAGCAATTGCCATAACTCTCTGCTGAAAGGACTCTGGGAAAACCTTACACTATTAAAACAGTAAAACACATTTTCAGACACACTCAATAATTTTATAAAACATATTAATCATATAACACTCCATATACAACAAAAAATTAAATGATCTAAATTAAATAAAAAAGATTAATGTCCAGTTTAGTGGAAATTAAAAAGAAAAATAATAATAATGAAATTCAATGAAGTTAATGCCTTTTCAATCCATGTGTAAATGTTACTTATTCATTAGTTTTTATATTAAAATAAAGAACAAAGATTTCAACTAAAAAATCTAGTATGCTGTGGTACCACAAAACTTTCTTCTATATTATTATATATAATAGCCCCGCTTACTGGTTAATGTGTGTACAAATTTAATCATCACAGCTTCTCAGACTAAAGATTTTTTCCATACAGACTACTACAATTTTACCTAAAAGATGCTAAGAAATAGCCATTTAAAAAGTAAAAAAAAAATAATGGTAGTAGAGCACTGTGTGGCCCATACACATTCAAACTCAATATAAGCATATTTTTTTCCATATTATCTATTAATTTTTTCCATACTATCTATTTTCCATATTAAGTTTGGTGCATTTATAAATTGTAGAAGCTGAGACATAGCTTTCACTTTAACAGAAAATATTGCAGCATAACAACATCACACATCATATGATTGGCACTTAAATCAAATCAACATTGCTTTTCATAAAATACATTTCACATATCAAATTTAGTGCATTTATACATAGTAGAAACTGAGCTATTGCCTTCTCATAAATAGGGTTAAACTGCAGCACAGAAGAATCCCCTGTTGGTCCATTTGTACCCAAATTGATTCAGCATAGGTTTTTTCTCATATTCCCCAATAACATGATTAGTTGATTGGCCAATCCCCTAGAAACTGCCAGTATATACGAAATAAGCTATGAAATAAAAGATAATAAAAAAGGTTACTACATTGGAATGACCAAACGAAAAAGAAAAACCAGAATTAAAGAATATAAAGCAGATATAAAATTTAATAAAACTACCACTGTGTTGACAAAGGTGTACCAAAATGACATCACAATAAATTTCGATAATGTTAAAAAAAATCACAAATTACAAAAACTACTACTATGTCGTTAATCGTGAAGCTGAGAAAATTATTATAAACATGCACAGTTGCAACCAAAATGATCCACCTACTGACACTGACAACAAGTGGCGACACCTAGTCAGAAAAAGTGAGAAAGCTGAAGTTGATTAGTTCTCAAATGTCAACACACCTGTGAAGCAAGACTGATGATGATGAGGGCCTGCACTGAAAACTTTGAAAATGAATGCTTGGACCATGTATCTTGATAATTTGATACAAAGTTATAATTTTTTTTCTATTTTTAACTATATATATATATAATGCATTTCTTCAGATGTCATATATAAGTAACAAAATTGACTTTTTCTTGATATCTAGGGTTATACTTTTCTGAGAGAGGTGAAAATTGTCTACACTCACTGTCGAAAATATTTTGGTAAAGAATCATTTTAATACATAATTTGCATTGAGTGAATTTGCGTAGGAAAATATAGAGGAAAGTTTTGTGATGGAACAACATGCTAGTTTTAATACAAAACTTATGCCTATTATTAATTAAACATATTAAGCAACGACTAACGCATAATACTCCAGCGCAAAAAATTTCAATCCTTATTTTCAAGAAATATGAATATGTACAGTCGAACTTCAAGGGGGATAAAAAATTTGTTCATGTTATCAGTAACTAATCTTCATATAACTAAATTAATCTGTATTTTGACAGGGAATGTGGAAACAGTTCATGTTAAAAGTAATTCACATTAAGCGTGTTCATATTAACGAGGTTCAATTGTATATATATACATACCAGGTGTCACATCAGTCTATAGACATTTAAAAATTTCATAAAATTGAAGTAATTGGTAGAATTGAATGCATTTTGCAAAAAAGTTACTTTCATGAAGGGGTTTTTTTTTTTTTTTTTTTCGGTAAAGTAAAAAATAATAGTTAAAATTTTTGTCAATACAAGGCACTGTATGTGAACAAGTCACTCATTTCCATGAAAAATTTTATCGACTTGCATGTAAATGTTTACAAACATATAACTCCTATTCTATGTGTATGCCATCATCACAAATTACAGTTTGCAAAAAAGTTACATCATCACTAAGGGGGGTGTCCATTAATTACGTGAGGCGGTTTT
The DNA here is from genome assembly GCA_963930645.1 of Salticus scenicus. Taxonomy (NCBI): domain Eukaryota; kingdom Metazoa; phylum Arthropoda; class Arachnida; order Araneae; family Salticidae; genus Salticus; species Salticus scenicus. Next base: position 124,364,395 of record OZ005654.1, read on the forward strand.
GACGATTTTTTGACCCACCCCTCCCTCCTGGTGAGATTTTGTGAGATTTGGCTTAACCCCCCTTGCCCCATCCCTAATCTCACGTGAGATTTTTCAAAATTCGTACTTTTACTGTAAATATGTTGAGTTTATTTCAAAAAACACAATTTGCTTTATTATTACTTCCATTACCCTACTACCGTAGGGTAATGTAAGTATTGTATTCGGACCGAAGTATTGTATTCGGTCTGAAAATTCGATATCGGGTTTTCACCTGATTTACACGTTTTAAGGTCCCCTGAGTCCAAAAAAGTGGTTTTTGGCAATTGGTCAGTGTGTATGTATGTGTGTATGTATGTGGAGAATCTTCTGGCTATTATAGCTCAGAAACTAATAAAGATAGAGCTACGAAACTTTATAATTCAAATACGTCTGGTGTACAGATGAAATTTCCAAATTTTGGTGAAAATTGAAAAACCGGAAGTGGGACATCGAAAACCGGAAGTTGGACCGTAAGTCCGTATCTCAAAAACGGCTCTAACGATTTTCTTCAAACTTGCTATATAAACACTCTATTAGATGTCCTTTCGAATGATATAGTTGGTTAGTTCAAGAAAATTGATAGGCGTCCTGTATAAATAGCTCAATTTCAGGCCTCCCAAGGGCGTTCCTTTAAAAACGGTCGTACGGATTTTTTTCAAACTCGCCATTTTAACTCAATTTTAAATATGCTTTTGTATGTAATTATTGTTTTCCTGTCAATAATTGAGTTTAACCGGAAATGGGACATCGGAAACCGGAAGTGGGACCGTAAGTCCGTATCTCAAAAACGGCTCTAACGATTTTCTTCAAACTTGCTATATAAACACTCTATTAGATGTCCTTTCGAATGATATAGTTGGTTAGTTCATGAAAATTGATAGGCGTCCTGTATAAATAGCTCAATTTCAGGCCTCGCAAAGGCGTTCCTTTAAAAACGGTTGTACGGATTTTTTTCAAACTTGCCATTTTAACTCACTTTTAAATATGCTTTTGTATGTAATTATTGTTTTCCGGTCAATAATTGATTTTTTGTGAAAGTTGGTATCTCAAAAACGGCTCTAACGATTTTCTTTTTTGGTCACTTTTATGTTTTCTGATCACATTATCTCTCAAAAATGCATATAATACATGTAATAGCGGGTAATGGAAGTCGTGTGGTTGTTTCACACCAGATTTTTTTTAATTAAGACTAGTTTTTAAGATTGCATAGATCATAGTCTAGAATCACAGTAATAAAATTGAACAATAAAATACTCAAATAGAAACTACAAAAATTTATAAACGAATATTTATTCTAATTCAGTCCATGAGGACTCGTGCACAGTCTCAAGAAAAACTATTATTATTTTAAATAAGTGAAAACATTATCTGAGTCGTTGTGTAATGAAATATTTATGGGCGTAAACAAAGCAGGTTGGAACCTGTCCGTGCATCGCTGTTACTCGGCTCGTACACTGCAACGTACGTCGAGTCGCACGTGTGGCTGGCCGGTGGCACCTAAACAATTGGAAGGCTACTGTGCTGCTTTGTGGCATTCGGATAGCAACGATAAATATTATCATGTCAGTTTTTGCCATATCTAAGTCAAGAAACATGTTTTACTTGAATTTAACTCAATTTTCTCGAAATTTTACATTGTTTTTTTTTTGCAGGAAAAAGTTACGTGATATTTGCCGAGACCCCCCCCTCCCCCCACGTGAGATTGGGTGAGATTCAGCTCAACCCCCTCCCTCCCTGATCACCTCACGTAATTAATGGATGCCCCCTAACTGCTGCTTCAGTCTGTGATTCTTAGCTGAAGTAAAACATCTTCATCAATAACGCTTTATTCACCAAGTAAAACTTCATGTATGCATAAGTAGGATAGAAAAATAAGAAATTGGATGTTAAAATTGTTAAACTGCACAATTTTTAGGACTCTGTTTTGCATATTATCATTATACGTCTGTGCAGCGCCCTCTATCTATGAAAATTTTAACTATTTTTTTTTCTGTACTATGAAAAGTTCCCCCTTCACAAGAATAACATTTTCTCAATTCTACCAATTCCTTCAATTTTTATGAATTTTTAAAATGTCAACAGCTAGGACAGTATATATCTTAATATGGCTACTATAGTTTTAAATCTTCCAATTTATATGCTCTCTGAAGAACTGAAAGTTCTTGAAGAGAAAATTTTTCAGCTTCTGAGCCTTTTTCAACTTTTAAATATATCACTGTTCCTTTTTTGGTTTTTAAAAATTTGATATAGTTAGATATTCTTTTCTATTTTTAACCAGTTATTATTATTATTATTATTTTTTTTTTTTTGTGTGTGAATACAGGTTTTTAGGGTTCCTTATATAAATTGAATATTGTTGATTTTTTCACATCTTTTAAAACTATTCCTGGATACCTATATTTTTTGTTCTTGCAGATAATTTTAGCATTTGATGATCTGTTTTCTTGCCTTTTACAATCATTGTAACATATATTTACAGAAAAAAAAAAAAAAAATATATATATATATAATAAAGATGATCTATTAAGCATAGTAGAAGCCAAGCAACAGATACAAGATCACTGAAACACCAATGACCAACAAGACAAAAAAAATCACCAGTGGACGAAATACACCAATGCAAAGAAACCAGATTCACCAATTAACAGCCTGCAAAACAAACGAATCAATAAAGTAAAACAACAAATCTTAACTTAAAACCATAAACTTATCAAAATTAATGAAAAAACAACCCAAGAAACACAAGATAGGAAGAAGGAGGCAGGCGGCAAGACTTGTGACTTGCCTGTGGGGTTACACTAGTTTTATGCCGGCAACACTCCCCCAGCCTGCCACAACCAGAACAGGAACCATATGGATTTAAAAATGCAAATTTCAAAGCAGATGAACAACAATGAAACCACGAAGCCACAATGAAATTCACCGATTGATCACATTGTGTTTAACAGTATAATTAGAACATTAAATATAGTTGACAACTCAAAAAGGAAAAAACTGAAATTTTAATGGAAAATGAAAGTATGCATAGTAATACAAAGCAAATGCAACAAGCCTTCTACTTTTTTTTTTTTTTTTTTAAATTTAATTTCACAAACCCACCCAACCATCCAGCCTTACACCACCACCCCACCTCCGTAATCAAACATCTGCCCACCCAACCGCCACCTTTTTTATTGTCTTTTATTATTTTATAATTTTTTTGTTGATATACACAAGTGTACACAGTTTTTTTTTTTTTTTTTTTTTTTTTTGTACTGACAGAGACATGGTTAAGGATATAAAATAGAAAATACAAAGTTTTTAGGAAAACCCATTTTAGCAGTGGCTGTGATCAGTTTATTAATATTCTTGTTTTTAAACTTTGCAGAGCATAAATTATTAATTCGAAATAAATGGTTAATGATGATGTTTCTAAATACCGAAAGATGCAGACATGAATTAAAATGTGTAAATAAGTTGACATTAAAACAAAAATCTTGCCGTTTGTCATAGATATCTGTGTAAAGTTTATTACCATCCATGATTATTTTTAGATCTAAAAAGTTAATTGATTGATTAGTCAGAGTATTTTGAGTTAGCTTTAAATTAGGTGGATAATTGAAGGAAAAGCCATTTTGTGAGTTCTTGTTGAGATAAAATACAATAATATCATCGATGTAACGATAAAATTGAACATCATCATTGCAAATTTGCTTTTCATAATAATAAAGATAGAGATCTGCCAAAATACTGGAGCTACAACCTCCTTGTGGGATGCCTAATTGTTGCAAATAGATATCGTTGTTGTGGAAGATATAATTATTATGGATAACAAAGTTAAGAAGAGTTTTAAATTTTTCTGCTTTAAAATTGTAAGGAAGATTAATTTGAGCTTTATATATATATATATTAATAAGACAAGTACCATGTTTACAGTAACTATTCCACCATAGCTATGAGCAATAATAGCAATGTGCTTAGCAGCCGCTTTACCAAGGATGAGGTTTCTCCAAATATAGATGCCATGATTTTCAGCTGTTTCACTACCCTTTTAAAAAAGAATAAAGACAATTTAAAAACAAACGCCATATTAACTTCTAATTAATGTATTAAAATAATACTTCAGCAATGAATATATTTCATTAAAAATGCATACCCTTATCTTTACAATTGTGCCATTGATTTCTCTTTTATTATCATTTGTATTAAGAACAAGAACACCATATCCCAATCCAATAGCTCTCTTTATAAAAGGAAGTTGGGTACCGGTATTTAGATTGTCATTTATAATAAGCCTAAATATAAAAACACATTACAGCTGTAATAAACTTTCAGCAAGCAACATTTTATAATATTTAGTTATATGATTACATTATGTATGAATACTTAAAATCATTAATAGAATAAAAGACTTCATGTAGTACAATAACAGTATTACAGTTTAACACAGTAGGAAACCAATTACAGTCGAACCTCGTTAACGTGAATCTCAAGGAAGATAAAAAATTTGTTCATGTTATCAGTAGTTCATGCTATCAGTAACTAATCTTCATATGACTAAACTAATCTTCATTCTGACGGGGATTGCGGAAACAGTTCATGTTAAAAGTAATTCACGTTAATAGTGCTCCCGTTAACGATGTTCGACTGTATTTCGAATGGTTGAAATAAAACAGTTATGCATTTTTATGCATAACAAAAACTATTCTTGATAACTGGCAGGGCTTGATTAAAGCAAGTGCATGCGAGACAATTGCCTTTGGCTCACATACCAAAGTGGGCTCCCAAATCAAAAATTTTTTTCAATACCCTTTTTCAGTTTAAAAAAGCAAAGTGCAAGGCATCTCCAAGAAAGTGTTTGTCCAAGGCTCCAGTTAGGTTTACTAGGGAACTTTTCCTAGTGGTACTGGAGCTCATGACCTTCTGAAAAGTTTTAGGGGGAGCCTTTCCCACCTTCAAAATTTTCTATTATTTTTTCATTTATATCAGAGCTGCTAACCTGATGACTAAAAATTTAGGAGCAAGAGACTTAAAAAATCAGGGCAAACAATAAAAAATCGAGGCAACTATTATGATACGAAAATTTTAAATAATATTTCCATATTTTATCTACATTTACATAGTCTTAACATACATTTCTTTAAATCAATGAAACTATCAAAGAATTATCAAATAAACAGCAATAAAAAAAAGTATATATATCTATATATTATTCTAGTATATTATAACTCTGCTTCATACTACAAAGATTTACCTTTATAGATGTTATATAACTGACAGTTTGTTTAAAATCATGTTAAATGACTTTTTTTTTTATTTTTTTTAATTAACAAGAAAACACAATTATAATTTTTCTTTTAAAATAGGACACTATGTTAAGAATAATTTTTAAATTCAGAAAATTATCTCACACCAGATTTTTGCTCTCCCCTTTCCCTCTCATCTCCCGTGCTTCGCCATGTGATGAAAATCAATGTCATTCAAGATCAGAGAAAAAGAAAATGATACATTTGCAAAATCAAAAATAATATCCACGAAATTTTTGTATTTTTATTCAGCTGAAAGGATGAATTCACAAAATGTATAAAAAGAAAGAAAATAAAATGAGATAAAATAGAAATGGAAGAAATATGAGAGAAAATAATAAATAAATAAACATCAAGTTTTAAAAATCGGAGTTTTCCGATAATTTTCAGATTAATGGAGCACACTGATAAAAATTGGAGAAACTTCGACTAAAATGGAGCACTTGGCAGCTATGCTTTATATAAGTAAAGCTTCACAGAAAATTTCTCATTTATATATACTTTTATGGTGTACTGAATAAAAGTTGATGTTTTACATTTTTCAACACAGATGAAAAACGTTTATCAGTTTAATTTATGTGTTTGTGTTCGCTCATGCTTTTGTTTGCATATGTACAGTATTGCTATCAAATGTATTTTTTGCACACTATTTTTGTATCGAAACCTTTGCATTTATTCAATTACATAAAAATATTACAGTAATTGCTACTTATAAATAGACGTGCGAAAAGTAAGGGTATCAGCAACCTTGAGTATGCTTAAATTGTCATGAAATTGTAATATACTAAGAAGATTCACTACAGAACATTAGCAGTGATAACTTTCCTGTGAGGACCCCCTGGGATATAAGGGAACCCCAACAGAAAATGGAACACCAAGATTATTTGCAAGTAAAGTATATTTTTTAAAGCAATCATGTCAACTGTAATATTGTAAAAGCTTTACAATTTTTATAATGGATTCAAGCTTATGAAATTTTAATATTTATAGTGTTGAATCTTATAACAAAACCACATTAAATCAAAATAAATAATACTCGCTTACTATACCTAAGTAAGTATGTTTTCATTTGCTTTATAATTCCTCAACATGAAGTTTAACAATCATTTTGCATTAAAATTCTCACCCTTTCACAAAATTTCAAGCACATAAAAATGCACTTTCTCAAATTTTAAAATTTTATTACAAAATATTACAAAATTTGACCTTGTGTGTAATGAAAACCAAAGACAGGGGATTTTGGAGGGTAAGAAATTAATCTGACAAGTTTTCATTTTGAGCAAAAATAGTTTTCATTGATAGCTCACTTTTTCAATGGGTAAAACATTTTACAGAAAACCTGCTTTTACCATTTCAATGAAATACGTACAAATCAACAAAAGCACTGATCATAATATTAAAACTGTAGAACACTAGCACTAAAATGAAGAACTAACAAAGACAGTTTGTTTTATTGTATTGATTTATTTTACAACATATCTGTCAGTTCAAAGTACTCGCATTTCTGCCAACTGTTCAATTTTGGCCATTACTGTTTTTGAATAGCAATCTTTTTTTAAATTTCAGATAATACGACAATCATATTCGATTATTTAAAATTATAAAACTGCTACAAAAGCTTATAAAAAGTTTCTATAAGAAATACTGGTATTTAAAAATTCAGTTTCTATAAGAAATACTAGTATTTAAAAATTCTAACACTTAGGCAGCTATATTTCAGTAACTATAATTTGAAAGATTATTGAACCTTTGTCAAAAAACTGAAATGAGAATTCAAAAAATATTAAAATATGCATTAGTGCATTGTAGATTTCATGCTGTACTCAGAAGGGCTCCTGACAAAGGATTATGTTTAATTATTTCGACTCAAAAAAAAAAGTGTGTTTTCTGCAGTTTTGGTGTTTGCTATTTGAAGTTTTTTTTTTCCCTAATACAACAAAAGAGATAAAAGGCAAAAGAAGAAACAGACAAATAGTCTGAAGCTTCTGAAAGATGTTTATTCAACAAAAGGTTTCATTTATGACATTTTAGCATATTTATTTGTATAAAAAATGAATAAGTTCTTGTTTATTACATTTTTATTTTTGCATAAAGTTTAGACATAAAACAGATTTATTTACAGATGACTCAAGTTGCAAAATTAAAACACAAAGAAAAACCTTACAACATTTTGCAATAAAACTTGGGCAACAATAAAATATGTATATTACCCAGATATAAATTTGTACATAAATCAGAAATTAAAAAATAAATTTATGCAACCACTTCATTAAAAAAAAAAAAAAAAATGTAGATTTTTTTTGAGAATATAAAGATTAATATTGATGTATAACTATCAGCTTCCATTGAGATGAAAAATCCTAACTTATTACAGTTGAACCTCATTCATGTGAATCTCAAGGGGAATAAAAAATGTGTTCATGTTATCAGTAACTCAGAAACTGATTTTCCTTTTGAAGGGATTCTGAAGACAGTTCATGTTAAAAGTAATTCCCATTAAGTGTGTTCATGCTTTAATGTGGTTCAACTGTATCATTTTGTACCTTACAGCTTTAAATTGAGAATTAATCATGGTTTTCAATAAAACAAACACGTTTTTCTTTTAAGTTAAAAAGAAAAACTCGAAATCATGTCTACTTTTTGGATTGTAAGGCACCTATCTACAAGGCCAAATTTGCACAAATATACCATGCAGCTTTGAAAAAAGTGAATTGTTAAAAAAATATAATGCATTATTCTCTGAGTCAAGAGTTCCCTCATATATTTTACATGGGACTCCTAAAGTGTCTCTTGTTTTTCTAAATGATGTTTTGGTTTTTAAAATTATTCAAAATGTATACTATTCACATTTCTTCTTCAGAGCAAAGAAAATTGAATCTGTGACTAAGGATTGGATGGTAATGTTTGCAAGTAAATTTTACATGTTAAATATAAAGTTAATAAACTGTATGCAAATTTAGGGATTAAACTTTCATATTTATGAATCCTTGTATTTGGCCTTTTATTATTACTATCACATGTCACATTTTTTAAATACAAAAATATTTAAACATGTTTCGCCAGTCAAGTTACTTTCTTTAAGTGGTAAAAATCTATTACTTGACATTGACATAAGAAATATTTCAGAATGTGCAGAGCAGAAAAAGTGGCTCCTTACTGCAGATATAAATTTAAAAAAAAACATAATGGGGAACAAAATTACATTAGAATCAGAAAAAACTTTACTGTAAAGCAAAAGAGGAGGAGACGGGAGAAAGCATTGTAGCTCAGAAGCAATGAAAGGTCAATTGTGCCCCTCCCTGAAATTTTGAAAAGTTTGCACTTATGAACACTAAAATTCCATCAAACACAATAAATAACCATATCCTTATCTAAAACTCATCAAATAAAAAAGATGAAATAGATTTTGATTATCATTTAAAACTTATGAATTATCATAAGTTTTATTTTGCAATTTAAAAAGATGTCGAGATTCTTCCAAATATATCAATGAGGCTGAACCTAGCAAGATAAGTTCGCAGTACCTGATAGTGAAAGAGAAAATCAGTGAAGAGAGAGACAGGAGACATTGTATGTCAGCTGATCTTGAAGAAGACAATGATAGTGGTTGAAAGATGTGAATGAGGTAGTTTACAGGGTATTTTGCAGTAAATTAAGCTGGTAAAATTTAATTTAATAGTGTAAATGTAACTGAAATCTTAAAAATGAAATATAAAATTCTAGATAAGTATTTTTTGCAATTTGCCAATCAGAATCATGCACTACAGTACAAACTATACTTTATTTGTCACACACAAATGAGAATATGAATTTCTTAAAATACCATTTGGGTTCTGTTTTACTCCAATCATAAAATGAAGAAGGGTTAAAAAAATATAAACTCATATTAGAAATCACAGTAAAATATGGTTTAAATTTAAATTTTAAAAATGTTAGTTTTTAAATAATATATATATATATATATATATATATATACAATGTATATATAATTGGAAATAGAATTATTGAACCATCACACTAAAAAATATTCTCAGTTTGACAGGGTATTTTAGAAAAACAATAAATTATTTCAAAATGGCTATGATAAATAGTATGCATGAAAAAAAAAAAAAAAAGCTTACAAAGACAAAAATTATTTAAATGTGTTTTCATGCACATGTAACTTAATAATAATAAACCTTTAACATAAAATTACAAAAAATATATCTTTTGGGTTACAGAATACAATCAATCAATAAATAAATAAAACCATGTCATTTTACCTGCGAGCCCATTGTCCAGCTCGAACTACTCCACTGCCATGTATTAAAATGACCAACTTTTCATTTGTAAATGCATCGGGACTATGAAACACTGCTGTGGTAGGCTCCGAATCAGTTGCATCAATCTGCATAAACAAATGTAACATTTGAATTTAAGTTAATTTAAATGACGATTTAGATGATGAAGACTTAGAACACATGAAAAAAGAAATATATATATATATATATACAAGGTGTGGCTATTAAATAACAAGACTATTGCTGTAAAACATTTTATTTTAAATTTACACATATTTAGTTATTATCACCTTCAATATACACCCCTCCTCTATCCCTACAACGCTCCATGTGAATTTTCCATTGTTCGAAACAGTGCTGGAAGTCTTGTCCTGTGAGCTCCTGCATGAGGCGTGCCGCTTTTTCTTTCACAGCATTAACTGACTTAAATCTTGTTCCTTTTAATGCAGATTTAACTTTGGGGAACGGATAAAAGTCACATGGGGCCAGGTCAGGTTAATAAGGTGGATGGTCTAAAACTGGGATGTTGTATTTGGCTAGAAATATCTTGACAGACAATGACGTGTGAGCCAGTGCGTTGTCTTGATGGAGAACCCATGACTTGTTCTTCCACAATTCGGGTCTTTTTTTCCTTACCCCTTCACATAGTTGAGCAAGCACCTCAAGATAGTAATGCTGATTAATAGCAAAAACCCAGTGAAGGTACACAATACCATGAATGTCGAAAAAAACGGATCCTTATCGCTTTGAATTTCGGTCATCATCTCCAAAGTCTTCTCAGCCATCTTAAAAACGGTTGAACCACTCATAAACTCGCACACACGATAAACATTCATCTCCATATATTTGTCTTAGTAAAAGATAAGTTTCACTAGCGGTTTTACCAAGTTTCATGTGAAATTTCACGACAATTTGTTGCTTTACTTTTACACTTATCCCGTTTTCGGCAAAATGAAACTAACACCTCTTACACAAACGAAGGTTACGGCCAGAGTAATTTCTCTACAAACACGGGAGGCACTACAATCGAAAGAGAAGGCTTTACGCTGCACAGCTGTTGGTCGTTCGGATTTGGTGCATATGTAGTTCATCTGTAGCAGCAATAGTCTCGTTATTTAATAGCCACACCTCGTATATATATATATATATATATATATATATATATCAATTACATTTTAAGCCCTTACATTTACAGAAACCAAAGTCTTACAAGTAATACAATAGTCAGATTATACTAAATGTAAATACTGTACATCAGAAGTAACTTGATAATAGTGATAAAAATATTGAATACATAAATCAAAAATACAACTAAGAAAGAGTGGAAGAAGTGATTAAAGGTTTCTCAATTAATTTAAATGAACATTAAAAAAAAAAAAATAGTCAATTTGTTTTTGAGTTGCAGTGCCACAGACAGACAAAGGCTACAAACTTATAACATCTCTCCTTTTCAATTGGGGTTAATGATTAATTTTTTTATTCAATTTATCAAATGCTAAAGTAATATGACTTCTTTTTTTTTTCTTAATACAATCAGACCTTTTGAGTATTATTCATTTAAAAAAATCAATTTATTATTATTATTATTTTTTTTTTTTCAAATCTAATCATGAAATGTTATACAGTAAACGTCCGATTATTTGCAAGCAGATTATATGCATTGTGGATTATCTGCTGGCACAGGTAAAGGGTGGGATCAAAAGAAAGGGTTTTCCCAACAAGAAACAAACAAAAAAGCAATAATAATTTTTAAAAAAAAGTTAATATGAAAAATAATGTTGCTTTTTTTTTTTTTTTTTCATAGTATTCTACCAGATACACCAACATTTTAATTTATTGTGAAACACTGCTAGTTCCGACCTTCATTTATTTATTTATTTCTCTCACACTATTTTTTTTTTTTTAGGATTATTTTTTTTCTATTATTTAATCACAATTACATAATTGGAGAAAATATCTCTACAAATAAAGAGGTGTGTAAAAAGAGTGGGTATTTAGAATGCTCTGGAATAAATAAAAATGTAGGCATGTCTACAGTACTGTTTAATTTAATGCATAAATTAACTTATAGATTGTACCTTAGCTTCACTATAAGCACACTTTTTTGTCCATTGCTTTTAAACCCAATAGTACATAAAATACAAATATTTTAACTAATTTCGGTAATTTCATTATTTGTATTATGTTTTATATACAATACATTCACCTTTTTGAGCTAGAATAATTTTTATGCCATTCATTTATCATTTCCAGCATTTTTTATTTTTATCTGCGATTTTCATTATATCAGCGAAACCCATGCTACTCAATTTCACAGATAATTGGGAGTATACTGCATGTTGATTTTGATAACACAAACTAACTGTCAGCAGATTTTCTAAGAAAAATGACATTTAAAGGTCATCAAATAATTAATATTTTCAATATTAAAAAAAAAAAATATTTTCTATACATGTGTAAGAATATTAACAAAACACAACTCTGCAAAGTATTTACACGTGTCTGTCATTTACAGAGTTTAAACAAATCTTTGCATTGGAGAGAGAGAGAGAGAGAGAACATTATTTCTGTTTCTGGTAATAATGAGACTAAAAAAACTAGTATTTTGTGGCCATCACAAAACTTTCTTCTATATTTTCCTATACAAATTCATGCAGTACAAATTATTGATTAAAATTATTATTTGTCATAATTATTTTCCATGATGATTTTTTATCTCAGAGAAGTATAACACAAAATATTCAAAGAAAGTCAATTTTGTGTCATATAAATAGATGACATCTGAAAAGTACTCTTTCTCTAAGGTTTTTTTTCTTTTCTTTTTTTTTTTTAAGAATGAAAAGAAGTTGACAAATTTGTTTTAAATTATAACAGATCTATGGTTCAACTATTTGTTTTAAAAGAATCGATGAATTTGTTTGAAATATACCCATATCAAAAATTTACACCCCTGGAGGAAAGCAATGCCCCAACATAAGCAAAAGTTTTTTCTTCGTTGACTATTATTATAAATATATATATTTTTTATTTCACATTGCAAAATTAAAAATAATTCTCATTATATTCATTTATATGAGATTTTGTCTATACTGCTATTAAAAATTATGAAAAAATGGAATGACAAAGCTACCTGTTCAGTAATTGATTCACAAATGTAATCAGCTCCAGTTTATGTCAAGGTCTAACTAAAATCAAATTTCACTGCATTTCATTCATTGGTTCATGAAATTCGTTTGATACACAATGACAAATTTTTTTATAAACATACACAGACATTTTATAAAATTTAAAATCATAATGAGGCCATTTCAAAAAGTGTAAATCTATTGCAATCCAAAGATTGAAAATTTGCATGACTCAAATATTTCATTAATATATAGAACAAAGTAATAAAAAGTAAGCAACACCCTGACTTTTATGTCTATTTCAAATTTGACTATGGAGTTGAGAGAGAAAAAGCATTATATTTAAAAATAAATAAATAAATGCTATACTAACTGGTAAAGAGAGCTTCTTCAAACCAGCTTCTAATAATAAATTATAGACATAATCTGTAACAAGCTGAAAAGAATGAAAAAAATCATATTAAAATTTATAATTTTCAAATGAAAAAAAGATTATTATATTACATAAACAAATTTTGTAACATAATTTTTGGAGCAAAGAAAGACTTTATTTATTTATTTATTTTTGTTTTTTTTAACAAGAAAATACTTTTTAATAGATTAAAAAAGCATCAAGATTAGATGTTAAAACTGAAATCTAGGTTCAACTAAATAAATGCGATAACAGCACTAATTAAGGAGAGAAATTAAAATACACTGTGTGAATAAAAGTAATTAGAGACTTTTTTATTCATGAATTCATCAATCGTGAATATTCATTTTAAGTAAATTGGAGTGTAAAGGTTAACTGAAATTTCATGGTCTATGGAGTTGTGCTACAATTAATATTGTCTCCCCTGTTATATCTGTGTTTGCAGACTCGGTGACTTTGCCAATGAATATTATGTGAGAAATGCCATAGCTCAGTGGTAGAACATCTGTGTGTTAAGCAGAGGGCCCAGATTCAATTCCCGGCTCTGGTATTTTTCACATAGTTGGTATATAAAAATATCAACCTTTACACTCCAATTTACTTAAAATGTATTTAAAGACACTTTCTAATTTTGACATTTTGTCAAATATCTAAATACAGTAGACTGCCGATTATCGGAGGTCGGATTATCCGCGGTCCTCAAGGGCCTGAATTTAAAAATACAGAACAAACTTATTACAAAAAAAAGATCGAAGAAAGTAATGACATTCAAGGCTTTTTGGAGATATTACATGATTCTTGACAGCATTTATGGCATACACACTGCTTGGGAAGCAGTTAAGCAGTCTACATTGGTAAGGTCTTGGAGATAAATTTTACCAAATGTAGAAAATACTTTGGTAGAATTTATAGAGGAGGAAGAAATTTCTGCTCATGATTTGGCAAATTTAACTAAATCTGTTACTGGAGGAGAAAAAATCAACGAAGAAAACATTGAAGAGTAGATTAATTGAGACGCCAATGATCCAGGTATTGAACACCTTACAGATGGACAAATTGTAGGCCAAGCATTAGACCCAGTTTCAGAAGAAAGTGAAGAAGAAGAGGAAGAAGGAAATAAAACTCAGCAGAGGATAAGCCACGACGCAGCCCTAGCACATTCAAATGGACTTATAAAATATCTCGAGGTACAGGACGATGTATCACTTTGTGACAAAATGCTGATAAAGAAACTGCAATCACAAATTAAGAAAAAGTGTTTTAGTACAAAAAAAAAAAAAATACTTGACTGATTTCTTTGTTAAAAAATAGAGCAAAATGTAAGTAGAAATTCTTATTAGTATGTTAAATTGTTTATGTAGGCCATGTCATTAAACTTTTAACGACGTTATAAAAATTATCATTCAAAACCATGTCGCTACTTTGGCGACGTATGTTAGATCACAAAAAGTCATTAATAGTCATTTTCAGAATATTAAATTGAAATAAGGTAAATATCTTACCTTATCGGTCCAGAGTCGTGGGGACTGCAGGCCAATGTTGGTTCATCCAATTCATTGGTGTGAATTGACGGCACAAATCCGAAAAAATAGGATATCAATTATTGACACATACATTTATTACAACAAAGACAAACACGAAGAACACACACTTAAGAGAAAAGAAGAAACAAAAACATTAATATCGGCGCGCAGCGCCATCTACAGGTTTTAGATTTGACCAATAAATAACACACTGGCCTCCGGATGAACATTAACTTTATGTTCATTTTCTAATTTTCATTATATCAAAGAGAATTTAAAGTTCACCCAAAAGTCCTAGTTTGTAAATATAAGTATTAAAGTTTATTTAGTCTCTTTCAAAAATTTCAACTGGATAAATCAACTGGAAAGGACGTCTCAATGTACCTGTAGCTGTTTTTATCTCACAAGATCGTACCTTTCCATCTCTACCGGGAAACACTTGAGTTACTACTCCTAATTTCCACAGGTATCTTGGCAACTTAGCATCGTGGATTAAAACAACATCGTTTGGCGAATATTCTCGAATACTGGAGTGTCGACTTGTCATGGCGTTTTTCAGCTGAAGAAGGTATTCCTTCTTCCATCTTGACCAGAACTGTTCCAATATTCGTTCTTTTTGATTGAAACGTTTCACATAGGTTGGAGAAGTTCCAGGAAGCACATGTGGTTTCATATGCACGATAGGTAGGGTAGTTAGTGGTTGACCTACCAAGAAGTGTGCTGGCGTAATTGGAGAAGGTTCTCCTGAGTCTGCATATATATATGTGATGGGTCGCGAATTTATTGAAGCCTCAATTTCACATATAACTGTATGTAGTTGTGTGTGTGTTAAAGTGGTTTTGCCAACCACTTTTCTTAAGGCAGTTTTTACGGATCGCACCAGTCTTTCATAGAAGCCTGGATTGTTTCCTGAATTATTATTGCCTGACAATGTCCATCCCAATAACGTATTTACAGCAAACAACAAACGATTAATTTTCTTTTTATTTTTTTGCAGTTTCCAAAATAACCCCGCGCCGATTAATATCTCTGGAGCCTTCGAATGGAATTGCGAAAATTTATTTCCTTCCCCCTGACTTGAAACCAAAAGTTTCCGACAAGATGCGTCATCCAGTATCTTTAACTTCGTAAAAGATATTTGATTTACGACCAATGCCTCTACATAACATTTCTGTTTGTGGTTTTTTAAATGAGACAATTCGAAATTTACGACTGAATATTCATTTGATTGAGGTTGATCACATGAAAACGGATATATTATTAGAGTTTCTTTTCTAATCACCGGCAATTTTAATTCACGCGCGAGTGATATGTTTATGAAATTTCGTTGAGACACATTATCAAATAATACGGCACACTTTAGAGAGTTTAAATTAGAACTATTTGTTATTCTTGCGAAGCAAGTTTGTAAATATATTTCATTATTCTCAAGTGGATTTTGTACAGGACACTTATAGGACAATACAGAATTATCATTTTCGCAAGCACTGTTCTCAGAAGTATTTGTTTGGGTACGTTCGATGTGAATTTTATCTTTCATATGAGCCGTTGGAGTTTCCGATTTTTGCTTATAGCAAATTAATGTATTGTGTTTTCCTGAACATGTGTCACATTTGAGACCCAATAAACAAAATTTAGCTGTATGTTTACCTCTTTTGAAACATAAATAACAGATTCCCTGTTTGCGTAAAGACAATTTTTTGTCCTCTAAATTTAATTTACACATTTTACTGTCATGATCATTTACTGCATCAACACAAAATATACATTTACTAACAGTTAATTTAAAGGCCTTTTGCATTGTGTTAGAATTTTTATATCCCGAACCAGATTTCCGGTAGGAAGCATTATTATTATTTTCCGATGATTTTGAATCAAATCTGGAATTTGAGTTTTTATACCTGCTATTGTGAGTTTCTACTTCGCGTTTTAAAAATAAAAAGGTTTTTTCCCTAGTCTGAACTTCTAATTTTAAATGTTTTAACAAATCTTGTACATCCCATTCCTCGGATTCTGTTTTCATTTTATTATAGTCTATCATAATACTGGTAGGTATTAATTTTGTAACAATTGGAAATAACAAATTTCCGTAGGATTTTAAATCGACTCCTAAATTTTCGAGAGATTTAATATTAACATCAAGGGCGTCGTGCAGTAAGCGTAATTCTTTAATTTGATTTGGAGATTTAACAGGGTTCAAATTTAATAACGCGTCAATTTTATATCTTATTATAATATCTTTTTTTCCAAATCTAGATTTTAATAAATCAATTGCAGTATTGTAATTTTGATCTGAGAGTGCTAAACCCTGAATAGCTGTTAAAGCTTGGGCTTTTAAAAAGCTGCGTAAATATACGAATTTCTGTACGTTAGATATATCCTTGTTTTCATGTATTGTTACTTCATACTGGTTCCAGAACTCGATCCAGTTTTCCGGAGAAGCCTCATAAACAGGAATTGATAACTTGGGTAATCTCACGGAACTTGCATTACTTCTTTCTAAATGCAAATTGGGTGTTTGCTCATTTCTTGGCTGTGATAAGATCGGAGTGACATTTAAATTTTTAATTTTCTCTATCTTATTCATAATTTGAGCTTTTACATCAATAATTGAATCCCTATATTCTTGTCTCGATTCTATTTCAGTTTGTAGCTCACTGAGATCCGTGATTTTGGCCTCAATTTGATCTTCAACTTCTATAATTTCGTTATTCTTGACTTGCAGTTTTTCTAACTGGGATTCCAATTCGAAAACATTTAACCCTTCGTCGGGTTCATTAAACTTTATGTTTATCGTATTCATCAATTTAGTACATAATCCTTTTAGGGTAGATCGTTTTCTTTTTAATTTTTCTAGTTCGGTTGCCATATTGATTTAATTTACAAATTTGGACTATAAAATAAAGAACAATGCTAATTCACCTTTTAAGGGGCTGGCAGTCCCTGTTCGGGCGGCAAAATTTATGTCATTAAACTTTTAATGACGTTATAAAAATTATCATTCAAAACCATGTCGCTACTTTGGCGATGTATGTTAGATCACAAAAAGTCATTAATAGTCATTTTCAGAATATTAAATTGAAATAAGGTAAATATCTTACCTTATCGGTCCAGAGTCGTGGGGACTGCAGGCCAATGTTGGTTCATCCAATTCATTGGTGTGAATTGACGGCACAAATCCGAAAAAATAGGATATCAATTATTGACACATACATTTATTACAACAAAGACGAACACGAAGAACACACACTGAAGAGAAAAGAAGAAACAAAAACATTAATATCGACGCGCAGCGCCATCTGCAGGTTTTAGATTTGACCAATAAATAACAGGCCATGCTTAACTGTTAATTAAATAGTATTGCTCAAAATGCTTTATGTATTGATTTATATCCCTTTTTTGACCATTTTGCGGATTATCTGCTTATTCGATTATCCACGGTTGTCTATTCCACGTTCAACGCAGATAATCGGGAGTTTACTGTAATTATTTCATGAATTTTTTTAAACTTCAGCAGCATAAAAAAAAAAAAAAAAAAAAAAAAAAAACTGCTATACCAAATATATTTCAGTAAACATTCTGTCTAGAAAGCAAAAAGATAACCAGTAATAAATTAAAAATAACAATAACGTTTGGGAACAATGGTAAAAAATAATACTTGAAAACTGCATTGAGACTTTAGCATACAATTATGAGGCTTTTTTAAATAATATGTATTCATTTTTATTCAAGTAGTAAGTATGTATATCAATAGAGATAGATGTCGCTTTTTTTAATATAAACACGCAGGGTTGATACAATGACATAATGCAAAGTTATTTTCAGAAAACTTGACATAGTGCTTTAGACATAACACACTACAATCAGAACATAACAAAAATATTAAATATCTGATGAAATTTGGGCATTTTTATTAAACAATTTTCAGTTTCAGAAGCACAAGCATTAACAAATTTATTAGTCAAATATATTGAGCTACTTATACGAAAACCCCAAGCAAATATTGTGAAAATTTCTGAAAGTTGTCATTTTAAAAATAAATTGAATTTCAGTTCCTCTCTTGAAAATGAAAAAAAAAAATAACAATCTATGTAAAGAAAGAGAAGTGTCTGTGTGAGACAGTCTGTCTGTCTGCGCTTTGGTGCTCACACTACCGATCGTAGAGCTACAAAACTTGGCAGATGGGTACCTGGGACTTCCAAGTGTGCACCTCATCAAGATTTTTTCGAATTTCGAATTTGAATTTTTAAATTATTTTATTTATTTATTTTTTTAATATTGGCTTCAATGTTTCATTTTTCCTACATTTATTCTTTCAATGTAATCGTCTGTGTATCTTAGCAATGGCTATCATGTTATTTATTTTTTATGTAATACATTCATTTGAAGGCGAATTTTTTTTCTATTTATTATATTTATTGAAAATAAAATGGGAATGCAGTAGAAAAAAATAAATATGTTAAAATTTAAATTTAAAAACATATTTATATGTAAAATTTTTATAGTATAACAACTTTTTATTTTTCCCTTTTTTAATTAATTCCTTTAAAATATTTTATTTTATTTTTTTTTATTTTTTTAGTATTTATCGAAAAAATGTGTTAGTATATAGTAGAGAGGATTAAACTAAGTAAAATTAATTTGTTTTTTATGTATTTTATTCTAAAAGAAAATCTACTTTTTATTTTATTATATTGGTTAGAATCAAATCGTAATATAGTGTAAATAGCAGGGCTAAAAAATACATGCTTCAAAAAATAAAATATTTAATAGATGCTGAGATACAGTCATCTTATTTTCTCCATCATGAGAAATTTGCAGTACTCTACTTGACTCAAGACTGAGGAGTGCAAGCAAGCTAAAAAGCTTAACGGCCCTCTTCACTTACCGCCGCCAGAAGCCTGATCCAATGTTATTTTATGGGAAATTTTCTTTACAAATAAACTTATTAATTAATACATATTTTTAAATTCTGTTTTCACATTCAGAAAATTCCCAACTGTTAAATTGACGGACCTTTTTTAAAAATGTATTTTTAAATTTTTTAATATTTTATTTTAAAATTGCAAAATGAAAAAATTCACATATTGAAAATTCGTATTTTGCAGCTTCAAAATAAAAAATAAAAAAAATACTTTTTTAAAAAAGGTCCGTCAATTTAACAGTTGGGAATTTTCAGAATGTGAAAACAGAATTTAAAAATATTTATTAGTTAATAAGTTATTTGTAAAGAAAATTTCCCACAGAATAACATTAGCTTCGGCTTCCGCGGATGGTGAGTGAAGCAGGCCCTTAACTGTGGTAATCCTTGTGCTAGGGCTAAGGAGCTTATGAAGCTTAATAGGAATGGCATTCAGCAAGGTGACTGCTTTCCTTACGAGACACTATCGCTTAAAAAGACATCTTTGTGTCAAGAGTATTTCTAGTGACCCATTTTGCAGGGGTTGCAAGTACAAGGAGGAAACTGCAATACATATTTTATGTGAATGTGAAGTCTTTTCTGCCTATAGGTTTGAGCACTTGGGGCGGCATATAATTGAACCTTGAGAGCTTCAGGATATTCTTGCTAGGTGTCTGCTGGGCTTTCTTTCTATCTCGGATCTTTTTAAAGATTAGGTTTTGTGGGTTAGTACAATAGACCTTAGGTCGCAGTGCTTGGTTTCTTACGAACCACCCACTTATAATTCATTCATTCATACAGTCATTTTTAAAATCATAGCTCTTAAATAATAGCAGATCTACCTGTCGTCGATAAATACCCAAATTGAAGTGCCCAGGAAAGATCTTTCTGCAGGCAGTGGGAACCTGGATAGGAATTAATTATAACACATGTAAAAACTGTCAAGAATGCCAAGCAAAAACAGTGAAAGCACTCTATAAAATACTTTCTGGAACAAAAATGGCTACATGTAGTGTCTAGTACCTTTTAGTGAGATTAAGTGAGGTACATGTGATGTAGATATATCATTTTCCATCCTTAAAACATCATTTTACAAGCATTTGCTTTTCTTCATATTCTGCCTGCCTCAACTCAGCCTTAAAGTTGGCTTTCCACTACACTCCATTCCAGATGACCACATGGTTCTTCTTTCTTGAAATGATTCACTCTTGAAGGCCATGTGCAACCAATGAGAGGTGCGTCTCTGTTGAGAGCGATTTTAAACAGAAAGTCAGTTGGTGCTTGACAATTGATATAAGAGGTTGGTTTTTGATCGCTTTTTGAAGTTAGAAGTAAGTTTTGTTTTCTGTCACAGCCTAAGAATCTGAACCGAAATACCATGTAGTTCATAAAGGCTTTAATCCTTTGGCTTTAGACCGACGGATATTTTGCTGGCCTTGCCTAGTTGATGAAACTTTTTATATTGATAGTTCCAGATTATTTAATGAAAATCTAAATTCTTTGATTTTTATTGGATTTCACTGCTATCCAGAATTTTCAAAATGGCGATATTTGCATGCCAATTTCGTTATCCAATTCCACTTATGGAAAATCCATTTTAATCCGTAAAACTATGCATTGAATCTAAACGAATCTTTTATTTCCTGGATAAACGAGAGTCAACAGACCTACTATTATATTTATGTTAAATATTATCAAATATTTCATCTGTATTTTTTTTTATAGTTTGTAATTGTGACAGTCGAACGATCTTGCTTTCTGAGTAATATGGAATAAGTGCAAAGTGATGAGAAACAACTGTCTGTTTAATGACTCTTACATGATTTTCAAGATATTTGTTTAAAACTTCCTTTTTAGTTTTAATTTTTTATTTCAGCTGCAAATCACGTGCCCTTATTTAAAATCATATTTATGACCATAAAAGAACCATTATTGTTAGTGCGGCCACATTATTAAAGTCAAATTATTAACACCTTTAATTAAATTAAAAAATTATTAACACCAAAATTTACTTTGCTGTTTTATTTGTTTTGTTTGTAGAGATATTTTGTTCATCACAAGCATTTTAACTTTTTCATAAAATTTTGTTTCCCAAGTCATTATACATAGCAGCATAACACTGCAGCATTTAAATCTACAACCAACACAATGCAAGTACCAAATCAAGTAACTGTAAGCCACTCACACGCTAAATTTTAAAATCTTGCCAGATAGATTTTTGCCATAATATATAAAACTTTGTGTTTCAGTTTCTTTGTTGCCCACAAAAGGGAGCACTGAATTTCTCTGGGCTGGGAATCTCCTGAAACTTTTGAAGACTTTAGAAGGATGATTAAGTTAGCAACTAAAAGCATTTTTTCTTCCTTTTTTTATTTTTTTCCAACTAAAGCACAAAAAGTCATAGTGCTGTGCTTGATTTTTGCACAAAATATGATTCTTTGAACACATTTTTTTTTTTTTTTTTTTGTAGCCGCCTAATTTGCAACATTTTATCATGACCTACTACTAAATTTCATGACTTTAATGACCTAATAGACACCTTATATGTACTAAATAAGTATAAATGAGGCATAAAAAATAACTCATGTCAAATATTTGTAAAATGTCAATCTAAAAAAAGTAATTTTACTGAATCAAACATTAAAAAATTTCATTATGATAAATAAAATATTTTTTCAATAAAATAAAATTAAATGTGAGTACTTACTTCACCTAAAGCTTCATATCGTCTCTGGTTATAAACATGGTCATTTTCTTTTTCATTAAAGTTGAAGGGAGCACCAGTTGTAATGTGCTGAAGTTGCCCATCTAGGAAAAATGTATATATTTATCAAAATGATAACATTAAGCATTCTTAAATAATAATATTGTTATGAATTTGCAAATAATAGTAATTATTTTTATGTAAGTTCATTCAAAGAAGCTTATTCAGGTTGTAAAATGTTAATTTTCTGCATTTCTAGCTTGCCCCGGCTTTAAAATAGCTTATTTTTCTTCAAAAACCAATTAAAAAGCTTCACCTTAGCAACTTAGACAAGAAAATATTTATTATTGATATATTGATTATCTAAGCTCTAAATTGAATATTTTGTGAGACACCAGGAATATTCTGGAAATCTATGAGGCTATATAAAGGGATCGTGTTTTGGCCGTTAGTTTAATTTTATACCAAGTTGCTTGGCTGAAGAGCTCCCTGACTAGGCCTCTGCTATTGATTAAGTACAGCTTATATGCTGTGTGTTATGCTTATTACACAGTTTATACTGTGATTTTTATATTATCAGCTGTTATTTAAGCTGTGTTTTCTGGTGAAACTGAAGTTATTACATGTTTGACAGAACTGGAATATTCTGTAAATAAGCTTTTAAGCCTCTGCAAGATCTGTCATTCATTAATGGACAATTCATGAGCCCCGAGTATGGAATAATATGCATACTGTACTGTAATAAATGATAAATTATATCTGAAATAGCATGTATAAAGATAAAGGACAGAAACTATAAGGTAAAAAAATCTAAGTGTAACAACCACATGATTTCTATTATACAATATAAAACATACATAACCTTTTTCTGGAGATAGTGTGGTGGGAAGACATAAAATTAAAGAAAGATTATTTTATTTAATAAAAATTTGTAAATTTCTACTTTCTAATTAATTTTTTTTTTTAATTTTTCATATGAATAATCTAAATTAGGTAACAAAAGTATAAAGAAACAGGAATGGGAAAAAGACTTTTTTGAAAGAATTATAACTGAAATGATAATTACAGGGCTTGAAGTCTCAGCCTTTTTTTCCAGACACTTTCCAGGGATGGGAAAATTTCATATTTTTTATACAATAACCTCTACCCTATTTAATCATGATACATTACTACAAAAATAAATAAAAAAAAAGAGGTAGCAAAAAAAAAAAAAAAAAAAAGCAGAACTTCATTTGTAAAAATGTCCAACAAAAAGGCGAAGATTTCAAGCTCTGTATTTATATACAACATACATGCATTTGTGTATAGCTTTAACATTTATAAAGCATAAACAACTTACATTCATTAAATTTATATCCGAATCCTTCAAATGTTTTGGGGAATTCATAATCATAATTTTTTCCAGTCATTTTCTTAGGAGCACTACCAGTCTTAAAATCCCACTGCTGTACAGATGCAGCTAAGAATGAAATCATATATAAATATAAAAAATGCGATAGAATGATAAATTTATGTTAATGAAAATAAATATACTTAAAATAAATTAAAATTATTTTAATTAAAATATCCAACTAATACAGAGTTAATCGAAATGATGTATGGTATTTTAACATACTAGAATAAAATCAATTAAAAACAAACACCTATCAGAACAAATTTAAAGGAAAGGACAACTCATATATTTTTATATTATGACATTATAAATGTTTGATGTAACTATAACATCCTTGAGTCACACACACAACAACATCTAAATAATTGTTAATAATGGTTCACTTCCTTTCCTTGGTACCCTTGTCTCTTGCAATACACATTTATGTCATCCACCTTGGCAGCTTTTTATACTTTTGTTAATAGAGCTCTTATTGTTTGTTCTGATTCAATTTTATTAAGCTCTGAAATCAAATACCTGAAAGCTACAGCAATTGACAGAGGTTATAACCCTTCTATTATAAAGCTACGCAAAAATTACAACTCTGTCTATTAAATCAGTCTCTTATAATATCAATGTTATCCATTTTCCTAAATCAAGTCATGCCATTGCTAAAGTTCTCCAACAATGTGATCTTAAAATAATTTTTTCGCCTTCTAATAAACTCACCCTTTCTCAGTTAAAAGATCCTATATAGATATAATTCTTGGGGCATTTATAGTATTTCCTGCAAATATGGTTTGTCAAACTGAAAACAGTCTTAAATTTCATCTAAAAGAACATATTAGTTATGTCTGTAAACAAGAAACCAACAAACCAGCCATTTCTAAGTATTGCTGGAAGAAAAATCATAAATTTAAATTTGATTTAGCTAAAATAATTTTCAGACCCAAATCTACTCACGAACTCGATTTCTTTACAAATTTTTACGTCTATAAAAAAATTTTAAATGTTGTTAATTGCGATTTCGATGTATCTCATTTGTCTGATTGTTGGAAATTTTACATTAACGCCTAATTTTCTTAATTTCTTCTACATTTTTCACAACTACAGTTTCTTAATTTCTTATTTGCCAATCCCCTCACATTTTGCATAATTCTACTCGTTGATCAGAATCCAATTCTTTCCCTATATAGTATACGAGCACTTCTCTCCCATTTCTTTATGCACTGAAAATGATACGCTAAATGCTACCGAAACAGCTGTCAACTTTTCAGTTTTTCTCTTTGGCATTCAAGATGTTAAATATTTTCCTGTTTTTAGATATGCAAATAAAAACATGCACCTTGGAAGTAAGGCTACTTCAACAAAAAGCACAAACAGCCAATCAAATAAGTAACATTAATACAATAGTTTAAATTGCACTGTAGAGAGAGAGATTGTCATGAACTTATACCTACAATCTAATCTGGAAATATCAAAAATATGTGTTTTAATATAAAGAAGAAAAGGCATTATAAAACTAAATGCTCAATGTAAATTAAATTTTAGAACTACATATTTTTAATCTATAAATCTTATTATCTGTAGGATTTTTTTTTATAAGGGTTTAAGTTGAGTAAAAATTTTCTTTAGCAAAAAAGCTAAAATCAGAAAAAAAGTTTTAGCAAAATGCTAAAATGCCAGAAACAGTAGAAAAAATATCTTTAATCAGTTTACACATTCTTCTATATGCCTCGATATGTTTGATTTTCATTTGTAAATTAAACTTAAAAGTTTTTAATCAGGTCTTTAAAGAGTTATACACAAAAGCTAATTTTTTTTTTTTTAATTAAAAATGAAAAACAAGAAAATAATTAATAATTGTACTTACCACTGTAACCAGATCAATTTGAATATAGTACAAGCATATATTTTAACACATTTATTGGCAGACATGAAAAATATTAAACTTTTTAGATTATTACTTTATATTGTAAACTTTTTTAAAGCAATATGAACATCTTAGATACAACTTATATTCTTTTTCTGGAGATATAATTATCACTAATGTAAAACTACATTAAGCTTATACTGTATCTGAAAATAAAATCATAACTTACAAAAAAAAAAGAAAGTAATAAGTGAAATTTGTTTATTGCTATTCAAAGCTTTTTGGTTTACAATTTATAATTTTTCTTTCTTTCATATTAGACCACTTTACAAATGCCTCATGTTTATTTACAAATTGATTTCCTATATGTGATTCTTATGTGTAGTTCAGCGTTTGATTTTCCTTATATGCATGAACCGACGGATTTTTCTTGATCAATGTTGCAATTTTTTTTCCATGAAAGATCCGTTATAATATTTTTGCCGAAGATTTTTTTTTTTTCAATTTATGTTTAGTAAGATGCTTTAGCAAAAAAGCGAAAACATGTTATTTAATTTTCACATTTTGGATGAGTCTTTTAGCATTTCGTGAAAAATGCTACCATAGCGGAAACACCGTTTTTTTTTGAAAAAATTAAACTAAACATTGGTTGTACAGATAGGAAAGTACAATTAAAATATACAAAGTATCTATTGTTGAATATAACTTTTAAGTAAAATAACTTTGCATACATCAAGTATACTGAAAATGAGAATTAAGGGGAAAAAAAAAATTAAGATGCAAAACTTTTTTCTATATTTTCCCATTCAAATTTACACAATTTACATGAAAATGCAGTCGTCAAATGTAATGCATTATTATAATTAATACTACTTCTTATATTCATAATATTATTGTTCTTAGAGTGTTATCATAGCAAATACTACTTCTGCATTATATCAAATAACACCAACTTCTACAGTTTGAAGCAATTGCAGTAGATCTTTGAATTTGATCTAATTTTTTATAAACCTTTTACCTTTAATTTTAATCTAATTATAGTTAAATGAAAAAGTCAAGCATTATACAATGACAAACATTAAAATATATAAATTGTCTTACAAGATTTTACATCAGATCTATTGTCATCCACCATGTATGATGTTAAAAAACAAATCTAAAATAAGAACAAATATTTCAATTATGCTCTTTTATACAAAGGTATATATTTTTTAAATGAAATTTCAGTATGAAATGAAACCAGTTATAAATTCTAAACCTAACTACATTATTATTAAATGGTTTGTGCATTAAACCAGAGTTGCTAAGATTTAGTGCATTAAATCAAGTCAGTCAATCTTTACTAATATGCAGAGTCATGCAGAGGAAAAAAAAAAAAAAAAAAAAAAAAAAACAACTTTTATGCAATTTTTTTTTTAAATTACCAATTACTGAAAAAAGATGCGACAGATACCATTCAACTATAAATTGTATGCACTTTACCAAACCATTTTTCCACGACTTGTTAAAAAACTTACAAAATGTTAAAACTACACTTATTAAAAAATAAATTAAGGAAAAAGGAGATAAAACTAACACATTATAATGTTAAAAAAAAAAAAAAAAAAGAAGAAGAAATAGCACAAACAGTAACGACAATCTTCATGTGAAGTATTAAAAAGTAGCGTATTCTTGCAATACTGCTATATGAAAGTGATATATGCGATAAATTCAACACTAATAATAATTATATTATTACCAGTCTTTTATTTAATGGGGCAAAAGTTGTGAGTTTAGACTGACTGCGCTCAAATTTTCTATGCTGTGGTACATTCATGGCATGTTTAGACTTGACTGCACTCAAATTTTCTATGCTGTGGTACATTCATGGCCTCGAGTGACGGTCTTTCCACCACTACCAGGGTTCATATTAGAGGGTGGGATTGCAAGAATCTCGCAATATTTTGAAAAATCCCACTAAAAAATATATCATACGGGTCCCACAATTTTTTCACATTGCTCAGTGAGAATTTCATCAATTTTTTAGTTCAGTTGGGTAATATATTAATTGCTTTGAAGCCTGTAGTAATTTATTTTTAACTCCTCTAGCATTTCTTGTTAAAAGAAAAAAAAGGTGGAAATATTATGTAATTATTTCAAAATGCTTCTTAACTGTAAATATTTGTTAAGAAGATATATGAAGTTTATTTTATCAACAAACAACTACGAAGTGTGAAGGCTAAAAATTGCAATAATTATATATTAAATAATTTAGTTTTTTTAGTTACTGCACTTCTGTCAAGTACTCTTTGAGTATTTAAAATCAAATTGAAAATAAACTTTGAAACAGATTAAGTAATAACTTGAGCAAGTCCTTCTGCATATCTGATAAAAATTTAGATTCTGAATATTGTAGCAGTACCTGTCCTTAGCCACAAAATGGAGAAAAAAATAATAATTTCAATTTTTAACATTTACTTGATTCTTTTTTTTAATTGTTTAATTTGCAATTGTAATTCTCTAAAAAGATATTTGCAAAATTATGTAATTTCTCACTTATTTGGAAGATCCCGTTAAGTTTTTGTTAAAGTGGGAGAATCTCACTTAATATTTTTTTCTAATGCGAACCCTGACTACCAAAGCTGACTGTTATTTTCCCATCATTTGGTGTATGAAGAATCATATATATGAGTTTTGTGCAGCATAAAATAACTTTATTTTTAAAGATTTTTTGCCAGTTCAGCCTAGCGACTGACATATAATCCACACAAATTCTTTGCCAATACAATCTGCATAACTTTGGCCCTGTTTATAGATTTATTATTCTGCCGGAAATGGATGCCATCACTATATTGCAGCTACAGAAACATTAAAGAAAAAAAAAAAAAAGCTGTTTGTTCCCATGCAATGAAATTTATTTTTTGATGTAAGATTCTTTCACATCCACCAACACTAACTGCATGGTTGTTTGAAACAACAGTCCATTAGAACATAAAAAAATATTATTTATCTAAAGCTCAAAAATAAATGATTGAAAAAACTGTAAATTTACAAACTTGTGTCTTTTATGACTGTGATTTGTTTGATGTAAAAGTTGATGTAAGTTATCTTTCTCTTTCACAATATGTTTGATTATGTGATTATGAATTTAATAATTTTCATAATTAGAAATATGTATATTTGAATCAAAACTATGTCTGGGTTATAGGACAGAAAGAAAAAGAATGAAAGAAAGGAAAAGAAAAAAAAATCAATCAATACTTTCTTATTACTGTACATTAACGAACGTTTTTCTTAGACAGAAAATGAATAAAATCAAAATTGGTACTATAAAAAGAACTACAGAAAGTACTATTGAATTATACAATCAATATACTTTTAATACAGTTAATTAGATTCAAAATATACACAAAACTAACAATGATCTTGTGAATCCACAATGATAAACTAGTAACAACAATTATTCGTAACACCTTTAAATGTGATTAAATTCACAAATTTTCAATTTTAAAATGTCGTTTTAAATTGAAATGCATATGAAATGACAAATTCTCGGAAAGAGATTAAATACTTTTTCTTGCTGATTGAAAAACAAACAATAAATTGCAGCTTTCACCTCACAGTGACAAGCGGTGTAGTTAAATCCTGATTGTTTACAAAATGGGATTTTTTTTTCTGATTGGATGATTGGTGGGTTTTTTTTGTATTACATAATAAGAAGCTGAAGTTGTCTAGCAGTGCTGTTTATCAAAAATAATATTTTTCTTAAAAGAATGACGTTAAAAATAACTTTTAACTTAGAAATAATTTTATTTAAAATATTTACATTGCATATTATATTTTTTAAATAAATAAATCATGATTTCCTTAAGTGGCATCAGTATGGAATTTACATGCATTTTTATTTAAGTGCTTGTGGCATCAAGTTGTATTTGTATAATGTAAATAAACATGGCTGATTCCATGCCGCCAGATTCTATTGATTCTTTATTAGATGATGACTATTATGCTCTTCTTAACCTTGAAAAAAATGTAAATAAAAATCCCATTATTTAATGTATCGTTTAATGTGCAGTTATTTTTAGAAACTTGTATAATGCTGCAATATATTTAGATTTTGTTTTACATCTTAGAATTACGTTGTATTAAATTTGCTTAATCATATTCAAAATTGTATATATGTAGTGTTTCTTTTTGATTTTAATAAGTTAAACATTTTAAAGTCAAACCCATTTGTTTACTTTTAAATCAATCATCATGCCAATTTCAAAACCTTACTAACTATTTATTAAGTAGATTTTGGTAACAATTTTAATTACTAGAATATAAGATGTATTGAAAGCATTTTTAATCATTAAACTCATGTATTTTGTATCTTGTTGTGCAGTATGATTAATAATGCTTTAAAATAATTGTTGATTAAAAAAATTTTTTTTTTCTTTTTTATTACTTGTTAACATAATAGTTTTTGTAGTATTTAGTACAGTACAGCTTATGATGTTTTGCAGTGTAATGTATTAATATATATGCATATAATGTTTATTTTTCAAGAGTGTATATTCATTTCAAAATGTTTTCAACATAGCGACTGTTAAAGTTTATGGTATATAAAACTGTTTTAAACAAACAGTTGAAGTTTTTTAACATTTTGATAACTTCTAGCAGTCAGTTACAATAAAAATAGTTGTGTAAAATCTTTAAAAATTGCTATTTCATCAAGGTCAAAGTACCAAGGTCAGCATTTTGCATTTACTTATTTATAACTTTTACATTTTAAATTATATTATTTTTTACCATGCGTATATAATTAATTAAGAGAGTCACATGTTGTTAGTTTTTAACTTGTAACTTTAAATCTTATGTTAAATGTCTATTCACAAGTATTACTCGGAATTTTTTTATTGGCTATTTCTTAACAAATTTGATCATTCAGCCCTATGCTATTTTAAAGTAACTTCTATGCTTTACATTTCTGCAACAGTTTCATCTTTGAAATATTCATAATTTCATAAGTTATATTTCTTTTAAATATTAATCATGTTTCTCGCATATTCTCTATTCTCTCAAAAACCTTAGAAAGTAGCTAGTTTTTTTTTTTTTTTTTTTTTTTTTTTTTTTTTTTTTGAGGCAACCACTGTTTCTTGATAGTTTTGTCAATCTTGTTTTAATGTTTTTTCTTTCATTTAAATTTGCCTGTGTTAAAGTATAACTTTAATCATTATATTAAAATAAAAGTTTCAAAATATCATTAATATTATGTCTTTTTATAAAGGCTGCACAAGAAGATATTACAAATGCTTATAGAAGACTTAGCAAATTATATCATCCAGACAAACATCTTGATCCTGTACTGAAAAAGAATGCAGAGATTATGTTTAACAAAATTAAAGTAGCATATGAGGGTAAGTTTATTTCTTCTTCTTTTTTACAATATATGTAATTTTCCAAGTTTTACATACTAGGGAAAAGTTATTATTATTTTATTTCAAATTTTGCTGAGGGAACATATAAATAGACATAGACAAGTAATTAAACTATTTCATCTAGCAGTTAAAAAAAAAAAAAATCTTATTAGACTTGAAATGCTTTTTCTTAAATAGCTTTTTAAAAAGAAATTAAAGATGTATATATATCCAAATGCATAATTTGTTAATATTTTTTACTTGTTATACATTGTCACTGGAATTTTTTCCATTTGAAAAAAAATTTAAATATTTAAAGGCGTACAACTAGCAAAAATTTATTTTATTTTCTTAGCTTATCTCCAAAATTTCATCAAAATAGGCTATGGAATTTTCTAATTGAATTATATTATAGTATTACAAGCGATTTTACATGTGTTTCATACTTCATATACATATACACATGTATACAAATACAAACAACTAAAAATTTGATTTTGTATTCAGGCAACCTCAAAATGTGTAATTATAGTCAACATTGAATATTAGGCTTCAAACAATACTTTGTCTACCATATGAAAGTAATTATTCCTGGGTAGTTTTCCTGGCCATGGTACAATGTACTAAAGTACCGGCAACAATTACATTTTATAGAAAAAAATTTTCTTGCTCAATTTTGGGTAACCCTGTATATTATCTATAGATTATATAGACACTATATCTTATATTTAAATTTAATCCTGTGTTAAAAACACATAGCACAACCTGAAATAACCCCAATATATCTGAATTCTTTTCTATAGCTCTGTAAACGGATGGTGAATGATTTTCATACCATATTTTACATGAAACATGCTTTTATGCATGCAAAATATAATTTTAATTTTATTTAGTGCAGCCTATAGATGTTAAACTGTATCTAATAGAAATTTCACCATAGAAAACATAATGTGTTTGAATTCTCTTGAATGTCCCTGTACACGAACCATTTAGTTAATCTCAGCGGAAAGTTTAGTGTAGCATCCGTATCTGATACATATTAAGAATACCAAGTTTGGATTTCCTGCTACTCTTTGTTCTTGAGATATACTTATGACACACACAGAGACCAACAACTGGAAACCTGCTTTTTTGGATTCAGGGGACCTCAAAATGCTTAAATATAGCATAAGTTAAATGTTAAAAATTTGACGAAAAATGACACTTTCTCTGCATATGGGGGAAAAAAATTAAAATGTATATATTGCAAACTATTTATACACATGTGTGTGTGTGTGTCTGTGCGTGCACAAAATGCTTGACTAAGGTTTCTCTAAGGTGAAAATGAAACTGTCTCAGGTTATTTGCTTTCCTTTAGTTTCATTCATAGAGATGTTTGCGAGATATTTGATATTTATCTCATAGAACTCTGCTTTTGTTGAAGATCATTCCTATATATATTCCAGGATTTCATACCTTCATGTGCTTTTTGTTCAAAAGTGTAAAGGGGTAGGGTAAGAAATATATGGAATTTTATTTCTCCTAACAGTTGTAATCATTTGGCAAAGGAAACAGTTTGTAACAGACATGCAGACATTTTGTATTATTAAAGATAAATTTTGTACCTTCATTCCGATTTGTAATTTTAAAAGAAATACAAAGTATAATGATTCAACTTCCATTGACCTTTATTTATTTTTTATTTTTTAAACAAAAATTACAAAATATTGAACAATTTAAAAATCAATCCACCCCTTCGCTTAAAATTAATCGTAATTTGTAAAATACCTCAACCATCTTAAAAATTTCTGTCTACACTACTTATTTGCCATATGTGCGACCCACTGATCCTTATGAATTTATTCATGTGGCCTTCAGATGTAAAAGGTTGAAGACACTTATATTAAATAAAACATAAGAAATTACTTTAAAAGAATAGTATTTTACATGTTTTTTTTATGATGTTAGTTTAGAATGAGATAATGCATGCAGTATTCAAAAAATATGCCATGTAATCTTTAATTGCAATTTTTTTTCTTTTCTTTTGTTAGTGTTGAGTGATCCTCATCAAAGAGCTATATATGATACTGTGGGAGCAAAAGGTTTGCTAACAGATGGCTGGCAAGTAAGATACTTTGCAGATTATTTATTTATTTATTTTAAGAATTTCAACATGAATGTAATTGGCTATAAAAAGAGGAATAAGGAATTAAGCCACAGTTTCATAATTTTTAAGAATATTATTATTTAATATTTTAAAGTTTTTTACAGCATAATTTTACTCTAAATCCTCATCATCCTTGATAATTTTAAAAGAAAGTTATTTCATTTTGAAAGGTCTAAAAAATTAATTTTATGTGTTGCCTTTAAATATACCCCCCCCCCCCCTTTTTTTTTTTTTTTTTTTTTTAAGAAATTTAATGTTTCTTTGCAAGCAATAATTTTACATTTTCTGAAGCATGAGTATTAGAAACAAGTACAAGTTTAATTTTTAAGGAATAATGAGAAAAAAAAAAAAAAATCAATAATAATAATAATAAAGCTATATTTATAATTTTATTTAGACATTGCCTGATAAATTTATTTTATAATTTATGAATGAAATCGACAAATGAAATATAAGTGTAATCTTGATGTTACCTTTCTTACTTTGTTAAATATCTGCAAACATTGAAATATTATCTCTTACTCTTCAACAGAAATAGAAAAAATATTATCTATGTATTAGTTCCCCATCATACTATAGGTATGGGGAACTTAGGTAATCGTGAAAATTTTCGACCTCGGTTTTTTTACTTTTCTACACGTTTTCAGGTGTGAGGAATCCGAAAATGACAAAATTTCTATGGTGTCTGTTTGTAGGGTGTCTGTTAGTGGGTTAGTGTGTTAGTCCGTTAGTTTGTTAGTCTGTGTACATGATATCTCAAGAACAAATTGTCGCAGAGAGGTCAGATCAGTTTTAAAATATTACTTTCGATACTGGCAAGAACCCTATTCATTTGCAACATTCGAATTTAAAAACTTCGTAAGTTATTAGAAATTTACGATTTTCTTAACATGGGAGAAGAGGACAAAAATTCACTTAAACGTTCATTAAATGGAAACTTTTTACTGTAAAAATGTCAGACCAGTTTTAAAATATCCGTTTTCATGCCGGAATGAACATCATTTACTATAAATATGCTACTTTGAAAATTTCGCATGTTATTGGAAATTTACGAATTTCTTAACATGGCAGTATAGGGCAAAATTTCACATGAATGTCAATTTTGAGAGATATTTTCATCGTAAAGATGTCAGACTTCTTTTGAAATATTATTTAGGACACTGGCATGAATATTAATGACTATGAATTTTCCAATATAAAGATTTCGTAAGTTACTGGAAATTTACGAATTTCTTAACATGGCACAATAGAGCAAAATTTCACATAAACGTCAATCTTGAGGGATATTTTCATCGTAAAGATGTCAGACCACTTTTGAAATATTGTTTAGGATACTGGCATGAATATCATAGACTATGATTTTTCCAATTTAAAAAATTCGTAAGTTATTTGGAATTTACGATTTACTTAACATGTCAGAATAAGGCAAAATTGAGCATAAACTTCCATTTTGAGGATCCTAAATACATTAGACAACTTCAAAATTACGTTTATGATATTTGTTTGAACATGATTGAATACAAATATTCTACTAGGAAAATTTCGTAAATTATTCGTAATTTACGATTTTATCAACACAGTGAAATTTGTAAATTTTTCATATAAATATGAATTTTGAGTATTATGGCATTGGAAATAGTAGCATGAAAACTAAACAATGGAATTGACCCCGATAAAATAAATTAATAGATTAGAATAAGATAAATATATAAATGTGAACGGTGGATAGCCTATCAGGCGGGGATTTCATTCTGTCACTGTATCAAGCTTTGGTCAAATTCATTACTTTTAACATGATTATAATATGTCTCGCACTAGAAATTTCTGAGAACATAAATATGATGGGGAACTGAGCAGAGTCCACCTATGCCAACTAGTTTTTAAATGAATATGTCCAGAGATCTCAAAAACGAGGAATTTCCAAGGAATTTTGGCATTTTTCAAAATGTCATAGAATTTGGGAGGGGGGGGGGGATCTAGTAAATCGGGGAAATAAAAGTTAAAAAAAAAAAAATAGAATTATATTAAACAGCATAAAAAAATTGCCAACCTATTAAAAGCAGCATTGTTTGTATCAAGGGAGAAAAAAATAAAAATAATAACAAACTACAAGTTGGAAGAAAATTTCGGGATACTTCAAATGCTTTCGTCCTGGATGTATTAAAAACGATGATATTTTAATGTTTATTATTATTATTTTGTTTAACCAGTAAGCATTATTATTATTATTTAAATCAAGCAAGTTAAATATCATTTAGGTAGTTTTTATTAACAGCTTTTTACTTTCCGAACACTATAGTGAGGAATGTATTGTAATCATGTCAAAAATCCGAATTTGAGATTTTGATGTTTCTATACGTTTCAGGGTCCAATGAGTCCGTTTTCACTATTTTTGCGATGATATATGTATGTGTGTGTGTGTGTATGTATGTGTGTATGTCTGTGAGTGAACACGCTAGCGTCTAAACGCTTTGTTCGAATAAGCTGAAAGTTGGTACGTATATTGTAAGTCACCATAGTACGAACCCTATAGATTTTGGTGAATCTAGCACTTATAGTTTTTTTACAGGGACACAAAGAAAAATTCTTTATCATTACGGCCTATGGGACCAAAATCTTAAAAGAGCGATAGCATCTAAACGCCTTATTCAATTGAGCAAAAAATTTATACACATATTATAGGTCACAGATACTCAATCTGTATAGATTTTGGAGAATCTAGTTCTTATAGTTTTCATACAGGGACATAAAGAAAAATTCTTTATCATTATGGCCAGTGGGGCCAAATTTTTAAAAGGGTGATAGCGTCTAAACGCCTTATTAATATAAACAAAAAATTTGTACACATGTTATAGGTCACAGTTGCACACACTGTACAGATTTTGGTGAATCTAGCACTTACAGTTTTTTTACAGAGACACAAAGAAAAATCTTTATCATTATGGCCTATGGGACCAAATTTTTAAAAGTGCGATAGCATCTAAACGCCTTATTCAATTGAGCTGAAAATTTGTATGAATATTATAAATCACTGTTGCACTAACTATAAGCATTTTGGTGAATCTAGCATTTATAGGTTTTTACAGGGACACAACGAAAAATTCTTTATCATTATGATCTATGGGCTCAAAGATCAGTAGCGTTAAATAAAACATCGTGTAATATATGAAGAAAAATACTCAAACACTCTATTATTGTTTTCTCCCTTTTGTTTGTTTAACAACTCCTCTTTCTTTACTTTATCTACAAAACTGTTAATTACTCAATGTTTGGAAAGTCGAGTGGAGTCACTCCAGATTTTTAAAAGAAGGTTGCTAGTGATTAAGAAATCATGGAAAAGTCAGGGGATTTTAAGTGCTGGAAATGTCAAGGAAATTTGATTGAAATCTGTAAAATCCTGGAAATTTTGACTAAGCCTGTAAAAAAAAAAAAAAAAAAAAAAAAAGAATAATAATAACTGAATATATAAAATAAACTTCCAATCAAAAATTTATTAAATTTGTAAAATGTTAGGAAAAGTCAAGAAAAATCAAGACGTTCAATGCCACCCTATAACAAAGTACTATATTTCTGAAAGAAATTCTAAAAAAAAAAAAAAAAAAAAAAAAAATCTTAAATAATTTTTGTTTTATTATTTATTATTCTTATTCTTATTATTTTTATTTATATTCCTTATATTCATGACATAACATATTCATAATTTATCATCCATATTTATTTCTTAAAATATTCATTATTTTAAGAAGTAAAGATGAGCGAGTTTATTGTTGTTTATTGTATTTGACTATAATTGAAGCAGTCATTGTTGAAAGGGGATATGCAACAAATATCAAAATGTTGGGAAACTCAAAAAAAACTGTCTAAAAAATGGAGAGAGAAGTTTTTTGGTGGAACAGTGGCACATTTGGAGAAAATTTGTGCTGCTGTTCCACTAAAAATATTCTCTCTCCATTTTTTAGACAGTTTTTTTGAGTTTCCCAACATTTTGATATTTGTTGCATATCCCCTTTCAACAATGACTGCTTCAATTATCTTAAGTTATTGGTTCAGATTCTACTGTCATTTGCAAAAGTTTAAGACCACCCACTGAAAAATCAGATTTAATGGAATTCCGCAAAAATAACATACATATTTTACATATAAAAGAACAAAATAGACTGTACATGGTTATTTACTGTAATTAAAGTTGGTATTTTGTCGGACCTCCTTTGTTTTAATTGCAGCAAGCTTCAGAAATATCTGTGCACCAGACATGCTTTATTGCTTCATCAAGTGCCATAACAGTGGATGGTTGCTTTTCGGCGACTTTATTTTTCACAATACACAAATTCTCTACTGGATTCAAATCTAGGCTGTTACATGGCCAATCAAGCACTTTGATTTTCTGTGCCCTCAAATATTTCTTGACAATCTTCGCCCTGTGACACGGAGCCCCATCATGCATGAAAATTGAACATTTATGAACACACATGTGAAGCTTCAACTTCTCACATAAAAAATTAAGGTACCACTTTCCGCTCATAGTGGTTTTAGGTGGCATAAAATACAGACTAGCAATATCAGACACAGACATTGCACCCCATATCATTTGGCTTGGAGGATGTTTCACAGTTGTCTCCCATCGTATGTCTCTCATCATATGTTTTTCCCCTTGGGTGACGAACACTTATAGCACATTCAGAAAATTGCTGCACACTTGACTCATCCAAAAATAAGACCCTACTCCACTGCTGTACTGTCCAATTCTGATATTGCTTTGCGAAAGTCAGTCGTTTCTTTTTCATACTTGAAGTAATTTGAGGTTTCCTTGCAGGTTTATGAGATGATAAACCAAAATCTTTGGCCAAATAACGTGATTTGACCATTTTTAGAAAATGCCTGTCTGTCTGTGTGTGTATGTGTGAAAAAATTTTGTGGCAACTGTATCTCAGAGACTACTGCACAGAATTTCATACAAAATGGTATGTAGTTACACATTGACATAAATTAGTGCCTATCAACTTTTGGTAAAGATTGTCCTACAGCTTGTGTTGCCATTTTGCTTTTTCTAAATTTTTAACATGGTGGTATAGGACAAAATTTTGTAGAAATGTGCAAAAAGAGAATTATTTTTACTAATCATTATGAAATTTAAAAGAATTATTTATAATAGAGATAATCAACTGGGGAAATTTTTTTTTTTATATGTAGGAGCCTTGCTTTCCCCCCTGGTGGGGAAGTCCCCCCTTGAGGGGAGTAAATTTTAATTTTCATGATGAGTATCTTTCTTTCAAAAGAACTCGCCATTACCTTTAAAACGAATGCTTGAACCATCGATCTGCCATAATTTAAGATAAAGTTATCGATTTTTTTCATTTTTAACAACAACAACAGATTTTTTTTTTTTATGTAATATCTGGAATAAAATTGACTTTTTAAACTAGTATGTTGTGGCCACCACGAGACTTTCTTCTATATTTTCCTGTACAAATTCACTCAGTAACAATAATTAAAAAAAAAAAAAAAAAAGTGGGACTTTGACAAAATTAGGGGGGAAAAGCAAAAATTAGTTTAAGTTTGTCAGAACACGGAAACCGTGGGAGTTTGATAAAATTAAGGGGAGAGATTTTTTTCATAAAAAGTAAAAAAAATCGATAACTTTGTTTTAAATTATCACAGATTTATAGTTCAACCATTCGTTTTGAAGGTACTAACTGACGAGACCTTTCGAAAGATCTTGAAAATTTTTTCCCTATATCACCCTGTTAAAAATTTAGAAAAAGCGGGATGGCAACGCAACCTGTAAGACGATTTTTACCAAAAGTTGATAGGCACTAATTTATGTCAAGGTGCAACTACATACCAATTTGTATGAAATTCTGTGCAGTAGTTCCAGAGATACAGTTGCCACAAAATTTTGTCACACACGCACACACAGACAGACAGACATTTTATAAAAATGGTAAAATCGTGTTCTACAGCTTTCAAAACGTGTAAATCCATCAAAAACCCGAAATCGAAAAATTTTACGAATCCAATACTTTCTTCTATTGAAGATAGAAGAAAGTAAAAATATATTTAGTATTATACTACTTCTCTAATATAAAAATTGTCTGCATTATCAACAGACACTAGTTCAAAAGCAAGTTTTTTAATATGTAATAGTTGCATAGTGAAGTTATAATTTACTATGGTACTAAGCTTTCCTGATTCATCAGATTTAGAGCAGAACTATGAGGATTCTTGGGGTGGTTCAACTTTGTTGTAATGTACTGATATACTAAGGTAAAGGGAAATTCACATCATTATTCTAAAGATCCCTGTAAATTTGTTACATATATTCACTAAAATACATCACATACAATGATTATAGCATGAAGTGAAGTTGAACAATTCATGTTCAGTGTTTACTACTGAGCTATCCTGGACTATTCACAGTCTTATAATTACCTTATGGTTGTTATGTTTATTATATTCTGTATTATAGTAATACTGAATGATGGCAAATGCCAATAATGAAATCACAAAATACTTAGTTTGTGCTAAATAATAATTTATCTTCTCAAACATATTGATTGTGAAAATTCTGGATGAATGATTTTTTTTTTTTTCTCTCTCTGTGTAATGATTTTTCAACCTTCTTTTCCGAGCTTCTTAATTATGTAGTTAAAAGAAAATTTCATTACTTTTCTGTTTTATAGTAAATCGTTGTGTAAGAATCAATGTTGTTTTAAATATGTTTAGTTTGAATTTGTATACTATGCAAAAACTTACTTTAATACATTCACTAAAAATATATAATATTCTTGTGAAGTATATTTAGTTATTATATTACTGTGATAAATATTACATTTCTCAAACAATAAGAAGTTAATAAACAAAGGTGTTGTACTGGAGTGAAACTTATCAAAGTATTAACTTTGACAAGTTTCGCTTTTACGAAAGGAGGGAGGAACTATTCTTGCCAGCCGAAATGCTTATATCCAATTGGAATCATAATTCAATGCAATTATTTATTTATTTATTTATTTTTCTGTTGTTAAGAGTAGAGCAGACCTTTCAAAACCTAATTTATTGGTTTTTGTAATAAAAACTATGTTTTAACAGCACCTTTTTTTTTTTTTTTTAAATTTGAGACAGTTTTTTTTTTTTTTTTTTCTTTTTTTTTTACAAAACAGTGTCTATATCAAAGTAAAATTTTCATTACAATTTAGAAATGAATTTTTGATTTAATTACATGTGATTTTAATACCATAGATGTTAAAAAGAAATAAAGAAATTAACATGATATTTTATAAATATATGCTTGTATTTAAACTGACAATAACAAGTTAAGTTATTAATATAAATTAAACTTATAATATTTAGTACATAAAAGTATAATAATCTGGTTTAGTTTTTGTGTTATAAATTTCAATGGATATTCTGATGTGATTATTCAGACTTTATTAATTGGGAACTACTTCAAAAAAATGTATTTTGTTTTTAGGGTAATTTCATGTTAGTGTCACCATGCTAATGCATTCTATTCTATAGCATTACTAATATAGTCAGAAGCTAATTCAAATATTTATTAATTGTTCTTTTTCTCTAGGCAGAGTATTATATAAAATTTTTCTTTCATTTCATTTTAGATTGTACAAAGAACTAAGACTCCTCAAGAAATAAGAGAAGAATATGAACAGTTAGTAAAAGAAAGAGAAGAAAGGCGGCTTCAACAACGAACGAATCCTAAGGTACTTTTTGCTTATTTAATAAATTAATTTATTTCTGTGAATTTTTTTTAGTTGTTGAAAATTAATGTGTAATTGGAACTTGACCTGAAAATTGGAATTTTAATTTAGTTGCATAACTTAGATGCCACAGTTGCATAACTCAATTCCACACTATGTATAAGTAGATAATATTTATAAACTAATTTGTTTCAAATATGTAAATTCATTAAATATGCTGTTTCAAAATACATATGAAATCAAAAGTTAATTCTCTTTCAATTAAATTTTGATAAATTTATGCTCAAAGTTAAAATTTAAAGTTAATTCCAGATACTAAATAATAAAGAATTACATAAGAAATTATATTAATAAATATTTTGTAATCAAATGTTACCAAAGAGTTTAATTTCACTGATAACTGTATTTTAGATATCAAGTTGCAGACCTGCCAACATTTATGATTTTATCGTATTTAGTATGATAATTAAGCTTAAATATGAAAATAGGATTTGACCATGAAAAAATATGAATTTTAAAATTTATTAGTTTGTCTGTTTCATTTTAAACATGTGAAAATTCTCTGAGTATATTTATCCTGAATAAATGTATAATTTTTATGTGCATTAAATATTTCTGACTCCGCTGTCTACACTACAATTCAACGATCTGGGAAAAAAACAGCCGATATCCCAGGAAACCAGTTAGGTTTTATAAAATCTCTTTCCTCCTCTCTACTTTATCAGTGCTTTTCAGCTGTCTGGGGGCAAAGTCTGGTCTTACTGGAGAATGTTACAATCAGAAATTTTCAATTGATTTTCTTAAAACAGCAAAATCTGCTACTTAGGTATATTGGGTTAAATAAATCTTTATTTATGTGATTTCTTTCTTTTCTTTTAATGCATTGCTTATAATTTCAATATTATATTACCCTTTAAAAATGTGAAATTTGATATAAAGAAATTTTCCTTAGAATTTACACTGAATAGTTTCATAATTTTGCTGTATGGTAGTTTAAAAAAAAAAAAAAAAAAATTATAACCATGAAAAAGTTGAAATAATTTTAAATATTATGCTGTTGATTACATGTTTTGTTTTTATCATGCTTTCTTTACGCTGTTTTGTTAGTACGCTTTTTTCTGTTGAGAGTAGGATTTTTTTCCTTTATAAGGTTGGCAGGTCTGAAATTGATATATTTTCACCTAATTATTGAATTAATTATTAAATGTATTACATTTGCAATTTACTCATTAGTATACATATCAATTTTGTTTTTAATGTAGGGCACTCTCAGCGTTGGCATTAATGCAACAGATTTATTCGAAACTTATGAATTTGAAGGGTAAATATATTTTATATCATTTTTGTATGTATAATACAAATTTATTATTATGAAAACAAAATATGTGTTTCTTAAATATTCTATCAGGGTTCATACTCATCAGGGAAAACTTGGAATATTCAGGGAATTTGGATTTTATCAAAAAAAAAAATAAAAAATCAGGGAAAATACAAATTTTCATTAAAAGTCAGGGTAAAATCGATTATAAAACTGGAAAAACAAACTATTTCTTTCTCTCAAGTTATGTTTTTCTGTTTAGCTTTATATCAAATTTCAAATGATTAAATATTGTGAAAATATGCATGTAAACAATAATTTCTACCTGAATTCCTGTCATTATTGGCAATAACATGACATCATATAGTGGAAGCAGATGTATTTTTCTCCTCTCTTGAGGAGGGTATCTTGTAATATGTCACTAATATTTTCTTGAAAATTGTCTGGGAACTCAGGGATTTTTTTTCTCATTTTTGAGTATGAACCCTGTCTGTGTTTATGATCAATTATTTGTTAATAATTTTCATATTTAGGTTACTGTACAACACATAAATTATTGTACGTTTGTTAAGCTTGTTGTGAATTATATTTTCTTCTATAATGATAATTACTTGAGTTCCCTCACTAGGTAATTTGAAGGGGAAAAAAAAAAAAAAAAAAAAACGTTTTCTTTCTAGGATTATCTTTAACATTAATTTAATACTTTTGATAAATAAAATTGATTTTAATTGATATCTGCAGAAATCTGTACAGTTGTAAAATTATGATAGAGTAGGTGCTCCAGTAATTGACATCTTTCCTGAAATG
Source organism: Salticus scenicus (assembly GCA_963930645.1). Lineage (NCBI taxonomy): Eukaryota > Metazoa > Arthropoda > Arachnida > Araneae > Salticidae > Salticus > Salticus scenicus. The sequence continues at coordinate 124,407,254 of OZ005654.1, forward strand.
ATTAATAAATAAGAAAAAAAAAGCACATGTTTTACATATAAGAATTTTAACATTGTATGTCAAACACTGAAACATAGGGTGCCAATAACTGGCAAAATGAAAAGCTAGCAGTGTCAAACACTGGAACATAGGATGCTAATTACTGGTAAAATAAAAAAATGGCAGTGTCAATTACTGGAACATTGAGTGGGTGTAAAATAAAAATTCATAAAAAAAATAATTATTATCAAATGCATATATTTTAACATGTATGTGGTTCTGAAAGTCTTTCATGCCATATGTATTAACTTAAGATTTTCAAAAATAGTTTCTTATGACTAAAACATTAAAAACATCAGAAATTGCTCTAAAAGTGTCAATCACTGGAGCACTTATCCTATCTGTATAATTACAAAAAAAAAAAAAAAAAAAAAAAAAAAAAAAGATATTGATTTTTCTAATCCTATATCACACTTAATTCTTACTACACTGTTTGTGTGCACAGTTTCTATCATATGATATAGAACAACATTATATATTTGTGCTTATAGAATTTGAGCAGTCTCTGTGCTTCTATTCATAGAACAGATGGATAACATTTCACCTCTTATTTGAGTGATTACTGCCTGTCAAATGTCAATTGGTTCAATAAGTTGGTAGTGCACCATGCCAAAAGATGTAGGTTCGAATCCTGTCCTGCTTGCTTGCTTTTTTTTGTTCATAGAATGACTCCTGACCTGGTTATTATTATCATTATTTTAATTCTGTTTTCACATTCAGAAAATTCACACCTTTAAATTAATTCTTGTTTTTCAAAAAATTATTGTTTGAATTTTTTATACTTATTTACAGCTGAAAAATGCACTTAGTCATATTTTTAAATTCAAAATTAAAATATTAAAAAAGTAATTTTTGAAATACAAGTACTGATTTAACTGTTATGAATTTTACAACTGTGGAAAAGAAATTTAAAGAAAAAAATTAAATATATAAATACATTAAGTAATGAGTGATTTTATAAATAAATTTCACCATAGAGTTACATGGGGATTTGGTGTCAGAAGACTGTGAAATTATAAGAGGGTGAGAGGGGGGGGGGCCTTAATAATTCATTATTTATTTAATGCGTTTAATTTTTTATATCATTTCTCTTTTTAGGTTTCCCATCATAGAAATAAGCTCCATGTCTATATCCCAGTCTGTTGAGGCTCCATTAACAGTGTCTGATACCTTGACATTGAATGGGAATCTCAACACTCAAAATGGAACTGGAAGTGGAAATGTTTCATGTACTTTGCATAGAGTTCTTTCTTCAAAATCATGGATGGAGGTGTCCATTTTGATTTTAATATTTTAATGTGATGAATTTTTTGTTTTATCTGTTTTCTTATTAATATATTCTTGATGTTGTTCAAACAAAGAAGAGGTGTTGTTTACAATTTACATTAACTGATTTTAAAGCATTTGATTCAGTATTTGTTATTAATTAATTCATTTTGTCTTTAGGAAAAAATGATATTTAACAATTATAAAATAACTAAAGAAATTTTGTTATGTGACCCAACTAAGATTTTGTTTTATATGATTCAGAAAATATGAAATGTGTACACAAAAAATTATTATTGAGCTTTTTTTTTTTTTCTTCAAGTGACCTGAATATTTTAGTCTATTATAATAAAAATACAGGTAAGTAAAAATAATAATAGCATTGAAAATTTGCACATATATTAATGTCTACTGTTCAGTTCGCTAGCAGCTATCATAACTGAATAATTTATATGATAAATACTAAATTATTGCTTTTGTTGGTTATTTATTCACTTAAAAAAGCTTTTCTTAGAATTTTTTGTTTTTTTTTTATTTTTCCAGCTATTGTTTTTCAATTATGATATTTGAGTGATAGTATATAATAAAATAAGAATTAAATAAACTATTGAAAATTCTACTTGAAATCTCTCTTATACAAAAACACAATGTTATTTTCCAAATCTTAAAAAAAAATAATAATAATAATGTAGTACGACCACGTTTCCTACGACTAGCAGTGAGGCGGAGTCCAAAAGTTTGGAGGGATGCAAAATTGGTCGAGAGATAGTTATTTGGCAAACATCCAGTTATTCGGTGTTCCCTTATTGCTTGTTTTCTCTCAGTCACCCCTATTTTAATACTGGACTCGTTCAATCCGCACTTGTGTAGATGCTTCCATGGTCGCAAGAAATGTGGTTAAAGAATAATAATTATATAGCAAGAAAAATATCCATGTGCAGACGATTAAAAAATACAATTTAAATTAATAAATAATGTTTGATGGAAAAAAAAATAGTAAAGTCAAATAGGTAAATTAAATTGTGTCACAGTATTCGAAAAAAATAGTTCCAACTACAAACATCAGTACCTCTGTTCGGAAGTAACATTTGCCGATATAAATTGGTAGGAATATATATCATCTTCATACCCTTTAACTACCTGTAAAGTTTGATTATGAGAGGTGTGTTGTCACAGTTTGTGACTCTTCCTTGTTTGACAGTTCTTGAGATCCTTTCTCTGATTTTCTAATGCCTTCTTCTATATCTGAAAGAGGAAAAAAAGTTTATAATGGAGGAAAACACTTACTAATAAGACCATTTTTAAGTTTAAAAAAAAATTTCTAATGAAAGTAAATAGTTATTCCTCTGAATATTTATTTTTTAATTCATTATAATTTAAATATATTTCCAAAAATTGCTTTATGAAATTAATTTTTGTAAGCATTTTATTTTACTTCAAATAATTATCTAGTATGTGTATGCTAAATTCACCCTTTTAACTATGTTATTTTATTATTATTTAGTGTGCTGTTGGTGCTGGCAATGGCCTTGTTTGGACTATGAAAGGTTTCTATACTTTCTCTAAATTATGGCAAGTTCCCTTTATTTTTCTTTATGAAAAAATAGTGACTTAATTATATATATATATATACACAAAAATTGGTATGCTTTATTAGAACTCTGGCTAGAAAATTATTGAAAAATTAAAGACAAATCCAACCATTTATTCAAAATAGTCAACCATGGTAATGAGAATGATACACACTGTCTATATTTAAAGAGATGCTTTCAAAGTCGGTCTCAGTGTATTACTATCTACTCTTTGCTTGCAATAGCTTAAAGGTTATGTTTCATATGTAGACTAACTTCTATAACATGTATTTTGAAAGTAATGATTATGCCACACATGCTTTTTGAAAGGGCATTCAAAAAGTTTCCGTATGTTATTTTTAGAGATGAATAATTTACTTAGTATATTACTTAGCAATGCAGCATATAATTAGGAATTATACTACCAATAAATGTTTTTCTCGAAAAATAGATACTTTATGCTTAATGTACAAGAGAAAAAATATATTTATGCTTGTAAGATGTAGTATTCAATCAGATGCAGTTGCTGTAGTTCTAGGGACATATTTTAGTACAAATACAGAAATTGCATAGAAATGTTTTTCCTTACAGGGAAAATTCAGGGAATTTTGAAATTTTTTGGAAAAACAGTGGAAAATTTTTTCATAATCAAATATTGTTTAAAATTTTAGTGCTTTATAATGAATCAATTATGTTTTTTTTCTTCAACTATAGTAAGTTAATAAAATTAATAAACCCTAAATATGTTCAATTGATTTGTAAACGTGTTAGATTCTAATGCTGCGTGATTGCGTGTCATCTATTTTACTTCTAAAAGAGACAGGGAAAACTCAGGGAATTTTTTCTCCTGATTTGTGTAGCAACCCTGATTATAAAAGTTTCTTTTTCGTATTTGCAATGATATTATTGCTCCACAGAACTGAGTTCAGCTGTTCAGCATTCTGATAACCTGTCTGCCTTCGACAATTCTCCTGTCGTCAATTTCTCTATCCAAGGAACCATCTGTTTGTACGATTGATCCCAAATATTTAAAAGGATCAATAGTTTCTATTCGAAACTCCTCCCTGTCAATTTTATTCAACAGGTTTGTACTAATTATATGTATGTGTATTAAAATTGATGGTGTATTCATGAGTTTCTATCATGAAAATAGAGAGTCCATTTGACAGGGTTGCTATGGTACCTGGAAAACAGAGAAAACCTGGAAAACTCAGAGAATTTGAAAAACTATTAAAAAGACAGGGAAAAATCAGGGAATTTTGAATGTTTTCGAAAAAACATTGGAATTTTTTTTTTATAATCAAATCTTTTTTTAAATTTTAGTGCTATATAATGAAGAACTAGCAGGCTTTGCCCGCTTCGCTGGCCACTAAATTTAAAGGAAACTCGTTTCTATATAGCTTTATAAAAATAAAATAAAATAAATTACTGAAATTGTTCAAAAGCTCGCTCCAGGTCCCTGCTGCATTCAGCAGCGATTTCGTCATGAACTGCAACTCTGGTGCTTATTCCTATTACCTGCGACAATAGTTTACCAATGAGCTTCCATTTAGGTGCTTATTATATAACAGTTTCGAAATAGATAGTATCGAAAAAATTGGAGTTTCCCTTTTATATTTGAATCCCAGTTACATGCGAACAACACTATACGTGTTGTTCACATGTAACTCGGACTGGACTCAAACGTAACTGGGTTTAGACAACATAATATTTGCTTTTCCGTTATTTATTTATTTATTTTTTTTTTGTTTATCCAATCAACCATTAAATGACAGCAATTTCACGCCAAATATTACAGTATGCTGTGACCGGCTACATCTGTCGCATGAGACAATTAATTTTTTGTGTTTATATATAATTCATGGGTTGTAAACCTGATAGTACAGCCTTAATATAGTTCTCTTTGGCGGCTTTTGAATTTTTGTCACCATTTTAGACTTAATCCATTGTAACAATAAGACTTAATCCCTTGTAACAATATGTTATGAGTGCTATTTCTGCCGTATTTTAGACAACTAATCTTTTTATGGTTATATATATTTCCCATTAAACATATTTTTATTTATTTATTTAAATATTAATTTGAATTTTTCAAATATTTCTTTTTTTTTTTTTTTTTTTGTATGAAAAGGGGAAGACTATTTTGCTAATAATTTTATCAGACTCTTTTTTGTTTATACATAAGAATCCTTTATATTCTGCTTATATTTTTAATGCTTTTTAGGTTTAAAATAGTGCTTGTTGAAATAAATTTCCTATCTTTAAAACTGCATTTGTTCTGTAAATTTTGTGTAAAAATAAATCATTTATGTTTTTATATATTTGATGCGCTACTTAGATTAAAATGGCTGTTGCTATATTAAACTTCTTGTCGAAAAACATTTGGTGTACTTCAACACCAAAATTTAAAAAATCGCCCAGCAGGATCTGTTAATGAAGCTGATAAAATAAAAATATGGTTCATAGAGTTTAAATAATCTATTTAAAAAATTTTTAAAAACCCAAATTATTAATCTATCGTATCACATATATAGATATAGTAATAATATATAGATTGATCATTGGGGACAAAAAAGTGATTCCTTTTCACTAGGGAAAAGACGGCGATTTTACCAAAATATGGCAGTCTTTCCCCGAGTGAATACACACGGGAATATGCACGAATGTTTTAGCAAATAAAATTCATGAATAATTTATTTACTAAAGGTGAATGAAAAGCCCCAGATATAGTTTCAAATTCATTCTTCTTTTTTTTTTTTTTTTTTCCTTCAATACCACTTAATGGCTGATTCCAAAGCTTTTTTTTCGGCATCAAAAATCTTTGCACGATAATATGGGGATGATAGATCTATATATATTATTATATCTATGATCACATAAATCTTTTCGAAAATAGAATAAAACTTAATTTGAAAAAAAAAAAATAATAATAATAACTTTTGTTTATTAACCAAAATAATTGATGAAATTTGAAATGCAAGTTGGTCTTGTGGGGTACAGGCTGCATATTATATTTTTGTGTTCCTGAGAGAAAATTTAAAAGAATTTGAAAACTGCAATTTTTAATCCCTTTTAAAAATCATGTGACTTAATGTGAAGCAGATTTTTCATTTTTTTTCTCCTAACGGTTTCCATACAATCTTCTGCTGTTGCCACCTAAAATTCATACTTTAGTTAATTTTAAAAAATCTAATTGTCCGATTGATAAGCTGTTTAACGCATCGGATTAAAAAAAAATTTCCCTTTCATTTGCTATCTTATTTGTAACGATGCAACTGATATTTCTAATTTATTTTCTAATCTTTCTGATTTATTTTCCTCATTTTAAATAAGTGTACATTTTTTTTTTTTTTAATTTTTTTTTTATTATTATTATTATTTTGTCGAAAAAAATGGCAACAGTTAAATTATGGATAAAATTTTAAAATTTAAATGTCTTATTTATCAGAAATTAGAAGGTTTTTATTTTCACATTTTAATTAATTAAGAAAAAACTAATCATCCGATTGATAAGCTGTTTAATGCATCGGATTTACAAAAATTTTCCCTTTCATTTGGTGTCTTATTTGTAACGATATTTCTAATTTATTTTCTAATCTTTCTGATTTATTTTCCTCATTTTGAATAAATGTACGTTTATTTTTTAATTATTATTATTATTTTGTCTAAAAAAAAAATTGGCAACAATTAAATTATGGATAAAACGTTAAAATTTAAATGGCTTTTTTTATCAGAAATTAGAAGGTTATGATTTTCACATTTTAATTAATTAAGAAAAAACTAATCAAAAATTCGAAAATCTGACTTCGATGTGCACAATGACCCTTCGGGATGCACCTTTGTGTTAAATCTCGTGACTGTCCGAGCTACCGTTTTCGAGATCAGTGAAATATACATACAAATATTGCTCACTTAATAGTATAAGATAAAAAGTCAATTATGGTTTTTTCCCCCAACTATAGTAAGTTAATTAAATAATGTACTATAAATATGTTCATTTGACTTGTAAACTTGTTAGATTCTTATGCTGCATAACTGCGTGTCATCTATTTTACTTTTAAGAGAGACAGGGAAAACTCAGAGAATTTTTCCTCCTGATTTGTGTAGCAACCCCTGTTTGATTAATGAATTTTTTTATTATGTGCTTTGATCATCCAAGACCAATGTATTCTTAGAAAATAATGGTGAGTGTTATGAGGGCAGGCAAATGTTATTACTGGACCAGGATGGAGTTGGTCATGTTTTATTTAAGCAACAGCTACCCTCAAAAAGCCACTGTTTTTTCTATGCAGCTGCTTTTTAAAGTCTTGATTTCGACACTTATCGGAGAGCTTTATTTCCTCCTATATTTTTCTATTGATTATTAATTTTATGAGTGATAGTTCAGCTAGGTTCCAGATATCTAGGATTAATATGCAAAAATGTAACCGCAAGAAGGTAGAATCACATTAAGTCAGCAGATATATTATTAAAATTCATCCATTTTATTTCCGTTTGCATTATGAAAATCTCTTGTAGTGAAACACACTTTATCATGGAAATTTTAGAATTATTTTTATGTTATAAATTTTGAATGGAATTTTCTTTAGACTATCTTAAAAATAATTTAAAATCTTAATTCTTTCTGTCTTTTTATATATGGGTGATTGCCAATCTAAGAGGTAGAAAATGAAGACTAATTTGAAAATATAAAAATTTGATCAAAAAATTTTGAAAAAATTCCTTAATTCCTTCTTGACAACTATGAATCTAATTTACTTGATGAGCTATCTCGTTGGCTATTTTTTGGTTGGTAATTAATTAATTTCAAAATTAATATTTCAACGGAGCGGACATCACTGACCACGGAGTGGACTCTTATGAATATCCAATCCTGAAAGTTATGTTGCAGCTCTATCTTTTCATCCACATTGTTTTATTTGTGTTTTAGAAAATAATCAACAAATATTTTTACTTTAAATCTTTCGAAAAATGAAAATAACAGGAAAATAATTGTTAGTTCCGCATATTCTTTCATTTTCCTTTTTTTTTTTTTTTATGTGATTGATCTGATATGTTAAAGATACTTGTATTTCTTTGCTATTTTTTCTGTTAGAACTTGGAAGATTTCCTTAAGTTTCTTCTTTGAACTACAGTATTCTTCCTTCTGTGATATATTTATCTTTCTTTAGCTTTTCCTTCTTCATGTCTTGCGGGATCATTTCTTATGTTCTTATTACACACAAAGATGTTTCATGCGACTTTCATTTCATCCAATTTTTGCTCCAATTTTTGGAAGCTGTAAACCGAAAGAAGGTTACAATAGTTGAATCAAAAATTGCTCGAAAAACTGGTTTACACGGTGTACAGTACATGTCAAGGCACACCTATTTATCGTCGATTTAACGGGGATGACATGGGAGAGCGAAGAGAACAACGGTGAATGAACTCCCACTGGACCTGTCTTTTCTCGGCACATAAGGAGCTTTCTTCTCACTGGTTTATCATAGTCTGACTAGCCAGAAAAAATTGCTCGTATTCCCAATTTCTATTACACTGGGCATTGACGTGATTTGAGCCAAATTAACAATTGTCTCAAAAGTTGTAGCGAAAACTTGTTGTGTGTAATAGGAGCATTAGTCTTTCTCTTGTTCTCTGCATACTTTTTCTTTTTTGTTCTTTGCTTTTTTCTGTAGTTTGGCTTGAAAGTTTCTTGTTATTTTTCTTAGCTTTTTGATTTTCAACTGCACCTTATTTTATTTTTGACTGAGTTTGAGCTAAGGTTTGTGCACATTTGTTTGTCCTGCATTGGGTTACATGTGAATTTCCATATTTCTTGAACGGCCTAATAAATTTCTGCAAAGAAAATAAATATATGTTTTAAGTATTGTTTTTATAAAAAGTTATTCAATTAATAAAAATACAAAACAATTTCAGTTTTGCTGTAAAACAAAAATATTTTTAATTTTTTTTCTTCTGAAACTAAATTTAATTATATTTTTGCAATTATTTTTCTAAAGTGTTATGTCACCTTTTCTACATTTTACCTTTAAAACTTAAAAAAAAAAAAAAAGACATATAGTATACATCATACCTTTTGCATTACTCTGTAAACAACACTTATAAAACTGTTCTTAAATTTATATTATACGAATTCTCTTCTTACATTTAAACCATGAAGAGAATTGCTTAACAGTTCAGTAAAAAATAGAAAATACTGTTTTAAAGAAGTTGAAATGACATTTTTATAAAATCACGAATAAAAATATAAAAGTTAAGGGGAAAAATATATTTTCATTGCACATTAAGCAAACACTAGGCTAACAAAAAAAAAAAAAAAAAAAAGGAATAATATTTATTTATCAAATATATTTAAATTATTTTTCAAGTGTATCTATTTTTAAGATTAATTTTGAAAGTATCCACTCCGTGGAAAGAAGTGTCCACTCCGTGATCAAATGATGTCTACGGAGTGGAAGTCCATGGAGTAGACAAAATGTCTGAGTTTGAATTTTAAGGAACAAAGCAACAATGTCAGGAAAAATTTAACTTTAGTGCCGAATTAAGCCATATAATCATTAATTGTAATAATAATTAGATAATAAGTAATCCTTATAATTACCTGTATACTTCTGACCACGGAGTGGACTGATGAGATAGCCAAATAGAGGTATCACAGATGAAATCTATTTTTACAGAATGAAATAAAGCATTGAGTTCAGCACATGTAGGTGAAAACAAAGATGGCTTTCCCCTCTTCCTTCTCAGTTACACACTGGTGACAGGCAGTGCCATCTACTGAACTTTATGGGAAATTAAATAGTTGTCCACGGAGTGGATGCATTTCATTAGGGACATTTGTTATAAATTAATTAAGAAAACAAGATTCATTTTATAACTCTAAAATTTAATAAACATATTTTTAAGGATAATTATGTCCTGCTTAAATCAAAATGTAATTAAAAAACATTAATACTAAGCTTGAAAATAATGCTATATTCTGCAGACTTCCCTTGGGGACAGTCCACGGAGTGGATATTCCAGGTTTTATCGATAGAGTTCTAAGAAAAATAAATAACATTAAAAACTTTTATAATAATACTGAACTAGAGAAAATCGTAATAAATAGCCTAGCTGTAAATTTTTTTTCTGATTGAAAATATTTTATATTTTTGAGGGCTAAGGGACATGGTTTCTACCCCTTGGCAATGACCCATATACGTTTATGATTATGTTCAGCTTTTCTTAATTTTAAAATCAAACCTATTCAGCACAAACACACTAACCACCATTTCTAACAATATATCCCAGCAAATGTTCAAAAATTTTGCTATGGCATCATCTGTGGTGATATTATAGAATATATTCAAAAGTATTGCTTTGCAGGTGTGCAAAACTGTGTATTTAAGCTACAAAGTTCAATAAGAGTTGGAGATTTAACATAGATATATTATTTTGCATATGTACAAAATGGCCACTAAAGAGTTAAAATTTTGATTCAATATTTATAATGCAGTACAGATATGTTACGCATAATTAGTGTATTTTAATTATGTATTTTAATTTATATTCTTTCAATTTGCAGTTTCAGCACAATGCAAACAAACTTTCATTTCACAAATGATGGTATTTCACCAGGATTAGAGCTTAGTAAGTTAATTGTATAGTTTTATTGCTTATTTATTTTTGTTGTTTGTTTTACTCCTTTTAAATTTCATTTCTTGTCAGAAGCATTTGCTCAGATACAGTTTCACTTACCCCTTCCTCCATCATTCATAAAAATTTCGAATATTCTTATTAATCCCAAATAATCAGGTAATTTTAGTTTATATATATATATATATATATATATATATACATCTGATATATTTTTATATGATAAATTGTAAATATTTCTTACCTTCACTTTATTTTCATTTCCAAAGACTTCTTTTTAACATTAACTTTGTCAGATATTTTACTTTCAGAAAAAAAAAAAAAAGAAATAAAAACTATATAAATTAACTTTTTGCTGGTCCTATTGAATTTCACTCCCCTGGTCAGTGTTGCCAGATTTGGGGCTTTTTTTTATAAAATATCCATCACTAAATTTTAACTGTAATGATTGCCTAATCACCTTGAAGATTAATCATCTGTTATGTACAACAAATAGCACTCCTCAAAATTATTGGTGGTAGTTGAATAAAAGAGCCCTAAATTTGCCAACACTGTTTAGAGTGTTTTAGAGCATTTGGGCCAGTAAAGGATTAAATTGTTTGTAGTCTGATATGCATCTGATAATTTTTAATCCTTAATAATAATTCGTAATAAGCAGGAAGTAGCAAGCCTTGTCACAATTCCAGAGCCCCTAGCCCATCCTTCCTATTTTTGGTGTGTTTTTTTTCTTAACTATTTTTCTTGCATTTTCTGACCAATATCAGTTAAATTGTTTTTTACTGTCTAAACCTACATTATGTGAGGAAAATATTGTAATCATGAAAAAATTTGATCATGAGATTTTGGTGTATTTTTGGTGATGTTTTAAGGTCTCCTGAATTAATTTTTGCTATTTTTATGATGATATATGTATATGCATGAACACAGTAACATCTAAATGCTCTGATCGATTGAGCTGAAAGATGGATGATCATAGTACTTACAAATAAAATGTTACAGTGACACAAAGAGAAATTCTTTATCATTATGGCCTATGGACTGTCAAGTGAAGTAGTGTCTAAACTCCTCATTCAAATGGACTGAAAATTTATATGCATGTTGTAGGACACTGTCATACAATTTATATAGATTTTAATGAGTCTAGCACTTACTGTTTGGTTGCTGGGACATAAAGAAAAATTTATTATCATTATGGCCCAAACTCAAATTATTTGAAGTGTGATTCCACCCAAACACCTTATCTGATTTAGCTTAAAGTTGGTAGGTACGTTATAGGTCAATGTCACGCAATTTGTGTAAATTTTGATCAATGTCAAATTGAGTTTTTTTTTTTTTTTTTTTTTTCTTTCTGTGTTTCAAGGATGAAAAAAAAAATCTTTATCATTATAGATTATGGACTTAAATTATTTGATGTTAATTTAATATCTGATCTCTATATTCAATTAAGATATAAATTGGTAAACATGTTACAGGCAATATTGCCAGGTCTGGCAGATTTTGTATTCAATAATCACCAATATTTTTTAATTGTAATGTTTGCCTAATCACTTCGAAGATTGATAGTCTATTATGTATATCTGATATCACTTCTGAAAATTATTGGTGATTATTGAATAAAAAATCTGCCAGATCTGGCAACACTGGTTGCAGATTATCATCACAAAAACTGTGCTGATTTACATCAGTGTAGGACTTTAAGTTTTTTTTTTTAAATCGGGATATGAAGTAGAATTTTTATTCATTAAGGTTTCTGGACTCAAACTATTTAAAGTTCTTTTTAAAAATGTTAAGTTTTTTTTTTCTTTTAAACATATAAAAAAACAGATATATATATATTTGATATTGCAGTCTTATTACTTATAGTCTTTTTACAGGGATGCGTGAAAGAACTTAGATACATTGTGATCCATTAAACGGTATACAGCTTGGAGAGAAATACCCAAACTCCTATTAAGATTTTACCTTTTGTTTACTTAGTGACTTATCTCATTTAAATTTATTTAATACAATACTAAATTTATTTATTTAATGTACTAATCTACTAAATGCAGGAGTGTTTGTGTTCAGGGGTTACTCCTGATTTCAGGGTTTTTAATCAATCCATCTGTATTTTCATATTTCTTAAAAATTTATCTTTTTTTGTAATCAGTTGTTGATTTGTCATTTAGGTGACATATAGCCAAATAGTAGAGAGATTGAGTGCTTGTGGTATAAATAATTTGAGTATAATTTGATATTCCAATGTCTTTTTTATTTGAGGCTTTAATTTTCAGAGTTTTTACCTTTCTATTTGACAGCAGTTTTATCTTTACAACTCGCAAGGAAAAACGAGTAGAAAAAGATTTTTCTAAACTAAAATGAAATACTTTTAATAAAAGGTCACATGCATATACAAGGTTTATGAGAAACAGGCAACTCTTTCATCAATTATTTTCAAACTACATTTAGTTAACGCTATTCAGAAAGATTTGTTTTGCAAGAAATTCTTAAATGCCTTAAAATGACTTCATTTGATGGGAAAGAAAGTTGCTCACTGTTCAGAAAGTCGAATGTAGTCACTTCAGGTTTTTCACACTTGTAATTACACATTTTTATTTATTTACTTTTCTTTCCCTGTGCTTTTTCTCTATTTTTACTCATGAAACGTGCAATGGTTTATATAATTATTTTTTTTTTTTATAGTGATGGCCCGTCAGTTAGACAGGCACACTGCAGGTTATTTAACTTGGAAAGCTGGGCATTCATCTTCTGTTCACACCATGGTAGTTCATGACACTCAGAAAGGCCATTGTGTGACAGGTTTCCAGGTATATCATTATTTATTATTATGTAATTTTACTCATGATTCTGTTGCATTAGTTAATGACATTTCATATTTTAATATTCATTTTAACAGCCATGATTTTTCTGTTGAAAAAGAAATTGTTATTAGAAGCAGTGGCTGAAAAAATCCTGAACTGATAAAATTATAACTTCATGTAACTTAAAACGAAAATTTAATCATTGTATATCTATTTTCCAGAAGTAAAGGATACCATGTCCATTTTTTTGTAAAAAAAAGTTAATACCATGTCCTTGATGTGCATCTTTTGTTTTATTACATTAGTACATTAATAATGTGTTAAACTATCATTAAGAGATTACTGCTAGTTGTAAAGAAATGTATTTAAACATGCATTTAAAGTTGAAAAAAAAAAAAAAAAAATAATAATAATAATTACGTTCTGAAAAATTACACTTTTCTGACATGGTGCTCTTTACATCTGGGATACAGATATATGAAACATATTTTACTTTTCACTTAAAAAAAAAATCTGTTTATTTATTTAAGATTTCCTATAAAATTTCTGTAATAGAATGAAGAGCAGATAATGTTTTGTTAAAAGCCTCATGATTATATTTCTATATGCTTTTTAAGGAATTATAACAAACTGAATTATAAACATCAATTAATTATTTTCAAAATAATTTTTTTAAACTCTTCTACCATTTTCATACCATTTTAACTCTTCTATCATTTTTTTAAAACTCTTCTTTCTGTTGTGCTACTTATAAGCCATTTTAAACCATTTTCATACCATTTTAACTCTTCTACCATTTTTTTTTTTTTTTTTTTAAGCTCTTCTTTCTGTTGTGTTACTTAGAAACTATAAAATTTCTGTTCTAGAACTTGGTTCAGTATATCATGACACTTGTTAATTAACAGTTAAAACTGTAAAGACCCAAACCTGTTGTGTAAAATTAAATTTGAGATTTATTTGGAAAAATATTAACTTAAAAATGAATGATTTAACCTTATAAATAAATAAATAAGTAATAAAAAGTAACCAGGGTTCTTTGTGACTGTGACTGACAGTCTGTGAATGTGGTTTATCTGCAGATACATTTTTGTAAAATACTGTATTATATTATCCAATTACTTTTATTACTGTAATGCATCAAATCTCCATCAATACACATTTTCTTTGTGATATATATATATATATATATTTAAATAAATATTCATTAGAATGATTCATATGCTGCTTGTCTTTTCTTTATATTTCTAATGATAAAAGTCCAAATTTCTGGAAACTAATGCTCGAAACTGATATCATTGCTGCTTGAATAATATATTAAAACAAATAAAATAAAATATTATTCATGTTTCAAAAGATTAGATGATTTTTTTTTTTTTTAAGTTTAACCCTATAATTATCACCTGGTGTCCAGTTAGACACCAGACACTTTTTAACTTTCTGAAAATAATAATACTTATCATATTTCAAGAGATGACATCTCACCTCAACATGTGTTATTCAAGAGTAAAAATGCAATTACACAAAAATCAGGGGTGATTTTTTTTTTTCCATCTAAAGTCTAACTATCCCATTTCTAGGACGTAGTGATAGAGTTTAATTAACAGTAGGAATGACTGACATCACAACTGTAACAATGTACTGAACAATAATAATAGTAATAAATAATAATATTTTATCTGCTATTTTAAATAAATAAAAAGAAAAGATAATTAGAAAAAAGAAAGAAAACATTTGTATTACATAAGTCTAAGCAGATTTGTTATAATATAAAAAAAATTGCAAATACCAAAAGTTATATCACATAAATCATAGATAAACAATTTAAATTGGCATGAGAAAAAGAGTAATAAATTTGTGGTATTTAAATACTTTTATCCCTTCAGCAATTAAACTAGAAACACAATTTTAATGAGTTTGTGCTTAAAATTTATCACTATAAATAATGACATTTAAATTACATTTCATTGCTTAAATTCAGTTATCTTAACAAACACGATTAAATTTTAAATAATGTTTTAAAAATTATTAGCTATTTATCATGATATTTGGGCACTTTTTTTTAATTTAGTGAATGTGGATTGATGGGATAATGTGCAAGCAGCAAATTTGGAAATAGGTTCATTTGGCAAAGCCAACTCACTGACAAAGTCAACTAATTTTTTTAAATAATAGGAATAATTTTTGTATAATTTTGTTTAATCATTTTGTAGAAGTTGAAAAAATATTTTATATCTAGTTTAATAACATTATGAAATTTTAAAATTATATATTTAATTGACATATGTACTAAATTATATTATTATTATTATTATTATTTCTAATAAATTATTACCAAACTTGCTATTTAGGCTTATGTCATTATTCTCTATTAATTTGAGATTTGTTTGCTAAAATAGTTATAAAGCAAAATAGTTATTTTTATTTAGATTGGTCTCCGTGCTAGTTTTATACAGTTAAGCTACTCCAGAAAGTTAGAAAAAGAAGGGGAGAGACTTAAAGGAGCTATTAAGTAAGTTGTGTGCATTTTATCTTATGTATAATCTGGTATTTCATTTGGATTAAAATCAATTAAAACTTTTGTTAAAATAAACTTTAAAGTGTGCCTAAAAGTATTTTGTTTGTCTGATTTTATTCTCATATTTTATGTTAAAAAACAATTAATTCTGTGATATTTGACTCATCAATTATTGCAATTTGTTTTGCTTATTTATTTTTACAAAGAGAAGAACTATCTTTCTGTATTAATTAGTTTTTATCAAAACATTATTAGTAAAGTTTAATTGTAGTAAAACATAGGGAAATTCGTTATTTTTACTTCCATTACTCTACTTCCATAGATAATGAAAATATTGTATTCAGTCAAAAAATTCGATATTGAGTTTTCACCTGGTTTACACGTTTTAAGGCCTCCTGAGTCAAAAAAGTAGTGTTTGGCAATTGGTCAGTCTGTGTGTATGTATGTATGTGTGGAATCTTCTGGCTATCATATCTCCGAAACTAATAAAGATAGAACTATGAAACTTCAGAATTGAAACAGGTCTGGTGTACAGATGAATTTTCCAAATTTTGGTGAAAATTGGAAAACCAGAAATGGGTCATGGGAAATCGGAAGTCGGACCATAAGTCCGTATCTCAAAAATGACCCTAACGATTTTCTTCAAAGTTGCTATATAAACACTCTATTAGATGTCCTTTCGAATGATATAGTTGGTTCAGGAAAATTGACAGTTGTTCTGTATAAATCGTTCAATTTCAGGTCTCACAAGTACGTTCCTTTAGAATGGCTGTACGGATTTTAACTCACTATATTAATCAGCTTTTAGATATACTTTTGTATGTAATTATTGTTTTCTGGTCAATAATTGAGTACGTCAAGTTTTGGTAGAAGTTGGTGTCTCAAAAACGGCTCTAACGATTTTCTTGAAAACTGTTATATAAATCCATTTTAGATACCCTTTTTTATGTATTACGAGGTTATTACAGGAAAATTATTGGTCATCCTGATTAAATAGTTCAGTTTTAGATCTCAGAAATTTGTGTTTAATTTTTTTTTCACCCTTATTTTTTAACTCACTATGTGAATTCTGTTTTATATGTCTTTACACGTTTATCATGTTTCTCTTTCTGGAAAATTTCCAAAAAATGCACATAATATTTCCAAAAACTGCATATAATACGTGTAGTGTTTGTATGGAATGGAAGTCATGTGGTTTTTTCACATAAGATTTTTTTTCTTTTTTATGCTTATTAAAATTTAAAAAAAAGAAAAGAAAAAAATCATATAAAAAACTAAACATTAAGGCAGATTCCCTCTTTCTTTTTTTCCATGTTAACCAATCGGATATTTGTTGCTTCATTTTGTAAGACTATCTCATTTAAAAATGATGAAGTTTTTTCAATTTTTTATTATTATTTTTTTTTATATAACGCTTTAAAATATGTCACCTTTTAGCTTAGTAAGCAAGTTTTTGAAAAAAGAAATATAAATATTTTGTTAAGAGATCGAAACTTAAGGTCATAAAATTACTTAATGAAATAAAATATTTAAATTAATTTTTTCAAAAAATTGCTTACTAAGCTAAAAAGTGACATGTTCAAAGTGTAATATTAAAAAAAAAAAAAAAAAAAAAAAAACAGAATTTGAAAAACTTCATTTCTGAATGAAATATCCTTATTAAACGTACCCACAAGAATCCCATAGGATAACATGGGAAGGAATAAAGTGGAAATCTGACTTATATGCAGCCTTAAGTTCTTATTTGAACAGATTTTAGAAAAATTTTGTGTGTTATATTTTTATTTTTTGTGTAATAGATATTTGTTAGCTTTTATGCAAACATTTATACATTTTGTTCTCTTCTATTGAAATAATACTGAAATTTTCTAAAGCACTCTAGAATATTGACAAATAACCCCTTCCCCTCTTTCTTCTCCTTATTCATCTTGACTTGTATTTAAATTGCCATTTTACTTGAAAAAACAACAAACAAGGTTCCTATAATCCTTGGAAATCCTTGATTTTTAAATATGCAAAATCAAGGCCTTACTTTTTTATTAAAATTGCGAAAATGTACTTGAATCTAAAAGAAAAAAAAAAAAAAAAAAAACTTGATTTTTCTTGTTTTGATAATTTTAAAAACCAGAAAATGTGATGTGCAACAAGGGGAGTAGCAGCCCAGACACAAAGTCTTTAGACTCATTTAGGAAGGAATGGGCAAGTTTTAAATTATTGAGTGTTATAGGAACATAGATTAATGGCACTCAACAAGAAAAGGACAGCTTGGATTTTGGATAATTGCAGATTATAGAAACACAAATTAACAGCACTTGATTATATTCCCGTTCTTAAAGATATGTATAACCACCATTACTTATTTATTATTGTTATTATTAATTTTACACTGGTGAAAGTGTATACAATGAATAGTAATATATTAAAAATTTCTATTTCTATTTAATTGTTAGTTTCATAATTTCAAATCTACAGAGTTTTTGTATCAGTACTTTCAACAAAATTATAATGCTTATGAATTAAATTAATATTATTTTAATAGTTTTTTGTAATTATTTTACTTGAGCTTTATATTCAAACAATGATTATGTATGAATTTTTCAAGATTTGGAACTTTTGGTGCAATAATTGAATACGGTTGTCAGAAAAAAATTTCTGAAAGAAGTACCCTTGGGGCAGCTATGGTGATTGGTGTACCATCTGGAGTAACCTTAAAATTAAAGTAAGTACCATTTTTACCAGTACAATGCAATAACTGTGTAATATTATTTTAGCTACTGAATAGGTGTCACATGCCCCATAGTCTGTAAATTTAAATTGATAAATAAATAGTTTTCATTATGGATGGCGGCAAATATTGATTTTTATTGGCAGAAATAAGGTTTGCACAGCTTTGAACAACGTTTGCAGTTTCAACAGCTTTTTCATATATGTGTAGTGAACAAATAGTTGAAAATATTCACTCTCATTGATGAAAACACTGGCTGTTTTAATTAATTTAAAAAACTTTTCAGATTAGTTTTCTGTTTTTGCTATTGTCATAAATAAGATTTGATAAACCTCTCTATATATCTGTAATGCATCCCCTTTTTGTAGGATGATGAATTCCAGTCACTCCATATTAAGAGAGTTCACTCAAAGAAATACTCCACAATTGATGATGCAGTCGTTTATTTGAAGACAGTCATATTACACTTTATTAACAGCCACATCATTTTGAGCACGCTGTACAGATCCGTAGCCGAGTCGGGCCGAAATCGTTCCATTAACGGCGGAACCGCGAATCAATCCCCCTCCTGGGACCGTTAACTTAAACTTGTTATTGACGTGAACTATTTAATCAAAAGATTCCATGGAAAAAGACCCCGATTTTCGGGTGCTCCCGTTTTTATATGGATATTTCGGCGGGAACCCAAACTATTTTTATGAATGCTTATTGGATAATTAGGTCAGCTAAAATCCAGCCCACATTCTTTTATTGGCTAACCCGGATAGCCAGGATTTCGTATTTCGCAATGCATTGCCGCTAATTTCAACTATTGCATAATTTTGATTATGAAACTTCTTCTAATCGCGATTCCCGCGCTACGACGTGCTTTGCTGAAAAACTAACTTTACTGGGGCGCTAAAATAGAATTCTCACAAAGTTGTTCTTAAAATTAAGATTTATTCTGAGCTAATACTATTAAGATATCATTTAATATTAATTTAAATATTAATTTAGAATCTTGCTTATTTTATCCTTTCATATCCCCCCCCCCTCCAAGCCGACGCTCCCCCATACTTGCCTGCAAGTCTGTGGGAATCCCTCAGAAGTAGAAGATACTCCAGGAGAAAGTTAAACTTAAAATGGAAAATTTGACAGATTATAAAACTTAACTTTTTGACTAATTTATTTAAAATGGAAAATTTTATTTAAAAAATGGAAAATTTTATTTTTTAGAAAATTTCGTCTGAAATATTTTGTTATGGAATCCTTTTTAAGTAGGAGTTATGGCCTTTCCCATTATTTATAAAAAAAAAAATTAATTTTTCTTCTTTAATTTATTTACTTGTATGTATGTTGGACTGGTCAACGTGCTCGCCTGATACATATAATGGTATTTACAGCACTTGTTTACAAACATAAGAAAAGTTTAATATAATATATGAAAACGTATGACATACTGTATGAAAAAAAAAATTTATAACGTAACATGTTTACCGGCATAACATTTTTGACAAGATATCTTTCTTATGTACAAACTAGTTTGTTGAGGAAAGTCTTTAAAATGTAAAGTTCCTTTTGGCCAATAAAGTTTTTAAATGTCTTGAATAATAACGTTGATCGTTGACAATAAATAATTGTTGTAAAAAGTCTGATCTTGGTTATTGAGTCCATATAGAATATGTATAACAATAATTATAACACTGTAATTTTAACAGTACATTGTAAAAAATGTTTTGTAAATTGTAAACAAACTTTTCTTTTCACAAAATCTGTGTTTTTCTTTGTGTATCTTTTTAATAATGCAAAGATATTTTAATCAAACATAAAGTATATGAAAAACAATTATATCATAGAACATTTTTAACAATTTCTAGAAACTTTATTTACATACTAACACAAATAATTTTTCATAAATATAACATTTAACAGACACATAAAACTATTTAATAAATACAATAGTGTTTAATACACTCTAATAATACTACTACTAATATTAAGAATACCAGTACTACTAGGTCTTTTCTTTTTACAAACTATTTACATAAAACCAACTTAATCACTTTATTTAGTAATTAATTGTTTTAAATACCACATTGGCACCAACATAGAGCTTGGTCAGCCATTGGCAAGCCAAAAAAAAAATTGTTTTTGTGGGTAACTTGACCCCTGAACTTGTGAGAAGTCAAGTCTTTCCAAAAAGGTGAGTTGGGATAAAGGTGGTAATTGGTGAATTTTTACAGAGGGCAAAAACAAATCATTTTTCCCGCACTCTCTGATCACTTTATAGTGGTGAAGATCAGAAGATCATGAGAATGATAAATAAATAAAAAAAAAAATACTTGGGGCATGGAGTTGATCCCTAACTAACATTATTCATGCCTTAATTTGAATTTTTGAGGGTTATTATAGTATCTTAACTTAGATGAATGAACAATTTCTGACTTTCTTTTAAAATGGGGACTGGGTTTGTCTATTTCAAAATTAACTTCAGATATTTGTTTTAAGATTGTGTAAGGGCCTGAATAAGGTGGACTTAACTTACGTGTGTTGGGATATTGGAATTCTTCATAAATAATTTCATCACCAACTTTAAATTTAACAGGGAGAAATCGAGCATCAAATCGGATTTTGTTTTTTTTATGATATTGTATTGTTTTTTCTTTTGCTATTTTTCTAGCTTCATCAACTGAAGGATAGTAACTATTGTTTACTAATAATGGTTCATATGGTAATTCTCCTAATAATAAATAACTAGGTGGGAATTGAGTTACAGAGTGAGGTGTTAAGTTATATTGATTTAAAACTTCATCAATTAATTTAGTCCAGGGAATTTTATTTGAAGAAGAGTTAACCTTACATTTTAGACGCGTAACAATAGTCTGATTGAGGCGCTCGACTTTCCCGTTGCATTCGGGATGATGGCTACTTGTTAACAAATGTTTTGTATCATAATTTCGAAGGAATTTTTTGAAACGGGATGCCGTGAATGCTGCATTCCTATCTGTTAACAATTTTTTAGGTACTTGAATTTGAAAAAGTTGTTTTAAAAAGTTTGTATAAGTTTCAGTGGTAACGCTTTTTGATGGAAATCCCCATACATAACGGGTTGCATGGTCCACGACCAAATGCAAATATTTTTTTGTAGAATTATAGTAGTTAAACCCACCAACAGTGTCCAAAGACAAACATTCAAAAGGTTTATCTGTTGGCGGTACTTCCTGTAATGAACCAAATCGTTTTTGTCTGCATTTTTTATTTATTTGACAGGTATGACAATGTTTTACAAAATTTTCAATATCTTTATTAATATTAGGCCAATAATACTGTGGTGTAATTAAATTTATCATTTTATAAATTCCTGGGTGTCCAAATTGAGTGTGGGTTTTCTGTAGGAGGCGTAATCTTAATGACATCGGGACTATTATCTTATACAAACCTTTCTTTTTAATGACAATTACATCTTCAATTTGAAGAATTTTCTTAATGTTAATACCTATGTTTTCTTTTTTCTGGTTTTCTTTAATTTCATTTAAATCTAGGAGGTGTACATGGGGTGACCCATTTTCCAAAACAGGCAATCTAGATAGCATATCAGCTTCAATATTTGTTGATCCTTTTTGATATTTAATTTCATAGTCAAGCATACTAAGTTTAAGGGACCAGCGGAATAATCTTCCTCTTAAATTTTTAACATTTTTTAACCAAGTGAGAGACGCGTGATCCGTATGTATGACAAACTTTTGACCGTGTAAATAATGATAAAAGGTATCTAAGGCATCAATAATTGCTAAACATTCTAATTCCGTAATTGCATAATTTTTTTCATAATCTCGTAAATTTCTTGAACGATATGCCACTGGGTGTAAAGTACCATTCACATCTGCCTGTTTAACAACACATCCCACACCATGACTCGAGGCGTCAACAAATAACTGACAGGGAGTTCTGGGATCATAAAGTCTTAAAATAGGTTTACTTATAAGAGCATTTTTTAATTTTTGGAAGGATTTTTCACATTTCTGGTCCCAAACATAGGGGACATTTTTCTTTAATAAATTATTTAAAGGAGCTCTTGTTTTGGCATATTTTCGAATAAATCTAGCATAAACGTTAACTGATCCCAAAACTCTCTGCAATTCCTTGACATTTTTTGGTGGTTTCAAATTTTTTATTACTTCAATGAGTTTGGATTATCAGGGGTAATTAGGCCATTAGTTATTTCGTATCCTAAAAAGTTAATTTTTGTTTTGGCAAAATTGCATTTTGATAGTTTTAATTTTAAGTTTTCTTTAACACATATATCAAAAAGTTGCTGTAGGTGTTGGAAGTGTTCATCTTCTGACTGTGAAAATACAATTATATCATCAAAATAATTACAGGCAAAGTCTATTTTGTATTTATTTAGAATCCTTCTAATGGTTCGATTGAAAATAGCAGGGGCATTTTTAAGCCCAAAGGGAAGGTACTTCCACTCATATAATCCGAAAGTTGTAGCAAAAGCCAATTTTTCAGTATCTTTTGGGTGGATAGGAATGTGCCAATATCCACTTGCTAAGTCAAGAGTGGAAAAAATTTTTGCTTTAGCTAGTTTATCTAACAAAGTATCTATTCTGGGAAGTGGTTCAGCATCTGTTTTAGTGATCAAATTGAGTTTACGGAAGTCAATACATAATCGCGTCTTTTTGCCTTCTTCCCGTTTATACACCAAAGTTACAGGTGCGGAATAAGGCGAACAACTTTCTTTTATAATACCGGCCTGTAATAAATTTTGAACTTGGGTTTTAATTTCTTCTTCTTCCTTAGGGGAAGTTCTATATGCTCTGAGAGAAATAGGTAAATCTGAAGTTAAACGAATCCTCTGTGGTTCCATATGAATTCTTCCAACATCATATTTAGATTTTGCAAAAATTTGGACATATTTTGATAATAAAGTAGGAAGTTTTCCTTTTCTAGCAGACTGAGGATTTACGTGGTTCTCAGTGGCTTGAGTGTACTTGAACTCCCTTACTCTATTGTTTGTTGGAATATTAAAGTTTTTCTTTTGACTATTGGTATTTTCACTTTCAGAAGTTATATGTAAAGTTTGTGTACATTTAGATATATTTTTTAACAATGGAAGAATGGTATTATTTTGTTTTACCAGCTTTTTAGCACAATCAATATTCAACTGAAACAGACAACAATGTGATAAGCTAAGGAGAGCATAAGGTAAGTTATTATCTAATATAAACATTTCTATATTTTTTGTAATATTACCAATTTGTAATTTAAAGTAACATTTTTCTCGAATTGTCAACATCCCCTGTGTTTGAATGACGTGTAATGGTGAGACCTTTTTTGTTTGAAGTTTAAATTTATGGACAAAATGTTGAGGAATAATGCTTAAGCTGCTGCCCGTATCGAAGATTAAAGGAATGGTAGAGTACGATTCTGGATGTTTAACACCTTGATTAGTTTGCTTGTTTTTTCTTTGGATATCCTTGTATATAATGCGACCGGTCGCTGCAAACTGTCAATAGGTGTTATTTGTTCCTTCTGTTGTATTATCTACCACTGTTGACTCTTCTGTGACATGAGTTGGATTTTCTTGTTTGAAAGGGCATTCACTATGCCAATGAAAGGCATTAGGGATGTTGAGTTTTGAACAATATTTACATGGGAGAGGAGGCAAAGTGCCTTGAAAGTGAATGTGTGTATTTGGGTTTGAAAACTGGGGTCTAGGCCCTCTTAGATTGGTTCGAGTATTGTTTGTGAAATTTGGTCTGTTTTGATTAGGGTATCCCATATGTGGTCTCTGCACATGAGGAAACCAGTAACTCCAGGGTTGTGGTCGGGGAGCATATTGAACTGGGTTTCTATTTTCCCTGTCTTGTGGATAGGTGAACCTTTGAAATTGACCTGGCAACTTGTTTGGAAGGGGATCAGCAGATTTTTCAGATATCTGCAGTTTATTTAATTTGTGGACAAGATCCCTCCATTCGTTTAGTGTTTTTGGCACATTAGCCACAACAAGTTGTCTTAAAGTCAGTGGCAATCCGTCTGTTAATCCTTCCATAAGAAACTTGGGCTCTAAGCCTAGTGCTCGCCCTACTTGGAGTTTTTTCTGATAATACTCCATCACATTTTCACCTGCCTTAAAGCAAATGCTCGAGAAATCTGTTAAAGATGTTTCACCTGGTGTCGTGAATTCCTCTGTAAAAATTTCAACCAATTCCTCCCAATGAAGCATGTTTAAACTGTTGTTTATATACACTGTGAGAGCTTTACCCTTCAAAAATCTTTGTATATTACGGACTCGCCAAACCTCATCTTTTCCATTCTCCTCACACCAGGCTTGAAAATACATTAGCCAGGACGTCCACATCATGCCGTTTTCAGGGCAAAAAGCAATGAGGACATTGTCCTCTGTTACAGTGGGAGATTTATTTATATTTAAAGATTTCTTTACTTCATTTGCACTACTCATTGCCTTTACTAGTGTGTTTGGGGAGGGCTGTTTACTCACATTAAGTAGGTTATTTTCTAAATTGGTATCCACAAGTAAATTTTCCTCTGTTCCCTTAGGGGGTGTCAATAAACATGTTGAGGTGTCACTTTCGGACATATTTAATTTTATCCACAATTCAAAATTGTAAAGAAAAAAAAAAAGAAAACTTTTTTTTTTTTTTTTTTTGAAACAGGTAATTTATTTAATTTTGCTAATTAAGTTCGGTATTTATTAATTATCACAGCTTTACCAAAGTATTCAGTAAATTAAATATCACAATCAATATAAATAGTCTATTTTTTTTTTTTTTTAATCACAGTTATTATATCACCTAAATAAATCCAAATAATAAATAAACATAAAATAAACATATAAATCAAATTTATTGACGTTCAAAATAAATATTTCTGAAAGTGCTTTGTCTAAATTCATCTAATAAATCCTACTAATAAATAAATATAAACAACATATAACAAATAAATAAATCAAATTTATTGACGTTCAACATAAATACTTCTGGCTACTCTTTGTCTATAGTAATACATAGCACACAACAAAATTCTTATTTCTGAAAACAATGAATCAAATTTTTCAACAAAAAAAAATTTAATTTTTTTTATATAAATATTTATGAAAATTTTATTTTTAAATCTCTTAACATAAAACATAATAACCAATTAAGAATTTATTTTATTTCTTTATCTTCTTTTATTTTATTATTATTATTAATTAATTAATTAATTTTTTTTTTTTTTTTTAATCAAATTTCAAAAATTTTAGTTTTCTATATAAGTATTTATGAAAATCTCTAAATTTAACATATGAAATATAATACTTTTGCAAACTTAATAAAAATCTGGTATATTATTATTATTTTAAATCTATTATTAAGCTTAAAACATTTTCAATTCAAATCATAAAATATATCGCGAAAATAAACGATGTCAAACATTATCATAATTCATTTTTATTAACAAATTAAGATAAATATAAAGTCAATAAAAATCATCCTTCCTAAATATAAATGAAATGAAATCACTCACTGTGATGTAAATACTTCATTTACCTTTTATGTTTTCATATTTTAATTTATTTTATTAATATTTTTAATTTTAATTATCAAAGAATTTCGTTATTGAGGAATCAAAAACCTCATGGCGTACATTGCATTTTGACCGCTAACCCTTTTGTTCTTTGGGTCAGAATGTCAAATATTTTTATTTACTTAAGAGAAAAGAGGAATAAATTTACTTATTGGCTAGAATGCTGTAAAAAGAAAAATGCATACAAAAATAATGTTTGTAATAAAACTAAACTGCTGCATCAAAATTAATTTTTTTTATTTTCAAAACCACACTAGTAATTCCAAATTAAGTAGGATATAAAAATTAATGGTTTTTAAAATTTGAATATGTATTCATATAAACTAATATATATATATTTATTATTAATAAGTAGGCACTCTCTCTCCAAATGATAAAATGGTCATTATTTTAAAACAGAAGAAAAAAAAATCTTTCTCACCCCATGTTCTTCTCTTGAGAGCTGCTCAAACCCAACTGAATTTTAAAACTGCTGGGATAACAGAAGGTGGGGTCAGAACCATCACCCTATTGGTTCTCAGCATGGTGTGATATGACATCACCACTAGGAAAGAAGAACCAATTTTTCTCCCGTGTGTGTATTGCAGTAAAGCAAACACAACAGGGTGAGTTGAGCCAGCTGAGAGACACAATGCATTTAAGTGCAGAAAACGATCTTATTTAAAATTTAAAAAAAGGTGATGTTTTTAACATCACACTCACCCCTTTTGTTGATTTACACTGAGATGAAAACACAATAATAAATTTAAAAAAAAAATAAAAAAAAACCTATTTTTATTTCCTGTGGAGCAAGAGAATTTTATTCAAAACATTTGGCCTAACACATAAAAAAAAAAAAAAACAGGTGTTTCTGGCAGGCTTGTGACACATCCCGAAGAGGCCATCTGTTTGTTGTTTGTTATCTCACAACACTTGAAAGCACGGCACTTAAGAGAGCAATCGAAACAGCTTGGATCAAAACTGGCGTAAGTCACACGTTTTTCAGAACGTAATCGGAAACATTTGAAGCAAAGTGATGTAAGTTAAGATCGAAACAGCTTGGATCAAAACTGGCGTAAGTCACACGCATTTCAGAACGTAATCGGAAACATTTGATGCAAAGTGATGTAAGTTAAGTGTTTCCTTCTTTTTTTTTTCTAAAGGCACTGTCTGGCATCTTTCACACAAAACTGGTGTAAGTCAGTATTTTTTCTTTCTAATAGCATTTCAGTACAGATGATGTTACTAATGTTGCTTGCTTTTTAAGGGCACTATTTTTTTCTGACATCGTCCGGCTTGATTTAGAAAAGTCCGATCTGTTTTTGCAAATTTCCGGATGGTTTTGGAAAAAACTTCCCGGTTGGTTTGGAAAAAATTCCGGTCCCAGGAGGACATTTTGCAAAATATTGCAGTTCCATTCAAATAATTAAAACTAATCTAAGGTGCTGACCACAACTTATTTCATGCTGACTTGTTGGCTTTCCTTTACAGGTAGACAATCCTGACCGGCTCCATTGTAATGCATCCCCTTTTTGTAGGATGATGAATTCCAGTCACTCCATATTAAGAGAGTTCACTCAAAGAAATACTCCACAATTGATGATGCAGTCGTTTATTTGAAGACAGTCATATTACACTTTATTAACAGCCACATCATTTTGAGCACGCTGTACAGATCCGTAGCCGAGTCGGGCCGAAATCGTTCCATTAACGGCGGAACCGCGAATCAATCCCCTTCCTGGGACCGTTAACTTAAACTTGTTATTGACGTGAACTATTTAATCAAAAGATTCCAATGAAAAAGACCCCGATTTTCGGGTGCTCCAGTTTTTATATGGATATTTCGGCGGGAACCCAAACTATTTTTATGAATGCTTATTGGATAATTAGGTCAGCTAAAATCCAGCCCACATTCTTTCATTGGCTGACCCGGATATCCAGGATTTCGTATTTCGCAATGCATTGCCGCTAATTTCAACTATTGCATAATTTTGATTATGAAACTTCTTCTAATCGCGATTCCCGCGCTACGACGTGCTTTGCTGAAAAACTAACTTTACTGGGGCGCTAAAATAGAATTCTCACAAAGTTGTTCTTAAAATTAAGATTTATTCTGAGCTAATACTATTAAGATATCATTTAATATTAATTTAGAATCTTGCTTATTTTATCCTTTCATATCTATATATATAAAGCTGATTGTTTGTCTGTCCAGATTTTTAGTTCACTATACAAAGCTATACCATTCAACCGACTGCTACGAAAAGTAATACATATATTAATAATTAATACATATATTAATACATATATTATAATAAAGTAATACATATATTACATATAACATATGTATTACACATTTAAATGTAGTCAGTTAAAAATGCAATACAATACATTCATATATAAATTATAAAATACAGTGATTATAGTAAAATTTTGCAAAGTTATGTATGCCATTTGTCAAAAGCCACACCTCCTCAGGGAGTGGCTTTTTCGAGACTACCTCAGTTAATCCAGAACTCGGTTAATTGGGGCTCATATAAATGCAGTGCTACTGTATTTCTTCATATCTTAAAAGGAGAAAAAGAAAAAAAAAGGTATCCTTAGGACTCTTGCTTTAAAATATAACAAATAAAAATACTTCAAAATCAAGTTTAGGAATTCATCCATAAAGCAGAGAAAAGGAGAATATGTGTTTTAATATATTCTTTTATTTCTCAAAGAACAAACAGATATCAAGATTATTGCTTTAAAATGTAATAAATATGAATACCTAAAAACCAATTTTAGGAATTCCAGTAATTTCAACCTCTACAAGGAGGAAGATAGCAAAACATGGTTTTTCACATATCCTTTTATATCTCAAAGAGAAAACATATCTGTGAGATATTTTGCTTTAAAATGTAACAGATACGAATATCTAAAAACTATTTCCAAAATTTGCTCATAGCCCAACCTCGCCAAGTCAGAGGAATTCCTAAATTTTGCCTTCCAAGATGACTGAGGCAAGCAAAACATGTTTCCTATATCCCTTCATATCTCAAAAATAAAAAAGAAAGATATTCTTAAAATTTTTGCTTTAAAATATAACATACTTGTATACCTAAAAATAATGTTGAGGAATTTCAGAAATTTGCTCCTCAAAAGGGGGCACATGTTACATATGACTTTGTATCTCAGAAAAAGAAGTATGTATATATCCATAAGTTTTAAAATATATATATATAAACACAAATATCTAAAAATCAATTTCCAGGGTTTTTGGAATTCACCTCCATCACATATTTTATCATATCTCAAAGGAAAATTAGAGATTTACCAAAGATAGCTGCTTTAAACTGAAGTAAATATGAATGCTTAACGGCCCTCTTCACTTACCGTCGCCGAAAGCCCGAGCCAATGTTATTCTGTGGGAAAATTTTCTTTACAAATAACTTATTATCTAATACATATTTTTAAATTCTGTTTTCACATTCAAAAAATTCCCAACTGTTAAATTGACGGACCTTTTTTAAAAATGTATTTTTTTAATTTTTAATGTTTTATTTTGAAATTGCAAAATGAAAAAAATTTACATATTGAAAAATCGTATTTTGCAGCTTCAAAATAAAATATAAAAAATTTTAAAAATAATTTTTTAACAAAGGTCCGTCAATTTAACAGCTGGGAATTTTCAAAATGTGAAAACAGAATTTAAAAATATGTATTAGTTAATAAGTTATTTGTAAAGAAAAATTTCCCATAGAATAACATTAGCTTCAGCTTCCGGCGGCGGTGAGTGAAGAGGGCCCTTAAAAACCAATTTCAGGAATTTGACACCTAGTGGGGGATAAGGGGTGAGAGTAAAATGGCCTTTTTGTGTACTCCTTCACATAGGAAGAAAAAAAAAAAAGCTGTTATCCATAATATTGTTGCTTTAAAATTTTATAAATATAAATACCTGAAAACCAGTTTTATTTCTGCCTCTTTATTTTTCTAGAAAAATATTTCTTTGTAATTATTCTTCATATTTTAATTAGTTGTCTTAATGGTGTGTATAACAATGAAAAAAGTTTTAAAAAATCTTTTTTAATTTTTGTACTTATTCTTTGTGTGCACAAGTTCAGAAAATTTAAAAATTAAAATGTCAGTTCCATTCCACAGAAACGGTATTTTATGTAATTTTTAGAATCTGAATGGAATATACTTTTTGGAAATGGAATATACCCATTACTTTGTGGGCAGTAAAATCAAGAGAAATATATATATATATATAAGACTATTTGATTAATTGAAATTAATATTTAAAAAATAAATAAATGAAAATGAAAATTTTAAATCTATTATGACGTCAGTTTTATCAGAAATTTTTGATGATATGAGTTTAGTCACATTGAATTATACAGGTTATACAGGTATTTTATTTGTGTGTTTCTTTTTATGTTAAAAAAGGAAAAAAGAAAAAGTAAATAAAAAGTTTTAAGCATTTAATTTTATTGGCAGCACTTGAAATTGCAACTCAAAGAAAAATGTTTGGGAAGATGCAATAAAATCGTATAACTTGCTTCCTAATTAAAAATTTGAAAATTCGGCTTTGAAGTGCACACGGAGATATTCCAGACTATGTGTGTGCTAAATGTCACAGCTGTAAATGTAGTAGATTTTTCCAGAGACAGCTGTCAGAGAGAAAGACAGAAAGATGATGCCATTTCAGTTTTATTAATAAAATGCTAGATATCTTTTTAAAGAAACACTGTAGTAAAAAAACAGCTTTCTGGAATTTTCTATGCATTCCTGTTCTGTACAAAAAATAAATCTTTGTTCCTTCTGGTGAGCTACCAACATAACCAGTAATCCAATAGTCAACACCTTTGTGGCAGAATTTAGGTGACACAGCAACATTGTTGCAGAAAACAAATTGTCACTTGCAGAAAGACTCATAAAAATTAAAAATATTCTAAATTTCAGTAGAAAATATCTCATTATTGTCTTGCAGAATAGATTTGCACGAACAAGGCTTGTCACAGAAAGCACAAAAATATTCTGTCACAAGGGCCAACACATAAATTTACATTCCCCATAATGTACATGATAGTAATTATTATGCAACTTAATGGTTTTATTTATAATATTAATACTAATAATACATAATTTTTTGTTGTTAATATAAATAATTATATAATATAATTTTTTCCACTTAACTTAAATAACTGTGAAAAAATTACGGCAGAATTTACATACTTATATAATTTTAAGTATTGATTTTTAAATAAACTATAAATTGCAATTTATATTGAATTTATTTATTTAAAATCATAATTTTTATTACATATTTATCATATAGGAAATTTTATTTATAATAGTTATAATTTATGGAAACATAAAGTTTAAACTGAAAATGCAGAAGTATTTACTATTTTCCTTTTTACAGAATTGATAGAGCCAATCAGACATTCATATTTCCTATTTTGTTATCAGAAGAAGTATTGCCAAGTGCTGTGTTTTATGGTACAGCTTGTCCAATTTTAGGCTGGTATATCATGAAGACATTTATTATTGATCCGTATCAACAATGGCAGAAAGCAAGGTAATTTATTTAAATGTTTCTATTGCATCAAAAATTACATGTATATTTAAGTAAAATTCAACAATTAATAATTTCCATCTTCATATCAAAATTTAATGTCACTGTATGCTTTTAAGGTATGTTTAAAATGTTTTACATGTGTATGAATTATTTAGAGAAACTGAAAAAACAAAGCAAGCTAATTCTGAAAGAATGGCAGAAAAAGAAAGAGAAGCAAAAATAGCGGTAAGTAACTGCTAATTTTAATTTTACTAAGCTTTTTATTATCATTTCTTTCAATATTCGTGTCCAAAGTAAATTAAAAATTAGTTTGTTATTCTGATAAATCTAATGTAATAAAATGATGCACCGTTTTTAGTCATACAAAATGTTTTATCATCATCATAACTTATGTATTGTGAATCTGTATTAAGCATTCATATTTCTCTTGTACGTGATATTTATTTATAAATGTATTTTAAAATGCAAAAGGGAATAAAATCATCATAAAGTATAATACCTGTAAGCAAGCACTGTCTGATGATTCCAATTTCCCAAACTGTGCTTTAATGCATTTGCCTTGTCTCAATTTTGTGTCTTTTTCATCTAAAATCAGTTTTCTTGTGCTTGTTATTGTGGTTTCCCCCCCCCCCCCCCCCCCACCCCCATGGTGTTTTATATGTTTTCTTTTCTTTTCTTTTTAACACTTTCCAACACAGTTGAAAAGTGCTTATAACTTTGGTTTGTCTGTCTGTGCTCTAACTCCATAAATATTTATGGAGTTCCTTAAAACTGATATATGTTATTCAAGTTCACATGACATGAGATATTCCCTATTGAAAATTGTTTGCATACAGGGACACCTGAAAGAATTTCAAAGCATTCCATTCTATAAAAGGTGTAGCTGGAATTGCATGTCCATTTTGTATGAAGCATTTTTATCACTTTCCTACAATGTTTAAGGATGATTATGAATTCAATTAAAGTATCTGTCTGTCCATCGTGTAATCGTATAGGCAAAATACATTGAAGGTTAAATTATGCAAGGAATATGTACAATTGGGAAATGTTAATAATCTATACAAACCCCGTGATTTTTTTTTATTTTTTTTTTTATCAAAACTCAAAGTTTTTAAAATAACGTAGAACTTGTGACATTTTTCTACTAGCTTTTAATCTGTATGTATCAAATGCTTCAAAATTTAAAGTGTTATATATATAAAGAATGAGAAAATTTGTATGAAAAAAATTACAGATCTATTATAAAAATAGTGACCTTACTTGAATGCTCCATTACTTGCATAAGCTGCTTTTCGTCTGAGGGCCCTCGGCGGCGTCAGTAATGGCTTGAGTGGAAAGTGGCTGGACTTCCAAAACTTCGTCGCTGCCTGTGATCAGGTGGCGCCACTGTGTGTCAATTCCGGTTTTTGATTCATGGTTATTCACGGCTTCACGGTTACAAATAATTTCAACTGTTTGAAAAAAAGCATATGTAGAGTTATTATAATTCGCGATTTTTATTATGTCATTGAATTGAACATCGATGCTATTTTCTTGATAAGTTTTAGCTTGTGTTGTAGTGTTTTTGGCATATTTAATGTTGTTTTGGTGTTCTTTTATTCTTGTTTTTATTTTTATTTTAGCTACACCTATGTAGCAACTTGTCCTGCTATTTTGATATTTAAAGGGGATTTTATAAATTCCGGAAGTTTCTAAGGGGAAATATTATCTTTATCGCTTCTTACAACTTGAAAAATATTCAGGTTCGGTTTAATCGGTACGTTAACATTAAATTTTTTAGTCGCGTTTTTTATTTTACTGGAAGTACCTTGATTATAAGGGATTGAATAGGTAAACTTCATTGGTAATTTTTGGTGATTCTGAATGTGATTCAACTGTTGGATTCTTTTTCTAAACAAATTTTCAACTAGATTTTTTGGGTAACCTGCATCTGTAGTTAAATATTTTAAAGTTAAAATTACACATATTTTAAATAAAATAATTATAATAATAAATAGATTGATTTATTTTTATATTGAAGTTTTTCTTTCAATTGTGCGTTAACCAAATTGTTACTAATGTTATTCCTAATTAAAATATAAAGTAAGTTAAGTAGCGACAAAGTCATCTCACATTTCAGAAACTGGCCTCAAAAATACGGCATATTTTGGGGACACAAAATAAGGCTGGATTTTTGTTGAGTTGCAATGAAATAATCACATACTATTTTCGGACTCAACTTTGAAAAGAGTGCAATTTTTGTCCATTAGTAGTGAATTGTTATTCAGCTAAAAAATTTGTGAAAAAGTCATGAGTAAGCTAAAAAGGATCTATTTGTAAGAAACTTCATGTTTGGGGTGGTGTCTGTGCTGTGGAGAAAATTGTCCAAGATGTGCCCTGTAGCGTTGCATTATTTTTATGTAGCGTGCATTTTGTTTTCTTGACTTAAAAAAAAGATGGAGAAGTGGTGATATTCAGCCTTTTTAATAATTATTATAAAGGTGTTATTGAAAAGTTAACATCTGAAAGACAATGTATCACTAGACTTGAATAGTTACAGATCCACCTCAGAACTTAGTTCTTGGATGGATTGTAACGTGTTAAGTAAATGCGTCAGAACTTCTTTGTAGACACAACACGTTTTATTCACATACTGGCACAGGAACACATAAACATGTAAGTCACACAAAGATAAAATTTATAGGAAAATTAAAAATCATATCGCTGAATTCTCGAAGCATTACAAAAAAAATCGGCAGGTGGTCTCTTCTCTCCAGCTCACCGGCTGACACCATACACTGCTCACTTCGGCATCTTACCGCCGACTCTCCCATGTCCCTCACATACAGTCGGGTCTTCGATTTATCTGCTCATGTGCAGATCGTTATGTCTATACAACAGACCGTCTACGTCACAGGATACCGAGATTCGGTCTGAAACACTGTATTTTATTTCTCTTTAATCTTCTTCTGAATTTTTCTTATTATTTTGTGTTAGAAATTTTAGGGGGGGGAATGTATGCCCCCCCCCCCCTTTTTTTTTTACTAATGCCGGGACTCTGAGTAGTTTCCTGTGTTTCTTCGGACACATTGTTCACATCTTTTATTTCTTTTCGCCGTCCAGACTGTCTTCATCAACGCATGCAATAGATCCTCTGTTGCACTTAGGATTTTTCAAGGAGATTTTTATTTATTTATTTCTTTATTTAATATCCTGTAGCTTCACTCAGTAATATCTCTGCTAACGTGAGAAAATTTCTGAGACTAAATTCTAAATTTAATTTTTAAAAACCCTTTCGGCTTTTTATTTTCTTTTCTAAAAAACTATTTTTATGTTTTTGGCATTTTCTATGGAGGTAAGCATTGGTTGTGACCATATACAGGTACTCCGAAGCTATTACGTTGATGTTGACTAGATTTGAATGTACATAATTATCAATGTCAAGGTCCACAAAACCTGTAAACATGAATTAACTTTCTTTATCTGATTGTTATTTTGTATGACCCTGCAATATTATTTTATAGATTATAATTTTATAGATCACCCTGTATGAATTTCATTTTTTTGTTAAGGCTAATAAAGTTTTTATGAATTTATGAAAAATCCAAGAAATGCTAAATTTCAAATTAAACTTCAGGTAACCTTAATCTCTCAAAAAGTTATGTTGTTCAAACTTTTTATATAAATTTGTTGATGAGTTCAATTCATTATTCTGCACTTTGATGCAAGAAATGTATGTTCTATCAATGTACAGTCGGGGAAAAAAAAAACGCAACACCCGCTGTAATTTCGTTATTAATTGACGCAGGAACATCTAATACACATCATTCAACAGGAAATTCAAAGCACTTTCTGAATATGTCGTCAAATTTTGAATTAGGGGTCATCAACATATTGAAGTGAGCGCCAAATTTGATTTTTTTCAATAGCAACACCCAATTTTGACTTCATTTTCGAATTTCTGAGAGTCTGGCAGTGCGGAAAAGTATACTGTTTGTATACTTTATCTTTAGTATTTATAGAGTTATAATCAAAAATGTGTTAGGGGGTTATCTATAAACGTATAAAAATAAAATTAAGATCCTATAACAAATAGAAAAAATTTTAATGTTTCACACCGGAAATCTTTCAGGAGAAAAAAATATTTATAGCAATTAATAAAACGTTGCCTCGTTTTGATTTCCTTAATTATCCTGATTTCAATTTTTTAGATTTATATATACTTCAGTACTGTTTTAGATAATTTTAGGTCTATTTAAATACATTACACTTGCGATTACTCCATACAGTACTCTGTGAAAAAAGCGCAACATTTTTCAAGTAAAAGTGTCTATTATGGCTGTACTAATCACCAATAAAGCTTAAATTTTCTTTCGTTGGTGTAACATAATATACGAAATGAAATAATATATATATATATATATATATATATATACAACAACGCATAAACTAAATCTTTTCGATTAAATTATTGTAAGTGTTCATGAAGTAAATATTAAACAATTTTAATCGCACTAACCAGTTTTGGATCAGTTGAAATCTTTGGATCTGTACGATTCGTTTTATAATTTATATGAAAATGTAATTTCTTAATTAACCCTTTCGCGACTGCTGACGTAGATTCACGTCGTTTGAAAATCTGTAACTCTTTTAGTGGTCGTTTCTTTCATAATTTGTGTGCTACCTATTCCTTAAGTGTGTACCCAGTGTTCAAATTTTTGCAATAAAATATACTATGGATAGAAATATATTGATTAGAAAGAATATAATTATACTGTATATCCATTTGTAATATAATTGTGAATACAGAAAATTTGTTCCGGAATACTTTATTTTGAGAGAATATCGCCCTTAGGCGGATTCAAAATTACAAAATCCTGCGGTCGCATAAAGTGTTAAAATATATTTATAAAAGTAAAAGTATATTTTAAAAAACATATAAAGTTAAAATATATTGCTAAAGTTTTAAAGACCAAAGTATTCTTAAATTAATAATCCTCCCCCCTACAAAATAAATAAATAAATAAAAATAAAGCAATATATGAAGCAAATGATTAAACCTTTAACTATGATGGTAATTAAGAAACGATTTTACAAGTATGTCTTGCATTCCAATTCCATTCTTTTTTATTTTTTTAATTGACAGTTTTTAAATTTACCAATTTTTCTATTTAAAACAGTAAACCCTGCCTTTTTAGTTATTTCTTTTCTTCTAGTGTTCGTTCAAAAGGTTCAAAATTTATCACCAGTAATCGATGAAGTTTTATTATATTTTTGCATATATATTTTTGCAATAAAATATACTATGGATAGAAATATATTGATTAGAAAGAATATAACTATAATGTATATCTATTTGTAATATAATTGTGAATACAGAAAATTTGTTCTGAAATATTTTATTTTGAGAGTATAATGCCCGTAAGCGGGTCTTACTGTCAAAAAGACAAAATCCTGCAGTCGCAAAAAGTGTTAAAATATATTTATAAAAGTTAAAGTATGTTTTTAAAAATGTATAAAGTTAAAATATATTAATAAAATTTTAAAGAATAAAGTGTCCTTGAAATAATAATCGTCCCCCTACAAAATAAATAAATAAGTAAATAAATAAAATAAAATAAAACATTATATGAAGCAAATGATTAAGCCTTTTTTAACTATGACGGTAGTTAAGAAACAATTTTACAGGTCTGTCTTGCATTCCAATTCCATTCGTTTTTTATGTTTGACAATTTCACATTAAACCTATTTTTCTATTTAAAACAGTAAACCCCGCCTATTTAGTTAATTTTTTTTCTTCTAGTGTTTGTTTAAGAGATTCAAAATTAATCACCAATTAATCGATGAAGTAAATATTTTTGTCAACATAAAATAAGGGGTTTAACACAAATACTCAATGTCACATTTACTTTTCTTTACTGTATTGTTTTGTTTTGAAGAACGATGAAGGCGGGGCTTGTCTCTTTTAGAAAACAGAAATTCTTGATGCTAACACTAATGTCTAAAAATCATCATTTTTGTTTCATTTCTTTACGTTTGACGTTGTTGTTATACAATTTGACCTGTAAATAAAAAATAAAAGTATTTTGTTTAATTTTCTTTGTTATTTTTTAAGATTTGATTCGTTATCTCATGCAAAACTATATAAGAGACGGCCCCCTAAACCACTCTAAAAGAAAGATTTATTTATATCTCGAAAACTAATAATTGGAATGAGCTGCAAATTTGCACACCCATATTTTTCAGCATTAGGATTCATTTTATGTAAAAATTAATATAGTTCATAATTCATAATTTTTATGAATATGAATTTATTAATATTTTTCAAAATTAAAAATATTTTTCAGAATCAAAAGTAATGATGGATTATGTTTGGGTTTCTTCACTGTATCTCGTAAAAAAAAAATTATATCGATCAAGTTATTTTTTATGAAGATATTAATAAAAGTTTGAAATATGAATTTAACATTAGCACCTTCAAACTTTGAACGCTTATAACTCTGTGAAAAAATGAGTAAAATATACAACCAATATACTTTTTCGCGTTGTCGCGATCCCAGGAATTCAAATATAAAATAAAAATAGGGTGTTACCATT
Organism: Salticus scenicus; assembly: GCA_963930645.1. Taxonomy (NCBI): domain Eukaryota; kingdom Metazoa; phylum Arthropoda; class Arachnida; order Araneae; family Salticidae; genus Salticus; species Salticus scenicus. The sequence continues at coordinate 124,445,496 of OZ005654.1, forward strand.
GAAAAAATCAAAGTTGGTGCGTGTTTTAATATGTAGACGACCCCCAATTCAAAAGTCCAGTTCATTTTCTGAAACTAATCACAATTCCCCGTCGAATGATACCTATTACATTTTTCTACATTGATTAGCAACGAAGTTACGTTGAGTGTTGCGTTTTTTTTTTCCCCGACTGTACATACTGATTTACAGAATTCAACGAGTAAACAAAAAAATGAGGCAAGGTTTTAAATCAAGCAGATACAATATATATATGCATTAACTATGTATTTTTTATTATGAGTAAATAACATTTTAAAATCTGTGCATTTTTGTTTATCTTTGTATAATATTACTATACATTATTGTTATTTTTCACCCCTAGGTATCCTTAATGCAAGAACAATATAAAAGAATCAAAGAACAAGAGCAAGCAAAGAATGGCTTAGTTATTTTAAAAGCTATTTATGGAAATTCTGAAGAAATTGCCAATTTAGATTCAGAGTATGTAATAATTAAATTACAACCCTGGGATGTTGAATCTCATTTGAACCCAACATATTAGTTGTTCGAATGAGGAACTACTAAAAGAGGAACTTAAGAAAATTAAAATTATAGAAATTTCTCAAAAAGCAGGTCTGAGAAATAAACTTTCTGAAAACAGGATAAGAAAACAAATAATATGGAAAGTTTGAAAAAAATTCATACAGCTGAACACACTTGCAGGACCTGAAATTCAGCTATTTATACAGGACGCATACCAATTTTCCTGAACTAACCAACTATATCATTCGAAAGGATATCTAATAGAGTGTTTATACAGCAGTTTTGAAAAAAATCGTTAGAGCCGTTTTTGAGCTATGGAATGGACTTACGGCCCCACTTCCGGTTTCAGATGTCCTAGTTCCGGTTTTCCAATTTTCACCAAAATTTGGAAAATTCATCTGTACACTAGAATTGTTACAATTCTAAAGTTTCGTAGTTCTATCTTTATTTGTTTCTGAGCTACAATAGCCAGAAGATTCTCCACACACATACAGTGGCGTATCCAGGATTTTTCCAAGGGGGGGGGGGTTCGTCCTTCCGAATTTTTAATTAAGTTTAATTAGGTTTAATTAAGTTTATTTTTAATTAAGTTTAACAATCTTTTAAAATATCATAATTACTTGCTGAAAATAAGAGTAAGAAAATGAAAAATAGTAAAACAAACTCACCAATTAGAAGATCAAATTAAAAAATCTTTAATTAGCGACGAATAACTTAGAGCCTGTACAAACTGCTACACAAAACATAAAATTCAATACATAGTTATGCAAAATATTTCATTGAATTTTCTTATTTACAGAGCGAAGTCTAATCGACGAGAAGTTTTCGCTAGTTCATTTAAAATGTCTTCTACTGTTGGGGTATTGTTTGGGTCACTACTTCAATGGTCACCCCTTCCCATATGGTCGACCCCTCTTGTCCTTGAGTTTGAACTCGTAAAGGCCGGTTTCCACTAGAGTTGGAGCTTCCAGGTCCAAAAAACCATTAATCACACTCCGCACACAAAGAGCCAAATGTCTTGTCATCAGTTGTAACCTTTTTTTATCAGATTGCGCAGTTACTTCAAAGGAAAGCATGCAAAATTGACAAAGATATCTGCCTCTGGCCCATCAATTATCTCAGCTGGGGGTTAGAACCAGGGTCTTCCAACGTCGTTCGAGGGTTATGAGCCTGGCTGACCACATCAAATTATTCTGAATAGAAGCCGTAGTGGAAACCGGACTTAAAGGTGAAATCCTTTCAGAGAATTGTTTTCAGGGGAAACATGTTTCGCGCCGCACAAATGAAGTGGTTTTGTTATTTTCAGGAGTGTTTATCGCAGAGTAATGAAAAAAAAATGTTAGTCATAATTTTAAACCACTTCGTAGAAAAAAACATTCTACGCTTGCCATACATTTTTTCCACCTGAAATGTGAAAAAAAAATGTAAGGAAACAGCCTAATTTTTCTTATCATACATTTTGTCAAGGGGGGGTAACCCCCCCCCCCTTTGCATACGCCACTGCACACATATACACATACTGACCAATTGCCAAAAACCACTCTTTTGGACTCAGGAGACCTTAAAACATGTAAATCAGGTGAAATCTTTATATCGAATTTTTGGACCAAATACAATACTTCTATTACCTACGGTAGTCGGGTAAGTCCATTCCATATCTCAAAAATGGCTCTAACGATTTTTTTCAAAACTGCTGTATAAACATTCTATTAGATATCCTTTCAAATGATATAGTTGGTTAGTTTAGGAAAATTGGTAGGCGTCCTGTATAAATAGCTGAATTTCAGGTCCTGCAAGTGTGCTCAGCTGTATGAATTTTTTTCAAACTTTCCATATTAACCCTCTTTTAAATATCCTTTTGCATGTAACTGTTGTTTTTTGGTCAACAATTAATTATGCCAAGCTTTGGTAAAAGTCCGTATCTCAAGAATGGCTCTAACGATTTTCTTGAAAATTGTTACATAAACCCATTTTCGATATCCTTTCTCATGCTTTACTTGGTTATCACAGGAAAATCAATAGTCATCCTGATCAGATAAATCAGTTTTAGATCTTGGAAATTGGTGTTTCAAAATAATAATAATAAATAAATAAATAAAAAACTCTGCCAATATTCTTTTCATTTCTTTTTCTTAAAAAGAAAAAATTGCTATGTAAACATTAAAAATTTAAAAAAGGATTATAGTTCATATCTTATTAATTAAAAATACCTTATAAAATCCTTAAATATTTTGAGCCTCTATTATATATTTTGGCACACCAGTCGGGGCCATCATCAGAGCTCGTGAATGACTTGAAGTTCACTGCTGGGTGGTTTGTTTATTCATCGTTTTCTTCTTCACTCTTCTCTACACTTCGCTTGGTTTGTTGGTATATTGGTTGCCATTCAGGTGGAATAATACTGAGCTGGATATCATTAACAGCGTTGTTAGAAGTTAGTTAGTATTTCAAGAGCCTCTCTTTTGAGGGCATAATAATGAGAGTTATAAGGTGCTATTGTTTGATAATTAATTGAGTTAATGTTAATTGGGTTAGTATTGTTAATTCTTGAAAAGGCTGTAGAGTGTTTATTATATTTTAGGTCGGTAAAATGTTCGGAAATCCGGTCTTTAAATTTTTCGTTTAGTCATACCAATGTATGTAGCGTTATTTTTATTTTGGAACTGGAAATTAATTTTATAGATACCTGCGGTGTGTTTAAAATGGATGTGTGCCGACTGGTGTGCCGAAATATATAATAAAGGCTCAAAATATTTAAGGATTTTATAAGGTATTTTTAATTAATAAGATATTGCTATTTAAACTTTGTTTTATGTTTTTACACGTATATTAACTTTCTCTTACCGGAAAATTTTTAGGTGTCTATTTCATTAGGTCAGTTCTATGTCCTTTGATAACATTATCTCCAAAAAGTGCATATAATACGTGTAATAGTGAGTAATGGAAGTTGTGTGGTTGTTTCACACCAGTTTATATATATATATATATATATAATAAAGATGATCTATTAAGCATAGTAGAAGCCAAGCAACAAATACAAGATCACTGAAACACCAATAACCAATAAGATTTTAAAAAAAAATTATCAGTGGATGAAATACACTAATGTAAAGAAACCAGATCTATTAATTAACAGCCTGCAAAACAAACAAATCAATAAAGTAACACAACAAATCTTAACTTAAAACCATAAACTTATCAAAATTAATGAAAAAATAACCTAAGAAACACAAGATAGGAAGGAAGGAGGTAGGCGGCAAGACTTGTGACTTGCCTGTGGGGTTAAACTAGTTTCACGCCGGCAACACTCACCCAGCCTGCCACGACCAGAACAGGAGCCATATGGATTTAAAAAAGCAAAATTTCAAAGCAGATGAATAACAATGAAACCATGAAGCAACAATGAAATTCACCGATCGATTACATTGTGTTTAATAGTATAATTAGAATTTTAAATTTGGTTGATAACTCAAAAAGGAAGAAACTGAAATTTTATTGGAAAAAGAAAGTTTGCATAGTAATACAAAGTAAATGCAACAAGCCTTCTGCTTTTTTTTTTTATTTTTTTTTTTTTATTAATTTAATTTCACAAACCCACCCAACCATCCAGCCTTACAACACCACCCCACCTCCGTAATCAAACATCTGCCCACTAACAATTTGATTCCAATAAAAAAAAAAAAAATTAAAAATGATAAAAATATTTCCCTTACAAAGATTTTTTTTTTTTTTTAAATCTTTTTACATAAAGAATTGTTTGGAAATGGCTAAGATTGAAATGAAACATCACATCTTATTTAATTCTTAAAAATCTAGTGATTGCTTTGCTTAGGAGCAGATATCACCAACAAAATGTACTGGTGTAAAAAAAATTGGAGCAGTACTTCTACATTAAAATCACAATTATATACAAATTATGCTATTCATGTGACTTACTAGGAGAGAATAAAAAAATAAAAATAAATACTAAGCATTGCTAAGAAAAGCAAGTAACTGAAATGAAAGAATACAAATTTAAATAAAATTTTAGAAAATGAAACAAAAAAAAAAAAAAAAAATCAGTGGATAAAATCAAAATTGTAAAAAATTAATTACAAAATTTCATATTTGAAAATCAGAAAAATCTGTGAAATGAAGTGTCTCCCTCCTTGCATGGTCCAAGCTACTTGTCAAGTTTTGTAGGTTTACGATCAGCTGCCTTGAGCTCCAGAGTGCTCACACATATATAAACCCTTTCTTTCTTTATATAGGTATATGTATTTGTATGTATATGTATTTGTCCAAATTCTAAGAATGTGAATCTATTAAAATTTACTTTGAAATGTTGCGTACTTGGGGGTTCGTGAGTTGTCCGAAAATGAAAGGCCAAACGTACAAAAATTCAGTAATTTATTCACAGAAAGTTCCAGAAAAATACAGGTCTATAAACCAAGTATCAGCTTCAATTCGACCAGTAAACACAGCTTAAACAACAGCTGTCAATAGCAAATCCATAGTACAAACTGTATAGCAATAACACTTAAAGCAAGTCTCTTTCGAAGAGGCTCAATGCAAGCTGATCGACTCTGATCACTGACTGAACTGAACTGACTGCCTTGGCGAGAAAGCGCTTCTTATATACTATTCCATGGAACCCAGATTTTTCGAGAAAACTCTAGAAAGTGGTCAACCAATCAACTTACAGCTTCCATATTTGGTATATCCCTTATAAGGATTTTCTCGCCAAGGTGGGAGAAAGTCACCAAATTTGGCACCAAATCCATTACCTGCCTTATTGGGGCTTTTTAATGCGTTTTTAAGGGAAAATAAGGTTATTTTAACGCTAAAACGACTAGAAATGCACAAAATTAGCACTTTATCAATTTACTAAGCCTCTTTGAAAGAATTTATACAAAAATAAACACAATTATTTACAATTTTGTAACACTGCCCCCCTCCCAAGGACTGCACGTCCCGGGCAGTGCAACCCTTGGTCAAGAGGAGGAACTAAACAAATTTACACAATCTAAAATACAAGAACTAAGTTGCATATAACGATAAAATAGAAATATAAATCAAGTGAGAAATATTTACAAAATTGACAAATATGTACAAATATTTATATACAAATATTTACATTACGCATGTGAAAGTGTTATCAGTATTTACATTTTTAATTTTAATATTACCGGTAATTGTGGTATTTGGCTAGCCTGTTATAGTGCACCACCTTCGGTTTTGATGAAGGTGTTTTAGTGATCTGCACCACTACATCATTCAGCCTTTTTAAGAGTGTGTACGGTCCGTCCCAGTTGCACTGTAACTTGGGGGAGAGTCCTTTGCGTCGAACAGGATTCCACAACCAGACCTTGTCTCCTTCCTGGAACTCATGTTGTGTAGCCTTTAGATCGTACCTTGTTGGTACGTTGTGTACGACCTCAAATCGTGCCTGGAGATCTTGGATGTACTCCTCGGGCGATGAAGGCGCATCGGGTGGACAACCAAACAGGAGATCACATGGGAGACGAAGTTCACGTCCAAAGAGCATCTGGGCTGGAGTATAGCCGGTGGTTTCATGGACAGCACTTCGATAAGCCAGCAGGAACAATGGCAACTTGAAGTCCCAATCTTGCTGGTTCCTTGATACTAGAAGAGAGAGGTTATTCAGGATGGTACGGTTGAACCTCTCGACCATGCCGTCCGACTGGGGATGTAAGGGTGTTGTCTGGGTTTTGTCTATGCCGAGTAGTTGACACAGTCCTTTGAAAACATCAGAGGTAAAGTTCCTACCTTGGTCGGTATGAAGTTGTAAGGGCGTGCCGTACCTTGACACCCATTGCTGCACTAGGACCTCTGCGACTGTGCCTGCCTCTTGATTGGGAATGGGATATGCCTCAGGCCACTTGGTGAAATAGTCCATCACGACGAGGATGTATTTATTTCCACTGGAGGTCCGTGGCAAAGGACCCAAGATGTCGAGTGCAATCCGTTCAAATGGTGCTCCCATGTTATACCGTTGCAGTCTTCCTCGACTTTGTTTCTGCGGGCCTTTTTGTGCCGCACAAGCATCATAGGATTTACACCATTTCTCCACATCCTCCTTTGCCTTGCACCAGTAGAAGAGTTCCCGAACTTTCTGCAGAGTCTTCATTACCCCAAAATGGCCTCCGGTAGAGATACTATGCAGTTGTTCTAAAACATCTGGAATTCTTGATCTTGGTAAAACAATTTGCCATCTGAAGCTTTTCCCATCATCAGATTCCCACTTTCTGTATAATACGTCGTTTCTGATATGAAGAGAGTCCCAAAGTGCCCAATAACTTTTCGTAATGGGACTAAATCTGGAAATGTCCTGCCAGGTAGGTCTGTTGCTGGTCGTCTCCTTCAGCTGTAATATTGGATTTATGTCAGGATCTTCCAACTGGGCTTGTCTAAGTTCTTCGTCACTCCATGGATCGGGATCTTTTTCTGATGGTGTTGAGACAGTGACTTGGCCGGCAACCGGATTTATCGGCAGGTATTTCTGTTCGGCTCTAGAGCAGTACTTGCAGCTTTCCGAGCAGGGCTTCTGTGACAAGGCATCTGCATTACCATGTAGACTCCCTTTACGATGACGTATCTCAAAGTCATATTCCTGGAGGCGTTGTATCCACCTGGCAATCTGTCCTTCCGGGTTCTTGAACTGGAGCAACCACGTTAAAGATGCATGGTCAGTCCGGAGCAGGAATCTTCTGCCATAGAGGTAATGATGGAAATGTTCTATGGCTTTTTTATGGCGAGTAGCTCTTTCCTGGTGGTACAGTAATTTCGCTCTGGTTTAGACAGGCATTTACTCCAATAGGCAATGACATGTTCTTGACCATCAATTTCCTGCGACAGAACAGCACCGACACTCTCGCGGCTGGCATCTGTATCCAGTATGAACTGTCTGTCGGGCTGTGGATACGTCAAGATAGGCAATGGTGTTAAGGCCTCTTTAAGTCGCTTGAACGCATTTTCACATTCATCTGTCCACAGGAACTTCTGTTTGGCTTCCGTCAGATTGTGGAGTGGTCTGGCAATATTTGAGAAACCCTTGACAAACTTCCTGTAGTAAGTGCATAACCCCAGGAAACTTCGTAGTTGGTGTAAATTTTCAGGGCGACTCCAGTTCTCGACTGCAGAGATCTTCTCAGGATCAGTTCTCACACCTTCGGCAGAGATGATATGGCCGAGGTAGCTCACTTCACGACGGAACAAGTTACACTTGCCTGGATTCAATTTGAGGTTAGCCATTCTGAGTTTCTCCAGCACCTTTCGGATGTTTCGTAGATGGTCTTCAAAGGTGCGCCCCACAATGATAATATCATCCAAACACACTAGACAGGCTTCATAGGAAAGTCCTTTTAGCACTGTCTCCATCAGGCATTTGAAGGTGGCAGGAACATTAGATAATCCGAACGGCATAACTTTAAATTGCCACAGTCCTTGTCCCGTGGTGAATGCAGTCTTCTCACGATCATCAGGATGTAATTCTACTTGCCAGTAACCGCTCTTCAGATCCAAAGTCGAGAACCATTTATTGCCAGCAAGTGTGTCTAATGTGTCGTCAATTCTGGGAAGAGGGTAACTGTCTTTCTTCGTGACGTCATTCAAACGACGATAATCCACGCAAAATCTTGTTGAACCATCCTTTTTCCGCACCAGTACTATGAGAGAGGCCCAAGGACTCGTTGATGGCTCAATGACATCATTGTGTTGCATTTCATTTAGAAGTTCAGTGACCTCTTCTTGTTTAGCAAAGGGAAGTCTTCTTGGATGTTGTTTGATTGGTGGATGATTTCCTGTATCAATTCTGTGCTGTGTGATGTTCGTTCTTCCGACGCCTTCAGGTGTTCGAGAAAAAAGGTCTTTAAATTCTTGGAGTAGCTTCTCCACAGCACATCTCTGTTCCTTTCCTAACTCTGCATTCTTGAGTAATTCCGTCATTAATTGTTCGGAAGACTTGGATTCGGTTGATTGCGTGAGGCGGTTGATGCATGCGACAGGAGTGCAGGTTGCTAACACCTCATCCTTCTTCACTGTCCGGACCTTATCGCTGATGTTTGCGACTCTCACAGGAATGGTATTCTTTGAGAGATCAACTAGAGATGAAGCTACCAGAACTCCTCTTGGGCTATTGTCTGTACTCGGGTATTCAATCAGTCCATAGCGGAAGTATTGCTTGGTAGGGGGTGTTCCTAAAACTATTGTCTCTGTATGTGGAGGGATGGAAATTTCAGACTTGGCTGTTATCTGGCAAATCGTCTGAATATCTTGATTTTCAGTGTTGAACACAGCGATGTCTTCCGAACTCGAATGCAGTTCAGTATTCTTGAAGTCCAATTGAAAGTTAAATTTTCTCAGGAAATCAATTCCAATGATTAAAGGATCTCTTATATCAGCCACATATGCCGTATGATGGTAACTGGCATTCCCAAAAGTGATAGTCAAGTTCATTTTTCCATATATTTTGATTTCGTCTCCGGTCACAGTCTGGAGTTTAACGCAGGGCGGAGTCCAGATGATCTTCTCTTTTAATTCTTGAGCCAAATCCGTTCTAATGATGGTCACGTTGGCTCCTGTGTCCAGAATCATCCGGCAGGTGGTGTTGTTAATTTGGCCATAGAAGTGAAGTCCATTATCGCCGCCACTCATCGATGAAACGTGAAATACTGTAAATTGGGGCTCTTTAATTTCAGTTGACCTCCGCTCCGCAAAATGGCCTCCTCTTAGTTTCCCTGTAGTGATGGTGAAGATGGGTGATTTCCTATAGTTGGTCGTACAAGGCAGTTCCTCTTCACGTGACCATCCCCTCCACAGCCCCAGCACTTCATCTTCCGGTCCTTTATTTCCTTATTATTCTCCAGGCTGCGCAATCTCTTTAAGATCTCTTCGATACTTCTCTTCATTTCATTTTCAACAGCAGGCGTATCGTTTAATGAGACTGCTCTTATGGTATGGCGGTCTTTATGGGAGGCTTGTTGGGCTGCCTCTATCCTAAGTGCATAGCCTAAAGCTGATTCTATGTCTCTGATGTTGGAGAGTCTCAGCGCTTTTTGAATTTCTGGATCACGAACAGCATCGATAAAGTACTGAAGAGCTAAGTCGTTTCGAGTGTCAGCATGACAGCAAACTTTCGCCAGTTTTCTGGTAACGAGACTTTAGCTTGAGGCGACTATAGTCCTTAGAACACTTCTCTCCGAACCGTAGCTCCAGTGCTCTAGTCAGGGCCTCGAAGTCGTTCCTTTCTTCTTTAGAAACATTTCTCAGGATCTCGGCTGCATCTCCCCGTAATGCTGCTGTTAAGTGGACTGACTTGGCAGTAGAGTCCCAGCCGTTAGCTTCAGCTACGATTGAAAACTGCGTCTTATATACATGCCAGGAGGAACTGCCGTCGTAGGTAGATAGCTTAATAAATTCCTGATTCTGGCTTCTTTTATCTCTCTTTTCAGTTTCCTGAGGCATGGATTCTAACTTTTCTTCGAGATTCCGAATCTTGCTCTGCAGTTCATTCCCTATTACTTCTCCGTTCCACTCTTCTTTCATTTTTCTTTCAAGATCTTCCTCCATTCTCTTAAACTTGCTTTCTATCTCTGAAAACCTTCCTTTCAGCTCTTGATCAAAGTTTTCTTTAACTTTCTCCTCCAAATTCTCTTCTATCTTCATAAATCTCTCTTCAAAATTTCTTTCTACTTTCATAACTTTCTCTTCTATTCCATCCATTCTATTTTCCATCATCGATAATTTACCCTCTATTGATTCTTTCGCCGTTGAAAGCTCTCTCTTCATCTCATCTTGATTAGATTTAATTTCTTCGGTCAAACTGGCTTCCATCTTTTCCTGAACTGCTTTCATTTCCTTCATTTCTTCAGTCAAACCGTCTTTCAACTCTCTTTGTCCTTCTTTCATTTCTCTTTGTCCTGTTTCTATTTTCTCTATCAATCCGGTTTCCGTCTTTTCCTGTCCGGCTTTCATTTCCTCTATCAATCCAGATCTTAACTCATTCATCTGAGCAGTGAGTCCTTCTAGAAATTTCTTCATTTCTTGCTCCATAGCTCTCGTTATCACCATTCACAGACAACCCCACTCCTGACACCAGAAATGTTGCATACTTGGGGGTTCGTGAGTTGTCCGAGAATGAAAGGCCAAACGTACAAAAATTCAGTAATTTATTCACAGAAAGTTCCAGAAAAATACAGGTCTATAAACCAAGTATCAGCTTCAATTCGACCAGTAAACACAGCTTAAACAACAGCTGTCAATAGCAAATTCACAGTACAAACTGTATAGCAATAACACTTAAAGCAAGTCTCTTTCGAAGAGGCTCAATGCAAGCTGACCGACTCTGATCACAGACTGAATTGAACTGACTGCTTTGGCGAGAAAGCGCTTCTTATATACTGTTCCATGGAACCCAGATTTTTCGAGAAAACTCTAGAAAGTGGTCAACCAATCAACTTACAGCTTCCATATTTGGTATATCCCTTATAAGGATTTTCTCGCCAAGGTGGGAGAAAGTCGCCAAATTTGGCGCCAAATCCATTACCTGCCTTATTGGGGCTTTTTAATGCGTTTTTAAGGGAAAATAAGGTTATTTTAACACTAAAACGACTAGAAATGCACAAAATTAGCACTTTATCAATTTACTAAGCCTCTTTGAAAGAATTTATACAAAAATAAACACAATTATTTACAATTTTGTAACAATATTTAAAAATCTATACTTTATTAAAGTGAATATTAATTTTCATTTGCAGATCACTTGAATCAAAGAAAAATATTTTTGATGTGACTGTTCAGCTACAGTGCTTAGTAAAAGATTCAAGGTTAATACTCACAGATAGATGTAAGGTCAGTAATTTATTATTATTATTATTATTATTATTTCTTGAATTTGTTAATTTCTAATGTATACTAATACTAACGTGAAATCAAAGCAGGAAATTTTTGACTTGCTGCAATGTCTATTCACATTAAAATTTTAGAAAATCTGTAAATACTGTTATGTTCAAAGTTTTAGGAATTTGTTTAATAATTTTTCTTTTATTTTCCTATTCACAATGTACCAATTATTCTTTAATCAAGCATGCTTCATTCAACTACACATTTTATATAATACAGCATTATCATTGTGTGTGTGAGCACTGGGTAATGGCTGGACAATTGAACTGGGTAATTCTCATTAACTAAAACCCTATTATGTTTTTATTTAATAAATCAAATTATTAGTGAGTAGAATTTATATATTTTTTCACTACCTGAGTTCAGTGGCTAGTTAGATCACTTCACCTGAAAATACAGATAATGGCCAACTTCAGTTCGGAAGGGCCCTTAAACTTTTATGTTGCTTTAGGCAATCCTGACTATATGACTAATTTCCTTTTCCAAATACATGTGGTAACCACAGTCTACGACAGACAGCTTCAGCCTGCTCACTTATTCACTCATTGGTGCTTTCAACCCAATGTGTGGCAATAAATATCAGATCACTTATTACCTGAAATGAAAATAATAATAGTAAAAATAGATGACATATTATTGCTAAAATTGTAGGGAAAACTCCAAACAGTGAAACTTCTTTTTAATAAATCAGTCATTTTTAAAAGAACAATATCAAATTTAAAACAGAGTGAAAAATCTAAAAACAGAAATTATTATTCTTAAAAAAGGCTTCTCAAAAGAATAATATCAAAATAGAAGATACATACAAAAAAGAACTCCATTAACAAAACATTTAATATACAGGTCTTTTATTACTTTAGCTTTTCATAAGCTTACACTATTTCTATTGCAGCGATCCCTATAATGCAAATTTATGTGAAATGTGGCTCTATTCAGCTATATTAAGAAAGCCTTAAATTTTGAATAACTTATGAAGTTTAAAATTAAAAAAAATCATAGCCAATGATGCTCATGCCAGCATCATAACTGATATTTAAAAGCTGGTGTGACACCTTTACAGAAAGAATATTCCTTTTAAAGCAGCTTTAAGAAAAAGTTTGCCCTGTTCTCCCGTGTTAAGAAAAATGCCAATTTTGAATAACTTATGAAATTTTTAGATTAGAATATTACAAATCAATAAAGCCCTTGCCAGTGTCATAAATGATATTTTAAAGCTTGTCATCTTTCTATGATCATTTGTTCTGGTGATAATGTGTACACAGACTAATATATTAACTAACTACTGTAAAAGCACTTATTTTCGCGAAAATGAAGATATCGGCAATTTCGCAAACTTTATATGAACATAACTGAAAATTGAAAAATCCCAAAAGTACCTAAATATAGAACCCTTTTTGCATAAGGCATTTTAAGAAATTTCTTTTTGTCCGAAAAGTTTGCCTCCCCCTCCCACTCATCATCGCTCTAAATACAGCTTACTCTTACAACGGTTCTTATACATCAACTTTGACCTTGGAATAATTTTTAATGGCTTCAAAGAAGCTGGTATAAACATTGTAAGTGAATGAGCTACATTCTATTAGTTGTATTTTTGTTTTATGTTCAAGAAATAGTTGTGTAGTATTCAAGAAATAGTTTTAGAAAGAAAGTCAAGTTGTAAGAAAGAAAGTTGTCATAAAAGAGTTTGTAACTGTGTAATAAAGCGTTAAATTTTGGTAAGTCAAAAATTTCTGATTTATTATTATTATCTGAGGTGAAAAAAAAAAAAGTATTTCACGAGGCTTAAATTTTCGCGATTACGATGGGCTCGCGAATATTAAAGCCTCATGAAAATAAGTGCTTTTACAGTAATTAACAAACCGACTAACCTACAGATGGCTACCATATTAATTTTGTGATGTACGGATTCCTCATGCCTCAAAATATGTAAAAAAGTTTTTTTAATTCAAATAGATAATTTTCACAATTACCCAAGTTTCACATATCTATAGTATGATAGGGATCTAATATTAAATCAAATTTATTCATTGTCGTTAAAAGGAGTTCAAAGCTAAATCATTTCTAAAAATTGAGCTAAAGGCTTGACAACACTGAAACTTCTTTAAATTTAACCACTCTAAAGAAACTCATGAAGCATTAAAATAATTTATTTTCTACGATAAAAATATTAATGATAAAAAATAAATTATTCATTATTTCAAAAAATAGTATTAAGAGTTATTTCTAAATGCTGACCTAAATACTTCAAAAGATTAAAATAAATAATAATTTGTTTTTAAAAAATATTCTTAATAAATAAACACAAAAGTGTGACCTTAAACATGGAATTACTTCCTCTGATTCATTTACTGCACATGAAGAATAAAGAGGTAAAAAATCTGTTGATCACTTTATATATACAAATATATATAAAAAGATTGAAAACTACTTATTTCATTTTTTGGACTATTTTTCTTTTAAAAAGGAATATAATACTTTTAACTATTTACTAATGAAATTTATTACTGGTTCAAAGTATAATTTTTGAGGATTCAAGCATTTTAAAATGGCATTTGTTGAAATTGAGATCTGTGAATGAGGAAGTTGTTCAAATAATAATGATAATAATAATAATAATAATATGTAAAACTGCTTCTGAGATTTTAAACAAATCTCTTTCAAGCCAATTTTTTTTTTCCCCCAATAGTACCAATTTCAATTGGTACCAATAGTGCCAATTCCCCCACTTTATGAAAAAACATTATTGAACATTCATATTATAAAGTATACTATATTGCTTTTTTTTTTTTGTTATTTATTTATTTATTTATTTTTTTTTTTCTTCAGAGTAATCTCCCTGGTTTTTATGATCCATGTCTTGGTGAAGAAAAATCCCTCCATGTAAATTATAGCTATAGAAATGTTATGCATTCCACCACTATAAAAGACAATGAATTATTAAGGATACCGAAAGATTGTAAGCATCCATTTTTGTAATTATTTTTATTGTTATAAGTAATATTTTGTCTCTTATCTAAAACATAATTTGAGGTTATCAAAAACTTAAAGTTCTAAAAAGTTCAGAATGCTTCATTCCCAAAAATTAACTAAAAGATAAATTTGATAACAAGATTATTCTTAAAAATCTCCAGATTTCACTTTTTTTTTTCGTTATTTTTGTGTATTTATTTTTATAAATATTAAAACTGTTTTCTTTAAATAATAACATAATATCACATTCCATGAAATAGTAAATAAAGCGATAGAGCATTAACAAAAACAAAAGTAAAAATTAAATATCTCACATCTTATATCAATATAAAATTATTTTTAAATATTAAAAGTGTCTTTTAAAGTTTCTTTAAGAACTTTTAAGATATACTTTTAAATTAAAAAAATAAGTTCTTTAAAAAACTAATTTATAAAATTATTTTAAACCCTTCATGTCCCAAATCATGCGGGGGGGGGGGGGGGGGAGATATTACAAGCATAATTTTTTGTTGGTTAAGTGAATTTCTATAGATAATAAACAATAAAATTATAAAAGCATTAAAAATTACTTTTTTTTTTTTTTTTTTGAGATGTTATATCAATTAATCATAATACAAGTGAGGATCGTGGGAGGGGGGGGGAATCAGTCAGAAACTGCAACCGCACATTATAAAACTTCTTCTTTAGTAAAAATAATTTCATGCAGTGTCTAGTGCCATAAAGTGAGATTAAAGTAAAGTATATTTTCGATTCTTAAAAGTATCTTTGACATGCCTTTCATAAACTTGATTTTATATGTTTTTTAATCAAATGGGACTTTAAAATCTTGACATAAAGGGTTAAAAAAGAAATTTGAAAAATGTAGATTTTTGAGTGTAATTTTCAGATTGTTAAGCCCCAAAGATATCAGGGTTTCTTTATATTCCTCTGAGAAAACCTGGAATACTCGGGGAGTTTGGATTTCAGTTCCAAATCTCGGGAAAATCTCATGGAAAATGAAAATTTTCATTAAAATTCTGGAAAAATTTATATTGTAAAATCTAGTAGAATGAAACGTCTCCTTCTCATTCCTATATTTTTTATGTTTAACTGAATTCAAATGGTAATACTGTAAAAAGTATATCAAAAATATATATAAATAATTAACTCATCATGTCTTATTTGAAAGGAAGCAAAGACTAGAAAGTTAATATCAGACTAAATCAATACTATAATGTTATGAGGTCAGCGGATATCGTCCTTGTACAATTACTTTATATGTTGCTGATATGTTTTTTAAAAATGATCTGGGAAACTCAGAAACTTTATTAATGTCTGAGTTATTGACAATCCTGGATGTGATTAATATGTATGGGGTTCAGTCTACTACACATAATTTTTAATCACAAGAATTTATAATGTCACAACATTAATTTTTGTAACTTCTAAAGATAAATGTGTTGAAGAATAAATAAATTGTACATGATCAAATATATATCCATTAAATTATAAAATATAGTGGAAAAAATAATCTATAATTTGTATTTTCATTTAAAGGAATAATTAAAATTTGTAGGTGTACTGTCTGATTGTGAAGAAATTATTGCATTTATGAGTAATTGGGTCTTTTTCTCTGAATGGTGATATTTCAAGTCCAAGTAATAACCACAAGGAAATTGTGATGTAGAAATCACATATATATTTTAAATATTTTTATTTAATTGTAATTCAGATCTATTTTAACGCTTCATATAATAATTCATTCCTGTATTCAATATTAAGCTGCAATAACTGCCGAATTGTTGCTTCATCGATAACATAATTATAATAAAAAAAAGAAATGTGAAAGATAATCACTCTTCAAGTAAATCTCATGATATATTTTCGTCGTATAAAGAATAACACATGGCTCATTTTATTTATGTTCCTCCTAAATCACAGTAGCCTTATTTCTAATGTAATTTATTCAGTTAGTCAAAATTATCCTTGAACACAATTAAATAATAGCTATATTTTATATATCTGTCCGTTGCGGTTTTCTTTTCTCATAATGAATGTCTGACAAAATTTTGGGGGTTTCATAGGGTTATCATATTGTGGCAGTCCTACTCTGTATTCAAAATTGTTAGCCTAATTTGAGTATAACGTATCTTTAAAAAAACACTTTTTATGTGTTCTTGCTGGCGATGGAATTAAATGCCAATATGTAGCAATAATTTGAATTTGGCTGGAACTTTATCATTCTTTTCTGATCGCTCCTGCTTAGAAGATCTACGGATGTAGTTCTTAAAAAAATTTTCCATTTGGGGCACCTTCCCTCCTTATTTTATGCAGCAAGTCGATAAAAAAACTGTGCACAAATTTTTGTCAAATCTTTATTGATTTCTGAATTTCATCCTTTTTAACGCCTCTGGATAGAATCTTGGTCATTTTAATGGAAGAATTGTAAATTATATTTCTAGCGGCAATCAACGCAAGTAGAGGAGATCTTTTTCACCTATACGAAAATGTGGCCTAGTGGAGACCATCGAAATGGAAACTTCACTATTTACATTTGGTCTATCTGCAAAATACTTCTCTACATATCTGTGTTATCCTATATATCTATACTGTCCTACGGGAAAATTACTCTACCTGCCATTAACTAGAAAAACTTCGTAACAGAAATGACATGAATATTTCAAGTCTAAAGGAATGACATGCTTCTTTACTACCATAACCACCTGCATCAAAATTATTTATTGTTAAATTTAGCTTGGAAACTCAATTTATAAAAGATTTAATTACAATATTAAGACAAAAAAATATATAAAAGGTTGTAACAGTGAATAAAAATTCTTTCCTAGAATAGAGAATCACATATCTTTGCATATCCATGCTTATGTCTACAAATAAACAAATGAATATGGCTTCTGTGGTGATACAACTGTCTACCAGGTGGTAGTGTTGAGTATTAGGAATGTTGCCAGATATAATTACAATGCTTTTCCTTTATAGCAGGAAAATGACAACAAAAACCCAAACACAAATTTCTATTTTTTTTTATTTATTTATTTATTTATTTTTTTTTTGAGAAATCAAATTATTGTATTTCATCAGGTGTGAATTTTTCAGGTTTTTATGTTAGCTTTTATTGATTCTGGAAATTTTGATATTTGAATTGATTATGTGATAGATTTTAGTTTGGATTTGGGCTATCACAAATATTATTGTTGCGTACTTGGGGGTTCGTGAGTTGTCTGAGAATGAAAGGCCAAACGTACAAAAATTCAGTAATTTATTCACAGAAAATTCCAGAAAAATGCAGGTCTATAAACCAAGTATCAGCTTCAATTCAAACAGTAAACACAGCTTAAACAACAGCTGTCAATAGCAAATCCACAGTACAAACTGTATAGCAATAACACATAAAGCAAGTCTCTTCCAAAGAGGCTCAAGAGCAATGCAAGCACTAGCGAAGCTGGCTGAAAGCTGAATTGAACTGACTCTGACCGCCTTGGCGAGGAAGCGCTCCTTATATACTGTTCCATGGAACCCAGATTTTTCGAGAAAACTGTAGAAAGTGGTCAACCAATCAACTTACAGCTTCCATATTTGGTATATCCCATATAAGGATTTTCTCGCCAAGGTCGCCAAAAAATCACCAAGGTGGGAGAAAGTCGCCAAATTTGGCGCCAAATCCATTACCTGCCTTATTGGGGCTTTTTAATGCGTTTTTAAGGGAAAATAAGGTTATTTTAACGCTAAAACGACTAGAAATGCACAAAATTAGCACTTTATCAACTTACTAAGCCTCTTTGAAAGAATTTTTACAAAAATAAACACAATTATTTACAATTTCGTAACATTATTTTAAACTGCATTTTTAGAAATTAGCTATGTGAGGCTGGCCCAGTAAAATTTTACAACTCGCTGCAGAATTCAAAAAATGTATATAATAGTATCTTTTGTTAAAAGAGCAGAAATTGAGAACTGATCTGCCTCTTCTGAGGAAAAATATTAGATGATATCTTTATTTGTGGGATATGTATATTTGTTTTAGTATATCAGATATATATCAGTATTTTCATGGACCCACTTCTTTTCAATAACTGTCAAACTATTATTCTTTAAAATTTATTAAATATTATGCTCATTTTATGAAAATATTTCTATTTAAAATTAGTCATCTGCAAAATTAAGGGTTGTGAGAACCTTGTATATATACATACTTACATGAATATGTACATACCACACATAGTGAAATCTGCCCGAATGAAATGCATTTGCAATACAGCCTTCACAGTCTATTGTATTAGGCTTGCTACAGAAAAAAAGGCACAAGAGTGAAAATTTCTTGTATTTATTTAATTTTCATGTATGTTTATGTGTGTAATTTTTGAAGAAGATATGAAAGTCATCATTTAAAGAAAATGACCCAGTTATTTATTATTCTACAGCTTAGTTATAAAAATTTTAATCTGCATCTTTCTGTTTCTTTTAGTTTCTTAAGCAAAACGTTTCTAGTTCGACTCGATTCACAATGGCAGAAGCATCAGGCATAGTTGTTGTGTTCATTTCAAATTTGTAAAATTCTAATATAGAGAGACAACATTATTGTAATAAAATTGGTATTATGAAAGACTAGTTTTTATTGTATCATTTCTAAGCAGATAAATAATTTTCTGCGACATTTTGTAACTAATCCTTTTTTTTTTTTTTTTTTTGTAAATTTTAAAAACATTTTCAAAAATTATATTGAAGCAAGTTGTGTTATCATGATATTTTGTATTTTTTTTTTTTTTTTTTTTTTTTTTTTCTGTCATGAAAATTGTATGCACATTTTTAGTTGTTAAGTGATATCAATTGATGTTAGTTAAAATTAGTTTTGATAGGATTAATGACTGATTTTCTTGTATAGTTATTGTAATAGGTTAAAAAGTGATATGTTATGTTATGGAAAAATTTCTACAATTTCACTGTCGAAAACAATTTAAGAGGTTGCAGTGAGTTATGTAATAATTTTTAGGAGTAATATTTTGTTCCATTATGAAAATTATTGCAAAATATTTAAAAATACTTTTCATTATTTCTTCATGGCACGAATTTTTTATTTTATTTATTTGGCTGCTTAATGATAAGTTTTCACTAAATAAACTGTTACACTTTACTTTTATTCATTGAAAAGAATTGTGTTTAAAATCATGATTTCTAATAAACAATTAAATCATTAAAATATTGTTTACATTTTTTTCTTAAAAAGCAAAAACTAAATTTTTGAAGTGATAAAGTTAGTGAGTCTAAATTATGTATTTATTATTATAATTATCTCTCTTTTCTGAAGTAAAATATTAAAAAATTAGTACATAAACTATTAAAAATCTGCATACAGATTTTTATGCATTTAAGCCTTAATTTTCTATTAAACTTTTCTGTAATAGTACTTCTTAACTATTTAAAATTATTGAATGTTTTATTTATTTATTTATTTTATTTTGGGGGGAGGAATTTTTAATTTTAATACTATTGTTATAATAACTTTTAACTTAAAATGCTGTTGAATATTGTTTATGGTAATGTTTTAAAAGAGATATTCATTAGTGAATTTTATTTATTTATTTGATTATTTGACAATGAAACATACTTAATGTTTCACCATATTAGGCTGTTATTGTGTAACTGCTTAAGATGGGGATTACTATTGTATTACTTTGTTTTTATCCTTAAAAAGTTACAACATTACAAATTATTTGTCATTTTCATGAAATACATGAAATATAAAAATATTTATTTTTATCAAAACAACTTCAGAAATTTAGGAATCAAGAACAGTAATTATTTATTATTGTTATTTTTAAGGATAGAGATAATTTTTGTAACTAATTACAACTGATATATATGTATATTTATTTATTTTTCAATTGCTGTCAAAAAGAAAGTTCTTTTATTTATTTATTTTTAAGTGCTTTATATTGTTATCATATTATTATTTTTTTTAACAATGTGTTGATAGAAATTGCAACTTCGCTTCCTTTATTCTTTTGAATGGAAGATTGCTAACTTTTTACTGTTGTTATATATTTTTATCAGAAATTATTATTATTATTATTTAGGTAAATTGAACTTTTCAATTTTATATTATTCATAATTCATGATTGATTGATTGTTGTAAAATGTGTTCAATTGCATTTATATCAGTCATAATTTATAATTTCAATATCAGTTTATTTTTTAAATAACTTATATTATTAAAAATCTTAAAATACAAAAAAAAAAAAAAAAAAAAAAAAAAAATCTTCAGAAGTAATAATTAAAAATATCAATTAAAATATTTATTATAATTAACTTTAATTTGATTGATTAATATAGGATAAAGTTTTTTTTTTTTTCTTTTTACAATATTTTAGTTATTTAAAACAAAATAATAATTGAGTTTTTCGACATTTAAAATAATTAATTTCTTGTTAACTGAACTGGTACTAATTCTAATACTCATTAATAAATGTTCAGCCTCTTTGGTTTGCTGGCAAGATCTGATCTGTAAAATCTCTTTTGTTTTTATGTTTTGATAATTCAATATTTCTTCATGCAGTGAAACATTGTTATGGGACCAATGAAATACAAATTTGGGAAATTTTTAAGATGCGTGCATACCTTTTTATTCGCTGGGTTAGAGACCTGTGCTGGTCAGGTAAACTTGACTCGCACCTGACCCATAATATGAAATTAAACTTCCAACATACCCAAAGCTTCAAACTTGCGACCCTCAATGAAGTATTGGTAATTTTTGTTATATAAGAAACTTATTAAAATTCTATTTTGAAAAATACAATTATATTACAGAACACATCTTTCAAGGATTTAAATATTATGTAAAGAATTAATATCATGTTATTATATTAAAGGTAGGATATAATTATAATTACATTAAAAGTTACACACTCTTACACACATAATAAATATCCATATTGCTGTATAGTTTCATTATTCTTTATCAGCTATGAACCACTAAACCTTGAATTTTGCTTGCTTTACTCCATAAACAAATAAACCCCTGAATTAATATGCTTTTTTTAATCCATGTGACTCCAAATGTATCATCCTGTGAGAATTGTCTGTTTATTAAGGTTGTTTTCTGTTGGATTCTTTGTTAATTTGTATTTAATAGTTTATTTCATTTTAAATTTCACTTCAATTAATTTCATGTATGATAGGGGGCCCACTAGTGATTTGTTATTATAGCCACTAGTGAAAGAAATCGTACATTGATACTCAAGGATGAAAAAGGTCTCCCCTGATGAATTTTTTTCACCTTTCTGAGCTTCTTCTACTTGAAAAATATTCATTCATTATTGGTCTATGTGGTTTCAGTGATATTGTATCTGTTGCATGGCTTTTACGACGTCTAATAACTTGTTATTATATGTATATATATATACATAAAATAAGACAGCAAATATACACAGGAAGACAAATAAATTTATATATGGTATTTTTAAGCGTTAAATTTTAATATTTACACATTTGCGATTAAACTCCTGTCCTGTTTGAAGTCATGTTGCTTAAATTACTAAGAAGAAAAAAAATGTCATCCAATCTGTGCTTTCAGAAGGTTTTATCCTAAAGAAGAAACAGCATAAAAAAATTCTTCATGGAAAAAAAATTGTCAGTCTATACAGATTGAAAATTTATTCCAAACTCTAACTGCAAAGTGGGTAAAATAGGTACCTGACCTAATGCAGGCCTCTAGATTGGGTGAATATATAGTCTGTAGTAATATAAATTAAAATATGCATCTGTTGTATTTAGAAAGGAACTGCTAAATGATAATGCTGTAATATATATAATTTAAAAACATGTTTCTATTGTATTAAGAAAGATAATGTATAATAAGTTGTGAAAGGGTCATTCCATATCAAGCCTGTAGATTACCTGTACCTCGATAGATTATATACTTAATAATTGTTGGTGCAGTTGTAATAGCAATCAAGTTAACAAGGAAAATTGAATTTTTTAATTGTTAGAGCTTTCAGTTTTTGAACTATAGATTTTCAAAAATTTCAGAAATTTGACAACACTACATTTTTAAACAGCTGTATATTAAAAGCTACTTGACATATTAAGCTCATTGGGAAACATTTCTTTTCTGGTTTTTCTGTTCTTTATATTGATAGACATCAGGCCCGGACTGGCTCCTTTGGGGGCCCTCGGCTAGAACTTGAAAAGGGGCCTCTTACTGAGGAATTTAGAGGGAACTAGCAGGCTTTGCCCGCTTCGCTGGCCGCTATATTTAAATGAAGTCTCAAAATTACATACAGCTTATTGATACTAAAAATCTCATAAAATGAAAAAATATAATAAAAATTTATTGAAATCAGTTAAAAGTCAGTTTTTTACCCTCCCCCACCAAAGGGGAAAAATTTCACAAACTTTCATTATAGTGTGTATTGGGTACACATCACCAACACATACACCAAAAAATTGTCTTTCTTACCTAACACTGCTCGGCATGAAAATTGCCTCTGACACCATTTCAGCATATTCTTATGTAAAATGACCTCCTGAATCCGAATATGACCACCATTTTGATACGTGTTAAAGGTCATTGCTCTTATCATTGTAGTCGTCAGTCGTTATCTACATTTAGTAGACGTTTTGTGATATGAGAGTGAACTTTATGGTTTGTTCGCCGGCGGTGATCTTGTGTGGTGATCTTTAACACGTGTCAAAGGAGATATTTTACTATTCATGTTTTACTGCCCAAAACATTTAACGTGAGAGTTATTGAAAGCAAACGTCGTACAGTGAATCAGTCGAACTATCTTGCTCCACTCACCAACATTTTGAAAGAAATTTCACTCTATAATTTTTATTATTTGGGATGTTTTAGTAAGTAATGGCAAACTAGAAGCTGGAATATGTAAAAAATAAGAGAAATATTGCAAAAAAAAGAAAGAAACAGAAACTTATTCCTTTTCTTTTGTTTCTGGGCACAAATCTCCTCAAATTTCCTCCTTACTACAAATGTTCGTGTTTTAGAACTTTCTACCTCTGTAGCTCCTCAGGTCAGAAGACATTTAACGGTTAAAATAATCATTGTTCCTCTCCAGATCAAACTGATGGGTATAAAATTACCAAACAATGATAAAAATGAGGAAGGGAGTGTATCTAGAAAACGGTGGGTGATTGGGCAAAATGGTGGTCATATTCGGATTCAGGAGATCAATTTTACATAATAATCTGCAAGAATGATATCAGATCTCGAAAACATTTTTTTTTTTTTTTTTTTTTTTGCAGAGCAGTGTAATTTAAAGCAGAGTTACAATTTGAAACATGTTTTTTTACCCACTAGGCCCCAAGCGGTGAAAAGGGGATCTTTCGTAAAATCCCCTATAATGTGTGTTGTGTACATATGGTACAACCCCATAAAAGGAAAAAATAGACTTCCTGAGATAACTGTAAATAAAGTTACACTTGGAAATATATTTTTGCTCCCCCCCCCCCTCGGCAAAAAGGAAAGGAGAAATTTGACAAAATCCTTTTAAAGTGTGTGTTACACTCACATAACCAACCCACACACCAAAATATAGATTTCGTAAGATAATTTCTTTGTAGTGGGGTTTAGGTACACACAACGCACACACGCACAAAAAAAAATCACCTTCCTGAGATAATTTGGAATAGAATTACGCTTAGATATGTGTTTTATGCACCCGACCCCCGCCAAAAGAGGAAGGGGGACATTTCGCAAAATGTATTTTTGGAGTGTTTTAGGCACATATAAGCAATCCATACACTCAGAAATTACCTTTCTGAGGTAATTTAGATGAGGGTTAGAACTTGAAACTTGTTTATGCTATCCCAACCCCAAAGGGAGGGAAGGGAAACTGTTACAAAATCCCTTTATAATGAGTGTTGAGTACACATAGCAAACCCACATACCAAAAATTGTCGTCCTGAGATAATTTGGAACAGAATTATGCTTGCAAATTTTGTATTGCCCCCTCGCCACTCCCATGCGGAAATTTAGCAAAATCCCGTCACAGTTAATATTTGATGAAAATATTCAATACACACCAAAATTCGGAAAGTAGCTCCCACAGATTCCCCAGGAAAAATTTAATGCAAAAAGGTGGCTCTGAAATTTGCCCCTCTTGTAAATCCCCTCCCTCCAAATCAAAAATCGCAAAACACCCAAAATGGGTTTTTAGAAATATATTCCAGAAGACACAGTTGTTTTCTACTTCTACGTGCCATTTTTCGTAGAGTTTTACTGGAAAATCCGGATTTTGCGAAATTCTTCCCCTCACACTTAAAATCAAGAATTCGAAAATCGATAAAAATATTTCTTTTTTGTGCACAAGTCTAGTCTTCTTCTGCTGTTTTTTAATCATGAAGTAATTTGGAGCCGAGTAATACTCGTAAAGAGGCTTTTCTCGCCTTCCCCCAGGAAGGGGAAAAGGGGGAATTTTGCAAAACCCCGTCTTAGTACCTCAGTGGGTGTCAGCTCTCTAGAACCAATTTTCACTACAAAATTCGTGACCCAGTCCTGCACAAAATTGCCATGGCAGCGTTTATTCAGTTGGTGGAAATCACATTTTGCCCCCTCCCACCCTTGGGCACTGAATTTATAAAATTCCAGAAATTGAGTTTTAAGTATTTTGCTTGCTATATTTTAAATCGGAAATTTCATGGATCTGTTTTTGATGTTGTTGTTGTTTGTTTATTTGAGTTATGTAGTATTATGTGAAATCACGTTTTGAAATGTGAAATTACGTTTTGCTTCCTCCTCCCATCTTTGGGGACTGAATTTCTAAAATTCCAGAAATTTGATTTTAGATATTTGTGTTTTCTATATTTTAAAGCAAAAATCTTACATATATATGGTTTTTTTTTTTTTTTTTTTTTAGATATGAAGGGTTATGTGAAATCACGTCTTGCCCCTTCTCCCTTGAGGGCCAAATTTCTAAAATTCCAGAAATACGTTTTTAGGTGTTTGTGTTAGCTATATTTTATAGTGAAAATTTTACTGATATCTGTTTTTTCATTTAAATATAGAGGATTTTATGGAATCACGTTCTTCCCTCCTTGCCCCTCTTCAGGAGCGAATTTTGTAAAATCGCTTCTTAGGAGGTGCTTACACTATATGTTCTATAATCTGACCCAGTTTTGAGATTGTGAAATATTTTTATAATTAGACAACCAAATCACATTGTTGAAGAAACCATAATAATCTAAATCTTACAGTAATACCTAAATAGTTATAAAAAGGGACACAACGGTAATAAATCATCAAGCCTATTGGGGAAAAAAAGTCTTCTTTAATTGTGATTTAGTTGATACAAATTGTAAAATATATTTTATAACAAAAAGGAAAATGACTCTGAAAAACCTTGGCACAAATATAATGAATTTAGAAATTCTCGCCAAGATCTTTACTCTCGCAACTGCAACAGCCTCTTTAATTCATCCCCAAAATGACAACGAAAGTTTAAAAGTCGCTAAGGGGGGAGGGTCTTATACTAAAGATTTACCAAAAAATTTTTAAGAAACAAATATAATAACCATTGCTAAAGAGCGAAACAATTACTGCATGCTTTTATATGAAAAGATTTTAAGAAACAGTAAAAAGTTGTCGTACTAAATTAAATTCTGTTTCATACAGAATTTTAGAAAAAAAAAAACGGCTGTTGGATCAGCATTGTGCGGGCGTGAAAGCTGCTGCTAAGGACAACGGGAATCCAAATTAAAACTTTGACCGATTTCAATGTTTTTTTTTTTCTTTTTGCGTATGCGTGATTTTAATACTGATAACTGATATGGAATTGTAAGATTATTTAAATATAATGACCAGTGAATAGCGAAACGAATAAAGCCTACTAAAACCATAGCAACACGTGGCCGGGTTCAGCTAGTTTTTAAATAAATATTTAATTTTCAACAGAAATTAAGAACCTCTTATTTAAAAAATTGATATTAGAAAATTACATAATAGAATTGCTACTATTTTTTCCGGTAGTTAAATGAAAACATAGTGTAATACCTTAACTTTCTACATTATATTCTAAAACAATAGAAAAAGAAGAAAAAAAAAATAACATAACTCATACCGATATTTGTTTAAGAAATTTCTCTACCTATAATATCGTTGATTTAAGAAGTAGAAAATTTTGTTACATAAATAGTAGTATGAGTTCTGCGCCAGTGTTCCGTCCCTGAGAATGACCACTAGGCATATGAAAATTGAAGCGTTGATGATAGTCACTTGATTTGTTGATTTGTACTTTTATTATAATGAATTTAAGGCAAAAACGAAGCACAGGAAGAAACAGAAATAAAGGCTTTGCTCAAATGGTTTACCAAGTATGTGGAAGGCACTTAAGTATTATTTCTATATAAAATCTCTAATTTTCCTCTAAAATTAAGAACTTCTAAGTTTAAAAATTAATTTTTTAGAATTTAATTATAGAATTGTTTTCTTTGAACTTATGAGCTAATAAACAAATTCGAGTTACTTGTATTTAAAGTATCATTGTCGTCCCTCAAAGGCCGACTTTGCGAGTCAGAACATGTTGACACAGCTCTGACACTGCTTTAAATACAACCTTACTACGAGACTTATCGAGTGAGCGTTGCGACAAAGAAGTTATATTAGGTACGAACAAAAATTGCAGCTCCAAAGAGATGTAATTATCGCAATCTAGACGCTATATTTGAAATTTCGTGGCTATTTAAGATAGGAGAACAAACATGCAGGATGCAGCTTGAAGCAGCGGGCTCCATGAATGAAACATTTTCAACTTCACTTGTGCATGCTTTCTAGATAAAAACAATCAAGAAAGACAAGGTTTTCATCACAAAGCTTCAATACTTGTTTGCATTTAAGTTCTTTGGTCGCGAACTTGCCTGAAATTAAGAGCACTGCACATAACACGCGATGAGTCAAAATTAATTGTAAATCCGTAAAATTATAGAAAAATAAATTGCCGAATTACTCTGATGTAAATGTTTAAGGGGTATTTTGGGGCCCCCTTGGGTCGGGGGCCCTCGGCAATCGCCGACCAGCCGACCTGGCCAGTCCGGGCCTGATAGACATCACGATTTGGGCATAGAAGTGTTAACTTTTCTAGCTTTCTGTCTTTCACTTTATTATTATTATTTTTTTTAATATATATTTCATTTTTTGCCTAGATTCACTTTCACATCAATGTGTACTGAGTGTGAAAATGTATGCCACCAGTATTGTATAACATATGAATGTAAGATAGGGAAGAAAAAAAAATAATTAAAATTGTATTCAAGAAAAAAGTTACTGTGCATATCCTGGCACACCGAGTTCTCACCAGGCAAAGTGTCAGAGATGTTAAAATAGTTCATCTTTTCAGCGCATACACCCCAGATAAATAATTCAAAATAAATTCAAACTAGAGAAAATGATTTTTTTAATCAAACTAAACTGATACAAAACTTCCATGTAAATAAATGCAGTAGATTCTCAAAAACCTGCACTCCTGAAATTCACAAACTTAATAAATCCACACATCACAAGTGATGTAATCAATGAAATTTATAGTAAAGTTTTCAAGAAAAAAAAAATTAAAACATCACTGATATTAATGGCGATTCTTTAGAGGCTAAGTCAAATGAAATATGAAAATTGATTTAAAACAAGGTCCAAAATTTGGAAATAATCCTATACTAAGGAATGATACAGCCTTAAAGCAGCTGTTTTTACTGCTTCTAAAAATTTTATATACATAAGGAAAAATAATAAATTAGAAAATTTTATGAAATCAAATGATAAATTGCACTTAAACTAAATAAGAAAAGGTTGAATAGAAATAACTCATGATAAAAATTGAGAAAATTGATTGGTGCTGCCATCTATAAGCAGAACAAATAAAAAACTCATTATTTTATGCAACGGGCATATAAATGGTCAATGTCTTGAAACAAAAAAATTGTAACATTCAAAAAAGTTTAAAATGGTGGTTTTGAGATTTTATTATATATATATGTATATATATATATACATACATAAAATTTTAATATTATAGTCATGCTGCATATGAATTTAAATAGTATAAAATGCAGTAGAGAAAGAGCACTTATGTCATTTTTTTTTTTTTTTTTAATCTACAGCTGTTTAAAGAGATGTCAGTTTCCTGAAATTTAGTAAATTTTTGCTTTTTTCATAGTCTATAACTTATAAATTAATAGCCTAAAGTTTTCAAAGGATTTAAATTAGATTTTTGGCATTGTAGATTCAAAATTTGGATCCTAAAGGTTTATTATTATTATTATTATTATTATTTTTAATTTTACCTGGTAATTGATTTGGAAAAAAATGAAGATAGGAAAAAAAAAAAACTGTATTGACCTCTGTTATTTAGCCAAATTGTTTTAGTTACCTTATTTTAATTTTTTCAGTTAAATCGAGTATATATTGTAAATTCATATTATTTTATTGGACTATATATTTACTTAAAGATTTTTTTAAACTATTGCTAAATAAAAATAATAATAATAATAAAAAAATACAAAACAATAGTAATGTATTTAAATTGATTAAATAAAAGAGGTTTTATTTATACATATACATTTCCTTTTAAAATTATCTTGATTCAAACTTAATTTCCATGAACTTAAAAATTAAAGCTTAAACCTCAACAAAAAACTTAAAATTCTTTGAGATAAAATCCTGTACAAGACTCAGATCTGATTTCATTTTTTAAAATACAGTTATAAATAAATACGTTGTCTAAAAAAATTTTCTTTATGGGGAATGAAGAATAAAAATTTCTGAATGAGTAAATGAAATTCAATGCATTGAATTTGTTACATAGTCTATTTTTGTAGCTAACATTATTTGTTTTGTGTAATTATTAGATAGTTTATGGATTGCTCATTCATGTAATAGTGTTTCTTGTGATGTAGGTTTTAAAATACATCTATTTTCTGAATGAAGTGCATTATCATGTTTGTTATTATTATTATTGTTATTATTTTCAGTGTTTTAAAATAAATTTCATGTTTATTTATCATTATTATTATTACATTAGAATTAAAAGATGGTTGTTCAATTGTTTAATTTTCTTTCTTTTTTAATGTATATCCATACAATAAGCCTGCAACGTGAAGTGACAATCATTTTTAATTTATTTTATAATCTGATTTTAGCAGTATTCATTGGCTGATAATTCCCTTTTATCAAATGATTATTTCTTAAAAGTAGAAGTCAAAAGTGTGTGTTTGTATGAATTTAACTAATTGAATTCTGACTTGTATATACATTTTCTACAATTTATATTAAGCTTGAGTATTTTGATATGTTAATGACATCCCGAGAAAAACGTAAGATTTCAGTACCATATTTTAACAAAATGATAAATATGTTTAGTGAATTAAAGTGGGTTTCAATGTAATTATTCCAACTAAAGATTAAATATATATATAGTGAAACTTGAATAATTTGAACTTGTTTAATTCGAAATTCTGTATAATTCGAATTTTTTACTCAGTCCCTTGAATTTTATATTAAAATAATGTTAAAAAATCATGGATAATTCGAATTTTATTTTGGATAATTCGAATTTTCTATACGATTACCTTTAAAATATTACTGTAAAATTTGTTCCCAACATTTTGCTCTGCTAATATATTTTAACAGTCTTTCAAAAGAAGGATAAGGAAATACAAGAGAAGCCCCTAGCTAGTGCATCAGAAGATATGGTAGCATATACATGAACTTCGAGTGTTTTTTTTTAAATTGAAAGTCATGTCTAATGAAGAAGATTCTATTTTTGTAATAAGTCATATGCTATGACACAAAGATTGTACTTAAAGAAGAAATAAAAAATATCTGACGACTATTTTTAAAAAAGTGTTGAATAATTAAGCTCGTAAAAAATATTGATTTAATGGGGGGGGGGGATGTAGCAGTATTCTTAGACATAAAGTTTATGTGTTAAATCTTTGATCGTAGAGTTTTAATTTTTTAATTTATCTCTGTTTTTGAAAAAATAGTATATGTATTTCGAATTTTTCTCTGGTCCCTTCAACTTCGAATTATCCAAGCTCTACTGTATATATATATATATTTATTAGCATGTATATTTTGAAATTATAACAAAGATAACTTAGCCACAATGAAATTGAAAAATAAGAATGTGTGCGACTGCTGTTATTAACTGGATCACATAATCACATTTATTTGATGGGGGAGGGGAGGAATGCAAATCAAGTTTGGAACATTTGCTATTGTACTGATATATGAAAATACTTATTACTGAAAGAAAGGAAACAGAAAATTTCCATTATGTATTGTATCTAATGCATTTTAAAGGAGGGGGGGGGGAGTATAAAATTTGAGTTTGTGAGAATAAATTTGTTAAATTTCACTTTTTTGAAGCTTGCATTTTTACTCAAATCTTTTTGTTTTTCATATATAAAATTTCACCATCTGCACTCCTTGTTGTTTCATTTAGAATTGTAAAAATTTATAAAAGTCTTATTTATTTTTCATAAAAATTCACAAATTAAATGTCATTTTTAACAGGCACCAACAAATTTGATGATTTAGGTTTACACTCTTTTGTTGGGATTTTCTCTGTAAATGCCATAATATAATTCATTTGAAAACTTAATTATTAATAACAGAAAAAAAATATAAATGCATTTTTAAACTGTGTACCAAATACAATGTCAGGGTTGCCACAGGCTACTAAAAGGCAACTATTTGCAACTATTTTCAGCCTGAGGAGACTATGGCAACTTTTTTGACCAAAAAAGCTTGAAAAAGCAACTATTTTCACAAAAAGGCAACTATTGGGAGACTATTTTTCACCTTTTGCAAAATTCTTCCAGAAATATCAGGAAAATCTCTCAGAGAAAAATATTTTCTATTCATTTTATAAACAATCCCATATCTTAATCTTTTCACCTTTTTTTTTTTTTTTTTTTTTTTTTTTACCTGTTTAAAGTATGGTATATCCCTGATGTTGACCCATAAATAGGTGGAACATCCATCCAATAAGAATGTAGAAATAGCACCCAGACATGACATATGTACCTATTAAGCTGGCCAATTTGCTTATTGCAAATGGCTACTAGTACACTCCTGTGACCTATTTTGCCCTTTCTCACCCTAATTTCATTTAAGAAAAAATAACAAAATTATAAAAGAAAGCTCTTTTAGTAAATCAGAAAAGGAATAATACAGCAAAGGAAACATAAGCTCCTAAGAGCAAACAATACTTAATCTTTTCAAACAACCAAATCCCATGTTATTCTATGGGAAAATTTGTTTCCATAATCATTGCCTAATGTATTTTTTTTTTTTTTTTTTTTTTTTTAATTCA
The DNA here is from genome assembly GCA_963930645.1 of Salticus scenicus. Classification (NCBI taxonomy): domain Eukaryota; kingdom Metazoa; phylum Arthropoda; class Arachnida; order Araneae; family Salticidae; genus Salticus; species Salticus scenicus. The sequence continues at coordinate 124,477,208 of OZ005654.1, forward strand.
GTTTTCACATCCACATTGATTTTTTTTTTTTTTTTTTTTGAATGGTATATTTAAATTGAATAGTAAGAAAATGTATACGGTTTTTACCCTTTAATGATCATTAGCATGTGATATTTAAGCTAGTATTTTGGTCACTAGGCTACTATTTTGGCAACTATTTTAATGCTTCTAGGCTACTAAAGCAACTATTTTTGTTCTATTTCTTTTGTGGCAACCGTGAATGTGTACATTCTCAGTAATACATATGTTGTATATATATTATGTGGGTAAAATAGATTACTTAGAATTTCACTAGTTAAAGAGTACATAATATCAATATGGACATTTCAAGAAACTCAAACCTCTAAGGACGACTTAAAAAAAAAAAATAATAATAATAAATAAATAAATAGAGCAGTTATGTAGACCAGTGATATCCAAACTATGGGTTGCAACTCCATATAGGATTGCAAAGTAGATGAAAAATCAGGAATAAATTTAATTAAATACAAGCACATCATTAACAAACTAATTATTTTAACTTCTGGGTCAGCAGCCTGTTAGTAGGGTTGCACTGCCAAAAAGTTTAAATACTACTACATTATATTTTGCCCCCCCTTTTTTTTTTAAGATAACTTTGATAAATAGAATGATTAAACTATTTTAAATAAAATTTCTTTTACCTCTAACAAATAAATAAGAGATACTGAGCTATTAATTATCATTTCTGTTCTAAAAAAGGACCAAAGCAATTGAACACCACAAGCTTAGGAGCTGATATCATTCACTTTTATGGTTTATAGTTTATGTACAGTCGGTAACAAAAGTATCCGAACACTAGCAAAAATTCCTATATAAAAAAAGTAGAGTTAATACTGTTTTGTTAAATAAATCCTTGTCGAATCATGTTCTTAGTCATTATTAACTCTACTTTTTTTATATAGGAATTTTTGCTAGTGTTCGGATAGTTTTGTTACCGACTGTATGTTGTAAGAAAAATGGTTCTTTCAAAACTTGGAACTATCAATTCAGTGTCAAAATTGACCATTCATGAAGGGGGATTTGGAAAAAATATATAACATTTAGCTTATTTTGTTATCCTCTACATTTTGACTTTTTTTTTTTTTCTTTTGTTAATTTTTTTTTTTTTACTATTTTTTTTTATGTACATTAAAAATTAGAAATCTTGATGTTTCTGCCTTATATTTTAATTAATATATTTATTATTGTCAAATCACTCTGAAACATTATATTGCATTAGAAAAACAAGTTGATCCCTTATATCTCTACGCCCTTCCACCCGCCCTCAGATATATTGGTTATTTAAATGAGCTAAAGAACAGTATTTTTATCCAGAGAGGATAAAGGGTGTATCTAGAATTTGAAGTTATTCACATTGCACTAACTGCCACATCATTGAGTAAAAAAATATTGTTCCATCAGATTTTTGTGATAACCTAACACAGAATTTATAGTTACATACAATAATATTCCTTTAAAAAATAAAAATGTTAATTATGTCAGATTTTTGCTGAAGGAAAAAATCCTTCTTCCCCCCCCCCCCCCCCTTGGCTAGACTCCTATAAATTGTTGGAAAACATCAACATATTTACTTAATATTTGATTAATACAGTGATACTTTTATAAATGAACCATATTTATCATGTTTATTTATATAATATAAACCTTTAGTAAGATTGAATTAAAAAAGAACACTTGACAAATGACTTTACATATTTTGTCACGCTGAAGTCTTATCCAACTTCTGCCATTTTATGCAAAAGTACAAATGACACTCCAATTATTAAAAGTTATAGGAGGTTATAGTCAAATGCGTGGGATAGTAGTATCCTATACTTTTATATTCTGAATTTTATCAAAATAAAATACAAGAACTAAAGTAAGTACTAAAATTTAGGACATTAGTAAAAGATAAAAATGCACTTCAAAAATCAGTGTTTCTTAAATGACAATTTGTGTTTCTTTTACATCAAATAAACTTTTTGTTTTTAACTGAAAAGACATAAGTGAATACTGTGTGAAGGCTAGGTTGTGCAACAATGGTAATTACTCCAAGCCTATCCAAATACTTAGTACAAGAAGAGACTTATTTTAAATATTTCTGTCAAAAATTTAACTTCATTTATCTAAAATTGTATTAGATTTTTTCTGACTATGTTAAGTGGCAAATTACCATTACTTGAAATTTACTAATACCAAAGTGAAGAATTTTTCACAGTATGGTACATTTTAGCTGGTTTGTAAGGAGTCACTTTTAAAATGTAGCGTTGATATGCCTATTTTTGTCAATTTCTTGTGAAATCACCATTTTGTTTCCAAATAGAAAACTATAGATAAATGTGATTACTCAACAACCACTGCAATACCATGCAAGTAATTTAACACATAGATGCTTTTGAAAAATACATTTCAAGAATAAAATCTTTAAAAACTTCAATTTTTTTTTTTCTGCTGTTTTGCTGAAAGGTAAATTTTCATATGTAAAATTTTGACAAAATTAAATATAAAAAATGAAATTATAAATCTTAGTAGATTTAAAAAAAGAGAGTAAAAAAACCTTTTTTGAAACACTTTATCCACCATTTCTGGCCAGTTTTTTGGAGCATCAACATTTTATTTCTAAAGGCAAAAATGTTCTTCAAATTAGAAAATTTCAAATGAATAATGTGTAGTAGCATAATTTAATGATAAGTCACATTCAAGTAATTTGCTGCAAGAGTTGTAAAATATTTCTAGAATTAAAACCCAAATTTTCTAATTTTTTTTTTCGTAAAACAACCATATTTTGTGGTAAAGCAAATTTCTTTATATGATTGTACTAAAAAATTAGTGCTGTTGAAGCTTGTTGTTTCAATCCTCCTTATCAAGAACATGACATATTAACATGTATGTTAAACTTTTTTATACTTTAAATTTTTAAAAAGTTTCATAGTTATTCTCTTACTGATTATTCTTATATCAATAAGTTTATTCTGGCTTATGTCATATCCACTTTGTATATCAAGCAGTTTTATTTCCTAAGATATGACAGATAAAAGCATTGTCCAGTTGAAGCTTGTTGTTTCAGTCCTCCTTAACAAGAACATGACATATTAACATGTATGTTAAACTTTTTTTATACTTTAAATTTTTAAACAGTTTCATAGTTATTCTCTTACTGATTATTCTTATATCAACAAGTTTATTCGGGCTTATGTCATATCCACTTTGTATGTCAAGCAGTTTTATTTCCTAAGATATGACAGATAAATATTGGTAATTGCTGTCAAAAGTTTTAGAGCAATGAATTTTGTATGTAATTTTTCATGTTTACTTTCTTCACCTTGAGTATGTACAGTGTGTTTTACAAATAATGGTGTATATTGAAAAAATGATAGAAATGATTTTTTTCTTCTTTTTTTAAATACAGAAACTGACTTATTTCCAAAGTAAAATATAGCACAAATGATGTCTCCCCCCCCCCCCACCCCAAATGCACTTGTTAAATCTGGTCATATTGTTAAGGCCTCATTACATGCTTTTTTTGGATGACTAACTGATACTTTATGAATATAAACACAATATTTTACAGGATAAAACACATCTTATTGATATGAACTGCATTACACAAAATAACATTTAATAAATATTCATATGCGTTAAAATTGTTTAAGCAATCAATCATGCTCTAGATTACCAAGTAAATTAAAATACACACCCATAAATATCAAGTTTTACAATAAATGAGATTAACAATATTTAAATCATCATCTTCTTTTTTTTTTTTTTTTTTTTTTTTTAATCAAAGTAATCAGTTTATTATTTAGAGTGATTAATTGTATTTGTTATACACATATATTTTAGTTTTCAAAATTGTTCAAATTCAGAGAAAGAATCCATAAACATAAAATATTTTTAACATGATTAAAAATTCGAGATTTTATCATTAAACATTAGATAATGCTTACTACTTGCAATTCTGTTTTTGATCATAAATTCTTTTTAAAAAAAGGAAAAGCTACTTATTTTCAACAAGGAAATCTACAACACATTTTTTAGTTAATGCTAACATTTGTGATTTGTATATGAAGACAAAGCTAAAATACTTTACCATTTCCTAATCTTTTATGTTTTGAGTGTGCTAACCCTTTTGTTGAAAAAATTCTTTTCGATAGAAGAGGATGATGATCTGGCAGTTCTTGATGTAACTGATCACTGTTTATATCATTTTACTCAATGACAAGTAACTTTTCCATCAATCCAGAGATGAAATTTGATTCACTACATTTTCATAAAATGTATTTTATTTTGCTTGGAATAAAATTTGAGAAATTTCTCTGCCCCCCCCCCTTTTTTTTTTTGCTTTGTTTATCAAAAGTAAGTTACATTTTTTCACAAAAGTTGGGTAATTAGGTAAGCTAAAAAATGGCATGTTCTTAATGCTTCTATACAATTGTATAGAATGTTTTTATATTTGATTTTATCTAACACTACTTTAAGTTTCACTTCTAAAGGTTTCAAAATGTGTACAACTTCAGCAATAGTGCTAGTTTTTTTTTTTTTTTTTTTTATCCAAATCTAAAGCTTTAGTAATTTATCCGTATCACATTAAAAGATATTCAGCACTTCTTTTTAATAGATATTTGCTATTTTGTTGTATTATATTTCTGTGTCATTCACATATTTTCATCAGAAAAGGCCAGTTTTTTTTTTTTTTTATAGAATTTGATAAACATTCAACTATTGTATTACAACACATTTTACTAGGTAAAAAGTTAGTTTCATTCCTAGTTCTTTCTTATATTTTGCATTATCAGAGGGATTATTCCAAAATATTTCACAGCAGGAACTATTTGTTTTATTTCCTGCATCTATTCTCAGATCATGAACCAGTAAACTAAACGAATAAATTGAATTGCCATAAATCAGAATATCAAACTGCTTATCAAGTTCCTGCTGCGTGCTTTTAATATAAATTGCATTTTCAATCACAAGGTTTTTTTTTTTTTTAAGAAAAGAAAAGAAAAAAAAAATCTGGTGATTTAAATAATTTTTATGCAGGGTTTCTAGTTCTACAGTATTTTGCAAAAACTTATTTTTGATAAATTTTCATGCTATCTGAAATTCCCTATTTCTACTTTTGACTAGAAGACTAGAAAATTTTATTGCTAATATTTCATATATATATAGTGTGCTGCAAAATTGTAGAACATCGCTGAAAATCCGCTGTAAATAAGGTTTTATAAATGTTTTGAAAAATATCTTTTATAATGAAGATGTGCCATAAAAATATATATGGAAAAAATATGGTTTCACAAAGTTTTAGAAAAAGGCATACTTACCTTCAAACAAAATTCTTTTTTGGCTTGTTGCAAAATTATAGGACATATCAAATAATATTAAACAAACAAAATGAAATATATTCATATAAATAAATTTGGCAATCAGTTCGACCCCCTGGACGATTTATCACTTGAAAAAGACGATTTTTCATACCTTCACATAAGTTTGACAAGACATTAGCAACAATACAGTTCGAACGTTCAGTAATATCATTTTTTCAAATCATCTACCCTATCGTATTGTTTGTTTCCTGCAAAAATGTCTCGAACTATCATTCCCGATATATTCTCTACTGGGTGTAGATCTGGAGAGCAAGGTGGCCAATGGAAAGTTGCTGTCTTTCCCTGTTAAAAAAATCTTTTTATTTCATCACTCTTGCGGCATTATCTTGCTAAAAAATTGCGTTGTTTCATCGAAATTTTTGAAGAACTGGTAACAGAGCATTTTTGAGTACTATTATATACTCTGAACTATTCATTCTATTGTATATAAACTGGATATCAAGCTTTCCTGAAGAAGAAAAAGCAGAATAAACTATAACGTTACTGTCACCAAAGTTTAGTTTTGAAAAAGAAAGTCATTCTTTTCTCAAGTCTCGCCATTATTTATTAAATCTGTCGGGACCATCTAGTTGAATTTTTTTTTCATCTGAAAAAATGACCTAAAATAAAGACCTGAGTTAAGTTAAGAATTAAAAAAAAAGAAAAAAAAATATTTGAAAGTATGTTTTTTTTTTTTTTTTTTTTAAGAAATTTAACTTACCAATTTCCAGTCCTGGTCCATGTTTTGGCGGGCAAATCCTAGTCAACTATCTTTATGATATTGTAGCAATCAAAGTGCTTTATTCATTCATTCATGTATAATAAATGAATTTCCCTTAAGGCTTCTCCAAATTGTGGTTTTGTGAACATCTAATTTCAATTCCCTTTTCATTTGTTGTGAGAGATTTTTCATGGAATTTGATGCTTTTCGAGTAACTACTCTTTCATCTCATCTGGAAAGCTTTCTTTTAAGTCCTGAAGAATGTGTTTTGCTATAAGCATTTGGGTCTTTTAGATAATTTTGAATTATGTGGCAATATCTTTTAAGTTTTTCAGATATGCTGTTTATTCAAACATTTCTCTTGTGTAAAGCTTCAATTTTACCAATTTCTTTTTCTGCAAGCCTTTTACCTTTTGGCATTTTCTAAAAAATACAACAGAACTATGAAATTTATTAATTAATTTTAATATTAACACAAATATTTAAAGTGTTCTATAATTTTGCAACACCAAATATTTCAATTTTCTTTCTTAAATTTTGCAAATTTATTTAAACTTGCAATGTTTGCTATTCAAAATACTTTATTAAAGGTATAAATTTATATTTTAATACATTTCGTTATTAGCACATTATAAATATTTAAAAATTGCAAAAAGTCATTGGTGCCCTATCATTTTGCAATGTGCTGTATATATTACCATTATAATATGATCTTCTAAGACATTTTTGCTAAAATATTATTTTAACACACTGAGTGCTATGTCTGTCATCAGTGGCTGACTGTGTCAAATATGGTATAAAGCCGCGTCAACCATCCATGGTTGACAGTGTAAAATATGATATAAAACTGAAAATATTACATTATTTTATGTAATTACTGAAAATTTATTTAAAGTTTACTTAGTTTTTTTTTTTTCTATTACAGAAAATTAATTAATATATTTTTTTTCTATTAATATCATTAAGGAATTTTAATGGATTTTATACAGAATTCGTGTGGCGCTCAATGTGTTAAATTGTCAATGAACAAACGCTCTTCATTGCTTTTTATATTTTGTCAAATTTTTCCTATTTTAACAAAAATTAAGAAAAGAGAAGCTTTAAAACTGTTTAGCTATTAAATAAATACAAAATAACTGACATGTAAAATCAAGTCTTCATCTTTAAAAAATTAGTTGCAATGGGTAAGAATTGGCGAATTTTTCAATTGTCTTATAATGAAACTTTGCCGAAAGCTACTTTTAAAGAAGCAATAATGAGTTCTAAATAAATTTTCTTTTATTATTTTTCATAAAATTGTAAAATATTTAGACCTTTTTCTTTCATGCTTTAATTATGCTTTTACATTTTTAAATTTAATTCAATATCTTTGAAAAAATACTTAAATAATATTTAAATGTATAACTATGTATTTTATTGTTATGTGTTGTCATTATATCCTCATCGTGATCCATTTAATGCTTTTTAATGGAAGGCCATATTAATTTTATTAAAAGTGAAAAATGACCAACAAAAAAATTGAACCTATGTTCTTGCCATAATATGCTTACTATTTGCATATAATGCTAAGGACCTAAGTTCTGTTCCTAGCTAGGTCCCTTTTCATTCTTGTTTTTTTAGTTAATTTGGCATTTCCATAAAAAATGTGCAGCTTATATATATATCATCAAATTGTAACCATAATCTTTTCTCACCTTTTTCCAACTTAAAGCTGCTATCAGCATTTATTACATTTTTCTCTAGCAAAAGCAGCGGTTGTATGTTATTTAAATTATAAAAAATACTCCTTTAGTATTATTTCCGATAAAAAATTTTGGTTGTTTGTATTTTAAAATCAAACACAAAGTCGAGTCACATTATTATGATCATCTGTTAATATCCAGAGTAACCAACTTTTTTTTTAGCACTGATGAAGTTAGGTAGTGCAAGAGTGGGTCAGGAAGATTTCAAAAAATTGCCATGAATATACTACTGTTGCCATGAAGACAGTAGTTATCTGATAGCTCTAGTATAGAGGAGGGTGTAGTGTCCATATTACAAATATGGTGATCAAAATGATACCATAGATGATCAGTTGGGTTTCGAGATCAGGTAAATTTGAGCAGAGCGCTTGGGAATTTTTGTTATACTGCTTAATTTATTCCTTGGAAGTTCTAGACATGTGGCATCTTGCATTGTTTTCCTGAAAAATCTCATCCTTAGGAAAAATAGTCAAGATGTATGGATGTACGTGATCAACAACAATGGATTTATAACACAATCCATTACATGTACCTATCATAGTCTGTGAAAAACCCAGGCAGTACCATGAAAATAGTCCCCCATACCATTATATTTTAACCGTAAACAATATTCTTCCAGCAATGATTACAATGAGCTTGTTTTCAGATGTTTTCATCAACAATGTCAACCTCCATCCATTCAATGCAGCAGAAAATAGAGCTTGTCAAAGAAGCCAACTATTTGTAAGTCCGTAGAAGTCTACTTGTATCACTGCAATGCAAATTGAAGCAGTTGTTGCCAGTGCAATCTTATCAGCTTCGATACAATGACCATGCTTCTGCTTTGGAGCTCCATACATAACAAGGTTCGTCATACTAATACACAAGTCTACAAATCCCCAACTTCATTCATGTTAGTTGTTTAACTGTAGCATATTGGTCAGTTCTCATACACCATCACAAGTAACATTTGCTTCTTACATAAATGTTATATAGTACACTGCAGTTTAAACTGCAATTTTTTTAAATGGCAGGGGTCGATCCAGGCAAAAGTTGGGACCCTTTTGCTGCCCCTTCACAAAATTCAAATCCATAAAATGGGCCCCTTCACAAAATTCAAATCCATAAAATGGTTCCCTTCACAAAATTGAAATTCAGAAAATGGGCCCCTTCACAAAATTCAAATTTATAAAAACAGCCCTTTCACAAAATTTTGTTTTATAAAAGTAATACTTTTGTAAAAAATTTCCATGTTTACAGTATTATTTTTAATGAGTGTCTATACTTGTTTAATAAAATGCTATTAACTTGAAATTAAACATTAGACAGAGTATCTGCTAAAATGAAAGGTTTCTAGCAACAATTCTTTTTTTTTTTTTTTCCCACAAAAATGGGCCTTGAAAACTAAAACCTGCATCAACCCCTGAATGGTGCCATTCTTCCATTCACAGGGGTCGTACTTGTCCTGAAAATCCTGAAAAATAAAAAAATGTCCTGAAATGTCCTAAAATATCATAATCCGTCCTGAAATTACGCGAAATTTGTCATAAATCTATATATATAAAATCGTTCTTCCTGACTGACTGAGGGGGTGATTCATCATCGCCCAGACCAAACCCCTAGACCTAGAAGCATGAAATTTTGTGACAATGTTCGTTCTATGACGTAGGCATCCACTAAGAAGCGATTTTACAAAATTCGCCCCCCAAGAGGGGGAGGGGAGCAAAACGTGATTTCACAAAATCCTTCATATCTCAAACAAAAAAACAGATACCCGTAAAGTTTTTGCTTTAAAATATAGCTAATACAAATGTCTAAAAATTAATTTCTGGAATTTTCAAAATTCGGTCCACAAGGGGGGCGGGGGGGGGGCAAAACGTGATTTCACATGCATAAAACGTGATTTCGCATAATCCTATATATCTCAAACTAAAAAATAGATATACGTGGAATTTTTGCTCTAAAATATAGCTAATGCAAATATCTAGAAACCAATTTCTAGAATTTTAGAAATTCAGCCCCCAGGTGGGGCAGCAGGGGGGGGCTGTAGGGCAAAAACAAATAGAAATACAGTTAGGGCGTTCAAAATTGGTACAGATACGTTTTAGAGGCCTGCAAGTCGAATGAGGATATTTTCGATTGTGTAAAGTTATTAGGAGGGGCAGGAAGGGGGAGAGGGGAGAAGGGGGGGGGCAAAAAATATAAATAGAGTTAGATCGTTCAAATTTGGTATATAGAGGTTTTCGATACCTACAAATCGATTGCGGATATTTTCGAATTTGTAAAATTATTAGGAAGGGGGGTGGGGCTGTAAGGGGGGCTATGGGCAAAAACAAATAGAAATACAGTTAGGGCGTTCAAAATTGGTACAGATAGGTTTTAGAGGCCTGCAAGTCGAATGGGTTTTTTTCGAAAGTGTAAAGTTATGAGGAGGGCCGGGAAGGGAGGAGGGGAGAGGGGGGGCAAAAAAATAAAAATAGAGTTAGATCGTTCAAAGCTGGTATATAGAGGTTTTCGATACTTACAAATCGATTGCGGATATTTTCTAATTTATAAAATTATTAGGAGTGGGGCGGGAAGGGGGGCTATGGGCAAAAATAAATAGAAATACAGTTAGGCCGTTCAAAATTGGTACAGATAGGTTTTAAAGGCCTGCAAGTCGAATGGGGATATTTTCAAAAGTGTAAAGTTATTAGGAGGGCCGGGAAGGGGGGGGGGCTGAGGGGCAAAAAAAAAAAATAGCGTTAGATCATTCAAATTGGTACATAGAAGTTTCCGATACCTACAAATCGATTGCGGATATTTTCGATTCTGTTTTAATAAGATAATTATGCATTTTTTTTTATTTTTTTTTTTTTGTGGGGGGGGGGGGGAATTTTTCAGGATTTTTTTCAATACAGCAGTTTGAGCAAATGAGCGTTTTACCAATATTTCTAAAAATTCTTTGTTCATGTTCTAATAATGTATATAATATTAGTTTTATATTTGTATGTTTATTGTGTAAGTTAAACAAAAGTACAATTTTAAACAAGATTTTGTAAAAACCCACATGAGTTTTTTCAAGTAGGTGTTATGAAAAAAACCCACATGGGTTTTTTCGGGTTTGTCAAAATCTAGCCAACCCTGAATAGAGGTGTTGATCCAGGTTTTAATTAATTTCTGAGGCCTGTTTTTGTGAAAAATAGGCCTCAGAATTTGCCATTGCATAAAAACTCTAATTTTACAGTCCCTAGATATCTAATCAATGTTATTTCATTTAAACAAGTACTGGCAATGATATGAAATAATACTTAAAAGATAGAAAAATTTTATAAAATAGATCATTTTTATAAAATGAAATTTTGTGAAAAAGGCCGTTTTTATAACTGGATTTTGTGAAGTAGTTTATATTTCATGGATTTATGTTATTTGACAGAAATCATTTTATAGTTTTGAATTTTGTGACGGGACAGCAGATGGGTTCCAATATTTAGCTGGATCAGCCTCTAAAATGCTATAGTTTTTTTTTTTCTTTTAAACTCAGAAAGAAGTTTATTTATATTTTACTCTTATAAACTTTAATTCTTAATATGTGGATTTTTTATTTCAATTAGTGCGAGAGATAAAAGCAGTGTTGCAAAGAATTTACCTTGCAATATTTTTTTTTTTTTAACCTGGCCAAACGTAAACGTCCTGAAATTTTATGTAGTACCAGTACTACCCCTGCATTCATGATAAATTTTCACACACACAGTACATGGACTGTACAATTTCTGAAATATTGCTGTCTTTGGTATGAAAACCAATAAAATAAATTGTACTTTTTACTGATCACAGCAGTGCAGGATTTATTCAAAGTAGTCTACAATTCTAACTTTTATATCCACCACACAACTAGCATTCTATGCTGCTATTTTATTATCTATGATCTTAATAATGTGTCCCGACACTTTATAAATAATGATTGTAAAAGATTTAAAACAACTATTTTTATTGTTCCATATATAAAATTCCTTTTACTGTATATATCAAAATTTGGGCTAAAAATTTGAATTTAGCTTGTATTTTTATAATTAAAATTTTATTTTCCAAATTTCAGGATTTCAAATTTTTTAATTTATCATATTTTGATTATCTTGAAATAACATGAATTTTATATCTCAATTAAAAATGTGTTTTACATAAAAATTAGTTACATTTTTAAAAATTGAATTACTTTTTTAAATGTTATATTTTGTGCAATAAAAAATATTACCTACAAGCTGTTGAAAGGATTCTTTTTAACGAATATTTTGCTATGTCTGATCCATTTCTCTGTAAAATTTAGCATTGACAATAAATTATTTATTTTAGAAACTGGCATGTTTGTTTTTAAAACATTTAAGATGTTTGTTTATTTTTGCAACCTAATTGAAAGATATACTTACACTTTAGTATATATTTGAATTGTTTTATATCTTCTTCTGCAGGAGTGGCCAACTTTTGTATATGTTGGTCTGTACGTTTGTGTGTCTCTGTTATCAGCATAACTCAAGAACAAATATTAGCGAGAAGTCCAAACTCTAGTATATTAAATCTATGTTATATGCAGGGTTCATACTCATCAGGGAAAACCTGGAATACTCAAGGAATTTAGATTTTGTTAAAAAAAAGTCAGGGAAAACTCAGAGAAAATAAAAAATTTCATTAAAAGTCAGGGAAAATCTATTATAAAACCTGGACAAACAAACATTTTCTTTCTCTCAAATTATGTTTAGCTTCATACCAAAATTCAAATGATTAAGTATTATGAAAATATGCATGTAAACAATGATAACCTGAATTTCCATCATGATGGGCAATAACATGACATCATACAGTGGTAGTAGATGTATTTTCTCCTCTCTAGAGGAGTGTTTCTTGTAATATGTCGCTAATATATATATAAATTGTCTGGAAAACTCAGGGAATTTTTTTTTTTTTTTTTTCATATTTGATTATGAACCCTGATTGGGAGACTGAAACTTTTTTCAAAAATGGACAAGTAGTTTGTATATAAGGACACCCTAGTGAATTCAAATACATTACGTCTATGGGAGAAACTTCTGTTAATTTCAATTCACCTTTAGACTGCACCAAACAATTTTTTATTTATTTTTTTTACCTTAATATTTATAATAACAATATTCATTTAGGATATGATATGAAAATCACTCAATTTTCATTTATAGGGCCACTGGAAGTGCATTTTAAGTTATGTTATGATGTGTTTTTCATTTAAGTAATCACTAAATTTAAGTACACCATGTAATGTGTGTACAATTTATAGACAACTAGCAGGCTTTAGCTGCTTCGCTAGACACTATATTTAAATGAATACTTAAAATTCCATACCATAACACAGTGTTGCAAAAAAAAATTTTTTTTTTTCTTTTTTTTTTTTTCTTGCTAATTCTTATGTAAAATGACCTCCTGAATCCGAATAGGACTCCCATTTTGCCCACCCACCCACCGTTTTCTCGGGACACCACCCCCTTCCCCAATTTTTATCACTGTTCGGTAATTTTATGGCCATGAATTTGATTTGGAGAATGAAAAAGAATTAATTTAACACTTAAAAGAATGTAATGTTTAATAAATATCATGAATAATAGATTAGAAAAATATGAGAAATGTAATACATAATTTCAGTGGCAAATCCCCCTCCCTAAATTTTCCCCTTGCCGCAAATGTTTATGTTTTAGAATTTTCCAAATCTGTAGCCCCTCAGAAGATATTTGTTTAATATCTGATATTAAAATTATTAAAATAATTATAATACTGGAATATTAAAATAATCCTTTCCCTCCCTAAAAGTAAAATTTATAGCCATAAAATTGCCAAAAAGTGATAAAAATAGGGAGCCATCCCTAAAAAACGGTAGGTGATATGGCAAAATGGGCGTCATATTCAGATTCAGGAGGTCATTTTACATAAGAATTTGTAAAAATGGTGTTGGGGCCGATTTTCATGCAGAGCAGTGTTATTAATAAAAATCTTAAAAAAAAAAAAATTTAAAATAAAACAAGTCCTTCCGGGTCATTCGGAAGGGTAGGTTGATTTCTTTTTCCTTAAAAAGTAGCCGCCATTTTGTTTCGAAATGGCGGCTACAAATTATTAATGAACTTGGTGATATTTGAATGATAAATCCATTTTTCAACTTTGGTTTGAATTGATGAAGTATTTCAAAAGTTACCATGATAACAAATTTTCAAATGGCCACCACTTGGAAACAGTATAATGGAGCAAGTTGCACAGCAAATTCGTCTAAGATATATAAAGCATAACTTCACTGTCAAACTTTGGTTCGAATCAGTGCAGTGTTTCAAAAGTTATTGTTATGACAAATTTTCAAGTGACAGTCTAAGTGACTGCAACTTGGAAACAAAATGGCGAAGCAACTTGTCCAGCGAAATCATTTAAGATATCTGTTTTGTATGATAAGTTCAATGTTCAACTTTAGTTCAAATTAAATCAGTACTTCAAAAATATTGTGATAAGAAATTTTCAAGTGCACCGTGATTTGAAGTGGCCATCACTTAGAAAAAATAAGTGGATTGAGATGCCCAGCGAACTTATCTGAGATATTTGAATGGTAAAACAACTACCCAAATTTGATGCGAATTGATTTAGTATTACAAAGGTTATCATATTGACAAATTTTCAAGTGGCTGCCACTTGGAAATAAAATTGCGTATCAAGTTACCAAGCAAACGTATTCAAGATATTTGCACCATAAGTTCACTATCCAATTTTTTTTAATCAATTTAAGTATTTTAAAACATATCTTGATAGCACATTTTCAAGTGGCAGCGTGATTTCAAGTGGCCGCAACTTGGAAACAAGATGTTGGAACAAGTTGCCTAGTGAACAAACTCATCCAAGATAATTATATAGGATCACTGTCCAACTTTGTCTCGCTTAGTTTATAACACCCGCACTTTGTTAAAAATGGCAGATAAAGTTCATTAAGAAAGTTGATTGAGACACTTATATGGTCTATGTAAACATCAAAATTCAAATAAATTCGGAATACGATTTTACCATTTGAATTTGAAATTTTCAAGTGGTCTCCACTTGAAAACAAAATGGTGGAGAAACTTGGTTAAGAAACTCATCCAAGATATTCATAAGATAAGTCACTGTCCAAATTTGGTTCGATTTGGAGTATTTTTTTGGAAGTTATCGTGATTTTAAAATTCCAAGTGGTAGCCTGATTTCAAGTGGCCCTGTTTAACTTAAGATATCCGCCACTTTATTAAAAATGGCGGATTAAATCCATTAATAAAGTTCATTGAGACACTTATATAGTCTATGTATACATCAAAATTCAAACAAATTCGGAATACGCTTTTTACAATTTCAATTTGAAATTTTCAAGTGGTCACCACTTGACAACAAAATGGTAGAGCAACTTGGTTAAGAAACTCATCCAAGATATTTATGATATAAGTTAAGACGCTGTTCAAATTTAGTTCGATTTGGAGTATTATTTCGGAAGTTATTGTGATTTTAAATTTTCAAGTGGTAACCTGATTGCAAGTGGCCCCACTTAAGATATCTGCCACTTTATTAAAAATGGTGGATTAAGTTCATTAATAAAGTTCATTGAGGCCCTTATGTAGTCTATATTAGGTTGATTTTTTTAGAAATTGACCTATAGCAATCACTTCGTTTATCTCTATATCTATAATGAAAATTTTGTCATCACGATAACTCCCAAAATAATACTTCAAATCGAATCAAATTTGGACTGCTAACCAATTATAAATATATTGGATGAGTTCGTTAACCAAGTTGCTACGACTTTTTGTTTTCAAGTGGCAGTCACTCGAATATTTCAAACCCACATTGTAAAAAGCGTATTCAAAGCATGATTTGCTTAAATTTTGATGTAAATATAGACCCCACAAGAGTCTCAATGAAGTTTTATTAATGAACTTTTTTTGCCATCTATACATATAATAAAATAAGATGTGTGTGTGTCATTGTGTATGTTTCCAGAGAGTTTTAAGAAAACGGCTGATGGCTGAGCTACAAAAATTTGCATAGTGGTTCGTAATGACCTCCCCTGATGCACCTCGAAGCCGGATTTTCGAATTTTGTTTTAGTTTTCTTTTAATTAATTAAAATGTTAAAATAAAAACCTTCTAATTACTGATAAATTGGCCATTTATTTTTAATCCTTAATTTAATTGTTGCCAAAAAAAAATTATCATTATTTTATCGACAGGAAAAAAAAACGTGAACAATAAAAATTACATTTACTTAAAATATTTAATTTTAATCCTTAATTTAATTGTTGCCAAAAAAAAAAATCATTATTTTTTCGACAGAAAAAAACCGTGAACAATAAAAATTACATTTATTTAAAATGAGGAACGTAAATTAAAAAAATTAGAAAAAAAATTAGAAATATCAGTCGTATCGTTAAATCCAACGGATTAAACAGCTTATCGATCGGACAATTAGATTTTTTAAAATTAACTAATGTATGTATTTTAGGTGGCAACAGCAGGAGACTGTATGGGAACCGTTTGGAATTTTTTTTAAAATGTGCTACTAATTAAGTCACATGTTTTTTTTTTAGTGCTAGAGGCCTATTTCAGTCGGTACAGTTGTCGAATTTTTATAATACACTCTTAATTAGTGCTAGAGGCCTATTTCAGTCGGTTTATTGAATGGGGATTTATTGAATGAAGTCCCCCCAAGGCACAACTTTGACATGAGTCCCCCCCAGGCCCAAATTTGACATGAGTCCCCCCCAAGGTACCCCTATTTCAGTCGGTACAGCGTTGTCGAATTTTTATACGTCACTCTTAATTAGTGCTAGAGGCCTATTTCAGTCGGTTTATTGAATGGTGATTTATTGAATGAAGTCCCCCCAAGGCACAACTTTGACATGAGTCCCCCCCCCAGGCCCAAATTTGACATGAGTCCCCCCCAAAGTACCCCTATTTCAGTCGGTACAGCGTTGTCGAATTTTTATAATACACTCTTAATAGTGCTAAGGGCCTATTTCAGTCGGTTTATTAAATGGGGATTTATTGAATGAAGTCCCCCCAAGGCACAACTTTGACATGAGTCCCCCCCCAAGGTACAACTTTGACATGAGTCCCCCCAAGGCCCAACTTTGACATGAGTCCCCCCCCCAGGCCCAACTTTGACATGAGTCCCCCCAAGGCCCAACTTTGACATGAGTCCCCCCCAAGGTACAACTTTGACATGAGTCCCCCCCCAAGGCACACCTTTGACATGAGTCCCCCCCAAGGCACACCTCCCCCTCATTGGGAAAAAGAGAAAAAACGTTGTTTTACGGCTATAAGACAGTTTGGACTTCCAACGTTATTTGTTACAATATCTGCAGCTGAAACACATTGGTTTGATTTAATGAAAACTTTATCATGGAATTTAGATCGTCACGAATTAACTAAAGAAGAATTTGTCGATATTAACAAGTTTAGCAGTAGGCCTCTGGTTTTAAATTAAAATCTGTCAATGTCAGATTTTCATGTTTTAAATAATGAAATAATGTCGTGTCTGTATAATTTTCATTATTTCTTTTTCTATGAAAATCTAAAACCAAATTTTGGGGGGAGTAATTTAAGAAGTAAGGGGCTTAATAAATGACCGTATGATCCTTCAGTAACATTCAACGAGCGTAAATTCCTTATATTTATTTCTATCTCATCATATAATTTACGCGGTCCTTTAATGTTAGATGAATTCCTCACTGGTTTTTTTTTAAGTGGGATTAAAAATTGCAGTTTTGAATTTTTTTTTAACTTTCTTTCACAAACACAAACATATAGTATACAGCCTGTACAACACTAGACCAAATTGAAGTTCAAATTTCATCAATATTTAAATAAATAAATAAAAATAAAAATATGTTTAATGGGAAATATATGTAACCATTAAAAGTTTAGTTGTCTAAAATATGGCAGAAACAGCGCTCATAGCATATTGTTACAAGGTATTAAGTCTTATTTTTACAAGGGATTAAATCTAAAATGGTTACAAAAATTCAAAAGTCGCCAAAGAGAACTATATTAAGGCGGTACTATGATCATGCTTACAAACCATGAATTATATATAACCACAAAAAATTAATTGTCTCATGCAACAGACGTAGCCGGTCATAGCATATTATAATATTCAGCGTGAAATTGTATTCATTTTTATGGTTGATCGGGGATAAACAAAATAAACATAGGAAATAACGTAAAAGCAAATATTATGTGCACCATGTATAGTGTTGTTCATAGTGTCTGGAATTCAAATATAAAAGGGATATTTCAATTTTTTCGATACTATCTATTTCGAAACTGTTATCTAATAAGCACTTAAATGCAAGCCTAATGGTAAACCACTGTCGCAGGTAATAGGGACAGACGCCCGAGTTTTAGTGTATGACCAAATCGCTGCCGAAGGCAGCAGGGACCTGAAGCGAGCTTTTGAGCAATTTCAGTATTTTATTTTATTTTTATAAAGCAATATAGAAAAGAGTTTCCTTTAAATTTAGTGACCAGCGAAGCGGGCAAAGCCTGCTAGTTTTTAATAAAGGGGCGGATATCTTAAGTTAAGTGGGGCTACTTGAAATTAGGCTACTACTTGAAAATTTAAAATCACAATAACTTCCGAAATAATACTCGAAATCGAACCAAATTTAGACAGTGTCTTAACTTTTCTTTTAAGTATCTTAGATGAGTTTGTTAACCAAGTTTCTCCGCCATTTTGTTTTCAAGTGGAGACCACTTGAAAATTTCATATTCAAATTGTATAAAGCATATTCCAAATTTGTTTGAATTTTGATGTATGCATAGATAATATAATTGTCTCAATAAATTTTATTAATGAACTTTATCCGCCATTTTTAATAAAGTGGTGGATATTTTAAGTTAAGTGGGGCCACTTGAAATCAGGCTACCACTTGAAAATTTAAAATCATTATAACTTCCGAAATAATACTCCAAATCGAACCAAATTTGGACAGTGTCTGAACTTATCTTACGAATATCTTGGATGAGTTACTTAACCAAGTTGCTCCACCATTTTTTTTTCAAGTGGAGACCACTTGAGAATTTCAAATTCAGATGGTAAAAAGCGTATTCCGAATTTATTTGAATTTTGATGTATACATAGATCATATAAGTGTCTCAATCAACTTTATTAATAAACTTTATCCGCTATTTTTAACAAAGTGCGGATGTTATAAACTAAGTGCGGCAACTTGAAATTTGGCTACAACTTGAAAATTTATAAACATAACTTTTTAACTTCTGATTCAATTCGAACCAAAGTTATATAATTATCTTGTATGAGTTAACTGGGCAACTTGTTCCAACTTCTTGTTTCCAAATTGTGGCCACTTGAAAATGTGCTATCAACGTAACTTTTAAAATACTAAATAGATTCAAACAAAAGTTGAATAGTGAATTTATGGTTAAAATATCTTGGATAAGTTTGCTTGGTAACCTGATCTGCAATTTTACTTCCAAGTGGCAGCCACTTGAAAATTTGCTATTATGATAACTTTTCTAATAATAAACCAATTCGCATAAAATTTGGGTTGTGGATTTACCATTTATGTATCACAGATAAGTTCGCTGGGCATCCTGCCTTTTTTTCCCAAGTGGTGCTCACTTGAAATCCTGGTACCACTTGAAAATTTCTCATCACGGTAATTTTTGAAATACTGATTTAATTTGAACTAAAGTTGGCCGTTGAACTTATCATACAAATAATTTGTATGATTTCGCTGAACAATTTGCTTCGCCATTTGTTTCTAAGTTGCAGTCACTTAGACTGCCACTTGAAAATTTGTCATAACAATTACTTTCGAAACACTGCAGTGATTCGAACCAAAGTTTGACTGTGAACTTATGCTTTAAATATATTGGACGAGTTTGCCGTGCAACTTGCTCCATTATATTGTTTTCAAGTGGCACTTGAAGTGGCACTCAAGTCCACTTGAAATTTATTATCACAGTAACTTTTGAAATACTTAATCAATTCAAACCAAAGTTGAAAAATGGATATATCATTCAAATATCACCTAGTCCATTAATAATTTGTAGCCACCATTTTGAAACAAAATGGCGGCTACTTGGTAAGGAGAAGGAAATCAACCTACCCTTCCGAATGAGCTGGAAGGACTTGTTTATATCAAAATTGAAGCAAATCTTGCTTTAAATACGCTTTTTACAATGTGGATTTGAAATATTCAAGTGGCTGCCACTTGAAAACAAAAGGTCGAAGCAACTTGTTTAACGAACTCATCGAAGATATTTATAAGATCAGTTCACTGTCCAAATTTCGTTCGATTTGGAGTATTATTTCGGGAGTTATCGTGATGACAAAATTTTCATTATAGATAGATGTATATAAAACCGTTTCTCCTGAGTGAGTGAGTGATTCATCCTCGCCCAGTCCAAACCCCTGCACCTATAAGCATGAAATTTTGTGACAATGTTCTTTCTATTACTTAGACATCCACTAAGAATGATTTTACAAAATTCACCCCCCAAGGGGTGGATGAAGTGCAAAACGTGATTTCACAAAATCCTTCATATCTCAAACAAACAAACAAACAAGAAAACAGATATCCATAAAATGTTTGCTTTAAAACATAGCTAACACAAATTCCTAAAACTCAATTTCTGGAATTTTGGATATTCGGTCCGCAAGAGGGGGGGGGGGGGGTGCGTAGCAAAATGTGATTCCACGTGCGCTAAAAGTGATTTCACAAAAAACCTTCATATCTCAAAGAAAAAAACAAATATATCAGTAAAATTTTTGCTTTAAAATATAGCTAACATAAAAACCAATTTCTGGAATTTTAGAAATTCGGCCCCTAAAGGGGGGGGGGGAGGACGGGGCAAAACGTGATTTTTCAAAAGAAAAAAAAAAAAAAAAAAAAAACTTTATATCTCAAAGAAAAAACAGATATCCGTGAAATTTTTTCTTTAAAATATGGCTAACACAAATACCTAAAAACCAATTTTTCAAATTTTAGAAATACAGTTCCCAAGGGGAGGGGGTGGAAGCAAAACTTTATCTATATTATATCTTCTAACTTCTATATAATATAGATATTTCTTCTATAATAAAACATTAAAATAATTTATTTCAATTTCTAATTGTTGCCAAAGAAGTTTATGAGTTAATTTATTTTTCGACATATAATAAAATATATTTTCACGCGAATAATAATAAAAATTAAATATTAAATTTGCTCAGGTACATGACAAAATAACGTCATTATCAAAATTAAATAATAAAAAAATGAAAGCTAATTCAAATCTATATTAAAGAGCTTTATTTATCCGCGTTTGTAATGATCGATAGATGGCGCTTTTTCAGCTTTTGTTGTAAGTAAATATAATAGCCACGTGTATTTATTATTGTTCTATTTGTGTTACTACTTAATATTCGTGCTATAATTTCTCCGTCATTACATTATGGAAAATTGATTGCTTTTGGAAAAAATATTTCAGTTTATTCAAAGT
Source organism: Salticus scenicus (assembly GCA_963930645.1). Lineage (NCBI taxonomy): Eukaryota > Metazoa > Arthropoda > Arachnida > Araneae > Salticidae > Salticus > Salticus scenicus. The sequence goes on from OZ005654.1 coordinate 124,498,521, forward strand.
TCGATCGGAAGTAGATGTTTAACTGAAGCTGAACAAATATTAGTTTCAAATCAATTGATTAATTCTTTACTTCCATTAGCAGAAGCAACTGAAATTTTAAATTTGTCATTTGGAAATAATTGGAAGCTTAATTCTGGATTTTTTTTATCCTTTGGAGTTACACTGTGGCACACAATAGTATGTGTTATCTTTTTCACCGGATTGATTCATTTTTATTCATTAAGTATATGTGAAACTAAACATCGGCAAGCAATGGCGTCTCGACGAAAGTCGAAAGCTATTCGTGTTAATTGTAATTTCACCTTAGCCCACCAGAGGGCGAGCATTTCATTACAATCGCGGATTGATAATCCTGGGTATTTTTTAAACTTTTTATGCCGAAGTAGATAGGATATTTTTCATCAAGGACCTATTTTCGTGACAACCACCTTAAGCCAAAAAATCCATAAAAATTATAAACCGCTGCAGAAAATAGCGGGAACTTAGATTTTGACTGATTTCAATGATTTATTTATTTTTTACGATTTTTTTTTTTTTATTATTATTAATGATATAGTGTTTTGAGGATTCATTTCAATATATTGACCAGCGAATCGGGCAAAACCTGCTAGTATATAGATAAACGAAGTGATTGCAATAGGTCGATTTCTAAAGAAATCAACCTAAAACACTGAAATCAATCAAAACTTAAGTTAAAGTTCCCACAGCATTCAATAGTGGTTTTCCCACTCGCAACATGAAGAATCTGGAGTGCTTTACCAGCTTTTTACTCCCCCTTCCCTCACCCGTGGGTAATTTAAAAGTTTCGCAAAAATCTACCTAAATGCACATTGCGTACACTTTATCAACCCACACACACCAAAATTCGACATTCTAGATAATGTGAAGAAGATTTAAGCTTGAAACTATGATTTATGCCTTGTCCGTCCTGGGGGGAGGAAGTAATTTCAATAACGGGAGCTTGTAGTTTTGGGAACTTGTGATTGTGTATTGCAAACACATAACGCATCAAAAAGTTGGATTTCTGAGATAATTTGGAGCAGAATTATGTTTGAAAAAGTGTTTTTGGCCCTCATTCTTAAAAGGGGGAAAGGGAGGATTTCGCAAAATCTCTTTATACTACATGTTGGATGCATATAATCGACCCACACATCAAAAATCGCTTCTCTAAGATAATTTGGAGCAGATTTAAGCTTGAAAATGCGTTTTTTGCCCACCTTCCCAATGGAAGGAGGGGTTAGAAAGATTTCGCAAAATCTCTTTGTCGTGTATATTGGGTAAGCATAACCAATCGACACATCAAAAAATCACTTCCTTGAGATAATTTGGCGCAGAGTTACTCTTGAAGACCTGTTTCCCCCTAAGACTCTTTAAAGAAGGGGGGAAGTGAGAAATTTAACAAAATCCTTTTATAGTATTTGTTGGGTACGCATAACCAACCCACACATAAAAATTAATCTTACAGTGATAATTTAAAACAAAGTTACGAACGTGTTTATTGCCCCCTGACTCCAGTGCAGGAAAGAGGGGAAATTTCGTAAAATACTATTACAACAGGTGTCGGGATACGTATAAACAATTTACACACCAAAATTTGTGACCGCAGCTCCCATAGATTTCCCAGGACAAATTTAGTGTTAAAAGGGGGGTCTCAAATTTGCCCTTTGTAACACCCATCGCTAAAATCGGAAATCAATAAAAACGAAAAATGGATTTCTAGAACTATCCCAAAGAAGACGGATGGCTGTTTTCGACATCTTTGTACCATTTTTGGTGGAGTTCTTCTCAAAAATCCGAAAATTGCGAAATTTCCCACCGGTAATCGATTGTACCCTTCTTCTCTCCTTAAAAATCGCAGATTTTTTTTTTTTTTTTTTTTTTTTTTTTTTTTTGTACTTAAATATATTTTCTCCATGTGCAATTTCTTCATCGTAGAGTAATCTGGAGCCGAGTTATGCTTACAAACGTGTTTCTGCCTCCTGCCCCTTCAGGAAGAAAGGTGGAATTTCGTAAATTCCCGTTACTATGGGTGCTGGATACTTATAAACAATCCCCACAGTAAAATTCGTGATCGCAGCTCCCATAGATTTCCCAGGATAAATTTAGTGTTAAAAGGTGTCTAGAATATGCCACTCGTAAAACCCTCCCCCCCCCCCTAAATTAAAAAAAAATCCTTTTTGGTCGAGTTCTACTCAATTTTGGTAGAGTCCTTGTATCATTCTTGGTAGTGTTCTACTCAAAAATCCGGAATTTGCGACATTTCCCCCCAAAAATCGATTTTCCCCTCCCCTTCCTAAAAATTCGAAAATTCCAAAATCGCAGAATTTTTTTTTATATACTCAAGTCTAGTCTCCCTATGTGCAATATCTTCACCGTCAAGTAATTTAGAGCAAAGTTACACTTAGAAACGTGTTTATTGTCCCCACCCTCAAGAAAGGGGAAAGGGGGTAATAATTTAATTTTTAATGAAAAATGAAGTTTTTATTTTTAAATAGAGAAAACCTACTATTTCATTTCAAAAGACTTTCACCGCCGTTATTTCCCGGGGCTTCTTCATTTGTAGTATTTTGTCCTGGAGGATTTCTGTTGACTTTTCCTTCCAAACTCAGATTCAAAAGATCGCGCCATCTGGTGTCGATATGTATGGGATCTGATAAGTTACAGATATATTACCCATTAATACCTCTATCATTTCACGCTGCAATACATATTGTTTATTAATAAAATTTGATAGTTTTTTAGGATTATTAAAATCTATTTCTATTGATTCATTATTAATTCTAGTCAATGCAGTTGTTATTTTATCGAAATTTTTTGAGTGGGATAATAATTTTAGAAAATCTAGTTACTATGGGTGTCGGATATCACGTAAACAATCCACTCAGTTAAATTCATAATTGCAGCTCCCATAGATTTCTCAGGACAAAATTAGCTCTAAAAGGGGGGCTGGTCTTGAATTTGTTTCCTCGTAATAACCCCCAAAATCGAAAGTCACAAAAAAAAAAACAAATATATGTTTTTAGAAATATTCTAAAGAAGGCGTATGGCTATTTTCAACATCTTTGTAACATTTTTGATAGAGTTCTATTCAAAAATCTGGAATTCCCCCCCCCCCCCCCAAAGTCACAGATTTTTTTTTTTTTTTGGTACTTAAGTCTAGTCTCTCCATATGCAATTTCTTCACGATGAAATAATTTGAAACTGAGTTAAACTTGCAAACGTGTTTTTACTTCCAGCCCCCCAGGGAGGAAAACCGTAGGCAAGACAGCGTTAGCTAGATTTTGTGCTAATTAATAAGTGTACCAATTATCTAATAATCTGGACAGATGTAATGGCATACTTTCAGCTTTATATATTTTAAATAAAAACAAAAATGTTTACATGTTCATTCATGGTGATATATAAAAATTGAGAACAACGAAAAATTGCTGCCCAAAAGAAATAGTACGACCTATCGTACTGATCGGCAGCTGCCAATCAGTGGTCTGTGGATCACTAGTGGCCCACAAGATAATTTTGGTGGTTCGCAAAAAAATCTGGACATCAATTTCATATTTTATCTATTACTAGTAGGCGCTGCCCCGCTTCGCTGGTCACTATATTTAAATTAATTCTCAAAATTAATATAACTGAATATTATAAAAATTTCATAAAATTAAAAAAATTAAAAAAAGATGAATTAAAATCGATTAAAACATCAATATTTTTGCTCCTCCCGCAAAAAAAAAAAAAAAAAAAAAAAAAAAAAAAAAAATGGAGGAATTCGCAAAATTCCTTTATAGTGTGTGATAGGTACACATAACTAATTCACACATAAAAATTCGTATGCTCGAGATAATTTAGAGCAGAGTTACTACTGAAAGCGTGTTTTCGGCCCTCCTCCCCAACTCAAAGAGGGGGGAGAAGATTTCTCAAAATCACTTTGTAATATGCATTGGATACACATAGTGCAACCACATAACAAAAAATTGTTTTCTTGACATAATTTTAAACGGAGCTACGCTTGGAAATGCGTTCCCCCCCCCCCCCCCCCCCCAAAGGAGAAGGGGAAATTTTACAAAATCTATTTATAGACTGTTTTAGGCGCACCGTTTTATTGTGTCACCTTTCTGAGATAAGTTAGAAAAGAGTTACAATTGCACACATGCTACTTACCCACCTAACCCCAAAGGAGGGAAGGGGGACATTTCGCAAAATTAATATTTAAAATTTACCGATATGGAGGGTAAGTTTTGTGAGCAAGGCGAACTGCTTGATTTTTCTTTCTTGTTTAATAATTCTGCGGAATGCGAACAAATTTATGTTAGTTGTAATGCGCCTTCAAATATTTCCCTCTTAAACAATACTTTACTCCGATTGTTTGGCAGCCATTGTTGAGGTCCTGGCACCTATTGGCAATAATGACAATAATTACGAGAGGAGAGTTCTTCAATGAACTCTTTTTGGGTTTATATGATGGTGAATAAATTGCATTGTGGGTTATCCAAATCACCCTCTGTAGTGCCCTTTTCGTAAAATGCATTACTGCATCTTTAGAGGTCAGGTCTCCAAATTGCTAGTTAGAAATGATCCGCAAAAGTGTGCTGGACACGTGATTGCATTCTGACCCGAAACTGATACGCCACTCCTTTTTCATTGAAGCTGACTATAAGGATGTAAAATTTCTTATTAATGTTCTGTTCGGAATTATATTATTTGATTTTTATTCAAACATATTCGAAGAAAGACTCGGGCTATGCTGTTTTAAATAAATTTTACTTCTTCCCCCTAGTTCTATTGGAATTTTTCCTCTTTAATCGTACATAAACTTCCATGTTTTTAATATTATGGCAGTGTTTTCTCGTAATTTAACTTTTTAAGGCTATATTGAGTGGTTCACGATTATTGTCAGTATGAGGAACTTTAGGTATTTGTGTAAATTTTCAGTTTCTTTTCTTTTTTTTTTTATGATAATTTTACAATTTTTTGAGGCTTGAGGAATCTTAAAATCACAAAATAAATGGGATGGTCCGTCCACAGATTACTCAGTTCGTTAGCTGTAGTACGTTAGTTAAAGACCTAAAAATTTAACTTTTAAGTTACTCACCAGTGACCGGTAGGTCTTTTAAATTGACTCATCACTTTTTCGCGAATTTTTCAGCTAATTTAAATAAAACATTTTCGCCTTTCAATTTTTTTTTTTTTAAACTTTTTCAAATTGTTCGATTTTTTGCGATGTTCCCGTTTTAAATTCATAAATTATGAAGTGTTTGTTTCAATTTTGCTTAACTTGTTCGTTTTAAGATCATCGTTTTTTATACAAAAAACTAGCAGGCTTCGCCCGCTTCGCTGGACCCTATTTTTAAATGAATCACTATAATTACTGAATTCTCAAAATTGCATTAATTTTCATCACGTGAAAAAAAAAGCGAAACAAAATCTGATTAGGAAAAATGTCGATTTGTAAGTATCAAAACCTTTATGTACTAATTTTGAATGATCTAACTCTTTTTTTTTTTTTTTTTGCCCCTCCGCCCCCCCCCTCCCGTCCCTCCTAATAACGTTACACTTTCGAAAATATCCCCATTCGACTTGCAGGCCTCTAAAACCAATCTGTACCAATTTTTGAACGGCCTAACTGCATTTCTATTTGTTTTTGCCCATAGCTCCCCCCCCTGTGGCAGAAATTTATTATGCTTTCTGCGACAAGCTTCATCAACACCAAAATCTTTCTGCAGGAATAGTTTGTGAAGTTTACATTTATGAATTCAAAATACATTATTTTTAAATAGCAAATAATATTCAGTATAACCAATGTATTTATATTTTAACTAGGCACAAATGCATATATCTGCACTATTGCAAGATAATACTCATTTTTTTTTTTTTTTTTTTTTTAAGATGAAAATAAATCTATTGATCTTAATTGCTTCAGATTTTTTGTTCACATTAATATACAATATTGTTTATAAAATATTCAATGAATTCAAACCATAAAATGCAGTAACACATCAAAAATAATCTACAAATTTTTTAAGACATTTAAATCATGAAATGTCTAAATTAAACAAATGTTACAAATACTTTTAAAATTTCATTATTTTTTTTATATTAAATATATATATTTAAATACACAAATGCACTTATTTCATAAGGTGCAAACGAAACAATTTAAAATCTAATACAGAACTCAAAATTAAAAGTAAAAATTACTATAGAATACTGAATATCATAATGAAATATAAATAATTTACAACATTTATAGATTTTGAGATTATTAAAAAGATGCAAGATAACATTCCAATACACAAGATTCATTTTTTATATTATCCTATACAAAAAGCATAAAGATGTGCATTTGAAATCTAAAAAATATGATTTGACATTAAAAAATTAATAGAAATCAATTAAAAATAATATTTGATATTGATATCTATACGAATAAGCAAATAAAAATAAATAAATAAAAGCATTTGCTGTTTAATTAGTATTTATTCAAAACAACTACTATTAGATAAAATTCCTTTCACTGTAAATACAAGTGTCTGAAATTCAGACTCAATTGTGTCTAAAATGGGTGTTTAATTTTAAGATGCTAAAAAGTGTCTTATTTCAGACACTTGAACTATCTTAAAAGGCACATCGTTTCACACTCGAAGTGTCTGAAATTCCGCCATCTTTGATCCTGTCTACAGTGAATATTTTTCATAAATAAATAAATAAAAAGATGCGTTTTATACTGTTTACTTGTGAAAAATAGATTTTAGAATCTCTTAGAACATTAAAAAAAAAAAAAAAAAAAAGTATTAATAATTTTTACAAAAGTATTCCCCGTTGCCCTCACCGGGAATCGTACTGACAATCAAAGGATTCAAAGTCGAGCGTCTTCCCAATCAAACCTTCGGTACTCACCCTGTACGCTGCTTGTATAATGAAATATATTCTAGTATCCGTAAAGCAAATCAAAGTTTTATGTCTTTGCAATAAAACTGTCCATAAGAAGTAAAGCTTAATACATATTATTATCTTAAATTTCATGTGTAGAGGTTTAGAGTTTCTTCGTAAAATGCGTAATAAATATGAAAAAATAGTAGACTATAGATTTTAAACGATTTATTATTATTATTATTTTTTAACTGGTATTTGCAAGAAAACAAACAATGTACATAAAACCAAAAAAATTGCTCTTTTACATTTTGAAGTGTAGGGAAGCATAAAATAATTTAAATAAAACTTTAAATAAAAATTAACTTTGTTTTTTAATTTTTAGCAGAATATATTCCGCGTCTAGGTATTTTAAATAAGTTAACTAGTTATCTATATATGGGTCATTCTCTGAAAAGTGGGCATTTTTTTTTTTTAAAAAAGTAAAAAAGATAAAACCTTAGTCCAAATAAAATTGCTCCAAATTTTTTTTATTATTTTTGTACATGTACACATATGTTACAATTAATAAAAAAAATAATATAAACCAAACTGTATCTGATAATTTTTGATATAGCAATTACTTTTATTAATTAGAAAAATGAGGGAATGACTGTGAGGGAATGACAAATTTCTTCTAAAAACTACTTTATAAAAATATTATTAAGTTTAGTTATATTTTCAAACACTAAATATTTATTAAAACATATTTTTATTAATATAATGTCATAAAAAAGCAAATTTGATTTATTTTAGTTAACTTTATGATGAGTGAGGGAATGACGTATAATAAAAATACTGTATTTCAATCTAACGTTTGAGAGGCTTATGCAACTCATTGTAAAAAGTTTCGAACAGAACACAACATGGCTTTTTACTTTGCTGCTATACAAATTAAGTTTGACTTATATAAAGCACGGGCTGCCATTAATGGAGTAAGTAGGGGTGTGATTATAGTTTGATGAGGGAATGATATCTAATACCAGGGACAACAATAAAGTGTCTTCTAATTTCTTTCATTGCATAATATATAAATGTAGTATAATGGATAAATATTTATTAAAGTATGTTTAATAAATTTTTAATTCAAATAATCCAAATATACATGCTTTAATACTATAGAAACCATTTTATTTACTTACATGTGGGAATGGGGACACAGTGAGGGAATGATATTTTGCATTTTAAAAATTATTTAAAAATTATATTTGAATTCCAATAACCAAAGAATAACAGTTTATATGTAAAACCAACTAATATTGATAGTTTAAACAGCGTTTTGTTTTTGTGCTTTTAAAAATATACCCTCAAGACTACTGGGACATGAAATGACCACTTTTCAGAGAATGACCCATATATAAAAGAGTAAACTTACTGATTCACTCACTGACTCAACACGGTTGTGGCGAACCTATGGGAGATAAAGTCGCAATTTTTGGTGAGCAGGTTGATTTTAGGACCCTGACGCTCACTAAGACGGGATTTTGCGAAATACCCCCCGTTCCCCCTCCGGGGGGGGGGGCAGAAGGCAAAAATCGCCTTTATAAGCATATCTCGGCTCCAAATTGCTTCACGGTGAAGAAATTGCAGATGGGGAGACTAGACTTGAATACAAAAAAATCATTTTCTGCGATTTTGGAATTTTGGATTTTTAAGGGGGGTAGGGGGTAAAAATGAGATTTTCGGGGGCGCATAAGAAAAAAACACATTTATAAGTACAACTCGGCACCAAATTACTTCACAGGGAAGAAATTGCAGATGGGGAGACTAGGCTTGAATACTAAAAAATCTTTTTCTGCGATTTTGTAATTTTTGATTTTTAAGGGGGGAAGGGGGTGAAAATGATTTTCGGAGTTGCTGAAGACAAAAACACCTTTATAAGCATAACTCGGCTCAAAATTGCTTCACGAGGAAGATATTGCAGATGGGGAGACTAGACTTGAATACAAAAAAATCATTTTCTGCGATTTTGGATTTTTGGATTTTTAAGGGGGAAAAGGGGTGAAAATGATTTTCGGAGGCGCAGGAGGCAAAAACACCTTTATAAGCATACTCGGCTCCAAATTACTTCACGATGAAAAAATTGCAGATGGGGAGACTAGACTTAAGTACAAAACAATCATTTTCTGCGATTTTGGAATTTTGGATTTTTAAGGGGGGGAGAGGGGCTGAAAATGATTTTCGAAGGTGCAGAAGGCAAAAACCACCTTTATAAGCACAACTCGGCTCCAAATTGCTTCACGGTGAAGAAATTGCAGAGGGAGACACTAGACTTGAAAACAAAAAAATCGTTTTCTGCGATTTTGGAATTTTGGATTTTTAAGGGGGGAAGGGGGTGTAAATGATTTAGAAAAATACGGATTTTCGAGTAAAAGTAATGGCTCAAAGATGTTAAAAAAAAAAAAAAAAACGCCAAGCGTCTTCTTGAAAATATTTCCAAAAACTCATTTTTTGATTTTTTCCGATTTTTTTTTTTTTTTTTTTTTTTTTTTTGGGGGGGGGGGCAAAAAAATAAAAATAGTGTCACATCGTGCAAAATTGGTACATAGAGGTTTTCGATACTTACAAATCGATTGCGGATATTTTCGAATTTGTAAAATTATTAGAAGGGGTGGGAAGGGATGGGGGGGGGCTATGGGCAAAAACAAATAGAAATACAGTTAGGCCGTTCAAAATTGGTACAGATAGGTTTTAAAGGCCTGCAAGTCGAATGGGGATATTTTCGAAAGTGTAAAGTTATTAGGAGGGGCGAGAAGGGGGAGGGAAGAGGGGGGGGCAAAAAATTAAAAATAGAGTTAGATCGTTCAAAATTGGTATATAGAGGTTTTCGATACTTACAAATCGATTTCGGATATTTTCGAATTTTTAAAATTATTAGGAGGGGTGGGAAGTGGGGGGTGGGCAAAAACAAATAGAAATACAGTTAGGCCGTTCAAAATTGGTACAGATAGGTTTTAGAGGCCAGCAAGTCGAATGGGGATATTTTCGAAAGTGTATAGTTATTAGGAGGGCCGGGAAGAGGGGGGGCGGAGGGGCAAACAAAATAGAATAGAGTAGAGCATTCAAATTGGTATATAGAGGTTTTCGATACCTACAAATCGATTTCGGATATTTTCGAATTTTTAAAATTATTAGGATAGACGGGAGGGGGGGGGGGCGAAGGGGGAAAATAATAGAAATAAGAGTTAGAGCATTTTGGGAATTTTTTCCGAAGGCAGTGAGAACCCGGTGCGACATTTTTCCTGACAAGATTTTTTTTCTGTTTTTTTTTCACGTGATAAAAATTAGTGCAATTTTGAGAATTCAGTAATTATAGCGATTCATTTAAAAATAGGGACCAGCGAAGCGGGCGTTGCCTGCTAGTATTATATAAAATAATATCAAATTTATTTGATACAGGATATGCATGCTGCTTAAAGTAGATTCCATATGGAAAATTTGTTAAGTAATACAAATGTCTGAATTTCTAAGTGTCTAAAATTTGTAATGTTTGAATTTTTAAGTGCCTAAATTGTAAAATGTCTTGAATTTTATGTGTCTAAACTGTAATATGTCTTAATTTCAGACATATCAATCTTATTCAGACACTTAGCTCATTTATGAAAAAGACACTTACGTGTCTTAATTTAAGGAAGCACATGCGTCTGAAATTTTGCATGCGTAAGTATTTCAGGCATTTATGTGTCTGAATTGGTATTTCAGACACATTTCCGTCTGAATTTAAGACGCTTCTATTTACAGTGTTTGCTTACGAAAAAAAAAAAAAAAAAAGATATTCAACAAAATCTTCGGTTTGATTTTTATTCAAAATAACTATTTAATTTGCAATATTTCAATTAAAAAAATAAATTTTTTTAAAAAATTCAAATGTTTAAAAAATGAAATGAACAAGCTGTAGAAACTAATGTTAAGAGTATTTTTGTAAAATAAATTAATAATTTTTTTAACGACTTCATATGTTTAAACAACAAAATTTAAAGCTAAGAACTTTAATCACAATTAAAATAATTAATGATTAGTAAAGAAAAAAATTAGAAAAGTTACCAGTTTTATAACTTAACCTATCCATTAATATTAATTGCTAAGACCTTTTACTACAGATAAAATGCTAAAAATCAAAGTATTTTTAAGATTAATTTCTTAATTTTCTATTTTTTGAAGCAAAGTAAGCATTCAGCTTCATTTTTTATTTTGCGTATAATTACAGACGTAAAACATTTCCCCATAGTCTTATTTCTGTATATATTTGTGAAATGTATTGCATAGTTAGAACCAAACATTAAAATTAATGCAGCTTTTAAAAAAATATGTGTATTTACTACTACGCACGTATGCACGCTTCGCATACATTAAAGAAAAAGAAATCCCTAGATAAAACTAATTTGTCGTGCGTAAATCAGAAAATGCATGAAAATCGGTACAGCAGCAATCACGCACTTATTAAAAAAAAAAAAAAAATCATTGGATGCAGCTATTTTGTTATGCATGAATCTGAAAATGCATGAAATATGAAATTCGAAAAATGGTCGCAAAGCCACATTCTTTCGAAAAAACATCTTTTTGCAATACAATAAATACACACGACACGAGCGGCAGGCGCGGCGCGAAAACAAAGTTTCGAGACACGAAAATGAAGTTCTGATGTGAAGAGGTTACCAGTGAAAAGTGTCGATACACCGAATCATATCACCGCATCACGAATCGCTAATGCATGCCGTATCAAAGCTAGCCCAAGTGAGTTACATCCGCTTTATCTCCTCTCCTTATTCAGGATTGAGGCGATCGTATCTCCAGAAACGAAAATTTGTTCAGCAGAACAGTTTATAAACCTTTCTTTGAGTTTCTTTCTTTCTCTGTCTCTTTCTCTCTCTCTCTCTCTCTCTCTCTTTTTTTTAAACACAATGTCAAAATTTATTTGACTTAGGTAAAATCTTTCTGCAAGAGCATTTCTGTTTCTGCGACATTGTCGCCGTGTCGCCGTGTTTCTGCCACGGGGGCTCCCCCTTACCGCCCCTCCTAATAATTTTACAAATTCAAAAATATCCGCATTCGATTTTAAGTATCGAAAACCATTTGTGTACCAATTTTGAACGATCTAACTCTATTTTTATTTTTTTGCCCCCCCCCCAATCCCCTCCCCCTTCTCGCCCCTCCTAATAACTTTACACTTTCGAAAATATCCCCATTCGACTTGCAGGCCTTTAAAACCTATCTGTACCAATTTTGAATGCCCTAACTGTATTTCTATTTGTTTTTGCCCATAGCCCCCCCTTACCGCTCCACCCCCTTACCGCACCTCCTAATAATTTTACAAATTCGAAAATATCCGCAATCGATTTGTAAGTATCGAAAACCTCTATATACCAAATTTGAACGATCTAACTCTATTTTTATTTCCCCCCTCCCCCCACCCCCCTTCTTTCCCCTCCTAATAAGTTTACGCTTTCGAAAATATCCCCATTCGACTTGCAGGCTATTGAAACCTATCTGTACCAATTATGAAAGGCCTAACTGTATTTATAATTGTTTTTGCCCCTGCTGCCCCACCAGGGGGCTGAAATTTTAAAATTCCAGAAATTGGTTTTTAGATATTTGTATTAGCTATATTTTATAGCAAAAATTTCACGTATATCTGTTTTTTTTTTTTTTTTTTTTTTTTTTTGAGATATATAGGATTATGCGAAATCCCGTTTTGGGGACCCCCTCTTGGGGACCGAATTTCGAAAATTCCAGAAATTGGTTTTTAGACATTTATATTAGCTATATTTTATAGCAAAAATTTTACGGATATCTGTTTTTTTGTTTGAGATATGAAGGATTTTTTGAATTCACGTTTTGCCCCCCCCCCCCCCCCTTCCCCTTCGAAATTTTCAATTTTTTTTTTTTTTTTTTTCCTGAACCATCCCTGACCTATAAGGAAAAAAACAAAAAAAGAATGATCGAAATCAGTCAAGCCGTTTATGATTTTATAAAGGACATACAGACAAACATTCATTTTTATATATATAGAAAATTCATTTTCCAAGCTTGAATTTTACTGGATAAAGGCCTAAAAACGCAATTTTTCTTAATCAATTGATGAAATTTGGATTTTAAGGTCGAATGTCAGAATATTGAAATATTTCGCCGCAGATTTTTTTTTTTTTTTTTCAAGATACTTTTTTAGACAGCTGTTTACTGACATACGCTATTTATGCGTATTTATTATGTTATTTGTATTCGTGCAGGTAAAACACAATTTATACATATTATATTTACATTATACCTGTATGCACAAGTTCTTCCACACACACGCTTGTACAGTCACCCAAAAAAAAAACGCCACCCCCCCACCTAATTTCGCCGTAAATTATCGTAGAAACATTTGACTGGTACCGATCGATTTGTAATAACGTCTAGTTTATAACGGTGTAGTTAAATTTTGCCTAAGGGGTCATCTACATATTAAAACTGGCATTAACTTCATTTTCTTCAAAGGCAACCCCTATTTTTGACTTCATATTCAGATTTCGGAGATCAAGGCGGTTCGAAAAACATACCTATTTATATACCTTAAATCAATTTTAAATAGAGTTACACGTGAAAATGTATTAGGGGTCCGTCTATACATTTAGAAAATATAAATCACGATCTACCACCCAGGATACATTATTTATTAAATTTCACACCGGAAAAAAATTTCAGAAATGTCAATTATAAAATAAAAAAAATGACTAATTCACAGAACTTTCTGAGTTAGTTTATGAATTAAAAGATTTTTATTGGTTTCTATTGATTAAACATCAGATAGTTCACTTCATACGAAGAAAATTAAATAGCTTGAATAGATATTAAAATATCTATCAAAAGAAAAAAAAAAAGATGAATGGTTTTAAATTTGTTTGAAAATTCAAAATTATTTTAACTCAAGCTGCCGTATAATTGTCTGAAACGGCGGCACTCAACCTGGTTCCCACGGCCGTTTCACAGTGACAATGGGAGTTTGTTCTGATACTGCAGTACTTTCATTTTCTTTAATTGACTTTTTTAAAATATTAAAACAGATTTTTTTATTTTTATTTATTTATTTTTTTAATTTATTATTATTTTTTTTTTTTTCATGACATTATTAAAAACTTTTACATAAATCTCCACGATATTCTTTTGCTTTTATATTTTATAATGTGTAACAAATTAATATGCAAAATAATAAATCCTACTACTTAATGGGATTTTCTAAAATTCTGCACTTTAACACAGATACCGAAGTGGACGGTGGGTGTAGAAAGGCTGACTACCCTTAATCTAAATCTTCACTTGAAAAGGTCAAAATGTTACACAACTCTTTTTTTTTTTAAGGAAAAAAGATGAAGATAAGGAGGAGAAGGAAAGATCAAAACGAATATAAAGCATATTAAACGTTAATACCCTTTAAACACTGGGAAAAGGCGGGGTTTCGTATTGTGTGTCATTTGGGAGCTGTAGAGTGCCAGAAAATTACTTTATGTAATAAAACTTTTCATTTAAAGGGTATTTAAAGCAGCATTATATTTAATACATAGACTATTCAGAAAAAAAGTTCCATTCATCTGGTTCATGAAAAATAAAGAACATTTTCTGGCATTGCTCTATGTATATACATTCTTGTCAACCTATCCCGGAAGATTACTGGTCCCTCCCCTTTCCGTACATTTTTTTTCACTTCAGTCTTTTTAGAGCCGTGTCAGCCATCGGTGGCTGACACTGATCTTTCCATTTAGGCTAAGTCAGCCGGCAGTGTAAAATATGATATAAAACTACAGAACTTACATAGTTTTAAGTAATTACTGACAATTTATTTAAAATTTACTTCATGTTTTTTTTTTTTTTTTTTTTTTTTTTAATAGGATTTTTATAGGATTATATCGTTAAGGCCTAATGGGGTTTATTGAAACTCGATAAACATAACACGCTTCTAAGCAGCACGTGTGGCCTGAATGGGATTTCCATAAGAATTCGCGTGGCGCTCAATGAGTTAATCGTAAATGTATTTGAAGTTAATTACTCTAAAAATTAAATTGTGTACACACAGGGGCGGGAACTAACAATGTTACGGGTTAGGTTGGCAAGTATGCATATATATTTTGCTTGATTTATAAAAATTTATAACACATTTTCTTCTTTTTTTTTAGTATTTTGTGTTTATATTTCTCATTAAAAATAAATACAATATTCATATATAAACATTTCCATACAGTAATGTATATAAACATATTGATTAAAGAAGATTTGTTGATATTATATAATTATTCTTCTATCTGTATAGTATATTAACACAAATATATTTTGTAAATTTCGCAGCATCGAAAAACAGCAACATAGCTTCCATATCAAGGCTTAATGTAAATAGGACGTAAGCGTACTGTAGCTAGTGTTGAAATTAGAAAAAAAAAAAAAAAAAAAGAATAACAGTGGGCTAAAAGTACGCCGGAATAAATTAAAATGTTGTTTATTCTGGTTTTAGTCAGGTGATATCACTCGTGCTAAATAGCTGGATCCGCCCTCTCTTAAGCTCAGGTTCAGCTCATCATAAAAATATTGTTTTTAATATCTGCCGCACCAAAATGTTCAAAACACAAATGCCAATTTTCATATATTTTGAAATATTCCCGTTTCAACTTTAAAAGCATTTAGATTAATTTATTTTATTTTGAATTTTTAAATTTAGACGTTTAAAGTCTTTTAAATGAAATTTCAGGATTCTGTAAGATCAATATCTATATATTTGAAAGTAATAAGACAATTCCTTTGTTTTAAATTTTTATTCCATAATAACTGTGACTTTGATTTCGTGATTAGGAAATCGAAAATAAATACTATTGAGCTATGTTCCAATAATAGATCTTATAAACTTAAAAAAAAAAAATAATAATAATAATAATAAAGCAATTTTTCACTATTTGATTCTGTATTAAAAAACTTTTAATGGAAATTTGATATTTTATTATGTTACATTATGGTATAAATTTTAAATAACACAGAGCTTACAAACGGTACAGTAACCAAATGCAAATATGTCACAACAAAATTTAAACAGAAAATTTATGGTAAAAAATCTGTTTAAAATTATTAAATATTCATAATAATAATAACAAAACGATTGTCGAATGCATAATTGCTGTTTCATGCAATCAGTTTCGCTGTACCGTGTTTTCTAAAACAAGATATTTAACTAGAGGTGTACGTACTCTTGAATATTGAAATGCGAAAAAAAGTGTAACAGGGTTAAAATAGAATTTTAGCAGCGAAAAACTAGAAAAAGATATTTAATACTTATGAAGAAAGACTTAACATATTAGGATGGGATTTATTCTTCTCTTGTACCGTAAGCCACGCCTTTTCACAAATTTTCTAAAACTTTATAATATAAATCAAAGTAATTTTGCATATTTGTAATTAAATCATTTAAGTTCTGTCTTCAATAATCGATGTAGTAAATACCATTGTGATTTATGCATACCAGTGTCACATACAGAGTCAAATAGGAATATGCAAATTTGTCTTTTTTTTTTAAATAGTGTTTCAGCGAATCAGAGGCGCGGCTTCTTTTCTTTTGAAATTCTTTCACAATCCCTCGCCTACATTGTGATTACTTTACAAAAATATGCCAATTTGTATAATAAACATCGAAATATTGCTTAGGAAACAATAAAAATAATATAAAGGTAAATTAAAATAGCTTTCCGTCAAATTATATACAAACATTTACTTATAGAGGATACAGATTATAACAAGTGACGGCCCCCTAACAGGAATAAAAAGTGAAATATCACAGTAACTCAAAAAATAATGTTAGGAACGAGCTGTAAATTTGGAAACCCATGTTTTTGATGATGCCCGTTCTATTCGTGCGAAAATTAACATAGGTCATAATTCATAATTTTTTCAAATATGAATTTATTAATAATTTTCATAATTCAAAAAATGTTTTTTTAGCAAAAATTTGCATGGAATATTTTTGGGTCACTTCATTCTAACGAATAAAAAAAACAGAATTTAAATATCATAATTATTTCGGAAGATATGATTTAATGCTTGTCACATTCATTTAACATTAGCATCCCCAAACTTTGACAGCTTATAACTCTATGAAAAATTGAGCGAAATATATAAACTATACCATTTTCCGTGATGATTTGATCCAAAGAATTCAAATAAATTATAAAACATGGGGGTTACTATTCAAAAAAATGAAGTTGATGTCAGTTTTAATATGTAGACGACCCCCTAAGTAAAATCTAACTATAACATTATAAACTAGACGTTATTACAAACTGATTGGTACCAGCCGCATGTTTCTACGATAATTTACGGCAAAATTAGGTGGGGGGGTGGCGTTTTTTTTTTGGGTGACTGTACATGCAAAAATAAAACTTATTATTATTTCTACTATATTATTATTTCTTTAACATGGGAGGCCGCGATATCCGGACCACAGAGCGTGAAGTTTGTAATTGCGGGTTCGAAATTCGAGCCGGGGAATGACCGTCATGTCCATTAATAGTTGTTATAGTGCGAATAAAATCCACCATGGCTGGAATAACCTGCATATTCCGTACAAATAATATTTCTGGGAAAGCGGAGCAGCCCACGGAGGTTCAAAATTGTGATGGCAAGTCTTCAGACCACTCTTAATAGTGAATCCCGGCCCTCATTAATTGGTTTCTGTGAAGCTATAGTGTGATATTAAACCTAGTTGATTAAATTGAACTAATTTAACATGAAATAACAAAAGAAATACTTTATCAAACGGATTATCAGAAAACTCATCCGATAAATCAATGTGTTAATACTTAAGATGCTGTAAGTTGCTGATTTTAGTGATCCAAATTCCCGTTATAATCTTCATACCATTTAAATTGCGTAAGCGAAGAACATTTTCAATAAGATGCTGAGAGGATATCAAAAATCTCCGAATCGTATAGTAACTCCTCGCAGTCTGTCCACACGTAATCGATTCTCCGGAGCTAAAAGAGGAGAAGGTGTCGTAGATATTTCCGGGTGAAGTCTCAGTGCGCGGGAAATCTCTTTAAAGTGGCAGAATTTCGACAAGATACTAATATCTTTTTCGTTTGGGGTTTCGCTTGGATGCAAGTCCTCATCAAAATGCTAATCCAAGACGCTGCTTTGACAAATCGTCGGGGGGAGCTCGGCGTTTCCGAACGCGGATTTCTGGTGCGTTTTGACAGAATGACGTTGCTTTATGATTGGGGGCCGTTCATAATTACCCCATCTTTTCATCGTGTTACATATTGTCAAAAAATTGAATCTATCCCCCCCCCCTTTAAAAATAATAATAAAAAAAACCGCTTTTTAGAATCGCATGATTTTTAAAGCTTTTGAAATTTTTTAATCTTTTCTTTTAATTATGTTCATTTGTTACATTCTTCATTTCCCCCCTCTGGTATCTAACAATTCATAAATCCAATAACTAATATTGTTAATCAATAGTCCTTTAAAGTCATGGTATGAAATAACAGGATGAACTTTAAGAAAGTGTCAACAATTATTAATCGGAAAAGTTATAGTTACGGTCGGTCGACGATTTCAAATGCCTTAGACTTACCCTTTCCATTCTTCGAAGTTTTTTCTTGACTGTTTTTTGTACATTTTTGTGTCAGTGTCAGTTGAATTTTCTTTAAATTTTTGCCCTTGTGATTGCTTTTTTTTTTTTTCCTTCTTTATCGTGTTTCATTCTGTATTTTCGACTTTTCCCCCCTCGTTTCTTTCCTTGCGAAAGGGCAGTGCTTCTTGATTTCGGGATCTTTCTTTCCTTCTATTACGCATAAGCATCAGACTTTTATACATAACGTTGCAGGTTCGATTCTTAACTTTAATTAAACTTTGTCATGTTGTCAAAATTAACATTGGTATTTCGGAGTACACGCTTAAGGTTGCAACTTATGCTTACCTCTATCGAGAACTTGTTTTTACATATAAAGTTCGTTATAGATTCAGAGTTTTCAGCGCACCTACTCTATTATTTTGTACAGTTCAAGAACTATACAAAAGTACAAAGCTGATGGTAGATACCTTATTATTCATTCGTCACCTATACTCTACCTTAGATGTCGAATCTATATGCAATTATAAGAACATGCTGTTTAATGAAGATATCACTATGCAAGTTTAACACACATGTGAATAAAAGAATTATTTCGTAAATAAATAAATAAATGTTTTTTCGAAAATTTTGCAATTTTCTGTTATGTTATCGTCCTCTCGAGTAAATCTCTTTTGTGGAAATCTCTTGAAATACTCCGATTTGATTAGTTGACGATGTCTAAATCGCAATTACGCATGAAATTAATTCGTGGGCTTGTGTCTTAGATGAATGAAGTCTTCAACTGTAATCAATAGTTTAACGTGGATGCTGTATTTAATAACAACGTTCGTTGATTAGTTAATCTTATGCATTTAACTTAATCATAATCTAAGTTGATTTCGGATGAATTTCTGTAACTCTGAGGATTTTGTGCAATTTCTGGGGTGAATGGAATTTCTTAGCACAATAAAAAGTATGAAATTTTCTCAATTAAGCTTTCAGCTCTGGACTATTCTATCTTTATCACTGTGCATTAATAAGAAGATTTTTTTTTTTTTTTTTTTTTTTTTTTTTTTAATTGCATATAGACATTACTTTTCGCATTTAAACAATCCAAAAAGTATAGAGTTTAAAATCTTAAATTAGTAAAAGTATGAATAGAATAAAATTTTAATGTGTGATGAAATTTCTAGAGTTATTTAACCTTTTTTAAATGAAATTCAATCTGAAACTAAACGTTCTCAAGTGATTGTGCATTTTAAATTTTAAACAGGAATATATACCGATTGTTTCTATTCTAACGGATGTAGGTAAACATATATAAATATTATTTGCTGAAGTTTTTTGCTTGTGAAAATAGATTTTTCGATGCACTGAAACCGCATTAGAAGCCAAGAGGTTCTGCTGTCTAAGCTTGTAAAGGGGAAGTGCCGAGTTCGAGGACGAGTTGCGTTCGTCAACCTAGCCGTTCGAAGTTTTCGTGATAACTCGTGTAAATATGGATTAGGCTCCCTTAGAAAGACTCCCCACGAGTCGCATCCTACCCAGGCTTAGAACCAAAGTGTAGTTAATCGGCTTAAATATCAAACACTAGCATACAGTAATGATAGGAGAGTATATCAATTGTATCAAATATAACAAATATAAGGAGAGTATAACAAATATATCAGGTACGCAGAGTATATCAATTCACCCACCATTTCTGATTTCATGTTAAATTGCTTTTAATTATTCTAATTAATTATTAAACTAAGTAACTGATGTTCTAATAAACTAAACTTGCATTTTAAACCAGTTGATTAAAACGAATTTCTAATTTTACCTCTTTATAATTGCATGTAGCGGGGCAATCATGTTATACTTTTACTCTGCAAAATTCTTCATAAATTACATACATACAGTCGGCAGCAAAAATTATTGAAGCGCTAGCAAAAATACCCATTTAAAAGATGTGCACCATACTCTATAGTTAAGTAAATATTTGTCGAATCATGATCTTAGTCTTTATGCTGTTTCTAAAAAAGTAAGTGATGATAAAAACTAGCGATCAAGCCCACAAAAAAATAAAAATAAATAAAAATAAAAATAAATGTTATGTGTGCTTCAATAATTTTGCTGCCGACTGTACACCGGTGCATTATAATGTCAATACACAGTATATATCAATTCATCCACCATTTCTGATTTTATGTTAACTCGCCAGTACACGGGTTGGGACTGTAAGACCCATTTTATTTACTAGAATGCAATGTAAGAGAAACATTTATATATTCTGTGGAAAAAAATCACAATAAACGTAAAATTTTATACTTCGTATTTTTATTGTGTGACTTTATTTTGTGGGTGTTGCATTGTAACCATTCAGATATTGAAAGAAAATTTTGTCTTTTCCCCACCTGTGTACTGGCGGGTTAAATTGCAAAAATGATTCTAATTAACTATTACACTAAATTATCGATATTCTAACAAACTGAACTTGTATTTTAAACCAACTGATTAAAACGACTTTCTAATTTTGCCTTTTTATAATTACATGTAGCGCGGCAATGATGTTACTTTTTTTCTACAAAATTCTACGTGAGTTACAAACATAACGCGTCTTAAAAAAAGGAACGATGGCCATGAAAAAAAGAAGAAAGTCCGATATATATTGCAATATGTGTACGTCCCTTTTCTTTCTCCATAATCTGCGTCTTTTACAGTCGGATGCCAACCAAATATCTCGCAAAGATGGTCTAGCATAACTCTACAGCAACAGATGCTCTTGACAACGCACCACTTGCCCGAATATCATTTTTCGGCTACGACGCCTTCCTCCTCTCCCGCTCCGAAATATTCTTTTAAAAACCGGGATAAGTTGCCTCTTTTCGAGAGGATTTTATGGAGGAGCTTTTCCGTTTTTGTTTTTCACCCCTGTTTTCGCTTTGCTTTTACTGAATTCTCCGAGAATGATTTAATACTAACACCACAGGATGTTGCCAAAAAGTTTGGTGAAGACATTTTAAAATGATGGTTATGAAAATACCACCAGCCGTTTCTTCCATTTTCCTTTACATCTTTTTCAGTTTATCTGGCAATAAGGAAATTCAAAGTCTTTTTTTTTTTTTTAATGTAAGAATGCGCAAAAACGCTGAGTCGAAATGATATTTCATTTTCGCTGTTTTTGTTAGAAAATCAATGCTAGTTGATAGCTGCGGTCTTTTTATTTATCGCTGATACATTTGATTGTTTCAAATATCTGAGATTAGCGAACGCACACAATACACGCATAATATATCTTATGTATATATAGACATATGCAAAATGCACATTGTTTAAACTTACACAATATTAAGATATATAAATTTTGGTTGAGGTTAAGTGGGTTTTATGTCGCACTAGTGCTACACTATATGCAATGGGCGTCGGTCTGGGACTCATCCCTAAGGGTGGTCCGGAGACATGTTATCGCAATTTTGATCCTCCACGAAGGGGATGGCTTCACCGCTTCTATGTAAAAATTGGATATGATGAAAGATAAGTTTTTGAAAATGTTTATAATAGAAAGGGTTATAAAGCTTCGCCTCTTTTTTGTGCATTTTCCCTATTCATAAAAACTTTAAATCTTGTATCTATGAATGCAAAGTACATATGTTTGGTTATCAATTTATAGAAACTTCGTTGATGCAAACAAAATAAAGTAAAGGAGGGGCCAGTATACCCACAAGTTGGCAATAAACTGTTTGATCATAACTAATTTATCTTTTCTACAAATATAAGTAACTTCCAGTTTCCACAGACGTAGAAATTCTGTAGGAGATTATTGTAAAAAATATGAGATTTATGACCAATCAGTTGGAAATAAAGTCTGTTGTAAGAATGCAGAGACATTTAATGGTGTTCATCTATTATAATGTCGAGTTGATGCCGATTTGCATGCAAATTTGACAGAAATACGTACCTGGAAGTCAGGTTTTCCTGGTTAATCGTCCATCATGGTTAATTGGACCATCTCCAATTGTTGGTGCTAAATATGACGCATGCTGAAATTAATGTGGTTTTGAGTAAAAACGAATAACGCAGCATCGTCGCAAAAGTGTATGGATAAAATATGTCAAGAATCACAAGATCCAGTTTTGCAAAAATTTTCACATATTTGTTAAGGGATGGCTTTAACACTATATAAGATAGAATAGTTTAAATTATTATCAAGTATACAGACCTGAGAAAATTATTCGATTAACTATAATTTTTATTTTTATTTATTTATTAATTTATTTATTATTGTCGGGGAGGAGGGGAAGGGAGAAGGTGCGCACATCTGAACTGATTAAGATCGGTGCTGAGCAGTTTTGTTTCAGTCGCCTTTCGAATCCGGACGAGGTACGAGGTATCTCAAGACTTTAAAATAAAATCAGAACTATTAAAACATTCTAATCGTATTCATTATAGTTCCAGTAATAATTCTTAAATATGAATAAAAATTCGTAATTAAGTATTCAAGTCAAATAAAACGATTCTTCAAATGTCGAATGATAGTCTACTAATTTAGTGGTGTGTTGTTAATATTCGGAATACTGGCAGAGGGGGTAAGTAGAATTAAACTTATTCTCATTTGATTAATATGCATGTTATTCTTATTTGTGATAGAGTAAAAGTTGCAGAATTTGAATTTAAATAAATGAGTTAGAATTTCTTAATATGAGATTCTAAATTTAATCAATCCTAATTCGAAATTCATAAATTGATACTTAGTCGAAAATTCTTAGTGGCTTCAAAGCCATAGTGGTCCGTCGATTCACGGAGGCTTAATTACCTATTAATTAGATAATTAATCGTAATTCGTTAAATTAAAAAAAAAAAAAAAAAAAAAAAAAAAATTGTAAATTGAAAAAATTCTTTTGTTTACGTAGGATTAAATTATCTGTATAAGAACTTTAAAGTAAATTAAAATTAATTTGTTGAAATAAGTCATTAATACAAGGTTAAATTGTTTTGATATAAAACGTAATTCAAAGTAGTTTCGCTTTCATGCTTACGTAAAAGTTTTAGTTTAGAGAAAACGTAATTCAAAATAGTTTGGGTTTCAAACCGAAAGTGTCGGTTTGGAATTTCAGAAATAAACTTTCATGTTAAGTAATTGTTGAATAAATGAGTGTATGAGAATGAAAAGGGTGCATTTAATATTTTATTAGTTTATTTATTTCAGTTAAAAAAAAAAAAAAAAAAAAAAAAAAATCTATTCTATTATGAGTTGTTTCTTTTCATTTGTTCTTATTTTTTTTCATATTTTACTTCCTGATCTGCAGAATAATAATTTAATTCAATCGATTAATTCATATTTAAATTTAATTGTTTGTAATTAGTTTGCTCATAAGATGGGTAGAAAGGGAAAAACAAGGGCGAATGACGCCGAACAGAGTGCGTTGTTCCCAAAATCTAATGAAGTGATAAAATTTGAAAATGTAATTAAAGAAATAGAATTTATAAAATCGAAAGTCAATGATTGTGATAAAGGCGATCAAGCCAGATTAAAAATCTTAAAAGATAAGGTAAACGCACTGGAGGTTAAATTCGAGGAAATAGTTACAAATTTTTCCGAAGAGGAAAACGATGAAAACTCTGAAGAGGTGTTAAAGAATAGGGACATTCTGTTAGAATTATCCGTTGTATTAGAGGGTAAATCGCAATCAAATACTCCAAATGTAAATAATGATGCACGTACCAAACCCGGGACTTCTGTTAATTCGCATATTAGTCTCCCTAAACTTGAAATTCCTTATTTTTACGGGGATAATGAATCTTGGTTGTCATTTAAAAATTTATTTAAATCATCTATTCTGGATAATGACAGCCTTAGTGAGGTTGAAAAGCTACAATACCTCCAATCGTGTGTAAGAGGTAGTGCATCAAAACTTATTCGTGGATTTTCGTTACAATCGGAAAATCTTAAACACTGTTGGGAAATTCTTACTCAGCGCTACGAAAATAAACGTCAATTAGCTATAACTCAAATAAATAAAATCTTTTCAGTAAAAGTAAACAAAGCGGATGATCCTAAATCGTTTTTCAATTTAATAGATACTTGTAACGAAGCGGTGCGAAATTTATCGACCCTCGGATTGGAATCTAATCCTCTTAGCGATCTTATTCTTATAAATTTCATGATCTCAAAATTGGACTCATCCGTTAGGCATAGGTGGGAGCTCAGTCTAGAGAATACGCAAACTATTCCCGATTTAAATTCGTTTCGTACATTCATTGAGAGGGAGGCGTCGAGTCAAACAAAGCTTGAAAATAAACCAGGGATGTTTAAGAAGCCAGTTGAAGGTAGTAGTGTAAAAAAATCTTGTGTCAATAATTCAATAATAGTCAAAGAAAATAAATGCGTCGCCTGTTCTCAAGTACATCAATTGTTTAAATGTCCCAAATTCAATCGAATTAGTGTTCAGGAGCGATGGGACTTAGTTAAATCAAAATCACTGTGTGAAAATTGTTTGCGAACTAATCATCAAGTGCGTCAATGTAGAATTAATATTAAATGTAAAGTATGTGCAGGTTCACATCACACTCTTCTGCACATTTATACACAGAATTCTGCAGATCAGGGAGGCGGCGTTGTTACTACGTCGGTGGCCAATGGTTCCCAATCTAATGCAAATTTTAGTAACCTAAAGGTGTTATTGGCTACTGCCCTTATAAAGGTTAGGTCACCTAACGGCAAAATTATTCAATGTCGGGCGTTAGTTGATAGTGCCTTACAAAATAGTCTCATAACAAAGGAGTGCGTTGAGAAGCTAAATTTGCCTTTGTTTGGCACTTCTCATCGACTTATAGGCATAAACGGTCTTTCCGCAGAAACTGTTTTGAATTTTACGGAATTCTCATTCTCGCCATATTTCGCTAACGAGTATAGGAACTTGAAAGCGCTAGTAGTAAATAGGGTTACTACCCCTCTGCCAAATTTCCGGGTGCAAACGACGTCTTGGCCACATACAAAAAATCTGCAGTTGGCTATGAATTTCTTCAAGCAAAAACCAATCGAAGTATTATTAGGCGCAGATATTTTTGCGTCACTAATTTGTGGCACACCAGTATCGGGAAGGCCAGGAGAACCATCTGCCATTCCCAGTTCACTTGGGTATTTACTCAGTGGCCCCCTCTCAAGGGATGGAATGGA
Organism: Salticus scenicus; assembly: GCA_963930645.1. NCBI lineage: Eukaryota > Metazoa > Arthropoda > Arachnida > Araneae > Salticidae > Salticus > Salticus scenicus. The sequence goes on from OZ005654.1 coordinate 124,524,146, forward strand.
ACCAGAATCAACATATAGCTCCTCGTTACACTGCCTTAACTTGAACGATTTTTTTGACAATCAGCCCATAATATCTTCTAAGAGTGAAACCGAAGCCGATTCGGCAGAGGAACTATATAAATCTTCCACCAAGCGCAACCCCGAAGGTCGCTATGTAGTGAAATTACCCCTCCATGATGAGATAGCTTTAGGTGAAAGTGCCAATTGTGCACTAAAATTGTTTAAACGGCTTGAAAATCGATTTATTCAGAACCCTAACCTTAAAAAGGAGTATGCTCAGTTTATGTGTGAGTACTCCGATCTGGGTCATATGACTTTACTAAGGGCTGAAGAACTTAATCACCAACCCAATTATTATATGCCCCATCATGGAGTTATAAATGAAAATAGTAGCACTACGAAACTACGGGTAGTGTTCAATGCGTCGGCCGTAACTACAAATGGCAAATCCCTGAACTCTAACTTGCATAAAGGGCCCAAACTCCAATCCAGTATTTTCAGCAACTTAATCAGATTTCGTTTAAATAAAGTCGCCCTCTCGAGTGATATCGAAAAGATGTTTAGACAAATTCTAGTCGCAGAGCCTGATACAGACTTTCAAAGAATATTTTGGAGGGCCAATGTTTCAGATCCACTCAGAGTGTATAAATTGAACACTGTTACTTATGGCACAGCCTGTGCTCCATTTTTAGCCCTGCGTACCATATTACAGCTATTAAACGATGAAGAACCCAATTTTCCCGTAGCTGTGCAGGCTGCCCGCAACAACCTGTATATGGACGATTTCCTTGGAGGGGCTGAAACAATCGAAGCCACTCAATCTTTGGTCACAGACCTTCAGGCATTATTTAATGCTGGGGGCTTCAAGCTGCGAAAATGGGCTTCAAATTATGTGGAAGCTCTAGTTCAGGTCCCAGAACCTTTAAAATCAACAAATCAGGAATTATCCTTAAACCCCGATCAATCCCAACGTATTTTAGGACTAAACTGGAATTTAACATCGGATACACTGCAGGTTGGCGTCAACACAGAAGAAAACGTCAAAACCAAAATACAATTATTGTCTGTAATTGCACGCATCTTCGACCCTTTGGGTCTGTTATCCCCTGCCACTATTCTTTTAAAATTGCTTCTCCAAGATGTTTGGAAGCTAAAACTTGGTTGGGATGATCCTTTACCACCAGACATTCAAAACAGGTGGAACGAATTTTATGAAAAAATTGCTTCCTTTAAGGCCATGTCAGTACCCAGATTTTTAGACCTGAAATCCGAACCTATGTACCAGATTCTGGGATTTTGTGATGCGTCAACAAAGGCATATGCTGCCGTAATTTATATACGCCCAAGTCAGAACTCATCTTTAAAATTGATTGCAGCTAAAACCCGTGTAGCTCCTTTAAAACCCATTACCTTGCCTAGGTTGGAGCTATGCGCGGCTGTTTTACTATCGGAACTTTTGTCAGTCGTCCAGAGCTCGCTGGATTATCAGGTTGAGGAAATTCTCCTATGGACAGACTCAACAATCGCCCGTAGTTGGATCTTAAATCCACCCTTAAAGGGCAACACATATGTCCTACACCGAGTAAACAAAATTAAAGCTCTCACACACCCAACATCATGGCATCACTTACCAAGCAAACATGACCCAGCAGACTGTGCAACCCGTGGGCTGTTACCCGACAAATTAAACCACTTTAAATTGTGGTGGTCTGGACCTGATTGGTCAAAGATCCCGGTCTCAGATCCCGAGTCCAAGATTGCTACCTCAGTCCCATGTACAATTGTGGGAATTCCTGGACTAATAGAGTCAACTCCAATGCATGAATCCGTTATAGAGGATTTGGTTTCAAAATTTTCATCAAGTAATAAACTTTTTCGAGTAATTGCATTTATGAAGAGGTTTATTAATAATATTAAAAATGCTACAAAATTGAAAGGACCAGTCTGAGTACAAGAAATTTCAGAGGCTAAGAACCTTGTGATTAAATGTGTACAACAAAGGTCCTTTGCTTCAGAAATCGCCCTTTTGCAGCGCGGCCAACCCGTGGCAAACAGCAGTAAATTAAAAAATCTCAATGTGTTTCTTGATTCAGAAAATCTATTGAGAGTGGAAGGTAGAATTGACAAAAACATCACTCTGCCCTATGATACTAAACATCCAATACTCATACCTAAAAATCACCCTTTTACATCGACATTAATAAGACATTTTCACACGTATAGTCTTCATGGAGGTGTCGACCTAGTATTAAATCTCATTCGCCAGTCTTACTGGATTCCTGATGGTAGATCCACTGTGAAAAAAGAGCTTCGTAAATGTGTCACGTGTGCCAAAGTCCAACCGACCCCCATTCAACAAATGATGGGTGACCTTCCCAGTGCAAGAGTCAACCCTTGTAGACCATTTCAACATGTTGGCCTTGATTATGCAGGCCCTATTCAAACAAAGTGTGAACATAAACGAACAAAAACAAAATTTAAGTCCTATATTTGCCTATTCATCTGCATGAGCACCAAGGCAATTCATCTCGAATTAGTCACGAGCTTATCAACTGAACATTTTTTATATGCCCTACAAAGATTCATAGCGCGTCGAGGCTATCCTACTGACATTTACTCTGATAACGGGCGCAATTTTGTGGGTGCCAATGCCCATTTAAAAGGGCTAGTAAAGCTTTCAAAAACCAATACTATCCAAGACTTTGCCACAACTAGACAAATTCATTGGCATTTTATGCCACCTTACGGGCCTAACTTTGGCGGCCTATGGGAATCTTCGGTTAAATTGGCCAAACGCCATTTACTCAAAGCGTGTAAAGGCAATTGCCTGACCTTTGAGGAATGTGACACTATTCTAACTAACATTGAAGCCTGCTTAAATTCACGACCCTTAGTCCCACTTTCCACCGAGCCCAATAATTTCTTAGTACTTACACCAGGACACTTCTTAATTGGGGCTCCGCTTCTCCAGCTTCCTGAACAATCTTTTAACCAAACTAATCCATTTTGTACCAGTTTTTCTTCCAGATGGAAACTCCTCCAGCAGATCAAGAAGCAATTTTGGAGCACATGGGCAAAGTCTTATTTGACTTCACTCCAGTCAAGAGAAAAATGGAAGAGTGGTAATACACATCTACAACCTGGTCATCTAGTCCTGGTGTTGGAACCTTCTATTCAGCCAGCTTAGTGGAAGTTAGCACGCCTTCTGGAAGTCCATCCGGGTGAGGATGGAATTGTTAGAGTGGCTACCCTGAAGACGCCATCGGGAATAACCAAAAGACCCGTCAATCGAATCGCCAGTCTGCCATGCTCAGCCCCCTCCCCCCCCCGGAGGATGTCGGGGAGGAGGGGAAGGGAGAAGGTGCGCACATCTGAACTGATTAAGATCGGTGCTGAGCAGTTTTGTTTCAGTCGCCTTTCGAATCCGGACGAGGTACGAGGTATCTCAAGACTTTAAAATAAAATCAGAACTATTAAAACATTCTAATCGTATTCATTATAGTTCCAGTAATAATTCTTAAATATGAATAAAAATTCGTAATTAAGTATTAAAGTCAAATAAAACGATTCTTCAAATGTCGAATGATAGTCTACTAATTTAGTGGTGTGTTGTTAATATTCGGAATACTGGCAGAGGGGGTAAGTAGAATTAAACTTATTCTCATTTGATTAATATGCATGTTATTCTTATTTGTGATAGAGTAAAAGTTGCAGAATTTGAATTTAAATAAATGAGTTAGAATTTCTTAATATGAGATTCTAAATTTAATCAATCCTAATTCGAAATTCATAAATTGATACTTAGTCGAAAATTCTTAGTGGCTTCAAAGCCAATTATTATTATTTATTTATTTATTTTCAAATGCGTAAAATAATTTTCTTTTACTTTCTATATGTAAATATTAAATTTTTTTAAAACGTAGTAAAAGCCGAGCAACAGATTTAAGACCACTGAAACCACATAGACCAATAAGAAAAAAATTTCATCAAATTAAAATTGCCAACGAAGACCAATTGCTAACTGTTGAAACAAACAACTTTACCTCCTGACCCATGAAATAATGAACTTTACTTATTGATTCTTTTATAGAATTTAATTTAACGTCAAACTTACCTTAATATTATTCCTAGATAGTTGCTATTTAAATAATGTTGCCTGTGCGTATATATATATATATATATTATTATTATTATTTTAGAATAGTTATGGGCAATATTTTTTAAGGCTTATCAGTTTTATAAATTTAATTCGAAGTGATCCATATTACTTGTTTAAATTAATGAAGAATTAATTTGATTTTTAGATAATAAAAATAATATTTTTAAATTGTTTGCTAATTAGAATAACATATTTTTGACAGTGAGATGAAATTAATATATTTTGGTTCTTAGCGATTTTGCATTGCGCAGCACTATAGTGCGACGTAAAACTCAACCAACCAACCAACCAACCTTAGCGATTTTGTGGAACTTTTTTGTATAAATTTGAATAAAAATGCTGTTTTGTTAGTCTTTTATGGTATCCAAATTCCATCAAAATCCGATTTTCGGTTAAAATTTCTATTTTTCGATTTAAATATATAACTATAGCATAATTCCTTATCTTTCTAAATCTGCTTGAACTTTATTTCTTATTTAAAGTATTTTCGATATTACAAAGTATCAGTATTTTATATATAGTTAAATTTATTTTCTAGTATTTTCCAAAAATCCCCTTTTTATAACAAAAATATTATGCATAAAAATACACTGCTTTTCATATATGCATTGCAAAAGTGAATGAAGTGTAATTAAAAATGCATATGTTTTTTTTTAAGTATTGTTGGTAAAGTTATGATTTGCGTTTCATCATCCCACGGAAAAATGTTTAGGAATGATAATAAAAACCATTAAATAATAATAATAATTCTGATAAGAAAAGCAAAAATTTCGCAATCATAGTGTGTAAATATATATGTACCGTAAAATCCCGAAAGTAACCTCCCGCCCCCCATCGAATATACCCCCCCTTCCATTTCTCGCTGAAAGCGAAATGTCTCCGTTATCCTGAAAGTAACCCCCCCCCCCCTCCTTTTTTTTCTCCATCCAACAAAGCTACATCAAATCTTCGGGCGCACTTACAGTACGTCGGCATTGCAAGTTAAGTTTGGCATTGAATTAAGTTTTAATATTTATATATTATTTCTAATTTAACTAATTTTTCATAAAGTGTCGGATGCATGTTATCAATGGAATCATTACACAGTTTTTTTTTACCTTTAATGTAAGAAATTACCTTTAATATTTCCTTTTAAGTAAGTACCGTAAAATCCCGAAAGTACCCCCTCCATCGAATATAACCTCCCCTCCCTTTTCTTTATTTTTTTAAAGAATCTTGATTATAACCCCCCCCACCTGAAATTTATCCGTTTTGCTCTTCAAAAAAAAAAGGGGGGGGGCGGGTTACTTTCGGGATTTTACGGTATTCTCTTTCGAATGTAGATATGCGAATTCTGGAGTGGATGATGGAAACCAATATTCACTTCAAGAACTGGAAGAAAATTTATTTTGATCATTAGAAATAACAAAAGAATCTCTAGCCATGATTTAAAAAATTAGTAAGGCAAAAGTAATGGAGTATGTATGTTGTAATTCTACTGCTCGAAAAAAATTTACCAACTGGACTTTCTGAGCTCGCTGTACTCGAAACTAGGTTATAGTCACTCTTACTATGGAAAAGATTGGCGTGGACAAAAGAAACAGTTTAAAAATGGTAGCAAGATAATTTATATTTAAATATCCTTTAATTAATTAGTTGAAACTTTTCTTATTAAAAAAATGCATATCAACAAGCTTTAATTTAATAAAGATTTTTTTTTTTTTTTTTTTTTTTTTACGAATTGCATTTTTATATATTTATTTATTATTATTATTACTATTAATATTTTATGAACCTGTATTTTCAAACTCTGGAGAAAACTGAGTTAAGAGGGGTGTCGATATTTTTCCTTTATTGTACAGCACAAACTATCAGATATATTATACGAAAGCAATGCTTTGGAGCATGATATCAGCTCAAGATGCTGGAAATTTGTATGCTCTAGACTGCGTAGCATAGAATGTCAGATATTCTACGAAAGTAATGCTGTGGAGTGTAATGTCAGTTCAAGGTGCTGGATATTTATATACGTTATAAGGTATGACGAGCCAGCATCATCCAAAGAAGTATACCCATGCAATGTGTCCCATAAGTGGAACAATTTATGTATCATGTTGCCTCCTGCCATAAAGAAAGTATTATACGAAATTTTAAAGGGTATTGCATTATAATGTAAAAATTCTGTAGCATGGAAACAGTCTCAATATATAATCCCGATAGACAACCCTAATCAAGAGAGAAAGAGAGAGAAATTTATGTGAAATAAACTCCGCAGTTTTAGCGCAAAAACAATAAATAAATAAATAAATAAATAATAATAATAATAAAATACTACGTTTTGTACAGATTTTGAATATTATTTCAGATTTATTCTACATTGTAAACTTTTTTTACTTGTGGTTACATTTACCCAAAAAATTTTGTATGTCGGATAAATGTAACCAAGACGTTTACACATGTATCAAGCATCTCAACTTCATCACTCATATTTTTTCACTTTGCTTTTTCAATTCTTTTATTTTTCAATGGAACTTAATATCCTGATCTTCTTAATCAATTGATTAAGGGGACTCTCTACTTATCGTCTACGATTAGCCGAAGCCAATGTTATTCTATGGGAAATTTTGCCCCATTATAATTCATTATAACTAATACATATTTTTAAATTCCGTTTTCATTTTCCGAAAATTCACAACTATTAAACAATTTATCGCCTTTTAAAAATTGATTTTTTACTTTTTCTTACCCAAAGGGTCGAGAAAGTATTGTTTTAGGGTCAAATTTTCGAACGTGAGTTTTTGTTATATTTACATGTTCTGAGATCCCCTGAATACGAAAATCATATTTTTAGCGAATGGTCTGTGTGTCTGTCTGTTATCAGCATATCTCAAGAACAAATAGTATCAGAAATTCCAAACTCGGTATTCTAAATGTGTATCATACAGGGATGCTACAATAAGCTTTTTGTTGAGGTGAAGCAAATGGTTCGTGTACAGGGACATTCAAAAGTATTCAAATACATTACGTCTATGGGGGAAATTGCAGGTAAGTAGAGTTTAACATCTACAGCCTGCACTAAACCAAATGAAACAATGAAACGAATATATTTTTTTTGTAACAGAGATAGTCAACTGGGAAAAAAAAATATTGTGTATGTAGGAGCCTCGTCTCCCCCCTCCCATGGGGGAGAAGTCCCCCCTCCAGAGGAGTAAATTTTCATGATGGGTATCTTTCAAAAGAGCTCGCCAATACCTTTAAAACGAATGGTTGAACCCTCGATAATTTTAAAAAAAGTTATCGATTTTTTTTTTTTTTTTTTTTTTTTAACAAAAAAGAAACTTAGAAAAAAAAAATCTTTTTTTTTTTTTTTTTTTTTTTTTATTTTATTGAGAAAAAAAATGGACTTTTTTTGGATATTTAGTGTTATACCACTTCTCTAATATGGAAATCATCTGCATTATCATAAAAGATTTTTTTAAACAATAATTTTAATAAATTATTTTTTAAAAACCGAATTAAATTCTGTATAAAAATAGGTGCATTAATGAAACGGGGGGTTGAGGGTAGCGGTAGCCCCCCCCCCTCACGCAGAACTAATTATCATATAAAACTCTTCCGAAGCCTAATTTAATTGTTTAACATAGGTTTACATAACATCGTTATATTACCTCTTAATCTTCAATCTGTATTCATAAGTATAAAATTTCAGGGTAAGAGAAAGACGTGTGAGGGACATAGCAGACTATTTTAATTTTTAACAAAAAAAAAAAAAAAAAAAAAAAAAAAATTAGTGTAATATTGAGAAATAAATTCAACATTATATATATATATATATATATATATATATAGTGTTATACTACTTTTCTAATATGAAAATCGTCTGCATTATTATGGAAGATATTTTTTTAAATAATAATTTTAATAAACTATTTTTACTGAGTGAATTTGTATAGGAAAATGTAGAAGAAAGTCACGTGGTGGCTACAACACTCTAGTTATTTGTTGTTAGTGGATGTGCTTTACTAATAATATTTTACCATTTCTAGGAAAGCTGTTCGGGAATTGAAATAAATTCCTCATAGAGATATGGTAAATAATGTATGTTTTAAGCTAAATATTCATTAATTGTTTTTTGTATATTTACACGTTTTGAGGCTTCCTCTGATTACCGTAGTTAAGTTTTTTAGCGTTTGATCTTTGTCTGTGTCTCTTAGCGTAACTTAAAAACGAATAATTTTAGAAGATCCAAATGTTTTATTTTGAAGTTAATATAAGTTTGTTACTGGAAAAGTTTGATCAAGATTGATAAGTTTCTATGAATGTTGCGTGTGAAAGTTGTCTGTATAATTTTAAGTAAACTTTCAATTTTAATAGCAGAATTAAATTCTATATAAATGTAGGTGCATTAATGAAACGGGGGGTTGAGGGGGGCTACCACCCCCCTCACACAGAATTAATTATCACATAAAACTCTTCCGAAGCCTAATTTGAATTGTTTAACATAGGCTTACATAACAGTACTCGGTATCTTACCTCTTAATCTCCAACCTGTTTTATAGTTGTGATATAGAAATCACATATTTTTAATGAATTTTTCCCATTTATTTAAATTCAAATCTATATTAATATTTTATATTATAATATATTCGTGCATACAATAATAGTCTTTAATTAACCGCTGAATCCTTTTCCTCTCAATAAAATAAAATAAAAAGTATGTGGAAAAGAAAATCTTGCTGTAATCAAAAACCTCATTCTTTCATTTCGGTGTTAAAAGAATACCACATGGCCAGTCTTATTTTCTGCGTAAATCAAAGTTTAACGGCTAACATACTTTTAATCTGTTTCTCAAAATTATCCTTGAAAAAGAATTAATTACATTTCTTTCCTGTGTATTATTTGCAGTATGTGGTTTTCACTTCTCATGGCTAAAGTTTGGCATAAGACTCGGGTTAATATAATATGGTAAACCTGCTCGTTGCATTCAAAAATTATTAACTAAATGAATATACAACGGATCTAAAGAAACCGTTGTTTGGGCGATCTTTGCGGCGAAATATTGTGTGCCAACATATTCATGATTTTCGTTATTGGCTAAAAATTTGGACTCTCTCCCTGATCACCGTCAAGAAAACATCTCGTATTAGAGGATTAAGATCGCTCTCTCTCTCTCCGTTTTTGCGGTTCCCAAACAGAATGTACTGTTTCATTTATTATATTATTATGGAGACACTATACTTAATATATGATGTTCAGCTATTTTATCTGCCAAATAAAAACTATTTTTAGCTCTTCATCCAGATGTCCAGTTTCTTCACGGCCAATCCAGTTTGGAAATCTTCGAACAGGGATCACTCATATTCTGCAAAGAAATTTTAAATAGATAATAAATTATTCTATATGATAATAGTATTACATTTCAGGGTAAGAGAAAGTCGTGTGAGTGACACACCAGATTATTTTTTATTTTTAAAATTTCATTTATAAGCTCAAAAATGAAAAATTTCACATTGTGAAAATTCTCATATTACAACCTCAAAATAAAATATTAAAAATTTTTAAAAATAATTTTTAGAAAGCAGAAAATTGTTTATTAGTTGTGAAGTTTTTGAATGTAAAAACGGAATTTAAAAATATATATTAGTTAATAAGTTATAACGGAGCGAAATTCTCCATAGAATAACATTGGCTCTGGCTTCTGGAGATGATAAGTAGAGAAGCCTCTTAATTTAGTTTTTTATGGTTTTGTTGGATGTTAAAGCGTTTAAGAAGTGAAGTGAACGTTAGAGGCGTTCGGAAAAGTTCGCAACTTTATAAAGATTTGAGATATTTGTAAAATTCAAAAAGTCATTGATTCAAGAAGGTTTTAACTATTAAAAAATACGACCTTATATAATACCTTTTGACGTACCGGATAATGGTATAGTAACGCGAGGTTACATTTGTCCCCCCCAACTATGGGTCAAGTAGAACCACAAAGCACAAAATTTTCATCATTTTTTCTTTCTTTCTTTCTTTTTTTTTTTTCTTTTTTTAAGTAGCACATTTTTTTTTCTTTTTAATAACAAAAAGCTCATATACTTTACGAACCAGTTAGTCGTAGTTTGTGACTAAAAATGTTTAGAAATATAAGAGCAAGAGAGCAAAATGAGGTCAAAATCAAAGTATATGCCTAAGCGTTTTTAACTTACCGGTAAATTTACAATCTGAAAAAAAAAAAAAAAATCCTCGAAAATTATTTTTGTTTTTTAAGTAATAGATATAAAATTCTGGGCAGAACAGAACTTAATTTAGTACGGGAGTATTTTTTAAAGCTATTCTTCCGTATAAAGGTATGCGGTAACAGTATTTCGTTCTTTACTCACGGTTACTGTATTAATTTCTTAAAAATTCTTTAGTATAACACCTTGGTAGCTTTTAAATTTTTATTGTCATTTTTGCGAGGAATTAAAGTGGCTATCGCAATCTCAGCGAGAAAAGTTCGAGCTATTTCGATGACAAATTTGAAATTTCGCAAAGGTTGTCCTATACTAAAGCTGTTTCATTTCTTTAGCACGGTTCTTCTCAGATTTAAATATTTTTAAATTGATGCGAATAAAATCATTTAGTCGAAATATTAGTCTAAATATATATAAAAATCGTAAAAATAAATAAATAAATGCTTCTCAATTAAAAAAAAAAAAAAAATTCTACGCGTTCTTTTTTTTGTGTTTTCTTTTTTCCAGGCGTGAAAGTAAATATATTTTCTTTTATGTCAATGAAAAAAAAAGAAGAATGTGTATGTATATATATATTTATGAGGGGTATTAGCTTGTGTTTCCTTTTTAATAATTTTAAAGTTAAAATGGAGTTTTTATTTATTATCTTTTGAATCAATTATCCTACTGGGCTAAACAATATGGCGTTAGCTTCATTTCGTCTTGATTATTAAGTGTACCAATTTTCTTAGCGATCGGTTGAACAGTGTAGCTCTGTAGAGCGAATTATTACCTGACATATAAATGTGCCATCTAGTTGCAAAATCAGCCATCTCCAAAAAGCAAAATTTTGAGAAAATGCTGATTTTTTGCCACACTTAGCCAAAATAAGATAGGAATCAAATCTCTTTAGTTTTATAATCATTAGGGCAATATATTTGAAAATTCGAAATAAGGTAGCAGGATCACGTGATGGTAGGGGATTATTAAAATTTTTATTTTGGATTTGGCCGCCTTTGAAACTTATTTTGGAGTTGGCCGTTTTTGCAACAAACCAGAATTTAACTGTAACTAAATTTAATGTGAATATTGGAAATTTAGGATTACAAATATACAAATGTTTTGTCCAATTAAATTTTATTTATAAATAATCGATTTCTATTACCTGAACAAAAAAAAAAAAAAAAAAAAAAAACATAAAAAAAAAGATAAAAAATAACGATATTCATAACAAGATAAATAAATAAAACTCTAAAAATTATGTAAATGTATTATAAACGGTCCCAAATTGATTAATCACGAGCTATTCTTTGATACAGTGGAAAATCATTTGAGTTGTAAGAAAACTTACATAAACACATCGCTAATAACCTGCTGAATCATCATAGGGATGTTATTAAATTAATAACATTAGATCAGTTAATCGTAATATGCTAAATAAGGTACTATTATGTTATCAATTAATATTATGTTATTGCAAAGTGATTGTACATTACTTTTGAACTTTTTTTTTTTCCCAAGTACTAAGGGGACTTTTCCTCTTTCTTGATTGATAAGACATTAGATTGATTAGAAGACATTTCTCCTAAAAACTTCTCCAAAGTTGAAAGAAACGCGAAATTCAATTAATAGAAAGTTTGTGTGCACCAAGAAAGAGCAGTCACAGGTGAGAGAAAACACGATAACACTAACCCAATCAACAAGTGTGCTGCTTTAGTCGACTGGAGCAGAATCACGATTTCACAGACATGGAGATACCGGATTTGACCGATTTTGCAGCTCATCGTGATTTTCAAACTCAAATAACATATGGATGGATCGGCTTTGACATGGTTTCTTGTTTCCAGATGGTGAAAACGTTTATTTAGAACTGAAAATACGCATTTTCCAAATTTAAGGAGTTGGACGGTTTTACAACTAGAGGACACATACTATAATGCGTGATTCAAGGTGGGCTGCTGCCAATTTTCGCCACGCTAACATCGCTGTTTAAAAACAATATTAAAAAAAAAAAAAAAAAAAAAAGAAATCTCTTTATAAATACGTTTTCAGATAAAGAATTTTAACTAATATGAGGTGACATTCTCCTCTGCCCCCCCCCTCCCACTCCGTAAAATATAAACAATCAAGAATATTTTAGATAATTTGTATGCTTTAAATATTTTTATGAAAACCAAGAATGATTTTGATGAATTGGAAACTGGTGTTACAAGTTGAAATTAGTGTTTAGTGATAACCATTCTTCGAACGGGAAAAAATATTTTGATCATATCGAATTCTTTAAAACTTTTCTTCTAAACATCGACAAAAATTCTCATTGTATCATGAAAAATTGCAAGACTCCGGCACCAAATTAAAAATAATAAATAAAGATAGATTTATTAATATTATTTATTATCTCTTCTATTTTATTTTATTTTAAATATTTTTTATCGCATCACACGCATTTTTAATATTATCATTATTGTGCATAAAACTTCCGCCACCAGGTATGATTTTGATGGATTAACTATAGACATAATAACCATCTAGAGGATTAACCGGCTTCTAAAAAAAATGATGGATTGTTTTTACCCTTTTGCTATTTATTATTATTATTTTGGTTGTTGCGCATTTTAATTCATAAAATTATGATGAATCTGTGTCAGATTCAGCTGAAATTAATGCTGTTTAAATTTTTTATTGCCTAAAGCTGAGAAAAATTAAGGTAATTTGCTGTATTGTATAGGTGGCTCTGTACAATGTTGATCTCGATATCTTATCGAGGTAATATAATAGGATTTTAAATTGATTAATAATATTACTTTCCGCCTCCCCCCCCCCCAACACACACACTATCTTGTTTTAATTTATGCTAAGAGGACAGGGTGTGCAGGTATTTTACCCCCATTTGACTTGACAACGACGACATGGACGACAACAAGTTAATTCACGGAAGTAGTATTTATAATTATATAAAAATATGTTTAATTCATTTCTAAGTTATATCAATTTCAACTTAATAAGCTTTATTTCCTAACCTACATATAACAGGCTATAATTATCAAGTTTTACTTTATTCAAATTTATGTACATTAAATTCTGTAGTGTATCAAATAATTACTTGATTGTTGGTGTATAAAAGATATATAAAATAATTATATTTTTATGTTTACTAAATACATAATGATGTACGAACGTGATATTTTTGTATTTTTACTTTGTTCTTGTGTTTTTTTTTAACGCTTTACAATAAGGTTGAAAAGTGTTAATGACTTCGATTTGTCTGTCTGTCTGTCCGCGCTCTAACTCTCGTAAATATTCATGGAATTTCTTGAAACTGATATATGTTATTCAAGTTTACTATCCGATGTTCCTCATTGAAAATGGAGTGAATACTTGGTTTGTGTACTTGGGATACTCGAAAGTATTTCAAAGCATTGTGTTCTATCAGAGGTATTTCTATAAACTATATTTTAATATCTTTACTTTACACAAATTTTAATGAAATTGAAATATGTTATTCAAGCTCACTATCGGATGTTATTTTATAGAAAATGGAGTAAATATTACAACTGGTTTGTGTACAGGGACACCCGAAAGTATTCCAAAACATTGCATTCTAGGAGAGACCTTTCCATAAACCAAATTTTAATACTTTTGCACAAATTTTAATGAAATTGAAATATGTTATTCATATACACAAAAGAAATGTTTTCTATAGAATATAGCATGATTAGCATTAAGATTTACAGGGCCACATAAAAATATTCACTTACATTAAAGGCTATTACTGGAAATTTGCTGGAATTGCATTTTCGCTTACATTAAACGTTTTCAACAATTTCTAACAATGTTTAATAGTGAATATGATTTGAATTAGTGTATCTGTCTGACTCTCGATCTGTCTATCTGTTCAACTGCCCTCTCCAGTGTCCTTAAATATTTTCTGAATTTCTTAAAAAGGATATAAGTTATTCAAATTTACTATGGAATGTTTAATATTTAAAATAGCACTAATATGGCCTGTACAACTGATTTGCATACAGGGACATCCCAAAAGAATGCCAATGCATTCCGTTTCAGGATAGACATTTTTATAATTCACATTTAAATAACATTCTACTGTAAAATTTAAAATAATAAAGAAAGTGAAATTTATTGTTATCTGCTAAAATAATGTTTTGTATAGAATATGGTATAGGTAACCTTCAGATTTACAGGGCTACACTAAAATATTCAGATACATTAAGAACTGCAATTAGAATTTAATACTGCATTTTCTTTTAAATTAAAAATTTTTAACAATTTACAACAATGTTTAAGAGCGATTATGAATTCAGTTAGTCAACCTTTTAGCCTTTTAATCTTTAACGTAATCTATTTAAATTCTGTTGTATGCCCCTGTACACGAACCATTTGTTTGAGTTCAACGAAAAGTTTAGTATAACATCAGTATATGATGCATATTTAGAATACAGAGTTTGGACTTCCTGCTACTATTTGTTCTTAAGATATGCTAATAACAGACACACACATAGACAAACATTTACATAAACACAGACTAACCTCTAAAAACACAGTTTTTGGATTCAGGAGACCCCAGAACGTGTAATTATAATAAAAATAAATTTCGAAAATTTCACCAAAAAACAATATTTTCTTTACTATATATATGGGTATGAGAAAGTAAAAAGGCTTTTCTCATGCAAAATGCATTAATAGCATTGAGGGGAGGGGGGGGGAAGCAGAAACATTCATAAACGTTACTACAAATTATGAATAAAACATGCTTTAGTCTATCTTAGTGTAACCTTTTATTTATTTATTTATTTATTTACTAGCGGGCTACGCCCGCTTCGCTTGGTCACTATTTATAAAAGGATCACTATAATTTATGAATTCTCAAAATTGCATTCATTTTTATCATGTAAAAAAAAAAGAGAAAAAAATTCTGATCGGAAAAAATGTCGCACCGGGCCCCCACTGCCTTCGGCACCTCAGGCCATTGTGCGCTGCGTGAGCACATTTATGTTAGACACTCTTAATGAATTATCGTAAGGGAAAAACATAATTATAAAATGCAAAAAAATTCTTCTCTAATCGGTGGAAAAATCGGTCCGGAACCCCACTGACTGCCGCAGTGTATATACGTGCGCTCGGTGCGCGTGTTTCTTCACCCACCGTTCCCGCCTTTCCTAATTATTTTACACTTTCTAAAATATCTGCAATCGTTTTCACGGGTTTTTAAACCTACTAATAATAATTTCCAACTTTCTATCTGAATTTCTTAATTTTTGCCCCTGCGTCCGCTCCCTTTTTCGTCCCTCGTAATAATTCTATACTTTTTCGAAAATATCCACAATCGATTTATTGGGCCTTAAAAACCTAATAATACAAATTTTCAATGCTCTAACTCTTATTTCTATATTTTTGCTCCTTCACCCGCTCCCCCCCGTCCCGTTTATCCTAATAATTTTTCCCTTTTGAAAATATTATTGTTCGATTTGTAGAACCGAAAAACTTATACGTGCCAATTTTGAACGGTCTATTTTTATTGTTTTGTCCCTCCGCCCCTCCCCCTTCCTGGCTCTCTTAAAAATTTTACAAATTCGAAAATATACGCAATCGATTTGTAGGTATCAAAAACCTCTATGTACCAATTTTGAACGATCTAACTCTATTCTTATTTTTTCGCTCCTCCTAATAACTTTACACTTTCGAAAATATCCTCATTCGATTTGCAGGCCCCTAAAACCTATCTGTATTAATTTTGAACGGTCTAACTATATTTCTATTTTTTTGCTCCATAGCCCCCCCTTACCACCCTGCCTATGACGAATTTCTAAAATTGAAGAAATTGGTTTTTAGATATTTGTGAGAGCTATATTTTGGAGCAAAAATCTCACTTATATATATTTTTTGTTGTTGTTTGCGATGTAAAGAATTATTCAAAATCACGTTTTGCTCCTCCCCATCTTTAGGGACTGAATTTCTAAAATTCCAGAAATAGGTTTTTAGGTATTTGTATTAGCTATATTTTAGAGCAAAAATTCCACATGTATCTGTTTTTTTGTTTATATCTCAAACATGGATTATGTGAAATCACGTTTTGCCACCTTCGCCTTCTTGGGGACCAAATTTTTAAAATTCCAGAAGTTAATTTTTAGGTATTTGTATTAGCTGTATTTTAGAGCAAAAATTTAACGTATATTTGTTTTTTTATGTTTGAGATATTTAGAATTATGTGAAATCCCGTTTTGCCCCCTTCTCCACTTGGGGACCGAATTTCTAAAATTCCAGATATTTGTGTTAGCTATATTTTAAAGCAAAAATTTTACAGATATCTGTATTGTATTTTTTTGTTGTATGAAGGATTTTGGGAAATCACGTTTTGCCTTGACTGCCCCCCTCCCCCCCCCTTGAATTTTGTAAAATCGCTTCTTAGTGGATGTCTACGTCATAGAAGGAACATTGTCACAAAATTTCATGCTTCTAAGTCCAGGGGTTTGGGCTGGGCGATGATGAATCACTCACTCACGCACGTACGTACTCACTCACTCACTCACTCACTGAGGAGAAATTGTTTTACATATATAGATTATGTATATTCTACGCATATTTAATAATGTTTCTTTTAAGAAGCAATGTTTTGTATTCGTCGTTTCTACAGAATAAGTTCCAAAACCCGAATTCCTGCGTTATTTTATCATGTTAACACATTAATTTTATTTCACTCTAACGTAACTTATAGGTTTATATATTGTTGCAACGAATTAAAGCGCTTTTCTGTTTCAAATGGGCTGTTGCAGCGAAAGTAGATTTACAGTGAAAATAAGTGGCATCATTTCCTTTCACTTCCAGTAAGGTTGACCTTGGCGATATATTTGGCAATTTTGCGACCAAATTTGGTGAGAAATGGTAGTTTAGGGTTCTTGAGGTTTCGAGGCTCTGTGATGAATGGAAGCCGATTCCTGCAACTTTTCATTAGATTCTATGACGGAGTTTGCGAAAACCGCGCCAAATTACAACCGCCAAAGACTATAGATAGCTGTGGATCCACTAACGAGCGTCAGAGTTTGTTCAGATAGTTATGCTGTGCGGTTACCTTATACTGGCTGTGTTCCAAACAATTGATCTTTATTCGTGAACCAGCGAAATTCCTGCTCTGCAATATGTTTAAAGCTGTTGGTTTTGCTCATGTGGTACAAATGACAGTTTCGAGAACATTCTCGAATAGTGACTTTTGCAACAAGAGCGACAGCTTTATACGACTGCTTCGAAAATATTCGTTGAATTGACAATTTTATTGGACTCTTTCGAGAATATTCATTGGAATCGTAGTTTTGTTGTACTATTTCGAGAAGTTACGCTGAATAAAGAGAATTTTTCAACGAGAAAATGCCTGTTTCTTTCCAACTATTTTCTCCACACAAGAAGATATTTTCGTAACATTTCGTGCTAGAATCTAATGAAAAGTTATAGAAATTGGTTTCTGTTCATCATGGAGCTTCGGATCTTTGGTAACCCTAATTTTGGGCAGATTTGGTCGACAAATCGCAAAGTTTGTCGCCAAGATCTTTGTGAAAATTGCAACACCAAGAAGGAATGAGAATATCAGAATGATACTTATTGAGCACATACATTATAGTAGGAAAAGCAAATGATTAAAATTTCAGGAAATTTGGAGAAATTTGTACTGTGAAAACAGTACATAAAGCAGCGACCTCTGTGAGCAATGACAGCACTTATCTGCCTAGGCATTGAATCAAACAGCGATTGGATGACATGTACGGGTAAAGCATTTCATGAAGCTGCAACACGATGCCACAATTCATCGATCGTAGTGAGTGGTGGAGGCAGTCGCTTTTCAATGATAAACAGTCATTTTCATTGGTGCGAGTTCAGGAGAACACGCTGGCCAGAGCAGCAGTCGAGCACACTATGCATCAAGGAAGGTCTGGACAATATGGAAAATTTGTTTTCGTGCATTGTCCTGCTTAAGTATTGCGCTTCGGAGGTCTTGACTATAAGGCAGAGCGACGGGCCTTAACCCCTTAACGCACGCTGTCCTCGTTGCGAGGACGCAAAATTTAAGATCCAGCTGCAAAAATTCATCCCGGAAATTTTTTTGCAAAAAATTACGTTTATAACATAGCAGACAAAGCCGGATTATTTAACCTTAAATTTTAAAATTTCTTTTAGTTTAATTTAGTTCATGAATTCCGGTGGCAGTATAATTTAAATGATCCGAATTGTCTTGCGCCGCAAAGGGTTAACTCGTCTGAAATGTAATGGCTGGTATTCAGAGTGGCGGGAATGAAAACAAGAGGTGATCGCGACGCGTATCCAATGGTATCGCGTACCATGACTCCAGGTGGTGACCCAGTATGCAGCTACCAAAATTTTGATTATACTCAAAACTGCATCTCTGATATAGGTGCCTTTAATGTGTGATCAACTACAAACCTGGATGCAGGAATGGCGTAAAGTCGCCTTTTAGACAAATCACAATCCTGTTTACAGCATCAGGATTGTTTTATAAGTATTTAACGGCATTGTGAATAATGCACATTGCCAGTTGGGATTCGACATCGTCACACTGTCCATCACCTGCAGTGATGGTATGGGGTCCCATTGGATACACGTCTCGTTTGCTTCTTGTTTGCATTCCAGCACTCTGAATAGCTGCTATTAAATTTCTGGTGAGTTAAGGCCCGCCCATCTGCTCTATATTCAAGGACTCCGTAGCACAATATTTAAGCGGGATAATGCCCGATCGCACCACTCACCAGCAACTACGTTCGATGAATTGTGGCATCGTATTGGAGCTTCATATGAAGTGCTGTACCCGAATATGTCATCCAATTGCTGTTCGATTCAATGACTAGGCAGATAACTGTAGTTATTGCTCCTAGAGGTCGCTGCTTTATGTACAATTTTCTCAGGATACATTACCCAAAACTTCCTGAAAATTTAATCAGTTGTACTTCCTACTATATTGTATGTGCCCAAGAAATATCATTCTTATATTAGCATTCCTTCTTGGTGTTTCAATTTTCACAAACATGAGTGTATTAAGAGTTATTATATTACCAGTATAGTATTAAAAGTTATTGCATTATTAGTATAGCATTAAGAGTTATTACAATATCAGTATAATTCATCAGTGTAGTATGAATAGTTATTATATCATATAGATAAATAAACATTGATTGAGTATTAACCTGTATACAAATGTTATAAAAATTAATAAATTGCCTATTTTTCTTTTTTAATGTGTTATTTTTATTTGATCATAAAAATTGCGAAACATGTATTGATGCAGTCGTGAAAAAAAGAAAAAGGATATAAAAATTATTTACTTTCCCCCTCCTCGTCATGTAAATAGTATTTCACATCCATAAGCCATAATTTAAAAAAATGGATTCAAAGTATAAAATAAAATATATTCGTACACAAACAATGAAAATCAAGAAGTGATGGAACTCTGGGAGCAAGGGCGCAAGGACATACAAACTGACCGTTTACACTGGGCTAATTTGCGTATTGCATGACGACAGCATTCTTCCTCCCACGTCTCTTTTCTTGGGCACCTGCTCTTCTTCACCTCTTCTTGACCAGCTCTTCATCAAAAGAAAGATGATGGCTCACCAATCATGAATTGACAAATTTTTCCTGTTGGAAATGTTCTTATAGGTGGCCCATTTGCACTAATGAGAGTCAAGCGCGAGACTTTGAGGTCAATAAATATGATCTAAAACTTGTTACAGTATTGTCTATTACTAAACTGAACCCGCGTTCAGAAAGTACAGTAAAAATTAAGAAAGTATGGATTACCCTTTTTTTTTTTTTTTTTTTTTTTAATAAAACCATAGGGTATACATATATATATATATTTTTTTTTTTAAAGGGGGGAGGGTACCCTTTACTACCGCCCTGCCAACAACATTGCAGCTTTTAATTTGTTAACATTTCTTTATCTTTTTTCTTTATTACTTTTTTTTTAATTTTACTAGCAAACACGTGCGAATTTTTCGCACTTTTTTTCTTTTCTCATTTACCTTTAAAATTTGAAACTCATAAATACTATATTAATTTCACCACCTAATTAAAATTTTAATTTACCATAAGCCAAATTATTATTAGAACCAAATTAATATTGTAGAATAGTGAAGCCAAAATCCTTCAAAGAAAGGTTTCAAAATAAAATTGATGGTTCACAACCCAGTTTTCATACTTCCATAGGCAATACAGTTTTTAGTATAGGACTCCCACGACCCCTTTTTAATTTTTGTTGCCATGATGGCGGTGACTTTTTATTAATTTTGATATAATTTTTTTGTTTAAAAAAAAATCTAAATCCTATTTTAATTATATCTTTTACTATTGTGTTTTTCAGTCAATTTATGACAATAATTCATATTCTGTAATATATCTTTAAAGTATTGTTAGGTTTAAAATGACGCTTGCAAAGATTCTAAAGAAGCAACTTCTAAAAATACATTTTTCCGTAAAATAATATCATCAGACAAATGTCGTCATTTTTTCTTATTAATTTATTTAGTGAATAAGAAAAAAATGTGTCCGCGTGCTTAAATATTGTTCATTTTTAAATATTATTTTTTATCCTCGCGTATTTTATTAATTACATCTCTATCGTATCCTTTCGACAAAAATTAATTGTAACTGGTCCACGTTAGGAAAATATTCTATAGATATTAAGCATTTAAGCACACACACACACAAGTTAGTAGACATACAAACTCATCCCAGGTCAAATGTTGCACAAACTTGGTAACCATTTAAATTGTTTATTTTAAGAAGCAGGCATTCATGAACACTTTATGCTCTTTATTCGAACACTTTTTACATAGAAGTACATTTTAAAATTGGTGCGAAAATTTTACTTAATGTGTTCTTAGTCTTTTTATTTTTTTTTCCACAGCATATATATATATATATATATATATATTCGTTAATTATACTGTTTTGCATAAATTTATTTTATTGATTTTCATCTGACACTAGTATGTTTAGTAGACTTTCTTCTATATTTTTAACCGACTTCAAAAAAGAAGGAAGGTTCTCAATTCAAACCGTATGTTTTTTTTATGTTTGTTAGCTCATAACTTCTGAACGGCTGCTCCGATTTTGATACTTTTTGTTTTGTTGAAAAGGTCTTGGTCTGAAATAGGTCCCATTGTAATATCTTTACGATCTAAAGAAAATACAGAGTGCCCAAAAAAAATCAGTCCCAACTCT
The DNA here is from genome assembly GCA_963930645.1 of Salticus scenicus. Lineage (NCBI taxonomy): Eukaryota > Metazoa > Arthropoda > Arachnida > Araneae > Salticidae > Salticus > Salticus scenicus. The sequence goes on from OZ005654.1 coordinate 124,545,725, forward strand.
TTTAACTGCTAAACGGCTGCAGCTATAGTGATAAAAATGGTATGTAAGTATAAAAAAGTGGCCATGCAGTACAAGGTTAAATAGGGACCCTATATAGAGAGAGACTGGACATTGACCGAAAGTCGGCCATCTTAGTGCCTATTCGGAGCGATCCCCGTAGAACGTAATGCTTTTTTCTTCGCGATTGACGCTTTACTATACAACATAAATGAAAGAAAACTGTACTAAATTTGTGCAGAAAGTAATGCAGAATATAAATATGTAATTTTTTTCGTCTTAGAAAAAAAGAATTTTAAGAAAAACGAATTTTGTTTTAACCTTCGACATGATTACTTTTTCAACTCCGATCGGAAAACAGAGGAATTTTTGTTGTATATTTCTATACTAAGCAAAATACGTAGATTGTGAAAGTAATTCTACCTTATTTTTTCTGAGGACATACATTCTATATATAAAAAGTTAGAAATTTTTTTAACAAATATATGGTAATCTTAGTTTTTGTCAAGTAATTCATAAGTAAATGTAAAACTAGAAATTAGAACAGAAATTATTTTTTATTATTTTATATATTTACGTAATATTTTTACAAGCTAAAAATACATATTTTATTTATTTCAATTACGCATTATTAATAATAATGACTTAATTAAATATTAAAAATAAAAATTTAATTAATAATAATTTGTAAAAATATTAACTAATATCTTTAGAAATTAAAAAATGTTTTTAATTATTTTATTTACATTTGCTTATTTCATTGATTTTTTAATTTTTTAATTTTTTTTAGTTTTTTTTTTAAATATTATGTAAATAAAAATAATAACTTATTTAAATATTATTTATAAAATTTATTATGGCAATTATTATTTAAAAGAAATTTATATTTCATATGCTAGCAAATAATATAAACGTTATTTTCTGTTTTTTTAACAATTTATTTAAGAAATCTGATACATTTTGCGTACTAGCAAATAATCAAAAAATTGCAAGCTAAAAATACATATTTTATTTATTTCAATTACGCATTATTAATAATAATGAATTAATTAAATATTAAAAATAAAAATTTAATTAATAATAATTTGTAAAAATATTAACTAATGTCTTTAGAAATTAAAAAAATGTTTTTATTTATTTTATTTACATTTGCTTATTTCATTGATTTATTTTTATTTTTATTTTTTTAAATATTATGTAAATAAAAATAATAACTTATTTAAATATTATTTATAAAATTTATTATGGCAATTATTATTTAAAAGAAATTTATATATCATGTGCTAACAAATAATATACACCTTATTTTCTTTATTTTTATCAATTTATTTTAAGAAATCTGATACATTTTGTGTACTAGCAAATAATTAAAAACTATCTTTTTATATAGTTATTTTAAATATGTATTTTAAAATATATCAGAAAAATACATTGAGATCTAACATATTAAATATATTGCACAACAGAACTTAAAAACTAATAGCTAGAAAATAAATAATGTAATTAATCTCATATTTAGGAAATAAATACGTAAAACAGCATACAATAAGAGAATTCAAAGTATTTAAAGCATGATGTAAAATAAATAATTATGCATTTTTATCTTTTAAAAGTATTCTAAAATTAAAGCAATTTATCTTCCAACAAAGTAAAAATGTAATAAATAAGTTCTTTTTCGATTATGACGTAAAATAATCGAAATTTCTTCTCAGCGTAATGATAAGCAATGGAGCAACTGGCACTAAAATGGAGAATTTCGTCAAAAAGCCGGCGCGCCAATGTCCAGTCTCTCTCTATATAGGGTCCCTAAGGTTAAACCGCTTGCAGCGCCACCTGGGGGAAAATAGCGGAGTTAGTGTTCCTATCTCGAAAACGGTTCTAGAGAAAAAGTGAATTACAAAGCTTAAGAGTATCACCGATTTAGTACAAAAAGATAGTTTAGACATTCATACTAACGTTCCTATCTGGGAAACGGTTCAAGACAGGGGGAAAAAGTGAATTATAAAATTGCAGAGCATCATCGATTTAGTACGAAAAGATAGTTTTGACATTCATGCTAAAAATACAAGGCTAAAAACGTGCATTTTTTTGTTCTTACACTATACACACTTGAGCTACATTGCTCACGTTGTAGCGTAGCTGGTGAGACATACGCTATATAGTTCAAAATACGGTTACTTGATACTTTTTGTTTTGTTGTAGAGATTTTGGTCTGAAGCAGGTCCCATTATAACATCTTTACAATATGAAGAAAATAAAGCGTCATCTGCTGAAAAACAGCGGAATTAGCGCTCCTATCTCAAAAACGGTTCAAGATGGGAGAAAAGTTAATTACCATGTTGTAGAGCATCATCGATTTACTACGAAAAGACAATTTTTAGACATTATTGCTAAAAATAGAACGCTTAAAACGTGCAGTTGTTTGTTCGCAATTTCCTACACTGTCGACACTTGAACTACGTTGCACACTTTGCAGCGTAGAGGATGACACGTATACTCTGTGGTTCACAGTACTGTTAATGTAAGCGGTCACATCGATTTCAACCAACTTCAGAAAGGAGGGTGTTCTTAATTCGAGCTATGTGTTGTTGGTGGTGTTTGTAAGCTTACAACTTCGTAAGAGATGCTCTAATTAACCGACTTCAAAAAGGAGGAGGTTCTCAATTCAAAGCGTATGTTTTTTGTTTTTGTTTTTGTTTTTTAGCTCATAACTTCTGAACGGATGATCCGATTCTGATACTTTTTGTTTTATTGTAAAAGTTTTGGTCTGAAATAGGTCCCACTGTAAGATCTTCACGATCAAAAGAAAATACAGGGCGCCCAAAAAAGTCAGTACCGACTCTTTTAACTGCTGAACAGCTGCAGCTATAGTCATAAAAGTGGTATGTAGATATAGTAAAGTGGACATGTGCTACGCGATTCAAACGCCTAAAGCACCACCTGGTGGAAAAGAGTGGAGTTAGCGATCCTATCTCGGAAACGTTTCAAGACAGGGGAAAAAAGTGAATTATAAAATTGCCGAGCATCATCGATGTAGTACGCAAAGATAGTTTAGACATTAATGCTAAAAACAGAACGCTTAAAACGTGCATTTGTTGGTTCACAATTTTCTATTTTGTGCGCACTTGAACGACATTGCATATGTTGTAGCGTAGCGGGTGACATTTATGCTATGTAAAATTCAAAGCATGATTATTGTAAGCGGTCACATCGATTAACGCATAGACGTTTAAACCGACTTCATAAAGGAAGAGGTTCTCAATACAAACCATGTTTCTCGCTGTTGTTGTTGAGATTTGTTAGCTTATAACTTCGTAAGAGATGATTCAATTTTAATACTTTTTTGTTGTCGTAATGATCTTGGCAAATGATATTGACAATTTACAGGATACTCACAAAAGTCTGTTCTCACTCTAACTGCTGAACGCATGCAGCTATACTGGTAAAAGCAGTATGTAAGCATCGATGTTGAAACTTGTGTCCGTCAGCTGCAATGCATATTTTGCTCTTTGTTTGAACTTTACGCTGCGAAATTTCCAGCGCAGCAGGTGTCACGTATTCACTGTAAAGTTCAATATATATGCCTAACAGAATTTTCGGTTACGAATACAGCTTATCCGTTCTTTACATTTCTAAAGGCTTTTTAATTCAACGTATGTTCGTTTAATAGATAGTTTATTGCTCATATCCGATAAAGGCAAGAAAAGTGACACAACTTAAAAATGCAGCATTTGAGAAAAATCAACTTAAAAATAACTTATAAAAATGGTTATTCTATGTAATTTCGAAGTGGGTGGTACTTATAAGTACCGTCAGTAGATAAAGGGTTAAAAATAACTTGACTAGAATAAAACTGGCACAACTGTCTTTCGAGTGGATAACTTTGTAGATGGAGATGTAACTTTTTTGTTCACATTGGGTGCATTTCATGTATTTTTCAGTGACATAAACCATTTTTTTTTTTTGAGTAATGTCACTTTTCTTGGAAGTTGTGATTTGTGGAACTTTCGTCGAACGTCTTCTGATGCTCTTCTATATAAATAAGTTTTCACTGAAAGGAGAAAAATAAAATCTTTTTGTAAAAAAAAATAGAACCGACTCCAAAAAGCAGCTACTATTCAAACAACTGAAAATGAAAGAAAATTGGCAGAAAATGAAGCTGTAAATTGCGCCTAAAAGTCGAAAATAATTTCCTTCGCCAAACAACCTATAACACTACAATTAATCATAACTTTTGAAGTCGGTGCAAAATTAAATAAAAATTGATACATTTATTCAATACAAAAATCAAATCCTATTCAAAATACACATCTCACATTGTTACAGCCAAAAACTACTTTGATTTAAGAGAACAAATAAGATTTCGTAAGCAGCAAAAGTTGGCGAAGATGCTGGTATCTGACGTCTTTGATGAAAGAAAAATCGCAAAATTATCTGGCAAACATATTTAATTTCTTTGGGATATCATTATTATTTTCATAAGGTATATCAAGAGAGTAATCACGAATATGAAACAACGTATCGTACAATATACATTATGAAAATATACATCTTACGTTTATATTTTTGCCTTACGTTTTGATCGCCAAATCCAAAAGCCATCAAGGATGATAGTTATCAAAGTTATACCAAATTTCAAAGGAAACTCTAACTTCCTAGAAACATAAATACCGCATTGTGAAGAATGTTCACTGTTCTATGTAGATGCTACTAATAGACCAATTGTATACAGTGATAAAATAATAAAGGAAACAAGAAAATGAATCATTCGAGACAACAGCATTTGTTGCTGCCGATCTAAAGACAAACCTTTAAAAACTAATTTAATTTTATTTAATTTTGCGCCGACTTCAAAAGTTATGATTAATTGTAGTGTTATAGGTTGTTTGGCGAAGGAAATTATTTTCGACTTTTAGGCGCAATTTACAGCTTCATTTTCTGCCAATTTTCTTTCATTTTCAGTTGTTTGAATAGTAGCTGCTTTTTGGAGTCGGTTCTATTTTTTTTACAAAAAGATTTTATTTTTCTCCTTTCAGTGAAAACTTATCCTATACAAATTCATTCAGTTAAAATAATTTATTAAAACTATTACTTATTAAAATTATTATTATGAGGAATGAAGACGATTTTCATCTTACAAGGAAACATTCATAAGGTGTGCGTCTTCAAAAAATATTGAAAAAAAAAATATATGTGATTCTACTCTTCCTAAAATACCAGGAAGTGAAAAAATTATCGGCTGAAAGGAATTACAGCGACCTCAAAAAATTATCAAAATTAAGCATATTTGGCGATGTCACATTGTTAGGCCACATGGATTTTGAGTACTTGACGGAGAAACAAAACACGGTTCTGTTCGTACACGGAAATCTCGGTGCTAGCGAACTGAACGCCTAATAACGCTAAATCGCCAAATATGCTTAATTTTGATAATTTTTTGTGGTCGCTGTAATTCATTTCAGCTGATAATTTTTTCACTTCCTGGTGTTTTAAGAAGAGTAGAATCACATATATTTTTTCAATATTTTTCGAAGACGACACCTTTTGAATGTTTCCTCGTTAGAAAAAATTAACACTAAATACCAAAAAAAAAAAAAAAAAAAAAAAGAGAGAGAGAGAGAGAGTTGTATTCTCTAGAAATAACATCTTAAAAAATGCGTTTTCCTATTGGCTATCTTATATATCAAGTTTCGTATAGTTAAATGTCATAGAAGTTGAGATGTAGCCTTCCCTTCTCGGAAAAAATTGCAGTATATCAGCGCCACTTAATGGCCCATATGCATCAAAATTGAATCAGCTTAATGTTTCATAATGACCTTCTCACATATTAAGTTTTGTTTGATTATACGTAGTAGAATCTGAGATATAACCTTCCCTAAAATTGCGTAAATCGATGTATAGCAGCGCCATTTGTTGTGCAATTGACACCAAATGTTGACAGGCACTAAACGTATGTCAAGGTGCATCTACATATAAATTTATATGCAATTTGGTGCAGTAGTTCCTGAAGTATAACATTTCCTGAAATTGCGTAAATCGCTGTACAACAGCGTCACCTGTTGAGAAATTTGTACCAAAAATTGAAAGGCACTAATGTATGTCGAGGTGCATCTATTATCTACATATAAATTTATATGCAATTTCGTGCAGTAGCTCTTGAGATATATCCTTCCCTGTAATTGTGGAAATCGCTGTACAGCAGCGCCACCTGTTGAGAAATTGACACCAAAAGTTGATAGGCACTAATTTAGGTCAATATGCATCAACATATAAATTTATATGAAATTCTCTGTGGTAGTTCCTGATATGCAGTCGTCACAAAATTTTTGTCACACACATACACACTGACAGACACATGTTTTTTAAAAATAGTCAAATCGTGTTCTGAACCCCTCAAAACGTGTAAATACATGGAAAACCGGTTGTCGAACATTTTTACGAATCCAATACATTCTTCTATTGAATACAGAAAAGAATTAATAAAATCGCAAATGTTTATACGGGGATCAGGTTACGATTCGAAGAATCCTGTATTATTGCTAAAATATTAATTTTGCTGAATTATTAATCCATTTTAAAATTGCTTCAATTATCGTTTAGAGTATTTAGATGATTAAGCATCGATTCGATTTCACTTTTTCTTTTTTTCTTTCATGATTTGAATCCATTGATCATACAACATAAAAACTTAAATACACATTGGACTGCGATATCAAACCGAACAGTGATCTTTTAAGGTTTTTTTTTTTTTCCCCCATTTTAATCTATATTTGGAGGCAACTTTTCAATTATACATTATACACACACACACACACACACACACACGCACACACACACACGCACATATATATATATATATATATTGAAAAGGTACTCTATATTACATATCGAATATGTTTTTTCTAAATTCTTGTAATTTTCTGATTAAATAACAATTTTTTTTTCAAGCTCTTTCCTTTTTTAAAAGAAAAAACTAATAATAATGCAGTAGAGCCCGGTTATTCGAGCCCCGATTAACCGAATTCCGGGTTCACCGAGGTAGTTCCGAAAGGGCCGCGCCCGGAGAAGTCGTGGCTGTTGACAAATGGCGTAAATAACTTTGACAAATTTTTCTATACATCACTGTATTTTATAATTTATATATGTACTATGTTGCATTTTTAACTGACTACATTTAAATATGTAACATATGTATTATTTTCCTTCATTGTCCACGTTTTCACCCATTTTAAACTTTTCTGTCTGTTTCCCCTCCGATTTACGACAGAGTCCGTGTTATCAGCGTTTTCGATTATCCGAGGTTCTCTCGGTTCACATTACCTCGGAAAAGCGAGGCTGTACTGTAATTAAAATATTCATGTTCTTTTTATTGTTGAATCTAGCGTAAATGTTCAAACTTTCCAAGTATTTTTTTAAAAATCAGTTTTAATATTAAAATATCATTATTTGTTTGTATTGGACTAAAATCTTTCTATGAGCTAAAGAAAATTAAACAAAAACTTGCCACCACATATTAGAACTCTATATCCTAGTAACATAAACTTAAGTGCATAGGTCTTTGTTTATTGTGCTTGAGGACAATGGTTAAAATTTATATAATTTTGAATAGCAACATTGCCATTTACGGAATTATTATTAATACGATAAATCCCTGTTTGCCTCTATTTATTGTAAAATTAGTTTAATTAGTTGCGGTAAAGAATGACAGACACATTGATAGTTTATTTCCTACTTCTGAGATTTGACCTAATACTTTTTATTCCAATTATTTTACTGAATTTGGGTAAAAGAAAGAAATATATAATAAAATGATACGCATTTTTGAAACATCTCAATTTATTTCTTAATTTTAGCTATACTACATTCATTCATACTAGAATCTCTTGTTTGATCTATACTTTTATTTACTGGTTTATGAACAATAGGCATCCACCCGAAGACAAGAAAGTGATTTGCTAAAAATTAGTTACAAACAACAAAAATATTACCATAATGACTCCATTGTAATACGTTCCTAGTGACCCTCCTGGTAGCGCGAAACAGGCTCACGCGTGAGTCACGCTCTTTCGTGACCGCGCCACTGAAAAAAATATGAAAAATAAATAAAATACCCAAAAGCATTTCGCGAAGAACGTGAGCCCATCTTTGGAATCCTTTAATCCACTGTGACTCTTCGCTAAAAAGGATTTTGTTCATTTTCAGTTAAGGCCGCCCTAGGTGCGTTTATTCGCGATGAAAATGCAGATTAGGGGATAGATAGTAAACAGTTTGTAATCTAAAAGAAAAGTATGTTAAGGTTCTGATGTAGGAGTGGAGGAAAAATTAGTGTAAGATGCAAAAATAAAGTAGAAAAAATAAATGAGTTATCTCTTTAACTCGCAGCGCTTTGATTGCTATGAATATTAATGACTTAATGAATTATTATTGCTTCCGGAATAAAAGAGCGTCTTTTGTAATTAGAGATTAGATGAATAAAAAGAAATTCTATGCCCATTCATCTTCTTATTGGAAAATGATTATTAATATTATTGCTAAGCTATCCTGATGATAGATATAAAGTGCATGCGAATATTTGAAACAGAAATATGAGGGCACACAGAAAAATCAACAGTATTTTGCGTAGAATATTGATTACAACCAAATTATTCAGTTGAAAATACAGAGTATCTCATAAAAAATAAATAAATAAATAAATAAATAAAATAAAATAAAGTAAAAAAGGCAAAACCATTGGGACACATCTGAAGATGGACTAAGGTAGCCCGATTGGCTGAGCTTCGAACTCGTAATCGGAGGATTAAGGGCTCGATACCGGAGTCGGCCTAATACAGCTATGTATATTAATGTTGGGTGGTGTGCGTAAAATTCGCCGTGGTTGCAATATCCTCCATGTTTCACAGAAAAAAAAAAGAGATGTCTGGGTGTTACCGAAGCGAAGGATCAAAATTGTGATGGCATATCACTGTACCACTTCCTACGGGTTATGTCAAGCAGTCGCCAATTGCCCGCTGTTTTGCTCTACGATGATATCCTCAAGGATGCCAAAACTAATACTATAAAAAAAATAGATCATAATTGTAATAATAATATAAAGCACTATTAAAAAAAAAAAAAAAAACAGTCTTTTCCCCAAATTTATCTTTACAAAATAGGTAAAAGAGAATCACTGCAATGGATCTGTGGAAAACTATACACGTCATTGAATTACGTCCTGGATTGCGATTTAACTTCACATTAGCACATGAAGAGGAATTGGAACGTCCATCAATGGATTCAATATATCATGCGGCATAAAAATATATACCAAAAGATAATAAATTGTATAAATTATGACGAGCTCTAGTTTCAACCAATTTCCCCCTATTTTCAAGGCTTCTCGCAACAGACGGTGAAATATTTTGCCTATTTAGTAAACTTTTTTTCTTTTTTCTTTCTTTTTTTTTTTTTACCATTTCTGTTCTTAACTTATTATACTGGAAAGAATAATACGAAGTAATTGTACCTAAAAGGGTCTAAGGAGACAGAGATAAAAATGCACTGCCAAAAGTAGATATGGACATTTGGACATTCCTACATCATTGCAAATAATTTTATAACTGAAATTTATAGTATAAATATTCTGCAATACCAAAACCATTTACGATATTTACAGTTGTAAATATATCACACCCAGCAAGAAAAACGACACATGACAAAAAAATGACAATTTTGAGTGTGTGTCATCGAAAAATGTGTATGAAGTGCCTCAATGTGCACAAAAAAGAAAAAAAACGTCATATCCTTCGCCTTCAAACAACGCCGAGATAAGTGTATTCCATTTCAAAATGGAGCAGGGAAATGATACGGCGTCACTGTACCGAGTGGCCATATGCTCTAACACGAAATATCCCGTTTCAAAGGAAAATTATTGAAACAATCGATACTATATCCCTTTATGACTTCTAAAGTTTTGTAAGAAAATTCATGTTCAACTTGCATCGCCATAACATTTTTTTTTTAACATCATGAATGTGTTCCGAGCCCCGATTCTACAGCAAATATTGTTGATCACTTTTATGAGTTAGTTCATTAAATATATGTTTTTCACTTGTACGAACTTTTAAGATGTGTTCCTGGAATAGGCTTGTGTGAATGATTTTTGTTTATTTATTATTGTTTATTTTATTTATTAGAAACAAAAACAAGTTTATTTTTTCTCAAAGGTTATGTTTTATGAAATCTATAAAATGCAAATAAAAAGGTAAAATATAATAACATGTAAAGAAAAATATATTGATGGTTTAATTTTCAGAAGCTTAAAAAAAATCTAAGGTTTTGATAGACTCGGGTAATTAAATAAAATTTGGTTTCAAAGCACTTTGTCCCCCCCCCCCCACACACACACCTTTTCTCTTACTTATAATTTCTTTCCTATTTGTAGAGAGTACGATTTTACCAGGATCATTACCAGGCAACACATTTTCCTTTATACGAGAAATATTTTATGTTCGTATTATCTCAGTCCATCCAATAACGGGAGAGATGCTTTCAGAATTATACTCTGCGCAGGCAATCGACTATCCTAAACTGCGAATGAGTAAGCCCATCTCTTCTTTATTGGCTTTTCTGATGTCACTCCTACGTCGTCACTGTCTTTTTGTGCGCAAATTTATCGATTATGCTAAATGTTGAATCTACTGCATTAGTTTTGCTCTCCCGTCATAATGTACTACATCTATAGTATCCAGATTGTTGTAATCGTAATCGATTGTAATTAGTTACGAAAATTGTTTAAAAACAGTTTTTTTGGATAATCGTAATGTAATTAAAATGAAGTATTTCATTGACATTATTACCATAATTGTCGTTTAATCACAATGTCATCGCATAATCTGATCATAATATAAAAATTATATAATAGAAATTTTTCTCTATAGCGCAAGCTTGCTTGTGCCACTCATTTCCATGTTTTATGGTTTTCCCATCAGATTCTAATTGAAGACAAATTAATGTCTATTTAATTATATACAGAATAAAATCTTTTTGTAAAAAAATAGAACCGACTCCAAAAAGCAACAACTACTCAAACAACAACAACAAAAAAAAAAAAAAAAAAAAAAAAAAAAATTGGTATGAAATGAAACTGTAAATTGCGCCTAAAAGTATCAAATAATTTCCTTCGCCAAACAACCTATAACACTACAATTAATCATAACTTTTGAAGTCGGCGCAAAATTAAATAAAATTTAATTAGTTTTTAAAGGTTTGTATTTAGGTCAGTAGCAACAAACGCTGTTGTCTCGAATGATGCATTTTCATGTTTCCTTTATTTTATCACTGTATACAATTGGTACATTAGAAGCATCTACATAGAACAGTGAACTTTCTTCATAATGCAGTATTTATGTTTCTACGAAAAGTTTCCTTTGCAAATTTGGTATAACTTTGATAACTATCATCCTTGGTAGCTTTTGGATTTGGCGATCAAAACGTAATGCAAAAATAAACACGAAAAATGCACATTTTCATAATATATATTGTACGAAGTATTGTTTCATATTCTTGATTACTCTTTTAATATACCTTATCAAAATAATCATGATATCCCAAAGAAATTAAATATGTTTGCCAGATAATTTTGCGATTTTTTTTCACCAAGGACGTCAGATACCAGCATCTTCGCCAACTTTTGCTGCTTACGGAATCTTACTTGTTTTCTTGAATCAAAGTAGTTTTCGGCTGCGTTTTGCAAGTGACAATGTGAGATGTGTATTTTGAATAGGATTTGATTTTTATATTGAATAAAGGTATCAATTTTTATTTAATTTTGCGCCGACTTCAAAAGTTATGATTAATTGTAGTGTTATAGGTTGTTTGGCGAAGGAAATTATTTTATACTTTTAGGCGTAATTTACAGTTTCATTTCATACCAATTTTTTTTTTTTTAGTTGTTTGAATAGTTGTTGCTTTTTGGAGTCGGTTCTATTTTTTTATAAAAAGATTTTATTTTTCTCTTTTTAGTGAAAACTTATTCATATAGCAGAACGTCAGAAACGTTCAACAGCAGTTTCACAAATCACAACTTCCAAGAAAAATGACATAACTCAAAAATGGTTTATGTCACTGAAAAATACATGTGAACAAAATGTGAACAAAAAAGTTACATCTCAATCTAGAAAGTTATCCACTCCAGAGACAGTTGTGACAGTTTTATTCTAGTCAAGTCCTTTTTAAGTTGATTTTTCTCAAATGCTGCATTTTTAAGTTGAGTCACTTTTCTTGCCTTTATTGTATATGAGCAAAAAACTATCTATTGAATGAACATACGTTAAATTAAAAAGTCTTTAGAAATGTACAGTCGGTAACAAAAGCGTCCGAACACTAGCAAAAATTCCTATGTAAAAAGAGTACACTTCATACGGTTTTGTTAAACAAATACTTGTCGAATCCTCTTCTTAGTCAGTCTAAGAACATGATTCGATAAGGATTTATTTTAGAGAACCATATGAAGTGTACTTTTTTTACATAGGAATATTTGCGAGTGTTTGTTACCGACTGTAAAGAACGGATACGCTCTATTCTTAACCAAAAATTCTGTTAAGCATATATATTGAACTTTACAGTGAATACCTGTCACCCGCTGCGCTTGAAATTGCACAGCCTAAAGTTCAAACAAAGAGCAAAATATGCATTGCAGCTGACAGACAGAAGTTTCAACATCGATACTTACATACTGCTTTTACCAGTATAGCTGCATGCGTTCAGCAGTTAGAGTAAGAACAGACTTTTGTGAGTATCCTGTAATTTGTTTATATCTTAATGAAATCATAATGAAACATATCTCAGGCCAAGATCATTACGACAACAAAAAAAGTATTAAAATTAAATCATCTCTTACGAAGTTATAAGCTAACAAATTTCAACATGAACAATGAGAAATATGGTTTGTATTGAAAACCTCTTCCTTTATGAAGTCTGTTTAAAACGTCTATGCATTAATCGATGTGACTGCTTACAATAACCATACTTTGAATTTTACATAGCATAAATGTTACCCGCTACGCTACAACATATGTAACGTCTTTCAAGTGTGCACAAAATAGAAAATTGTGAATAAACAAATGCACGTTTTAAGCGTTCTGTGTTTAGCATTAATGTCTAAACTATTTTTTCGTACTAAATCGATGATGCTCTGCAATTTTATAATTCACATTTTTCCCCTGTCTTGAACCGTTTCCGAGATAGGAACGCTAACTCCACTGTTTTCCACCAGGTGGCGCTGTAGGCGGTTGAATTGCGTAGCACATGTCCACTTCACTATACCTACATACAACTTTTATGACTATAGCTGCAGCTGTTCAGCAGTTAAAAGAGTCGGGACTGACTTTTTTGGGTACCCTTTATTTTCTTTTGATCGTAAAGATATTACAATGGGACCTATTTTAGACCAAGACCTTTACAATAAAACAAAAAGTATCAAATCGGATCATCCATTCATAAGTTATGAGCTAACAAGCAAAAACAAAAAAACATACGATTTGAATTGAGAACCTCCTCCTTTTTGAAGTCGGTTAATTAGAGCCTCTCTTACGAAGTTATAATCTTACAAACACCACCAACAACACATAGCTCGAATTAAGAACACCCTCCTTTCTGAAGTTGGTTGAAAATGACTTTGCGCTAATCGATGTGACCGCTTACAGTAACAGTACTTTGAACCACAGAGTATACGTGTCATCCGCTACGCTGCAAAGTGTGCAACGTAGTTCAAGTGTGTACAGTGTAGAAAATTGTGAACAAATAACTGTTCGTTTTAAACGTTCTATTTTTAGCAATTATGTCTAAAAACTGTCTTTTCGTAGTTAATCGATAAAGCTCTACAACTTCGTAATTAACTTTTCTCCCATCTTGAACCGTTTTTGAGATAGGAGCGCTAATTCCGCTGTTTTTCACCAGATGGCGCTTTATTTTCTTTAGATTGTAAAGATATTACAATGGGACCTACTTCAGACCAAGGCCTTTACAACAAAATAAAAAGTATCAAGTAACCGTATTTTGAACTATATAGCGTATGCCTCACCAGCTACGCTACAACGTGTGCAATGTAGCTCAAGTGTGCATAGTGTAAGAAATTGCGAACAAACAAATGCACGTTTTAGCCTTGTATTTTTACCATCAATGTTTAAACTATCTTTTCGTACTAAATCGATGATACTCTGCAATTTTATAATTCACTTTTTCCCCCTGTCTTGAACCGTTTCTGAGATAGGAACGCTAGCATGAATGTCTAATATATCTTTTTGCACTAAATCGGTGATACTCATGAACTTTGTAATTCACTATTTTCTCTAGAACCGTTTTCGAGATAAGAACACTGTCTCCGGTATTTTCCACCAGGTGGCGCTGCAAGCGGTTTAACCTTGTACTGCATGGCACTTTGCTATGCTACATACCATTTTTATCACTGTAGCTGCAGCCGTTTAGCAGTTAATAGAGTTGGGACTGATTTTTTTGGGCACCCTGTATTTTCTTTAGATCGTAAAGATATTACAATGGGACCTATTTCAGACCAAGACGTTTTCAACAAAACAAAAAATATCAGAATCGGAGCATCCGTTCAGAAGTTATGACCTAACAAACATAAAAAAAAAAACATACGGTTTGAATTGAGAACCTTCCTTCTTTTTTGAAGTCGGTTAAAAATAAAAAAATATGCAGAAAGATTTATTTCTTCTTGAAGATACATCAATTTTTATACATGACTAAAATGTAAATTTTAAAATTATGTTTATTTCATATTGAAAGGAATGTGTATTACTACATTTTTTCATGTAAAAAATAAAAAAAGAGAGAGAAATAAATTGTGTCTCGTATCGCCTTAGTAGTAAAAAATGAACAATATTTTCTTTTTGATTTCTTTCAGGCAGTTACAGAAAGTTGCTCGTTCTTTTGAAAAACTGAAAGTAAAAGTAGGAAAAAAAAAAAAAAAAAAAAAAAAAAGAAAGAAAGAAAGAAAGAAAGAAAAAGACAATTAAAACTTTTAAAAAGAAATTAAGACACAAGGACGTAAAACACTTACCTTTTCATTATTTTATTAAACTGGTTCAACTTTCTTTTTAATTATTTTTTTCTACTATTAATGCTGAAGAAAACAGAAAAAGATTATGCTATCAAATGCATATCGCCGAAAAAGAATTAATATGGATGTCGGAGGATGTCATAAGACACCTTGAAGAATACCGAATGTAATCAAGAAATGCAAAATTTTTGTTTCATCGCTGTTTTACAATTCATTCAACACAAAAGAATACCGCCATGATTGAGAAAAGTAAGATTTTTCTTATCTCTCTCTAGAGAAGAAATCTTCAGCTGAAAATTGTATTCAATGTACAAAATAAAACTAATTTATGAGGCCAGATTGTGACATACATTTCTTGTTTTAAGACGGGTGGATTTTTTCTATTTTATTGTTCTATCATTATAAGGTTATGTTAAAGGTTTACACGGTTCCGAAGGCTAAAAAAAGCACATTTAAATTTTTATTTATTTTTTAGAATAAAATAAATAATTTTTTTTTACGCAAAATTTTGAGCATACATAAAAAAGTAACACTTATGCAACATTTTATATATATATATATATATATATATATATATATATATAAAATCATTAAAATATTTGAAAAATTCAGCCAGTGGGTCCTTGTTTCCTGAACAGAGGATTTAAATGTCAGATGGCCCTATGTTAAGTATTATTAGTTTTTTAAAACATATATTACTTTCTTCTATATATAAATATGAAAAATAAATGGGATTCGAGAAAATTTTCATCTTCCGGCCTTCGATTGATTTACACGTTTTGAGATGTTCTAAATACAATTTGACCATTTTTTAGAAAATGTCTGTCTGTAGTTCTGTGTGTAAGTGTGTTTGCATCATAAATTTTGTGGATGTTGTATCTCACGTACCAATGAAGAAAATTTAACTGAACTTGGTATTTAGTTAGAATTTGACCTAAACTGGTTCTGATTACATTTTGGAATCAATCGCTCAACAGGTGGCGCTGTCATCCCATTTTTTTTTTAAATATGGCAGTATAGGACGATTTTTTTTTTTTTTTTTAAATATACACAATAAGAGTTATTTTTAACGAATTATCGTAAAACCTATATAAATTATTGATAATAGAAGTATTAAACTAGGAAACAAGCATGTAGTGGGAGCATCACTTTCCCACTGGGGGATGTACCTTCCCGGGCAATGAAAATTTTCATTCTGGGTTTCTTCATATGAACTCGTCAATACTTTTAACCCATTATTTTCGAAAACCAGTTTTCGAATTTTCTTTTGATTGATGAATTTTGTAAGTTTTAGTAAAGAATATCAAAGGATTACAACAAATTTCAAGCGATTAATTGTACTACTAAACATACACAACTAAAAAAAATCTTCAAAAACTCTTAAAAAAAAAAAAAAAAAAAAAAAAAAACTGCACAAAACGGCAGATAATTTGAAGGTATTTGGAGCAATAAAAAAATTTAAGGGAGAAAAATAATTACTTGCTTCCGAACTGCATATTTTTTGCTTTGAAACTGAAGTTATTCTGCAGATTTTATGATTTTTGTTCCAAATACCTTCAGATTAGCAGCGGATTTTTCTGCAGTTCCTTTTTTTTCTTTTTCTTTTTTTTTTTTTTTATCTGGGCAATACTGTTTTAGGGACAGTGGCAAAATGCACTATCTAAAATAACAATAAAAAATGTAGCGTCCCCAAAAAAAGGACAATGGTAAATAATGAGTTAAAAACGAATGATGGAAACATAGATCTGTAATAATTTAAAATAACATTGTCTTTTTTTTTTTTCTCCATTTTTAACGAAATAACAATAAGAAGGAAAAGACGAAGGCTCGCATTTCTTTTGATACTTGCACAAAATTGACCTTCCTTCGGCATTTAATATACATCTCTTAGATAAAAGTCTTCTGCATTCATTATGGAAAATAATTCTAATAAATAATAATTTAATAAGTACCGTAATTTCTGGTAGATAACCCGCAGGTAAGATGTGTCATTTCTTCACCAAAAATTTTATTTAATAGAGAAATCTATACTTTTTCGAAGGAAGAGCTCGTACAAATATAAATTTATTTATCAATTGAAATTTCTGGTGCAAAACTGGATTATATAATCTGCGGGGTATCTACCAGAAATTACGGTAAGTTGTATTGCGTGAATTTGTATGGGAAAATATAGAAGCAAAGTGTTGTGGTGTCCACAACATACTAGTTATCATTGTCATCCAGTAATATTTGAATTTATAATAAATAGATATTAAGCAAATCCGTAAGACTGCGTCGTTATTCTCAGAACTATTGAATATTTCTAACTTACGAGTGATGCGTATGGCTAAGCAAACGGTGCCGTCAGATATATGCCACAGAAGTTAAATTGGTAAAGCGATGGATGGGTCTTTATGCGAAGGGCACAGAATCGATTAAATGAAATTATGTCGATCTTTCCATCTAAAATATGTCACTATGTTAAACATATATGCGATGATTGATAATAACTAGAATCTATTTCCCCCCCCCCTCGCTTTTAATATTTATAATAATGCGGTAATATTTATAGTATTATCTAATACAGTGTTATTTTATTAAAATAAACAAAAATGTTTCGTGCGCTCTAAAGCTGGAGCCACTTACTGATCGCTGAGGTATAAAATATGGCAGAGAGATGGATTTGCAGGATCATGCAGGAGACATTTGGATCATTTACTTCATTCAAGTTTTTTTCGAATTTGAATTTAAAGAAAAAAAAAATTGATTTAAAATTTTTTTTTCAAGTCGAAATATTTTAATTAATCAGATGTAATAACTTTTGATCGTTTCGTATTCAGTCATGCGATGAATTTTATGTAATATCAACGAGATATATAAAGTAGAGTGATAAATGGTAACCCTTCAGAAGGTCCAAGATGAGTCATGTGACATGCTCTCCTTGCACCAGCGTATTCGATGGTTCCCTTGGTAACAGCTTATTTTCAGTAAATTTCTATGGCAACGGTTTGGAGATTGTTCTTCGCATAAGTCATAAACGCCAATGTTTTTGTTTACTTACGTAGTTTAATATTCTTTTGTTCTAAATCATTTTGATTTTGATTTTACTTCTCTTTTATTTCGTGTAGTTGAACTTTAACCGACAAAATGCTTAAAAATACTTGAAAAATTATTATTTGTTATTAAATTTAGCTTTTTAAAAGTTTAAATTTTCTTTTATAAACACTTTTAAACTTTGTTGGGAAACGATGAAAAAAAAGGTATTTTATTATTTATTAAAATGTGAAATATGTGTAAAATTATTTTAAAAACAATTTATTTCGATCATAAGACTGTCATGTTACCTAATAATAATGATAATTTGTCGAACTGATATTTTAAATGCCAAAATAGCGATAAAGGGCCAAACACAGCAACCTATTCGAGCAAGTCACGTGATTCATCTTGAACCACGGAAAGTTAATCCTTCATCCATTGAATCAGCACTCTAATTTATATATCTCGTTGTGTAATATGTATATTAATATGGAAGTACTATTTTGATTTCTTTCGATGCCAGCACGTTTCAATCGAGAAAAAATTTCTCAATCTGGTGATATCTTTTCCTAAGCGATTTGATTGTTAATCCCCCCCCCCCCCCCCGTAAATAAAATGAAATGTGGTATTTCAATTGTTACTATTTGAAAAAAATTATTCATGTGGAGAGATTAAAAAAATGCTTTGAAAGGCAAATGTATTTTTATCATTTAATTTATTCTTTCTAATTTTAATACGAACATAGTATTTTTAAAATACTTTTCTTATTAACTTTTCTTCATAATGTTGTTGAGCTTAACTATTTCATAAAATTTTGAGGCTGTCTCGAAAGAATATGTATATTAATACAAAAGTTTCTTCAAAAGAAAATTTCAAAAGTTTATTCCGTACATGACAAGGAACGGAAGCACACACCGAATCCTCTTTGAAGGGGTGGTGGCGACTTCCCACCCCCCAAAATTAAAAAAAGTTCCTTTTAGGGACAAAGAAACAGACTAGAAATGATAGAAATTGAAATAGGCACAGTAAATTGCCACATAATCCTCCCCTGTGATCCTATCCAACCTTAAGCTTGAACTTAAAATATGTAACCAGAATTAAAGCAATGAATATGACAAAGTTAAAAAGAAGGGAAAGGGGGGGGGGACATGTGTTTTTGTATTTCGATAAATATGTAGAAAACCCAGTTAAAAATTTTCTCTTTCCAACGTTTATAATAGAACAAATTACATCTGAAAGCGCTACTATAAAATCGATAGTTTATGTTTATACACTTCAAAAAATGTAAATTATCAATATTAATTACTTTCTTATGGAAGACAGGAGGCTGTATAAGGCTATATATATGTGTATGTGTGTGTATGGAAATTTACATTCCATACAGCTATAAGTTGCCTTTGGCAATGGTATAGCTATTTTGGAGAAGTTTTATAGTCATTTATTCTTCCTTTCTTAATTTAATAATGATTATTTATATATGTATAAAAAATAGCTTTTTCGTAATTTTTGTTGAAGTCATCCCTTCTTCTCAAATATTGCTGCAATTTGCATTTTAACCCTCTCTTTGCGCACGTCCCTCCTTCTCACTGACAACATTTGCCAGTCTCTAATTATGCCACGCTTAGGTAATCAAAAGTTTCTTGCACCCGGACACCTCTAAAGGACACACCTTTTTTCACTAAAGATATTAGAAGATTTTCAAATTTACGGCAACAGAAAACCATCTTTTTCTCTTCACTTTTATCGAGTGAATGAAATGAAAATTTATTTAATGAGATCATTGACAGAAATAATTTTTTTTTTTTTTTTTCTTTTTCCGCAATATAAATATGTGCCGTTCTTATTAGACGTACGTACTTACGTACGTCTCATCCACCTTCATGGTCTCATCTTTGAAAAACTTGCATTTAAAAGAGCTGTTCTTCTTTCTCCACGACTTATTACCTTCACGTCTGAAATGCCGTTAACAGTCAGTGGTGATCAATAGATGGCGCTAGTTGTTCGAATTCAATGATATGCCATATGCCTTTGACTGTGATTGTATTTCTGCTGATTACAGAAGTATAAAAATTCATTAATAAAAATATTGTGAGAGTTTTGAGAAAACATTTTCTTTTCTTTCCTCCTTTTATTTTTCAGTTGCTTTTTGTAAAGCACTTTTTTTTTTTTTCTCGAAAATTTATATATTCCATTATATAATGTTTTAAATCATTATTTTAAAAGTCAAATGTTAAACATTTTAAACTATTCAATTAATTTGATCGACGGTCTGACTCATTACTCCTTATATGTAATTATTTTCATTTTAGGTACAGGAAGGTATTTTTAACGATTGGTCAAATGTGATATCAATTATGATACTTTACATCTACTTCTCAATGCAATAATAATAATAATAACAAAAACAATTTTGGTATTTTTTTTTCTATTTTCTATAAAGAATAAAAAAATTATGAATGTTCACAGTAACTTTTAAGATGGGGGAGGATGGGGCACAGTGAACCTAGGAGCACGGCACAGCGGAACGCCCCTATTTAAAGCTATTAATATTCAACTCTTTTAGTTCATATGGATACACATGTATGGCAGCATAGTACTAGTTGTATGCAACCAAAAAAAATCACATGGGAAATAGTAAGGTAACCATTTTGAGCAGTTTTTATGTTTTGAGTGCTCAAAGAAATTTTTTCGCATTGGAGTTTTTAAAATTTTATAACGATTGAACTAGTGACTATAAATACTATACAGCTGTTAAAGGAAGGCAAGATATTGCTGTTTTTAAATTCCTAAAAATTATTAGCATATTTATAGTCTATATATTATTTTATTATTATTATTTGTTTTACTCTGACACGGGGCACAGTGGACCACCTTCCAGTGTGCCTAAAAGTACAAATTAGATTTAATATATTTGTTTTAGTTAAATTTATTGATAAAACTATAATGTAAAGTATATCTCAAAGTAAGAAATATCTTAATATTATAATAAATTAATAATAATAATAAATTTCTGAAAGAGTAAGTATTTGAATAGTAATATAATTATTGTTAATACCTAAATTTATAAACTATTCTATTTGAATTATATAGTATTAATAATAAAAAAAAAAAAAAAAAAAAAAAAAATCTAATTTAATAAATAGTAGGAATTATTTATTATTTTTGTTGTTTTTACAGATCACATGTGAAAAACAAAAGAAGTAGCTTAATATATTTTATTTAAATTTATCGTACAAATACAATGTAAATTATTTATATCTCAAAGTAATTGCAAAAATATTAAATATTTGAATAGTAGTATATTATTTATTAATATCTGACTTAAAAAAATATTTGATTTATATAATATTAATAAAATAATAAAAAACAATATCCATTTAAACATAATACATTTTCTTACTGAGATTTTATTTCTTATTTGCTTATTTTAATTTAATTTTGGTTATTTTATTTCATGAAAATGCTAGAATTGTGTTATTTAGACTAGAATAGTATAAGAAACTAATTTTAGGGAAAAAATAAAGTAATTTATATTAATTTAGTATAAACAAAAGAGGCTGGTCCACTGTACCCCGGTGATGGGGCACAGTGGTCTACTTTGTGAGTGCTCACAATTTATTTTTTAATTCATAATGTATTATAAATATTGTTATAAATAAGTTAAGACATGTTAAGAAGGGCTTAGAGATTGTTTTTTTTTTTTTTTCCAAGTACATTGCTTTTCTGCTTTTTGTGAAAAAAAAAATCAAGAGTGTAAAAGTGGTCCACTGTGCCCCGGTCTCCCCTACCGGCAAGGCAAGAAATATTTTGCTGAACAGCAGTATTGGGCACGGTACAATAATATTTATAGTAATATTCTTGGACTGTCAAATTATTACCTATCCCCTCCTCCTCCATATGCTAAATTTCGAATTCCTTCTTCTCCTCATTGTAAAACTTGCCCTCTTGCATTGAAATCCCAAATTTTTAATCATAATTCTTTGATTCCATTTTGTTAGGCACTCAGTATGATCTATAAAATTAGTTATAGATTTTGCAACAATGAATTATATTGGTGAAACTGAAACCTCCATTCCCTTACATCTTAGAATTAATCAGCATCGTTCTGATACCAAAAAAATCGCTACAGAGCATTTCCTCGTGACGTCTGGTGGTTGGCAAAAAAGCGCTCTTGACTTTCCCGCGCCCCGCCCACCATTGCTAACCGCATAGCGATCCGCCATCGCTATGCTTTTCCCAAGCCTTTTTGCCAACCACTCATAAAAGTTGAGATGTTTGTTTACAAACAAGGAACTGCCCTACTGTTGTACCTCAACGTAAGTCAGTGGTAGAATTATAGCATTTTAACTCCTGAACAATAAAGATACTTAAAATACACAAAAATAAAAAATAAGCATCTTTTTCTACAATTTAAATATAAGCAATATTTTAATACCGTTTTATAAGCTCAATTCAGAATGCTATAACAATGCTGTTTAAGTACATTCAAGCCTTAATCCTATTCATGGTTATACGATAATTTTTGTACAGCTTAATCATAAAATTAACACTAAAACTACAATACATATAAACGTGGTTGTAAATGTAATTTCTAAAAATGCCATGCATAAGGAAATTCTAAAGTTGCAATCTCAATATCTTATTAACTATAATTGAGTTTTTATACGAGAATTTATCTTTACAAAAAAAAAAAAAAAAAAGCAGTTTAGTTAATTATTTAAAAGTATTTTTTAGCCAATCTCTGAATAAGCATTTTTCTGATATTTTTTATGACAATATTATGTTCAAAATTAAATAGTATAATCTAAAAATTAATAAAAAAAACTTAACAATATTCAATCAAATACCCAAATTATTGTTCATTTTCCAAACCAAATTTTTAATAAAGTTAACATTATCTCTATTATTAACGATAATGAATGTCTATTTCCATTAAAAGATATACAAATATCTCACATTTTTAAATATCCAATTACCCTCAAAAGAAAGATATTTAATTATAATTCTGTATCAAGGTCCACAGCTAATAATAATAACTAGTATCGCCAGTGGTCAAAACTCGACCACTTTCAAAATAAAGTTAAATTGCAACTTAACAGCGCCACTTGATGGCCGATATGCACTCAAACTGAATCAGCATAGTTTTACTTAATACATATCTCTAAATTTGGTACACTATGGATGCATATATTTCCTTAAGAAATCCCAATGTGATAGTGCACCCTGTTGGGTGATATAGCCCAAAAGCTAATCAGCACCATTTCAAACCAAGGTCAAACCAAATATCAAGTTCGGTTAAATTAAGTCCATTGGTTCATGAAGTACAGCGTTCGAACTCAAAAAGACAGACTTTTCCTAAAAATGGTCGAATTGAGTTCAGGAAATGTCAAAACGTGTATATTCGTCGAAAACCGGCAATCAAAACGTTTTCCGAATCTTATACTTTTTTCTTATATATGCAGAAGGTGTAATAATAAATTCATTTTTAAAAAAATAAGTAGTCAATTTCAGTTAATTGGAATGCATCATGTTTTAGTTAAAAAAAAAAAAAAAATAGCCTTCAAATTAGAGCTGACGTAAATCCCCCTCCCCCTCAAAAAAAAAAAAAAAAAAAAAAAAAAAAAAAGAACTTTCCTAAGTCAAATCCCTTTTTAATTTGCATATATGTTTAATAGTATACACTTTCGATCTACCACTCATTCACTCAAAATTCTACCACTCTAATATGGCTACTGTCTCTTAGAATGAAAAATCTGTATTGGAGGGAATAGTGATGCTATATCTATATAAAATACTGTGTCTATGGTTTTATTTGAGTTTTAAGAAATTGCCAGATTTAACAACTTTCTTCATTAGGAATTTTTTAATACAAGAGAATATGTGTATAAAATGAAAAAGTGCATAAAAAATAAAATTATTTTTAAATACCTTCTTGACATCGTCAGAAAATAATTTTTGTATTCTACAATTCTGGCTAGTCATACCTTTCGAATGGTACCACTTTCAATCCTCTACTCCTATAATTAATATGCTAAAAGTGTACGACAAATTTCATGTTTGCTTATAATTATGTAGATAATAACATTTCACATAAATACAATGATCTTTTTTTCGAAAAATATGTTGACAGAGCACATATGTTGACAGAACAGCAGTAAACATATAATTACTGCTTACTGGTAACCAGTTTGCCAAATTTAGAGATTATTTTATTCAACTATCACCAATAATTTTCAAAATTGATTATTTGATATACATAATGGCCGAATAACCTTCGAAGTGATTAGGTAAACGTTGCAGTTAAAATTTAGTGCTGGATATTGAATAAAAAAGTCTCTAAATTTGACAACACTGTTGGTAACCTAAAAATTGTAAATAGTAATAATAATAATAATAATAATAATAATAATGGAGTATGGAACTAAATTTCGACTTCCCTCTAAAATTAATATTCCTCAAATAAATGAACAGTTTTCAAATGATCTTGATTTATTTATATACAAAATTACAATCAAATATAATAAACCTTTATAATTTTTTTCATCAATGGAAATGTATCGTATTTTTAAAATTTACTAATGAATTACATCTTAACTATTACCATTTAGTACATTACAATAAATCTGCTCTAATTAAATCTATAAAAGAACTTAAAAATGATTATATGACCACTTATGAAGACAAATCTTCTAATAACTATGCTATTATACGTAAACAATATTACATTTTTTTTTTTTTTTTTTTTTTTTTTTTAAAGATCGATATCTAATAATAATAATTTTTCTTTAACTAAAAACACTATTTTTATTAATAATAGTAAAAATTCTTAATAATTATATTATGAACTAATTAAACTTCCTTTTAATAATTTCAATATACATGTCTTAAACTCATTCTTAAGTTTAATAAATCTCCTATTAAATTTAGAAGGGTTAGTATTGGCTGTACAGTAATAATGCTAATAAACTGCTACTTGATATGTTGAAACAAGTTTATAACTTTACATGTACAGAAAATAGTTTTGACTGCTTTAAAAATAGCTATCACTTCATTAATCACACAGACATACACACACAGAGAAAAAAAAATCTCGATACTGTTAATAATCTTAGTTATGACTTTCAAGATCTGTTTAAAATAATGTTGTATTATCAGAGCTCCGTCAAATTAAAAATGATCCTTTTAATGACCTAGGGGGCTCTGCCCCCTGTTCGCTCTGCTCACTAATTCCCGACTTGCTTCACTTATTAACCTTTGCGGGTCTCTGCCCGCCTATTCGCTGCTTTGCCTTTCACTCAATAGGACTATTATTAGTGCATAACACAAGAATAGTAGAAAAAAAGTTATAAAAATCCCCATATTCAATGTGAAATTGAAATACATAATATGATACTACTTTTTTTTTTTTTTTTTTTAACGGAATATTATGCTTAAAATGAGTATTTGTTTTTTTGAATAGAAAGAATTTCGTAATGTTTAGACCATTTTGCGTTACAGGTTTAGTATATGGCCTCTTGGCGACTTTTAAATTTTTCTCACTATTTGTTGTTGAATTTTTTGGTATAATTGCTTGTTTAAATATATATATATATACGTAAATCTAGTAAATATTTTTCTAATGTCTATACTTTTTACTATTGAACTTTTTAGTTAATTTAGGCCAGTGTATAATAGTTTATGTATTACAGGTAGGTAATAATTTTAAACATTCGAAAATATCTGAAAAGAAAAATAGTTTATTATTAATATTATTATTTCAATTTGAAAAATCTCCTGCAGCTTCAATTTTTAATTATTTTCTACCTACTTCTAAAATACCGAAGGATAAAATGTACTAGATTCTCTATAAGAGTTTTAGATAATGAATTTTTTTCTCGCCACAATTAGAAATATGAAATGTATCTTAGAAATGTATAATTCTGTAATGTTAAAAAGTTATTAATGCTAAATTAGAATATTTATAAATAAGTTTAAATTTAACTCTTTTTTTTTTTTTAATGTCAAAATATATCCGAAGTGTTTTTAAAATATATTTTTAATAATAATAATAATAATAATAATAAGATAAATACACTTCAAAGACAAAAATAAGTGGAGTCAATTATACAGACACGACATTATTTCATTGTTCACACACACACACATAAAGAAGAACTTATAAAAAGAATTATAAACAACATAGAAGATTGCCAGTAAGAAAATTAATTTTCTAAAAGTAGGGAAAAAAGTATCTGCAGACGATAAATTACAATTCTAAATTAATTTTTTCAGTGAAAATATCTAAAATAACACTTTTTATTTATGTGAAGACGATGTTACTAATAGCAACATTGACATTTGTTTTATATATATATATATTATTTTTTTACACCATGGATAACATTTTAATTTTACTGTGGAAAATAACACCATTAAGAGAAAAAAAAAAAAAAAAAAAACACGTCATAAGAGAAACTTTTTGATAAATGGCAAATAGAGTACCATTATTAACCCGACGTTTTTAATTACTAACTTCATTAATTAAAACGATAGAAATTTCTAAGCAACTGCAATGTTTACCATGGAGTATTCGACAGACATTGATTCTCATGACGCGAGGGACACTGCTCTCTGCTAGCAGATGCGGTCACAGACAAAAAAATTTGATGCCAGTGACAGTAACTGTTTGTTAATATATAGAGATATAAACATCAAATTAAAATGCCTAATAACTTTGATGCTGAAATTTTTTTTAATTTTTTTTTAATTTCATATTACATAATAATTGTATTTTATATAATAATGTTATCTATTTACAAAAAGTGGGAATCCTGTAAGAAGAATGTAGCTCAAGTATGTTGGCTCTAATCTTTTTCTTTATTACTATAAGTGCAAATTTAGTTATGACAATAGTTTACTTTACCGTTATATTGGTTACATAATTATCTTCTTCACTAATAACAAGTCACCTGACTCGTTTAGATTAGACCATGCTTCTAATTTAATTTTAACTCAGACTAAATATAAAAATAATTCATTTAACTTTCTAGATCTTAAAATTAATTTTAATATTAATAAAATTTATACTGATATATGTGATAAAAGACAAGATTTTGGCTTTAAAGTAAATATGTTTACTCATTTTAATTCATGTCTCCATATCTCAGTATATAGAAATACCATTTTTAATCACTTGTTTCGAATAAATGTTCCATGCTCATAATATATATATATATATATATATATATATATATATATTTATATGTATATATATATACTAATAAACTTTTTAAGGATACTATTAATATGAAATCCCCCCCCCCCAAAAAAAAAAAAAAATGTTCATTAATATATCAATAAGTGTCTCTGTCAGTGGGGGAGGGGGAAACCCTCATGAATGTATTAAAAAAATAATAAAATAATAAAGGACAATAAAAAAAGGCGGAGGTTGGGTGGGCAAATGTTTCATTAAGTAGGTAGGGGGCTGTTGTTTGGCTGGCTGGTTGAGTGGGATGTTGAATTGATATTAAAGGGATAATTAAAAAATCTGGTGTGAAACAACCACACGACTTCCATTACCCACTATTACAGGTATTATATGCATTTTTTGGAGATAATGTGATCAGAAGACATAAAAGCGACCTAAAGAAGTAGTAGAAACCAAAATGTTTTCCGGTAAGAGAAACTTTATACACTGTCAAGACATACAAAACGAAGCTTACATAAAAAAAAAAAAAAAAAAAAAAAAAAAATGGTAGAGTTATTTTTTAAAACACCAATTTCCGAGATCTAAAATTGACCTACCTAAGCAGGATGGCTGTTAATTTTCCTCTAATAACCACGTAATACATAAGAAAGAAATGGATAATAATTTTCCTGAAAATCGTTAGAGCCGTTTTTGAGATACCAACTTTTACCAAAAGTCAATTAATGACCGGAAAACAATAATTACATTCAAAAGGATATTTAAAAGTGAATTAATATGTTGAGTTTGAAAGAAATCCATATATCCGATTTTAAAGAATCGCGCTTCAGAGACCTGAAATTCAGCTATTTATACAGGACGCCTATCAATTTTCCTGAACTAACTAACTACATCATTCGAAAGGACATCTAATAGAGTGTTTATATAGCAAATTTGAAGAAAATCGTTAGAGCCGTTTTTGAGATACGGACATACGGTCCCACTTCCGGTTTTTCAGTTTTCACCAAAATTTAGAACATTCATCTGTACACCAGACCTGTCTCAATTCTGTAGTTCTGCCTTTATTAGTTTCGCAGATATGGTAGCCAGAAAATTCCATACGTACACACATACATACATACACACACACTTACCAATTGCCAAAAACCACTTTTTTGGATTCAGGGGACCTCAAAACGTGTAAATCAGGTGAAATCTCGATATCGAATTTTTGGACCAAATACAATACTCCCATTACCTACGGTAGTAGAGTAATGAAAGTAAAAAACATGTGAAATTTCATGGCGAAAAGCTTTGTATAATTACTTTCTCTTACCCATAGGGTCGAGAAAGTATTGTTTTATTAATTTCTCTTACCCATAGGGTCGAGAAAGTATTGTTTTAGGATCAAATTTTCGAATGTGAGTTTTTGTTATATTTACATGTTCTGGGGTCTACTGAATACGAAAATCATGTTTTTAGCGAATGATCTGTGTGTCTGTTATCAGCATATCTCAAGAACAAACAGTAGCAGAAATTCCAAACTCAGTATTCTAAATGGGTATCATATAGGGAGGCTACAGTAAGCTTTTCGTTGAGATGAAGCAAATGGTTCGTGTACAGAGACACTCAAAAGTATTCGAATACATTATGTGTATGGGGGAAATTGAAGGTAAGTAGAGTTTAACATCTATAGACTGCACTAAACCAAATGAAACGAATGTATATTTTTTGTAAAAGAGATTGTCAACTGGGAAAAAATTTGTGTGTATGTAGGAGCCTCGCCCCCCGCCTGAGGGGGAAGTCCCCTCTCGAGGAAAGAAAATTTTCATGATGTGTATCTTTCGAAAGAGCTCAACAGTACCTTTAAAACGAATAATTGAACCTTCGATCTGCTATAATTTAAAATAAAGTTATCCATTTTTTTCATTTATAACAAAAAAAAAAAAAAGTAAATAAATAAATAAATAAATAAAAAATAAAATAAAATAATATATATATATATATATATATATATATATATATTTAAGGTAATATTCAGAATAAATTCAACTTTTTTTTGGATATTTAGTGTTATTCTACTTCTCTAATATGAAAATCGTCTATATTATCATAAAAGATAAATTTTTTAAATAATAATTTTAATAAATTATTTTTTAAAAACAGAATTATTTTTTAATAACCGAATTAAATTAAAAAATGTAGGTGCGTTAATGAAACGGGGGGGGGGGGGTTGAGGGTGGCGGAACTGATTATCATATAAAACTTTTCCGAGCCTAATTTGAATTGTTTAACATAGGTTTGCATAACAGTACTCGTTATCTTACCTTTTAATCTCCAACCTGAAAGTCGTGTGCGTGACACACCAGATTAATTTTTATTTGTAAATTTAATTTTAATAAATATGGATGTGTTTTAAAATGCTTCTAGCTTTAAGGCTTTTTTAATTATTAGAATGCACATGTAGTTTTAGAAAAATCTCAGTTTAAGAGATTATGTTTTTACTAATATTAAAATAATAAATAAATAAATAAATAAACCGTGGAAGCTTTGTTTCTTTTACTTCAATTAAAACTTCATTTACAGTCTGTATGCTAAAAAATTTCCTTAAAAAAAAAAAAAAAAAAAAAAAATCACGTGTTGAATAGAAATAAATTAAAATAAGTTACAAATTAAGTTACTAAAATTAATTAATCTTATACTATTAAGTGAGCAATATTTGTATATTTCACTGTTTTCGAAAACGGTAGCTCGGACAGTCACGAGATTTAACACAAAGGTGCCCCCCGAAGGGTCATTGGGCACATCGAAGTCAGATTTTCGAATTTTTGATTAGTTTTTTCTTAATTAACTAAAATGTGAAAATAATAACTTTCTAATTTCTGATAAATAAGCCATTTAAATTTTAACATTTTATCCATAATTCAATTGTTGCCAATTTTTTTTCGACAAAATAATAATAATAATTAAAAAAAAAAAAACGTACATTTATTTAAAATGAGGAAAATAAATGAGAAAGATTAGAAAATAAATTAGAAATATCAGTCGCATCGTTACAAATAAGATACCAAATGAAAGGGAAAATTTTTGTAAATCGGATGCATTAAACAGCTTATCAATCGGATGATTAGTTTTTTCTTAATTAATTAAAATGTGAAAATAATAACCTTCTGATTTCTGATAAATAGGCCATTTAAATTTTAAAATTTTATCTATAATTTAATTGTTGCCAATTTTTTTTTTCGACAAAATAATAATGATAAAAAAAAAAAAAAAAAACGTACATTTATTTAAAATGAGGAAAATAAATCAGAAAGATTAGAAAATAAATTAGAAATATCAGTCGCATCGTTACAAATAAGATAGCAAATGAAAGGGAAAATTTTTGTAAATCCGATACATTAAACAGCTTATCAATCGGACAATTACATTTTTTAAAATTAACTAAAGTATCAATTTTAGGTGGCAACAGCAGAAGATTGTATGGAAACCGTTAGGAGAAAAAAAAATGAAAAATCTGCTTTACATTAAGTCACATGATTTTTAAGTGGGATTAAAAATTGCAGTTTTCAAATTCTTTTAAATTTTCTCTCACGAACACAAAAATATAATATACAGCCTGTACCCCACAAGACCAACTTGCATTTCAAATATCATCAATTATTTTGATTAATAAACAAAAGTTATTATTATTTTTTTTTTCAAATTATGTTTTATTCTATCTTGAAAAGATTTATGTGATCATAGATATAATAATATATATAGATCTATCATCCCCATATTATCGTGCAAAGATTTTTGATGCCGAAAAAAAAAGCTTTGGAATCAGCCATTAAGTGGTATTGAAGGAAAAAAGGAAAAAAAGAAGAATGAATTTGAAACTATATCTGGAGCTTTTCATTCACCTGTAGTAAATAAATTATTCGTGAATTTTATTTGCTGAAACATTCGTGTGTATTCCCGTGTGTATTCACTTGGGGAAAGACTGCCATATTTTGGTAAAATCGCCGTCTTTCCCCGAGTGAAAAGGAATAACTTTTTTCTTCACAATGATCAATCTATATATTATTACTATATCTATGTATGTGATACGATACATTAATAATTTGGGTTTTAAAAATTTTTTTTAAATAGATTATTTAAACTCTATGAACCATATTTTTATTTTATCAGTTTCATTAACAAATCCTGCTGGGCGATTTTTTAAATTTTGGTGTTGAAGTACACCGAACGTTTTTCGACAAGAAGTTTAATATAGCAACAGCCATTTTAATTTAAGTAGCGCATCAAATATATAAAAACATAAATGATTTATTTTTACACAAAATTTACAGAACAAATGCAGTTTTAAAGATAGGAAATTTATTTCAACAAGCACTATTTTAAACCTAAAAACCATTAAAAATATAAGCAGAATATAAAGGATTCTTATGTGTAAACGAAAAAGAGTCTGATAAAATTATTAGCAAAATAGTCTTCCCCTTTTCATACAAAAAAAAAAAAAAAAAAAAAAAAAAAAAAATCCATCGCTAATATGGCGACAAAAATTCAAAAGCCGCCAATGGAGCGACATAATAAAGTTGCGTAACACGATAATGTTTAACTATTTACTTATTTTTTCATATAATAATCACTATGCTAATTTATCATACAAACAAATGAGCCTCTGTGTGTTACTGCACTTGCACGCTGTCGAACAGAAATATTTGAAAAATTCAAATTAATATTTTAATAAATAAATAAAAATATGTTTCATGGGAAATATATATAACCATAAAAAGATTAGTTGACGGCAGAAATAGCGCTCATAGCATATTGTTACAAGGGATTAAGTCTTATTGTTACAATGGATTAAGTCTAAAATGGTGACAAAAATTCAAAAGCCGCCAAAGAGAACTATATTAAGGCTGTACTATCATGTTTACAACCCATGAATTATATATAAACACAAAAAATTAATTGTCTCATGCGACAGACGTAGCCGGTCGCAGCATATTGTAATATTTGGCGTGAAATCGCTGTCATTTAATGGTTGATTGGATAAACAAAATAAACATATGAAATAACGTAAAAGCAAATATTATGTTGTCTAAACCCGGTTACATTTGAATCCAGTCCGATTTACATGTGAACAACATTATACGTGTTGTTCACATGTAACTGGGATTCAAATATAAAAGGGAAACTCCATTTTTTTTTATACTACCTATTTCGAAACTGTTATATAATAAGCACCTAAATAGAAGCTCATTGGTAAACTATTGTCGCAGGTAATAGGGACAAGCGCCCGAGTTGCAGTGGATGACCAAAGCGCTGCCGAATGCAGCAGGGACCTGGAGCGAGCTTTTGAACAATTTCAGTAATTTATTTTATTTTATTTTTATAAAGCTATATTGAAAAGAGTTTCCTTTAAATTTAGTGGCTAGCGAAGCGGGCAAAGCCTGCTAGTATTAGTTAAATGAAAAATACTCATTTCAATTTTGCTATTATGATTCTTAGGATACAAATCATAGTTGCATATACATAAAAAATAATTTTTAAAGTTATTAATAGCTTTTATATTAACAAAAACTTATTTTAATTATGCAATAAACTAGATAAACATTAAATAGGGATTTTTTATGAAATATGTCTTTCCTTATATTTACTTAAATTCTTCTATCAAAGTTTAATTAAGATAAGTTGAGAGTAAAATAAATTATTTATAATTGTTGTAATGATAATTAGCAAATTGTTTTTGTCTTAATTTGAGAAATTCGCTTTGCTTTTTATTTTTAATTTTGCGAAGTAGATGGCAGCACTGCAGTCTATTCTTCTAACCGGAGCTGTCTCTCTATGAATATAAAATTTATAATTTCGATATAGCCCCCGCCTTTTTTTCCTTTTAAACAAATGATCTATAATATTTAATATTCATTATGCCAATGAATAATCCTTGCTTAATATTATTTAGTTCATTAATTGTCATTTAGATTATTCATAGTTTTTTAATGTATATATGATCAAAATGATCTATAATATTTAATATTCATTATGCTAATAATTAATCCTTGCTTAATATTATTTTGTTGATTAATTGTAATTTAGATTATTCATAGTTTTTTAATGTAAGTTAAATCAATTAAATCTATAATGATAGTTCCTATTGATAGCTTCAACTAAACATTGCTTAAATATTTGATATTACTTACGATGAGAGTGGATTTTAACATGTGTTTATAAATTTATTTCTGGTGAAGCTCTATTTATTCTAATTGCAGGTTATAATCTATCTTCTTTTCTTTTCTTTTCTTTTTTTTTTTTTTTTTTTTTTTTTTTTTTATTGAAAGTAATATTTCAGGTTGTCGACAATTGAAAAATTTCACCTGATTCTTACATCAATATATTTATATAATAATTTTTTACCTAATTAATCGTGCAAATTTACTACTAAAATTTCCAAAGAAAAATATCAGAAATCAGGGAGATCATAGCTAATCATAGCTAATATAGCTAATCATAGCTAATATAGCTAATCATAGCAATTTATATCGTTTCAGCCTCAATCGAAGCAGCAAAACCATATAGAATGAGAAATTAAACGAAATATTAAATTAAATCAAATATTAAATAAAATCTTCATGGATACCAGAGAGAAAACTAGAAAAATGCATAGTAGCCACATGTAAAACATTTAACACAAACTGGAGAATAGGATGATGCCAACAAAAATTGAAATTAAAAATAAAAGCTTTTTAAACATCGATTAATCGATGAAATATCAGAAGAATCATCAGGGAAAAAATTTCGATTGTCGACATCCTGTATTTTAATTTCGAGGTTGGGTCATATTTTGTGTATTTTGCGTAATATCGCTTGCCAAAAAATGAAACCTTGTATTAGCTCAGTGTGGGTGTTGAGACTCCTGGCGAATTACCTCTACATTCTGTGCAAATTATTTTATTTTTAATTCAGTTATTTGTGTTCTGTTCCAAGTTCATCTTTTCTCCTTTATTTATTTATTTATTATTGCTGTTGTTGTTTCTGTTCATTTGTTATTGTCAGTTCGAATAGAAAACTTTTGATAACAATCATTAAAAAGCTCCTTGTTATATTTATATATGTTTTGTATTCTCATCGGAATAGTTTTAAAGTGAGTATTCTTCTTCTTTTTCTTCTTTTTTTTTTTTTCTAGTAAATAAATAAATAATTAGATAAATAAAAATAAAATAAAATAAATAAAAATAAATAAATACATATTTATCAAATTATTTAAATTATTTATTTAAATTAACTAGTTACCAAATTGGCTTTTGTAGGTTGTTATGGCCAATTATTCGCCTGTTTATTTTTTGTTCTCATCCTTATTGTTATTATAATATATATATATATAAATGATAGATATCGTAATAATTTTTAATCTTAAAATCTAGCAATTAATAGATACAAAACAATACCAACTCACAAAAATATAGAACTGAATTTAACTTAGAGGAAAGACTGACACAAAATTGTTACGATTTAGATTAAGAACCAACAAGAGACAAAAATAACTTAAACTACTTACGCCGACATGAATGATAATAAAAAAGGACCATTAAACTTATGACAGAGAAAACAAATAAATAACCACAGAAATAATTGGATAAAAATGCTTAAAATTAGAAGTAAATACTCGTCAGGGGGACTGTACTTCATAAAGCTGTGAAAGCTGCATCGATTTCGTAAAACAATATAGCTAATCATAACAATTTATATCGTTTCAGCCCCGATCGAAGCAGCAAAACCATATAGAATAAGAAATTAAATTAAATATTAAATTGAATGAAATATTAAATAAAATCTTCATGGATACCAGAGAGAAAACTAGAAAAATGCATAGTAGCCACATGTAAAACATTTAACACAAACTGGCGAATAGGATGATGCCAACAAAAATTGAAATTAAAAATAAAAGCCTTGCAAACATTGATTAATCGACAAAGAATGATCGACTGAGCATTTTCATTAACGATAAATTTCACAGAGTAATTATTTATTGAGATAGTCAAAATATATTTTAAAGTTAATTAAAGTTTAATCTAGTAAATGTTAATTTAAATTGTACGTAAAACAAGAATCATTAAAACTTTCAAAGAAAGGATTAAGGAAAGAAGACAGTGAGCAGTGAGCAAGCGCCATCCAGCATTTAGCTAGATAAACAATAAGTCATTTAAATTATTTCAGGAAAAAAACCAATGCGATAATGAGTGTATTTAAGAAGTATTAACTGCATGATTAAGAGAATATGTGGCACCAATCAAATAATTAGAGTTATGATTAGTGGATCATGTTAATGTTAAACCTAAAATAATTAAACTAATAGTTGATCTTAATTTTATTAAACTTAAATTAAATAAACTTAAAGTCAAAGTATTAAGAAGAATTAAAATCAAAGTATTAAGAAGAGTTAAATGTTAAGTTGTAAAAAGACTCAATCATAAGCAATAATCCCAAAAAGCACACATGTAAGGATAAGGATTACAAGGCAGTCTTCAATAATTAAAGTTATTGTTTTAAATGTGATGATTTTTTTTTTTTTTTTTTTTTTTTTTTTTGTTATAATTATTATCATTATTATTAAATTGGATTGATTGTTCAAACTAAACAATGGAAGCCACTAATAGCCAAATGCACACAATTAAATTTAACGAAAAAAGAGTTCAAATTTCATAATATCAACCAGAAAAAATAAGAAGAATGTAACTTGCAGTAATCCCATTTTTTATATATAATTTGTTTATTCAGGTTTAAGCTTTGAAGCCTTTAAGATTAAGAATCCAAATATTTTGAAAGATTTGTGGAAGGTAAGTGGTTAATTTTAAGTAAAAAATACTTGTTAAAAATTGAAATAATTATTATAAGACATGGAATTCGGAAGAGCATTTATTTTTTAGATACATTGGGGGGGGGGGGGAGAAAGGGGGAGGCACTTTTGTATTACAACTTAAATTCAAACATAAAGATATAGATAACAGCGGTGAAAGTCAAAAATTCAAAAAAGGAATGTTATTAATAAACCGTAGAAGTAAAGAAAAGCACCCATGTCTGATTAAGATATCAAATTTTGGGGGCCACAGTAAAGGTCTGCACGGGCCGAAATTTTCAGGCCCGGGCCCGGCCCGGCCCGGCCCATTGGAAATGTTTGCTTACCCGGCCCGGCCCGGTATGAAATCGAAAAATTCGGCCCAGTCCCGGCCCGATTCAAAAATATGTAAAATTACAAAAAAAAAAAAAAAAAAAAAAAAAAAAAGCCATTCTACGAGAAAGATTTTTAGTATGTGTTTTGCAGAGGTTTTATATAGCTAAGCAATAGAATGTTCTTTAACAAAACTGCTGAATGTTTACAAGATATTTATATATAAACGGTATTTCATATTACAGACGTACAGAAGGCACAAAGACAGACAGAAAGTCAAATCGAAAATATTAGCATTCTCAAACAAT
Organism: Salticus scenicus; assembly: GCA_963930645.1. Lineage (NCBI taxonomy): Eukaryota > Metazoa > Arthropoda > Arachnida > Araneae > Salticidae > Salticus > Salticus scenicus. The sequence continues at coordinate 124,582,423 of OZ005654.1, forward strand.
ATAGGAAGATATTTAAAATGGTTAATAGTATACTAAAAATACACTTTCAACCACTTCCTGTTAGAAACCGTAATGTATCCAAATCTTTCCTGTGATCCGGCAAAAAAACTTTAATGCTAATCCAACCATATTCAAAAGAAAAGATGCTTTTGCACATGCTAGAAATGATACTACTTTCCTCCAGTGCCCCGGAGAAAAGAAAAAGAAGCCTTAGAGGAAAAGTTAGAGTGGAAGGATTTTTATAGCCTTCATACCACCTAAACACTACAGACCATAGAAAACAAAGCCTTATATACAGTAACGTATCTAATTTATTTTATTTGTTACATGTACGCAAACTGGTAGTAACATGCATATTATTTTGAAATGGAAACAATCTAATATTATTTTAAATAAAATATATTAATTTCGAGATATATTTAAAATATTTGCGGAAAATCAGATCACGAACAGACAAGCTGATAGACAATTAAATTGAAGTTATAGACATCTTTTAACAAAATAAAATTTTATGTGACATACCAGGCTGTAAAATTATGTAAAATAAATGACTGAAAAAGTCATTTATTTTATCATTTTCCTTTTTCGTTGATTAACGAGGAATCTAGAAAAAGATTCGTGCCGGGCAGGGCTCGGGCTTAAAATTTCCTCCAGGCCCGGCCCGAGTACACACAAAAATATTGAGCCCGAGCCCGGCCCGGCCCGGCCCGAGCCTACAAAAAAATGTTAAGCCCAAGCCCGACCCGGCCCGGGAGCAAATTGAAAATTTCGGCTTGAACCCGGCCCGTTCAGACCTCTAGGCCACAGTATTCCGCTCGTTATCAACATAATGCTTGTATTAGTTCATAAGGATCGAGATGAGAACAGAATCGTAAAATTCCATGCTTTGAATTTCATCCTGATCACTGTATTTGTACCCTTCCATATTTGAGTGGATCGCGATCATGAATTTTCCCCTTCTGAATTTCTGACTGTTTAAAAAAAAATTAGACTTTCGCTTGAATAACTTCCGTCTTTTTAATAGTATCTGTATCATGTTAGCGGCAAAGAACTATTTCTGTTAGGTATTTTCTATTAGAGGTATAGTTCAGAGTGGAAGAATTCTCGTATACCAACTATTAAAATTACAGGACACAGAGTCTGGGTCGAAAGTCCTTTCGAAATTGGATGACCCAAATTGTATATAAGTAAATTAAATTTGATGAATTTTTTTGAAAAATATGGAAGTTGCTTTAAATATGGAATTTGTATATTGCTTTTATTGCTTGGATGTAGTTTGCATTTAATTGATTATGTGTATCAATGCATAACATTATATATAGATAATAGTTTACAAAATAACAATAAATAAACAAAAAAACGTACATAAACATTATTGTAAAACCACATAATTAGATTCAAAGAATATACTTAGCAAATTTATAAGCAATAACGAAATGAAATTAAATTCATATACAGTCTGTGAAAGGTATGGGGCGATGATTTTTGGAAATGAAAAAGATAGCATCAAAAGTCGTCGCTAAGGGATATTTTGGCGTTGTTGTCACATACGCAGTATGAAATTTGCATAATCTATCTCGATTTGAACATATTGCATGTGGTTCTGGGAATCCCAATGTTGATTAATAAAAGTATAATTTCCGTGATTTTAATGTTTTTATGTGATTCATTTCTGCATGTGCATTTTTATTCAAAAATTAAATGAAAGTTTACATAATCCATTTTATATGCCTTCATTGGGAGTATTAATTTTTTTTTTCGTTTCAAAGAGCTTGAAAATCATGTAAACGCTAGGAAAGTTGCATAATCTATTTCGATTTTCCAAATTGCGTAATGCATACGTGACAACAGTGACAAAATCTCCCCAATCGACGGCTTGTGGTACTAATATTTTTCTTTACGGAAATTATCTTCCCATGTCTTTCACAGTCTGTAATATACAGTGTGGTCGGTAAGTCACATTTTTTTTTAAAAAATAATCTTTACTTTTAAATGTAAATAATTAGCAAAATGGTACTAGCAGGATGAAGCACGCCTCCACTCAACTGAAGAGAATTTGAGGAGAATTGCTGAAATCTTCTAAAACCGAATTTTAGGTCTAGGTGTACTCAGAAAACTGGAAGAGGTATAGATTGGCCTCCATATTCTCCAGACAAAAAGGTCTGCGACTTCTTTCTGTGGTATACCGTGAAAGGTGAAGTGTATGTGAATCTTGTAGAGGACTTGGAGATGCTTAAAGATCGAATAAGTGAGGTAATTCAAGCCCTTTCGTAGGAAAAATTTCATGCAGCATTTTTTACATACGCATTCAACACCTTGTTGCAATTGAGGGATGACATTTTGAAAACTTAATACACTAATACTCATCATTTCGCAATAAAATACTTTTCACTTGTATTTCCTATCTATTGAGGTTGCTTTTTTATTAAATTTTTAAAAAACTTGTGACTTGCCGATCACCCTGTAAAATTTTTTTCATTTCATTTATTAGTTATAGCTGCAGATGCCGGCAAACAGGGATAAACATTTTATAGCCACCCTGTATTTCATGGTCAAAATTGACAGTTAAATAAGCCTATCGTAAAAATATCGGAAAAGATAACTATTATCTTAGAAATTCAAAAAGTTATTCAATTGAAAAGCTGTTCACAAAATATTATTATTTTATTCTCAACAAGAAATTTTTGACGCATGCACAAAGAAATATACAAACATAAGTCCATTGACGTTACTTCTGAAAGGACAAGAGAATCAAATAGTAGAATTTTATGTTTCCCTCTAAATGCTGTAACGTTTGAAATTATAAATGATTGATTCTTGGTGGCCTCTTTCTGGCGATCACACTCGATACTTGAACGAAAATTAAAAATTTAACAGTATTTAAAAGATTCTATGATTTTTATAAGATTTTTTTCTTCTTTCTTTAAAGATTACATTTTCCATCAACTGACAACACTTCAGTCGCACCAGTAAATCGTAATATCTCGCAGTAATAGTTCACAATACTTAATCAGTTTTAATGAGAATTCATGAGGACAGTTGTCATGTTTAGATGGACATTCTGCACTGCATTAAAAAGTTTTATGCTGAATTTTTTATTATATGGTAAACAACTTTTTAAAAAAAATAACCTTGAACTAAGTTGTTAGCTGACGTTTTTCAACAATAACGTAGTTAACCGTTGTTGGCCGGTGTGGGTTCACCTGGAATTTCAAATTGACCTATAAATAAAAATATTCAAAAACCTGTAGACGTCATTGACAACGTTTAAAAATAAATACCAGTCATGTTAAAAAGAAAGTTTCACTACTCTGTAGTACAGAATGGTGTGCTGACATTGCCATGACAGTAATTCGACGACCATTTTCTGGAATAATAGACATTAAATTAAACAGCTCTAATCCTTGTTGCATTGCCAAACAATTGAACAAATGCTTAACTTAATGGAAGCGTTATCTCTTTCTAGTAAATGTAGCCATTGCAATGGCATAAATTAAAATTTATGTTATTTAAAGTTGGTCCTAGTATTCCTTTACGCTTCTGCCATATCTCTTAAAATGGTTGAACACATTCTACTACCTTTTGCACCTGTATTTTAAACTTAATTTCATTTCATTTTCTGGCCATGTATCTACATATAGAGCTTTTATATTAAACATGTTTGTTCTTGACCTAACCAATGCACAGAAGCCCAGAAGTAAAACATAATTTTCCAAATTTTGCAAGTTTTATTAATTATTCCTAATCTCGCATTTTCTCAAATGTAAACTAAAAGCTTAAGACAATAAATTTCGAGATTTAACTCTCAATTGTCTTTGTTTCAAGGATTACTGCATATTTAGCATCAGATCCCTATCGTGCTACACCCTGAAGAACATTTACGATTACGAAACGGTGAAAAGAATCTGTTACCGGCATGTCCCGATAATGTCTGAGATGGCGCCTTTGTCCCACTTGTTAAACGAAAGAACGCCACACACTAATTGGAATGAAGAAACTGGTGATATACATACATTGTTCCCTCTAAACGGCAATTGTCTTTGTTTTCGCCTCAAGTTGAGAAACAGTAAAAGTCCTTGTCGGGTCGGCGGTATAATGGCTTCATTTTCACTCATTATCCCTTACTCGTAACTCTCTAATAGCTGATGAATGAAAACGACGTGATTGGAGTTTTAGGTTGCATAATTAATGGAAATCTTCAACGAACAGGCCGTTAGGAGCAGGCTGAAAGGAATTAGGTTTGGACGCGAACAATGAGTCGAAACTATTTTAATGTGGGATAATGTATTACAAGTTTACTCATTAAGCAAACAAAAATTCAATAAAGTCCCACATCTAAACGTCATTTGTAAGTAATATGGGTTATATGTATTTGTTACACTTCCAAACAAAAGCAAAAGTATGGGCGATGTGGATTTTAGTTGTGAAGGTACAATATAAATATCATGAAAAATAAATATTACGAAAACCTTTTTTGTCCTCCGCGTTCATATTTTTAAAGATAAATATTCATTATTACATCTATCCAAGGACAGCAAAATTTATAAAAGAATATTTCTTATTTTGTATTCTGATAAGTAGTAACTAATTCTTCAGTATTGATATTATATGTTTGCAAAATTGGGTTACGAGATCAACATTTCATTTACATATGCATTCGAAAGATGTTTCAGCAAAAGAAAAAATATTATTAAAAGTTATTTATATTAATTTTAGTTTGCAGTACTTTGTAGAATCCCCGAAGCATAATTTGGTACGTTTGCAAATATTATTACTGTTCAATATCTTTTAAGAAAGAGCTTAAAATCTAAAAAATAAGACTAAAAATGTTGGTAACCATAGTTTTACACCATTTGATTTTTTTTTTTTTTTTAGAATCCCCGAAGCATAATTTAATACGTTTACAAATATTATTATTTTACAATATCTTTTAAGAACGAGCTTAAAATCTAAAGAATAAGACTAAAAATATTGGTAACCATAGTTTTACACCAGAAATATTTGATTAATTAAAATTAATATTTAAATAAATAAATAAAAATATGTTTAATGGGAAATATATGTAACCATAAAAAAGGTTAGTTGTCTAAAATACGGCAGAAATAGCGCTCATGGCATAATGTTACAAGGGATTAAGTCTTGTTGTTACAAGGGATTAAGTCTAAAATGGTGACAAAAATTCAAAAGTCACTAAAGAGAACTATATTAAGACAGTACTATGATCACGTTTACAAACCATGAATTATATATAATCATAAAAATTAATTGTCTCATGCGACAGACGTAGCCGGTCATAGCATATTGTAATACTTGGCGTGAAATTGCTGTCATTTTATGGTTGATCGAATAAACAAAATAAACATAGGAAACAACGTAAAAGCAAATATTATGTGCACCACGTATAGTGTTGTGCATGTGCAACTGGGATTCAAATAAAAAAGGGATACTTCAATTTTTTCGATACTATCTATTTCGAAACTGTTATCTAATATGCACCTATATAAAAGTCGATTGGTAAACCAATGTCGCGGGTAATAGGGACAGGCGTCCGAGTTTTAGCGGATGACCAAATCGCTGCGAAGGCAGCAGGGACCTGAAGCGAGCTTTTGAGCAATTTAAGTATTTTTTTTTTTATATATAAAGCTATATAGAAAATCGTTTCCTTTAAATTTAGTGACCAGCGAAGCGGGCAAAGCCTGCTAGTTACAATTAAAAGAGAAAGATATAAGTAAATTTTTCTATGCGGCTTTTTTTTTCTCCCCTTGTCGTGCACTATATATTAGAGCCGTTTTTAAGATGCGAATTTGTCTTTGTTCAATTTTCCTTGCCCCGTTTCTGTTTTTTTTTTTTTTTTTTTTTTTTTTTTTTTTTTTCTTCTATGGAAAATTAAAATATGAAGTCTTAATAAGTTTCGTCGTATCTTTAGATTCAGAAGATTCATCAGATACACCTTTCTATTCCCCCCACCCCACGTATACATACATACATACATACATATATAATGAATAACCTCTAAAAACAATTTTTTTGGACTTTAAAACTTATAAATCAGGCGAAAAATCGATATAGCTTTTTCACCGAATGCATTACTTCCATTACTTACGGTAATCGGGTAATGGAAGCAAAAATTGTTAATTTTGTTCCTAATCATTATAGATTTTTCATAGATGCGTATCCGTATCCGCGGATACAGAAAAACTGATATCCGTATTCATATCCGTATCCGCGGATCACAGTTTTTGACGATCTGTCACATCCCTACAAAGTACCTTATTTTATTTCTACAGTAAGTCCTATAAATTTTCTGCAAGGATTATTGGTCATTATGAGCCAGAACATGTGGTTCATATACGATGGTGCACGAGCACACTTTTCGATTATGGGGCGTAACCACTTTGGAGTTACATATACCGGCAGGTAAATTAGAAAACACACACAATCGTGTGTTTTCCAACACGCCATTGTGTCCGGAAGTCCAAGTAACACGCCAGAACACGCCGGAAGTCCATACAACAGACCTTAGCGGATCTTCTGCTTGGACTTAAAGCTTCCTGGAGTTTAATCCCTTGGATTTCTTCTTGGTCCATCGGAAATCGTTTTGTGGATACAATGGCGATTTCACAGCAAGGATCGTCGTCACTTCAGCAGATATCACCAGCGCATTAGGTTTGTTTGAACATGCACGACAATACTCAGTTCATTGATGTCGACTGTGTAGTATCTTTCGTGGCCATAATTACGAAAAAATCCTACAAAAAAATTTCTTGTAGTCTTCTTTTTAACATTGAACTAGCTGGACCCCGTCGACTTCGACGGTCACTTTATTGACCGTAATGTTTCAAAAATCGTTTATTAATTATATCATTAAATTATTTATTAAATCATTATTTAAATGTATTTCAAGTTAAAACATCTAATTTAATTTACAACATTTCACTTAAAAAAAAAGAAATTCGGAAAAATGGCTATAAATTAAAATACTATGTATGACATCACTTTCTACAAGTACAAAGTACTGTCAATGTGACGTCAAACTGACTCCAAATAAAACAGTTGCTATCTTTTATTTTCTGTTTCTTTTAATACTAAGGCTACATGTTAGCTGACCAACCCGGCGTTGCCTGTACCCATGATAATAACCTTAATTGAACCTTAAATTTGTATGATTTTATATCTTTAACTCGATTTTGTTTGAATTTCTATTTTTAAATAAAGGCAACGCGAAAAAATAATCAGCTGTAACAAAAAAATTACCTCGAACCGAACGAAACTCAGTCTTGTGACACCGGTGTCTGTGGCAGCACATACGTGAGCCGCTAATAACGTAAAAAAAAATTCCCAAAAATTAACCTGCAACCGAAAGAACCCACCCGGTGTTGCCCGGGCCCATGATAATAACCTTAAATGCACCTTAAATTTGTATGGTTTTATATCTTTAACTCGATTTTGTTTGAATTTCTATTTTTAAATGAAAAGATCACAAAAAAAAAAAAAAGAAAATAATAATAATAATAATAATAATCATTATCTGTAACAAATAAAAATTACTTCAAACAGAACGGAACTCGGGTTCGTATCCCAGTGCCTGTGGCACGTATATGCAGACAGCTATTAACATGAAAAAATTCTCAAAAATTAACCTTGAACCGAACGAACCTCTGACTCGTGTTACCGCTGCCTGTGGCTGCGGCACCGTATAGCAGGCATGCTACTTACGCACTGCAAAATCCACTTTCCTCCAACAGGGAGCACAGTATGTTCTATACGAAAATCACCAATCACCTTGAATTTCCAAGACCTTTCAAATAAGGTGTCACATGGTGGTGTCAACTGTAAAATCCTTTAGTTGCACTTTCCACCGCTAGGGGGCGCAGTTTGTTCTGTACGAACATCACCAACGGTGAGGAAATACCAAGATCACTTAGTTCCATTTCACTTAGTTCCAAAATCACTTAGTTCCATTTTTTACCACCAGGGGTCGCATTATACTGTATACAAACATCCCCAATCGACATGAAATTTCAAGACCTTTAAAATGAGGTGCTACATGTGTGGGTCTAGAACGGATTTCCTTCTCAAACTAATTTCCCCCCTTTCCCCTCTCCTCCAAATCTACTTTCCCCCTTTTTCCCCCTTTAAAATCGAAAATTCCAAATTCGCAGATATTGATTTTTTAGTATTCGACTCTAGTCCCCATATGTAGAATTTCTTCACCGTGAAGCAATTTGAAGCTTAGTTAAGCTCGTAAACGTGTTTTTAACCCGAAACGGGTGGGAAATGGTTTCCCACCCGTTTCCCCCGGGGGGAAACTGATTAAAGTTGATTCTGCACGCATAACTTTCCTCAAACTCAACGAATTTAAGCAGTTAATAGCTCAAAAGAAAGAGCTTGATCCACTGAGTGTTCTTAGACTTGTGTCAACAGCCTACATTAATTAGAAATCTAGTTATAGAGGTTTGAGTGAAGGAAAATCTTGAAAAAATTGAATGTAAAGTTGATTCTGCACGCATAACTTTCCTCAAACTCAACGAATTTAAGCAGTTAATAGCTCAAAAGAAAGAGCTTGATCCACTGAGTGTTCTTAGACTTGTGTCAACAGCCTACATTAATTAGAACTCTAGTTATAGAGGTTTGAGTAAAGGAAAATCTTGAAAAAATTGAATGTAAAGTTGATTCTGCACGCATAACTTTCCTCAGACTCAACGAATTTAAGCAGTTAATAGCTCAAAAGAAAGAGCTTGATTCACTGAGTGTTCTGAGAGTGAAACGATCAAGATCTCAATAGAAGAGGAGCTATGAGAATTCGAATTGTTTGAGTGAATGTGTCCCATAGGAAATGTACAGGGAAGAATCGCGTTTGAGTATAACTTGAGTAAGGTGGGAGTTGAATAAATTTCAATGATTGATGACATATCTGTGTCTAAATACCTTTCATTTAAAAAAAAATGAAGGAAATCGCCCGGATAGAACGGCCAGACGGACTGCCTTTAGTTTTCATAAATTCTTTTAATATATAAGATTGCGAATCATTGTTTATATTGTAATCACCTTTTACCTAAAAAAATGTTTTTCTACCTATTCTTAGCTCTTTTTGTTTCACTGGACGTCAAAACCCTTCAAAATTATTTTTACGATTTTCTTCCACTAAACGAGATTTGTGATCCTATATTTTATGGTAATTTTTCATCCTCTTAATGAAAAATTCAATGTCACTCCTTTGAGTTGATTGTTGAATTACGCAACACCTGGATAAATATGTACGCAAAATGCTAAAACAATAGGTGAAGGAGCTTTTTCAAAATATTGTAAATGGTAAAAAAAAAAAAAAGAAAGAAAAAAGAAAGAAAGAAAGAAATACACTTAGAAAAATTTATTGTTTGGAAATGTAATAAAGTTCAATCGTAACATGAATTACAAAGTTATTCATAACTTTTGAATCAAAGTGCGTAGAATCATGAATGAAGCGTCAAAATGTACAGAATACTAGTTCATATACAAACATATATGATTTCTAAGTAATTTATTTATTGTTAAAGACTCCCCAATCTCTTAAATAATGATATAACAGTAGTAATAAAACGAATACTTTTTTTTTTTTTTTTTTTTTTTTTTTTTTTAATACAATGTAAAGAAAAACCTATTCGTTCACTTGTGTAAATATTTATTTGAAAATGCATAAGTTACATAATGTGGAGCTGCTATTATTATAAAAGTAGAATAGATAATAATGGAGAAGATGGCATTAAGCGGAGAAGAAAGAAGAAGCTGGAGAAGATGATGCTCAAGATGGCCGATGATGAAAAAGAAGAAGATACAAATAGACGTTTATCCAACAGGGAAGAAGAAGCTCAAGACATATCAATTGGTGTTCAATAGTAATTAATAGAAGTCACATCAGGTAAAATAAAAGTCCCCTATCAGGTAAATGAAAATCTTGTCCGGGTAAAAAAGTCATGAATGCCAGGTTTCTGATGCTGAAGATGTTATAGCATTAAAAAAAAAAAAAAAAAATCAATAGACAGCGGCTTGATGTTAAATGTTACTTTTCTTTTTGAAAAGAGTTTTCTTCAGTCTTTGAGAGAATGATAACCTAAAAAAATAAAAAATAATAATCATACGATAATTTTTTTTTAGAATATACAATATTGAAGACTATTAATTTGAATTTATTAAATACATAAAAATAGAATCGATTGCAAATTTTGAAGGAATTTTCTTACTTATAGTAAAATTGTTATTATTAGCAGTTAAGGTGAAAGTTAAACAATATTTTAATAGTTATATTTGCGTGATGTGTCACATATATGAATTCATTTTTCCGTGCAAAATACGCAAACATGCGCAAATTCGAGAAAATTTGTATTATTCTGTATTTTGTAACGTATATATATATACAGGATCCACCAAAAGTTCCCCATTCCTATCTCGGTAATGCGTCGAAATTTAAAAAAATGGTGAAACATATGGTCAATGAATTCGAGGGACACCTCTTTTGGTGTAAAACTTTTGACTCGGTAAGTCTAGGGGGACGCTAGAATGGATAACTCTAAAATTTCAAATGGGTAGATGTATCTTATGATACATCCCTGGAAACGCCTCTTCAAGACAATGAATTTGATATAGACAGTTTTGTTCAGCGATGATTATTAAAGGAGATATATGAGTATAAAATTCACATTTCAAAACTCGAAAAACTCATGTAACTTCTTTAATAATCGTCGCAGACAAAAACTATTTATGTCAAATCCATTGTGTAAAAGAGACGTTTCCAGGGATGTATCATAATTTACACCTTCTTATTTAAAATTTTAAATTTACCTTCCCCTAGTTTCCCGGGCAGAAAGTTTTTACACCAAAAGAGTTCCCTCTCGAATTCGTTGAACACGTGTTATACTTTCTTCAGGTTTCGAAATGTTGATTTTATACTCATGTATCTCCTTTAATAATCATCGCAGGACAAAACAATTTATATCAAATTCATTACCTTGAAAAGACGTTTACAAGAATGTATTACAAGACATACCTTCCCATTTGAAATTTTAAAGTTGCCTTCCCTAAAGCTCCACTAGCCCCTTTTTCGAGTCCAATATTTTTTTACGAAAAGAGGCCCCCTCTAATTCATTGAACACATATTTTGTCATTTTTCAAAAATTCCAGCGCTTTCCGAGATAGGAGAGGGTACGGGACTTTTGACGAACCCTGTATATGATGTCCGAATCAAATGTCCTTAACTTAAGACTGTTATACTTAACAGAATGTTAAAACGTATAAGATAAATATAAAATCACATAACAGGGCTCGCAAATTTTTTAGAAAAAAAAAAAAAAAAAAATCCTTGGACTTCCCAGTACTCTTTCTGTACGCTTTCTACACACTTTCTATATACTTCCTTATGCACTTTCTGTTTACTTCATGTTTTGAGAAAAAGAAATTGTCCCTTTTTAATGCTCTTAGTATCAGGTGAATTTATTTTATTACTTATTCCAAACATTCTTTACACTGTTGTTACAGATTTGTGTTCTGCATATCATAGAACAACCTCTTCCTTCTCCTGCGGTAATGTTATATTTTCGTTTGTCGACTTAGTGCATGTGCTTAATGCACGTGCAGGTGCGCCATAAACGAAAAATAAGAATTTTGTTATGTAAGAATTCAGTAGCCAATTTTGCCTAATACCGCCAACGTATCGCTATTTATTTTATTTTATTATTATTTTTCTAATCGATTATTGAAATTCGAGACATTTCATTTGATCACCCTATATATATGTGATTTATCTTTAAAATAAGATGAAACGGATCTTTATAGAAAAAAATTAACCTGAAATATTTATTAAACCCATCTAGTAATTTAGAAAAAACGCAGGAAGTTTTGAAAAGTAAGACCTTTGAAAACAATTACCGTAAACTGCACACACACACACACACAAAAAAAAAAAAAAAAAAAAAAAAGGAAGAAAAGAAGAGAAACATAAATATTAAAACAATACCAAAACAAACTCAACATAAATAATAAACAATAAAACGTAAACAAATTTAAAGTGAGTTCTATATTTTTATAATGTTTATTTACAAATTTCTAAGTTTTCATTTACCACAGTTTTTTTTTTTTTTTTTTTTTTTTTTTACTTAATATTCTAATTTTACCCTAAAGGAATTTTTTTCCCCCTAAGAAAATTTAAAATATTTCACAGTTTACTATGTTAATTTCGTTTGATACATCTTTGTACCATTAAATTGGGAGCAATATGCCTAATTGCATCGAGCGACGGAACTAATATCGGCTTCATAAATCTCTATACATGTTTTTATTATTAATTTTATAAAAGATTTTTATTTAAATTTTACATGACTGTATTATTACGAACTCAAAAGATAGAGACAAAATATTTCGGAAAATATGCTTTTAACTTTTATAACATAAAATTCGAATTCATACTCAAGTTCCTAAATTAAACTCATTTAACTACACAAATGTATACTTTATAGAGAATTCTTTCTACATTTATATGTGGTATTAATTTTAGCAAAATAAATTACTGCAACTCTTTACTTTTGCTACATTTTTTATTTAACTACATGTTAGGGATTTTAAATACGTCCAAGTAACAAATTCGGGTCGCAGAATGTCCCATCGGCGATTCGAATGCCCCAAGACCTACCCTTACAACTCTTCAGTGTATCTATCGTAACTATTTTTCCTGCATGTTCTGACTTTTTTTTACTTATTTTAATCAGCATATATAGTTACCCTCATCCGTGGCTGATTCTGTCACACTTTAGGCTTAAGAGATAGGCTTAAGAGATTTCTTTGGACTCTGTCTCCTAATTTTCATACTTTAGTTAATTTTAAAAAATGTAATTGTCCGATCGATAAGCTGTTTAAACAGACGTATTCAGAAAAATTGCGCCTTTCATTTGGTACATTATTTGTAACGAATATATAATTACATTCTTTAAAATTAATTAAAATATGAAAATAAAAGCTTTAAAATATATTTTAAAATTTTAATTGTTGCCATTTCTTTTTTTTTTTTTTCAGCATAAAATGAAATATGCTTTCCCGTAAAAAAATAAAAATAAAAATAAAAATAAATTTGCTCATGCATATGAAAAAAATGACGTCTATAAAATAATAATTTTAAAGGTAACGAAGAGATAAACAAAGTGAAAAAATTTCGCACGGGCTTGCTAGCAAATGAATTATTTAATGTGGGAGTGAGAAATAAATAAAATAAAACGACTATTTTTCAACGGGCGCCTTAGTCGCCCTACAACAAACTAGTCATTCAATAATGATTTATTGTGTAGGTAGAAAAAAAAAAAAAAAAACTACGTTTGTACATATATTTATACTTACATTTTATGTCTCAGAATAAACATTTCCAGGATGGTAAAATTGGCTCTTCGCTGCCATTCGAAGATGTAATCTTTAGCTCTGTTCTCGAGAGTCTGCCACACAGCGTTATTTTCGCTGATTTTTATGAGGTAAGGCATGGCACTGCAAAAATTAATTTTTTTCTCAGTCTTCAGTACTTTCCATACCTTATCTCTTTCTGATTTGAGATGACTTTGGAACCATTGTACGGCATTTTGGCAAACTGTAGGAGATCTTTTCATGCGGAGCAAAGCCGCTTCAAGTTCGTTATCAAAAGAAGCGCTGTCATACATGAAGCTGAAAGAGTTTGGTTATTTATTAGAAAACTCATGGTAAACTTAAAATACGAAAAATTAAAAGTATTTTTTCGTTTGATAATTCCTTCGTTTCATCTGTAATATACCACTATTTATTTTTATTTATTTATTTATTTATTTATTTTTTTTTTTTAAAGCTAAATTAGAAGCAACTCTAAAAGTTCTTAAATTAATCGTTATACATTCAAACATTATATAATTTAATTACATTAATAATAGTATAAATAATGATGTATTCAAAACGGAAAAAATACAAATAATTTATTTACATATTAGTATGTTATTACACTATTTATTATTTAATACAAATATCTGGTTCATAAACTGCGCGTAAGAAGAAATACTTTAATAGGATAATATTTAGATTGCATTATTGTTAGGTCTGGTTGCGAGCTTAGGCCTCCAAATACGCCGAATCGGATGGCAGTCTTTAAACGAGAAAAGTATCAATTTAAAAGTCTGAATTATAATATAAAGATGTAACAGAAATGCTACTTGAGATAGGCAAACAAAAAAGACATTTAAAATTAAACTACCTTTTAACAGTGTTATACAAATATATCAAATAGTTCATATTATAAATAAACGTAATATAAATAATTTTTTTATTATTGCTAAAAATGTATGAGAAAATACAATTGATCTGTTTTTGTTTATTTAACTACAGTCTTTATTTAAAAAATATTTCAAAGCACTCAAAAGAATATAAATGCGATTGTATAAGTATCCTTTAATAAAGAACCTAATTTAAGATATACATACAAGATTTTAAGAAAAATTATGTGAAATCATACAAAAGCATTTTAGACATTTACCTGTCAATTGCTAACTCTCTCCTCAAAATTTTCAAACTCTTTTCATATTTCTTTATATCTTGATCGTAATCAAAATCACTGCCAGAATGGAATCTGAAAAATAGAATCATATATATTTGTGCATTTGCACTTTTAACTAAAACAATAGATTATACTAACTGTTTTTTGTCGTTGAAATACTTTTGTTATAAAAAGTTGCTATATTTTGCTATGATGCTCTTACAGTCGGCAGCAAAATTATCCGAGCACTAGCAAAAATTCCTATATTAAAAAAAGTACGCTTAATACTGTTTTGTTAAATAAATCCTTGTCGAATCATATTCTTAGTCAGTCTAGGAACATGATTCGACAAGGAGTTATTTAACAAAACAGTATTAAGCGTATTATATATATATATATATATATATATATATATATATATATATATATATATATATATATATATATATATATATAGGAATTTTTGCTAGTGCTCGGATACTTTTGCTGCCGACTGTACTTTAATGTAATTTTTAACTTTTTTTCTTTTTAAATATAAAATAATATAGGCATATGTGTATGTATATATTTCTGTTTTAATAGATGTAATATCTTCAGAAGATGCGAGAAGGATTTTGTTGAAAATCATTTCTATTTCAAAACATTACATCTGTTTCTTGCTAAGATCTCTTAATGTCCAACTGATAAGATAAAGCAGTGTTTGGATTTTCATACAATAATTTTGTAATTTTTGTTCCTTTTTGTGCGTAAAACTTTATTTTATTGAAGGTATTTCAAAATTTATTCTTATGCATCCGTTCATATTGCCATAAAATCCAAATAGTAAACTGCTTTAACTAAAAACATGTTAAATTATAAGACTCACATACTTACACATGGAATAACAATTAAACATACACTATTAAATTTTTAAGTACAACTTTAGTATAGGAACCCTTGATGAAAATTTTTGTTGCCATTTTGGTGAGGAACTAAAATTCTTGTCGCAACTGCATAAGTGAAGACCTTGGCGACGAGCTATTTTGGAGCCAAATTTCAAATTTCGCCAAAGGAGTCCTATACTACAGCTCTCCCAATCTTCCGACATTTATATATATATAGTATTTGTTTAGCTAAAAATTTACTACTTCATTAATTATGAATACAATATTAAACTCACTGATTCTCTTTATCAAAGCAAAACTTTTCTTACATTATATTAATATATTAGAAGTAGTGTTGTATACATTAGGCTTAGTGAAACAAATTTAAAAAACTAGATTGTGTCTAAATTTTTATCCACTTACGCAAATTTCTGAAAGAAACTTTTGAAACCCATTTTTCTCAATATCATAAAACGAAAAAGTTACAGATTGTAACTATCGAACGTTTTAAAAACAAATTATCAAATAATCAGCTCTTAGGAAACGTCAAATAACAAGACTTTTACTAGAACTAAATTTATTGGTACGTGTTTCTCACTTTTTACACCAACAATGAGTACAACAATGAGACTTCATAATGAAAACTAACATTTATCCATTAATGAACGCGTTTTAAATTTATAAAATATTTGCTACTTTCATTGTTAGAAATGTTTTTTATTTCCATTGCTGTCATTATATTGTTTGGAACTGCTTTGGAACTCTTTGGCGACTTTTAAAATTTGGCGGTGAAGTAGCTGGGACGTTTTTCGCCAAGAACTTTGCTTATATACCCGCGATATCCATTTTAATTCTAGCCGCGCGTCAAAAATATATTGCTAAATAATAAAATACAACAGAAAGTAAGGAAACATTAACAACAACCCCGTAAATTATCTATTTTCAATTGTGTTTGATTAGATAATTTAATAAAAAAAAAATTTGGTGTGTAACAACTTAAGACCTCCATTGCCTATTATTGCACGTATCATATACACGTTTTGGAGATAATGTAGTCAGAAGTTCTAAAACTGACCTAACAAATCAGATACCTAACAATTTTAATTTAAGAGAAAACTGACATTATGTGTGAAGACATTTAAAACAGAGTTCACATAGTGAGTTTTAAAAAAATCGGTAAAGCCATTTTTTTTTAAACACCCATTTTCATGATCTATAACTGACCTATACTTAATCATAGGATGACTGTCATTTTTCTTATAATACCCAAGTAATACGTACGAAAGGACATCTATGTCTCATCTAGTGGAATGCACTTGCGAGATTTCAAATTTATCTATTTATACAGGACGTCTATCAATTTTCCTGAATTAATCAACTAATACCATAGCTGCCAACATAATAATTAATATTCATTTGTACTGTTAGTTACCGCCTCTTTTTCTACACCACTTAGTTATCTATCCGTTTGCCAGTCTGCCCGCGATATAACTCCCGTAAATATTTATGGAATTGTTTGAAACCCATATACGTTATTTTAGTTCACAATGGGATATTCTTTATTGAAAATGGGGTAAATACCACCTCCAATTTGTGTATATTGACACCCGAAAGAATTTTAAAGCATCATGCTGGCTTAAAATATAGATAAATCAACAATGTTAATGGGAGACGGTTGTTAATTTCGCTGTAAAATAAAAATATACTTTTTTTTTTTAGGAAAAAAATATATCTGATGAGGATTTTAGCCAGAAAATGCTTTTAAGATTTGAAGAAAAATATAACTCTTTTTACTCTTTTTATGACATCATAATTATTTCCTCACACCTAACTTTTACATTTAACGGAAAGAGTAGCTACAGTGTGCATGACATTTTGTTCCACTCCTTTTGAATGACTTTCCAAAGTCCACAAAGCGTTGTACACTTAAAAAAAAAAAAAAAAAAAAAAAAAAAAAAAAATCCTGTTTGCTGCAGTTTGCTGCCAGAAATTTTCTGTCATTCAGAAAAACACGTTCTATCAACGGAAAAATTACGTTGATAGAATGTATTTTTCTGAATTACAGAAAATTTCTGGCAGCAAACAGGACTTTTTTTTGACAGCATAGGCCGGCGTTTGGATAATGCAGATTTTAAGAGTCCAAAAGCACAAAAATCCATCGGTGATACATCAGGAGATTTAGCAGAAATATCAGTGATTTAATTCCCGTTTCTTGTTCCATTTTTTTCTAGAAAAGCTATTGTGGATTGTGATATGTGGCTGCTTACTTTGGTGCAGTTCAACAGATTGGTGGCATTGTGGATAAAGATCTGGAAATTCATACTTAAAAATTGGAGTTAAAATATGTTCTTGATAGTATAGAGTTGATTTTGACATTTTTATCTTGCCTTTGTATAAAAAACCAGCGACAATAATAAATCCTTTAGAAAAACTTTCTTTTGATTCTTTGAACCACGGAGCAAAAATTTTTTCTCCTCTTTTATAATAATAAATTGATCTTTTTTGGTTGCAATCACTTAAATAGACCCAAACTTTATCTATTGTTAAGTAATTTTTCCATTTTTCTTCTGATAAATGTTTTTCATAAAGAGTTCTGCAGCGTGTTCTACGTTCATAGATATGACGCTGAGAAAGCCGATGAACATTATATTTTTTGGCCTTTATAAGATTCAAATCAGAGTTCAAAATTTTATTTAGCGTTGAAACTGAGCAGTTTAATGTTTTTGCAACATACCTTTGAGTTGGAGGGTTTTCTTTCAGCATTAAAATTTCACCTTTGCAATATTTTAGAAGAACTGGGTTTTTTCTTTGGATAAGTATCTGGAAGAATTTTCCCTTCAGATGCCAGACTGTGACATTTTTCCTTTCTTATTTATAATATTTCCTATCATGGCTTTAGATATCGAAAACCATGCCTTTTACAGCGTTTCTGAATTACTGAATAAGAATAACCCTCTTCGGAAAGAGCAGAAACGTATCCTTCCATACATTGCCTTTTTAAAAGCGCCATTTTGCATGTAAACAAAAATTCAAAATATCAGAAGATAAATAAAACATCCAAAAATATAATTGTTGTGAAAATAAAATTTTCCATGAAGACGATTTTTTCTTACAGCGAAATAAAATCGTCTAAAAAATGTTCGAACAGCCTCTGTATATACACACACAGTGAAGAGCCAAAAATCTGGTACAAGTGTGCATGCGCAAATAACAGAGGTATGGAACAAATTAGAGTAACGCGATGCGATCGGCAGTGTTTATGTAAGATAACAGGTATCTGTCAAAGCTGTTAGATCGATTACTGCTGCTACAATGGTAAGTTAAAAAGATTTAAATACGGCGTTGTAACTGGTGTATGAAAGAGGGGTTATAGCATCTCCGAGGTAGCGATAAAATTTGGATTTTCGCGTATGACCATTTCACGAGTATACACTGTGAATATACGGAATCAGGTAAAACATCAAATCTCCCCCATCGATGTGACCGGAAAAAAAAAGTCGTGAAAGAACGGAACCAATGACGAATGACGAGAATCAATAAACATGATAACGTGCAACCCTTTCTCAACTTGCTGCAGATTTGAATGCTGGGGCATCAACAAGTACAAGCGTGAGATCTATTCAACGGACCATCATTGATATGGACTTTCGAAGCCGAAAGCCCAGTCGTGTACCATTGTTACTGCACGCAGAGGCTCTACCATGTTATGAGATATGTGTAGTTGGTGTGATATGGGACCCCTAATACAATCTAGATACAGTCTAGATATGACTCTGACAAGTGATAGATATGTAAGCATCCTATCCGATCTCTTGTAACCATTCATGCTATTTGTGCATTCCGACAAATTTGGACAATTCCAGTAGAGCAGTGCCGCGCCCCACATGTCTAGATTTGCCTCCGAAAATCGTTTTTAACCCCCCCCCCCCTTAAAACTCCAAAATTCCACAATCGCAGAAAACGATTTTTTTGTACTCAATTCTAGTCTCCCCCTCTGCAGTTTCGTCACCGTGAAGCAATTTGGAGCCGAGTTATACTTATAAAGGTGTTTCTGTCTTCTGCCACCCCCCCCAGGGGGGAACGGGAGAGTCTTAGTGGGTGTCAGCGTCCTAACACCAACGTGCTCACCAAAATTCGCGACTCTATTCTCCATAGAATCGCCACGGCTGTGTTGAGTCAGTGAATCAGTGAGTTTACTCTTTTATGCTTATAAAGCAAAACTACAGTAGGGTGTATACAAGATGCACGATATAAAGGAATCTTGCAAAACTACCCACTCTCCCCACTTTGGGGCGGGCGGGACAAAAAACACGTTTTCAAGCTTAAATCTGCTCCAAATTACATTAGAATTGTGAATTTTGGTGTGTGGGTATTGATTAAGGGTACACAATATGCACTTTGATTGGATTCTGCCAAACTTTCAAATTTAACCGCGAGGGAGGGGGAGTAAAAAACAGGTAAGACGCTGTCGAAGGCATTCGGTCTCCAGACTTGACGTGTGGCGAGCTACCGAAGGTAGCGGGAACTTTAACTTAAATTTTGACTGATTTCAATTTTTTTTTAGATTTTTTTATTTAATGATATGGTATTTTGAGAATTCATTTTAATATAATGATTAGCGAAGCGGGCAAGCATGCTAGTTATGAATATTGAACTTTCACTGATGAATAAGGAAAAAGTTCTTGATTTTTTTTTCTATTTAACGATGCAAATATATATATATATATATATATATATATATATAAAACAATCATCATGGCCATATATTGTTCAACGAGTTCTAAAAATACTAAAAATTGTAATGCCAATTAGAAAAATTCACGAAGATCATTTATAGCGGCATTAATATACACTAACCGGAAAAATCCGTGTAATGTTTCTTCTCTAATTGTAATTACAAACTGCCTGATAACTTGAGTTTAAAAAATACGTGATTCGAGTTCCAGGTTGCATAATTAATGTGAGATATCATTAATAATATGTTGGAGCGAAATGGGTTCAGTAGAGAACAATAAACGAGAAGAAATTTGATAGTTAGATACTGTTACACACTCATTCAAGTTGTAGATAGCATGTTTCTTTCTTTCTTTCTTTATTTTTCTCCATAATGCAAATGAGCGTTATGGTAGCCAGTGAAAATTTTTTATTGAGTGAGCAAACTATTAAATATGGGTTTCAAATGCATTTTTTTTTTTTTTTTTTTTTTTTTTTAAAGGAGGGGGATGAGACGGGCAATTCATATTTTTGGGTGTGATATAGAGATTAAGACAAATTGTCTGTGTAGCTTAGGTCTGGGTGGAATGCATTCCGTGGGTGTCTTTCTAAGAGGTTCTAGACTGTATTCAAAAGAGTTTCGATGAGAACCACGGAAAAATCCTCAAACGGCTTGGCGGACGCGCCCGACCTGGGTTTGAACCCGCGACATCCTGCCTGCCAGTTTAGAAAGCAGATCCCCTCAGCTGCTAGTGGGGCAAATATATTTTTAGGATATTTTGGTTATTTTCTTTAATTTTGTGTATTGTTCTATGGTCTTGTTTTTTTCATTCTAAGTCTATTTATATCAGAACGTAATGGCTTAAAATGGATTATCGAACCAGTACGAACATCTGTGCCTGAACTGATATTCGAACTGCGCACTTAGTAACTGAAAGTTACAGCGCTAAACATCTGGCCATTGAATGTGCGGTGTATTTTCTTGTATTTTATATAAGTAAGTGCACTCTGGAGCTCAGAAAAAAAAAGCACTTTCTAAAATTAACTTTTCAAAAACAGATATTTGAATTATTAGGGCTGTCAGATACGAGTAATTTTTGTGGTGAGTATTACCTCAAAAAGGTTGGTCCTTTAAGTTACAATTTTTTTTTTTTATTTCTTGAAAGGTTTGAACTGATTTTAGCCTTTTTTAATTTTTATAGTATTAAAATGGTATAACTTAACTGAAAATGCCATTTGAGCAATTTAAACAATAAAAGCATCAATACTGGTGTACACATGCTTTTTTTTTTGTTGTTTTTGTTTTGTTTTGTCACTTGATGAAGAGACATACATAAACATTTCCACATGAAACAGTTATTGCTAGTAGATTAACTTAAAAATAAATAAATAAAAAATACATAAATTGTTTTTTTAATATATAAGCATGTATAAGTATTTGGCCCTGAAATTGGCAAAGCAGATATTTTATTATTGTGAAAAACAAAATACGTTGAGATGTTTTAATAACATTATAAAAACTTATCTACTGAGCTACATCACAACATAAAAAGGATTAATTAGCTAAAACACATTCAAAATATTTCCAAAAATATAGCATATTTACAATTTTTTAATCAAATCACACAATCAACTGATTGGAAGAAAATCATATTTAATGAAATTTTTATTTTTCGACTAAGTGAAAATAATGCCTGGACTGGGAGTCGAACCCCGGAGTGAGTCTGAGGGACTAATGCCGACCGGTTGTCGGCCTGGATAGCTCAATTAGTAGAGCCTTGACCTTGTAAGTCAAAGGTCCGGGGTTCGACTCCCGGTCGAGGCATTATTTTCACTCAGTCGGAAAAATAAAAATGTCATTAAATAGCATATTTAATTTTAAATGTTATTCCAAGAAAAAATTATCATGATTTTAAATTAAAATTAAATGAATTGTATTTAATTAATTTCAATTATCTTCAACATTTATTTATTCGGAATTCTATTTTTCTATATGCCTATCATATACTAATGCTAATAATATGTTATCATATTGTTTAAAACCAATAAGGTTTTCCTATGGGACGATTATCCTATCTGGTATCTCTTTTTGGCGAGACGCGAGTTACCTACGTGACGAAAATACAAGGGACAAAACTGGCATAGGTGGGGAAAATAGATGGAACGGAGTTTGTATTTCCATGTGCAACCTGTATAATCCACAAAATATGCCTAAATTATTTGATAATATACATAAGAGTAATCGAAGGTGGAGAAACTAGTCTTTATTCTTTCCACCTGATTAAGAGCAGGCTAATTCGTGAAAAACTAATTTTCCTAGAGATGACAACCTATGATATCGATTTCTCTGCACATAAACCACTAACTTTGTTTTTTCCGAAATGGTTAAAGATATTTTCTGTCTGTAATGTTTGATCCAGAAGCCGCTTTTTATAATATTTGGTGTGATTACCGAAACAGATTCATTAAAATATAAGCCTAGAACTTAAAAATATAGTATAAATAAAGTGAAATAAAAGAGTGAAAAAAGTTTCTGGTTTACAGATTTTTGTAACGATTTTCTGCAATTGAGTCTACTTTTAATTTTTAAAACATGTAAGATTCAATGAATGAATTCTGGTCAAAGAATGAATGAATTCAGAAAATGAATTCGTAGCAGCGAGCCCTATCGATCGATTCCACAACCCCGAGACCTAAACTTTCAGCTATTCAGTGTCTGTTATTTGATCATTTTTCAAGCATATTTAGACCAGCATTAGTTGATTTTCTAGATTTTTTTTCACACTTCTGATTATGCGCATTTTTCATCTAGTGGCCAAGAGGTTCTGCTCTCAAAGTTGATAGATCGACAGATCCATCTGGAGTTGAGCCCAGATCGCGATTGTTGCCTAATCATTCAGGGCTTTTCGTGGTTTTCTCCGAAATAGACTTGAATACGAACTAGAATCCCTTAGAAAGACTCCCGCGGAGGGCATTCCACCTATGCTTAGGTCTCACGAATAGACAACAGCAAGTTTTAAAACCCACAATACAATAGAATACAATACAATACAATGCACATTTTTCCCCTTCCATGCTGAATCTATGGAAATGAAACATATTTTTCTTAGGATATTAAGCTTCGTTGATCGTATCTAAAGCGAGTTTTTAAACATGAATATTTCAGTAGAATGTATCAACACGTCATTCATAAACAATATAAAATATCTCAGTTTATTTTATGTTTATCTGATTTAATAGTTCTTGGCGATGAATGATTTATTTATTTTTTTCTATTTTTCATTTCTCTATACTTTTTATCAATAATGCTGTTTACAAATATTACCCAAGCCGAGTGGTGGTTTTCAGGATTAAATTCTCTCACTTCTTTCGGGAAGGATGACCCCATTTTCATATAAACGCTTTATCCTTTCTAACCTGTTGATGGAGATAGGACCACACCTATATCTCACCCTTTCTGCCCCTCATCCTTTGCAACTAGGGGGTGGGGCCGTTAGACAGGGGTCAGACCGAAGAGAAAAGCCCAAACTTGGAAATGATGTTTTTTAGCGCATCGAACGGACAGCTGTATCTTTTGGATTACACTGTAACATAAATTGAAAATTATATACTTTCACTCAGATCCATGAAAGGAAAAAAGAAATCCTATCGATTCTTAATAATCGATTTTCTACAAGGGTTAAGGTTAAAGATGAGTTGTTTAACGCCGCAATGAGCTCGCTGTGAGCAAATGAGTATAGTAGTCTGAAATTAAACTCAACGATTGATTTGGTTATATGGTAACAGGATTTTGGTCTTTCGCAAACGATTTTCTATAAATATGAATGTTACGTTTGATTTGAACTTTTCATACTTACTACGAATTTTTTAAGTTGTTTTTAATTGAAAACTTAATTTTTAAGATCAATTTGGTATTATTCATACGTTTATAAATTTGGTGGTATGTATATATCCCACCAAATTTTTATTCCCAACCGCAAAAACTCATCATGGAAATTTTTTATAAAGTTTTAATTAAAAAATATAGAGGACTCATTCATACTGGTGGACTAGAGATATGGCAACAGAATTTTGTTTCTCCTCCGAGGGAATCGAGGAAAAAAAAATAAATAAATAAATAAAAGAAAGAAAAGGAAGTTGTATGAATTCTTTTTTACGTTTTACAAATTGTTGTATCTGAAATGTCTTTGTTTATAGCTCTGGGGTTACCGAAACAGTGCGGGGAAGCCATCTCCACCTCAATGAATCAAAATTGTGATTGCATATCTACGGACATTGCAAGTCGCCAATTGCTCACTGCGTATTATAGTGCGAGATTAAACCTACTCAGTTTAATTCAACTCAGCTTTTTCGATTTTCGCATCGTATAAAGTTGGGTTAATTACAAAAAGACGCTTCAGATTTCGAAGTCTCCGAAGGTTTTTGCTGACGCAAGTTAAAAAATTGTCAGAATGTAAATATAAAATTTCTTGCTAACAACTCGGGAAATTTTGATGTTGAAAAGTTTAACGTCCAACTAGACATACGCAGTGGGCGATTGGCGACCATCTGAGATTCATAATTAAGCGATCTGGAGATATGCCGTCACAATTTCAATCCTCCGTAAATGAAAATGACTCCCCTGTTAGCAACTCCCAAAGGCATTATTTTTATAGAATACGGAAGGTATTGCATCCCTGACTGATTTTACTCGCAGCAACTACCAAAACTGAATACGAGGGTCCGCCGTGGTCGAGTGGTTATGTCACCACACTGCTAATCGTCTTCGAGCGTAGGAGAGCGGGTTCGTTTTCAGCGCTTGCCCTGGGTGTGTTTCCAATTCTTCATCCTGTAATTCTGTCATGTGCTATCTGTCCTTATCTGACGAAGATTTATAAGCGGACTTAGAGTCAAGCACAAAAATCTGATGTATATGTGTTATCAATAAATAAATAAAATAAATAAACTGAATACGAGTGTCATTTTCCGACTCAAATATTGAAACCGCAATACTGCGATTACGAGCGTGGAGCTCTGACAACTGGGCTACCGCATCTCATTTGGGAAAGGTGCAGTAAAGAGAGTAAAAATATAAGAAAAGTAACTGCGATTTAAACTAGTGGATCTGAAGATCAGGAGCCTCAATGTCTAATTTGCATCCCTCATTACTCAGCAGATCATTTTTATTTATTCCGTATTATTCACAATAATTATATATATGTATAACTTGCATAACCAAATACGTTTCTGAGGGGGGGGGGGGGAGTTACCGCTTCCCCTCAGCCCTCTGTTGTACCTGTCTGTCTATATCTATCTGTATGTATGTGTATATATATATATATATATATATATATATAGTAATATAATATTATCAGTGCAAAAATTTGAAATTTAAAGATGATTTAATTTCAGTATTCAAACAATTATTCTGATCAAGAACGAAGACTACCCAAATCAAACAAATAAGAAATAAAGTAAAATCTAAATGAATGATAGCAAATTGGATTTAGGAAAAAGCATTATTTGCATTCTAACGTTTTCAAGGGCCTGGTAGAATGCAAATATGCTAAAAAATGGAAGTTTTTTATATGTATATTCCTTGTAACACATAGCCTTGTGTTAACTCTTTGTTACTCATAAATACTTGTATAAAATTTCATGCCAGTTGATTGCATAACATAATGGAGTTATTTTGTGTAGCCCTGTAAAATTAATTACTAATTTTATGCTTATCATTTTCAAGAAAAAAAAAATTAAACATTCCAATAACATAAGGTAATTCTGGGACAGATGCCCCACTTAAGGAAAGGGAGCTATAAAATAAATTGGGTATTAACAATGACAACGACAAGTTGAGGGAAATACGTAATATATATTGTTTATTAATACTAAGTAGTTTTTTTGTACCGTATTGTAAATTTTCCAAAGAAAAAATTAAAATTGCCGCACTACTATATTTGATCATCTTTCCCGAAGTTGCGGGTGAGATGCCCCACTCACGTGGGAGAGATGCCCTACCTGTAAAAAACATAATAAAAGGTTTTAACAATGGTCAATAGTTTATAACAATTTTTCAGTAGTTTATAACATATGAAACGTAAGCTATTTTAAAAAAAAATACGCCCTTAGCATTAATTTATAAAATATTAAAATATTTAGCTAACATAGACAAGGTGTAAAAATTAGAATAAAACACATAAACTATTGAAAAATATTTCAAATATTTTTTTTCTTTAATATATGGGAAATTTTCATATTTACAGCTTAGAAAGTATAATAAAAAAATATTCCGAATTATGTCGAATTTATTCAGATAATATTTTTCTTTTTCTCTTCTCTAATTTTCGTTTTTCCGCAAACATTGCACAGATCTCCGTACATTGTGCATGATTAATGCAATCATTTATGGCACTTTATGCAATATATCCAATCTACTGTTTCTTTTGTAAAATAATAGTTCTCATTTTCGAGGCAATTGTTTGTAAGATCACTTTCGTCATTTTCAATAGGCATGTCCATCACCAGCTGTTTTGATGCTTTGCTAAATTTAACAGCGGATTTTAGCTTTTTTTTTTTTTCCTTGGATGTGCTCTTGGGATGTAATTTCCTTAGCCGACTGTATCTTTCTTTTTTCGGCATCTTTCCTTTAACCTAGGTACAGTGGGAATCTCTTGCAATATTGTTGTAGGGGAGGATGTTTGTTCAGTTGATTTAGAAATTTGGGACTGTTCACGTCTCTTTCAATACTTCACTTACGGAAAAGAAGTGGTTTGGAGTCGCTGCTTGGTTTAGAGGAAAAATTTCCGTCTCCCGAAAACCATTAATAGCAGTGTCAATAGAAGCTGCCCTTTTTCGGGCTATACCAATCAGTTCTGCAGCTTGTATTCTCCCAATGGTCCTTTCTGGATGATTAACAATCCATTTCCTTGCTTCCTCTTTAAAGCAGAGTTTTAGTGGCTTAAAAAAAGACCGGTCAAGAGGCTGAAGAGCTTGTATCGTATGGCTGGGCAGGCATACAATTATAATGTCATTCTTGTCCTCAAATTCCAATAAAATTCCATTGAAATGTTGTCCTTCTGCATTGCAACAGGCAATGACTGTAACATTTTCTCCTCTCTCTGTAGACGTCAAAACATGAACATATTTTGCCCCTTTGGTAGTCCTGGAACTTTATTTAACTGACAGCCGGTTTCGTCCATATTATAAATACTCCCCTGTCTGGTAAAGAATTGATTTTCTTGAAACACTCTTGAAAGAATTTTTAAAAAATAATCGACACTTTCTCTGTTCATGCCTCCCCCCTTGCTAATGAGAGCCCCTGGGATTGTCTAATAGCTCTGGGTTTCTCATAAAAAATTATGACAACCAGGCGTACCCAGCCATTCTTGCTTCTAAATTAAATCGGTTTTTGAGACCTAGTTTTTCAGCAAACTGAAATGCAACTGTCCTAATTGTCTTTCTGTCAGGTGCAAATCCACATTTTTCTAAACGTTGGATGTGCTGACGAGATGTTTTTCGTTTTCAACTCCAAACACTCCTTGTGGCCCTAAAGAACTTGTTTTGGTATTATTACCCGTTTTTCTTCGACGACGACGAAGTGTCCGAGAAGGAATTCCATAGTACCTAGCAGCTTCATTGGCACAAATTTCCCCTGCTTCTAGTCTCTTGAGAGCCTGTTTTAAATCGTCTTCTCTCCAGGTCTCACGAGCTGCTCCAGTATTTTTTTTTTTTTTTTTTTTTTTTTTTTTTTTGTTGTACAATGTAGGCATCTTTCCTGAAACAAACAAGAAGCACTGAACAACTGCATGAACAAATACAATAATATACACTCACTGGCCCACCTACAGTTTCGTTAGCGCCCAAGTTTTATTTATGTTATATTTTAAATGTCAATATTCAGTTTAAATGTCAAAAGTCAGTCTGACATACCTGTGTGTTTTTGCTTTCTTATCTGGATTTAATCTGTATTTTTGTGATTTCGTTTTCAGTTGCCACTTCTAGCGATCACGCGAATTTGAATTTTGTTTGAAGGATTTTAATCTAAATTTATAGTTGAAAAAAATATTTTTAAGTTGAAAATTTTTTCATTTACAAATATTAAACATTTTATGAAAACAATATGATTTAAAAAATATTAGTTTAACATTTAAATAATTAAAAGACTTTTCTCCCTGATAATGTATGTGGGGCATCTCACCCAAATATTATCTGGGGCGTCTATCCTTTTGGTATGGGAGAGATGCCCCGGAAACTGTCAAAAGTACAAGACAGCAAAAATGGCCTCACAATGCTCGAAGTCGACTGATCAACTTCTTACTACATGTTTTTAAGCTTATATAAAAAAAATCCCTACTTATTAAGTAGTGCCTGCCTTACAATGCAACATCACTCTTATAACAGAGTAGAAAAAACATGGTACTTACTTGAAATATTGTTGTGGTAACAGAAAACAAAGAAGAGACTTCGCGTAACTTCCACAGCACACTATTCAACATCTATCTGAAATAAATAATCGGACTCACAGAGCCATCTAGCGTTGCGTTTCGAAATTACATAAAGTGGGGCATCTCTACCGGTGGGGCAACTCACCCGGAATTACCTAATGTTTATTTCATTATATTAAATGGTATGTAACCATTTTAAAGTGCACGTATTAGGAATACCGTCTATAGACTGTTAAGTTACGAAATTCTTTTATGTGACTCTGTACGTACACGAAATACAGTTATTATGTACGCCAATAAAAATTATACAATTTAACCCTTTGCAACTCATTAATATTTGAACCAAATTTGACATCATTTGGATGATAACAGAATGTTGTCGAAATTGTTCTGTGTGATACTGTAAATAAATTAGTCCATCTATACATATCTTTTTTTTTTTTTTTTTTACAGAGAAAATATGCTTTTAAGTATTTTATTAATATATGTCAATTCAATTATGATGAATGCATCATAAACGCGTTAAAATGCGATTCAATAAAAATTGTCCATGGGCTCTAATGTCACAAAATTCTTTCCTGTGTCCCTGTAAACGAGCCATAACCTTTATATACACTAATGAAAACTATAAAACTTATTTTGTGTAGATCAGGAATAATTGTTCGAAATTTGGCATAATATGGATTATTACATGACATTTCAGAACATTTTTGCAAGGTCCTGTACATTAATTTTCAAGTCTAAGTACAGATTTTTTACAGAAAATATACTTTTAAGCATCTCAATAATGTATGTTAATTTAATTTTGTTGAATGTTGCATAACCATGTTAAAATGCGTTTAAACGAAATTTCGCCCATAGGCTGTAATGATAAGGAAAAATTTAGTCCGTCCCTGTACACGAACCATAAACAATATAGAAATAAAAAGTTATACAACTATTTCTATATAGCGCCTAATCTTGTTTAACAATTTGCAAGTAATTTGGGGGATTTTGGGTGCCGCTATTGCGGTACATACAAATTCTGGCCATAGGCCGTAATGACAAGAAAAAATTTGGTGTACACCTTACAGAAACTACTAAAAGAATACACACTAAAAACTATATAGATAAATCTGTGTGGTTCATGAATATGTGTACCAATTTGCAGATCAATAGGAGGAATTTTGGCAAGACATACAGACACATAGATCCCAATATCTTTTTGATTCGCCACATAGTAGGCTCTATTGACGTTTTGACAATTATCGGTGCCTAACAGGAAATAATTTTTTTTTCATGAATTATGCATTAAATATTTTAGATTTTTTTCATTTTTTTCTTGAAAAGGCGATATGACAGACGTACACAAATATTTCTCGAAGCCTTAATATTTATTGTATTTACTTTAGAAACCTCAGTTTTTTCCCGGCAATAAATATACTAATAATTATAAGGAAAAAAAAAAAACTTTTTATAATTTTCTGATGAATCATTAATAAAATACGCGATTATAAAAAATAATATAAAAGCAATACTTAAGCACGCGGACACAGTTCAGTGAACTAAAAAAAAAAAAAAAAAAAAAGAGTTGGTTTTAAAAATAAAATATTACTCCTTTTAGAACAACGTATATTATTAGCATCATAAACTATATTAGCACTTATCAATGTGTATAAAATTTTTAAACTGTTAATGACGTCAATTTTTCTGAGATACATCATTTAACTTTTTATAATTTTTTAACGTTCACGTTTAATTAAATGTATTTATTTTTATGTCGAAAGAAAATTAACTCGTATATTTTTTCCAACAATTAAATTATAGCTAATATTTTAATGGCCATTTTTATTGCTATTAGGAGCTTAATATTTTCATATTTTAATTTATTAAAAGAAAACTAATCGAAAAATCGAAAATCTGCCTTCGAAATATTATGTTCTCACCGGGTTCTGAGCTACTGTGAAAGTGTCAAATGTCTAGCTAGTAGAGAAGTTAGCTAAAAATAGATTGCAAGATTTGTACCGGACAAACAAACACACAAACAAAGAAGCTAGAATAGAAGTTAAATAATAAAAACATGGTAAAATAGGCGATTATTTTACCGCTAATCAATAAAGTTCACGTATTTTTCTTTTCTCAGAACTAATTCCTAAAATAAACGATTGTTTAGTCAAAAATCAACGAAACATCTGCGTTTTGAGTGTATCTAATATACAAAATATGCTATATTTTTCTGAACTATTTAATTTCAGAAATACACATTTCGTAGTCAGTTAATGATATATTCATTTTTATAGTGGTCGCGGAACGAAAAAAAAAAAAAAAAAAAAAAAAAAAGTGGCGAATAGTTTAATTTTGTTTAGTTACCATGTGGCGACTGGATATTTTCAGGTCTATCAACCCCTAAGAAATACGTAATATTCCCATCTGGAGAAACATATCTAAATTCAACCCTGTTACCTACCTAGTGTAATTTTTCACGAAGTATTGCATAAAACTCCGTGTCTTCTGAGTTGTAGTGTTTTGTTTTAATTAATCTAATTTGTCTGTGTTGCGCTTAACGTTCCTGTTACCTCATTCAACTTTTGATATATGAACTGATTTAATTTTTTTTTCTTCTTTTTGTCTGAACTATCAGCCGTGTAAGTATTTAAAACGAAGCAGAATAAAAAAAACTTCACCTGCTATTCAACCCCTCTCGAGTTTCAGCGACTGTGGGATTTAACTGAACCTTCCTTACAGTGTCATGAATTTTAAGCCGTTTTAACTCGTTTAAACGAATACGAAATGACATCAGTATTGATTTCTGGATCATGTTAGATGGTACGCCTT
This sequence comes from Salticus scenicus, assembly GCA_963930645.1. Classification (NCBI taxonomy): domain Eukaryota; kingdom Metazoa; phylum Arthropoda; class Arachnida; order Araneae; family Salticidae; genus Salticus; species Salticus scenicus. The sequence continues at coordinate 124,613,745 of OZ005654.1, forward strand.
AAGCCAAGGGATTGGCTCGAATGTCATACCTTATTTAAATAAATGTGATTTATTTATTTTTTTAAATAATTGCGATCATTACAACATCATTTCGTCCCAGTAACATAATGAAACAACTTTCCTTTTCGAAATCAGATTGTATATTGCATTTGATTCACTTAAATAGACGTAAAAAGAACTGCAGATAAAACGTTATTTACGTTTTGGTTTCAACTAAAGTAAGTACGAAGACTTAACGCATACGAAAGTTTAATGCATATGTTATGAACAAACAAACAAAGAAATATTATTGTTTTAATCGTAAAACATCCTAATAACATACATTTAAAAAGAAAAACAAATTATATATATATATTTCAAAAATACAAAAAAAAATGTCTGCGTTGTATACAAGAAGTTACATTTATTAACTATCTGTATTTCATTTAAAGGCGATATCACTTTGCTTGCTTTGAAATCACTAGATAAATACACTTACTTTCATCACTGTATAATTATATTAGTATATTATTTGTATGTATATTTACTAAATTTTTGAAGATATTATGCTTGTATTCCTGTTACCCATTTCCTAACTGGCAGTTATTTTTGAACAAGATCGAAAAATCATACGACATCCTTGATTATTAACACTTTCCAAATGTACGTACTTGTTGTATCGCATAACTTTTAATGCTCTTTGCCTACGTTATCACACAATGGACAGACAGACGGACTGAAATGAATACAGATACTCTATTTGAATTCATAATCGCTCTTAAACATTGTTGGGAAGTGTTAAAAATGCTTAACGCAAAAGGAAATGTAGCCTTTAGATTCTAACTGCAGCCCTTAATGTATATGAATAATTTAATGTAGCCCTGTAAAGATGAAAACTAATCATATATTCTCTACAAAACATTATTTTAGCATGTTAAAAATAAATGTCAATTTCTTTATGATTTTTACAATATTAAGTTATTTAAATGTGATTTATGAAAACGTCTGCCTTAAAACGCAATGCATTGAGATTTTTTGAGGTGTCCCTGTACACAAACCAGCTGTACAGTACCAGTTAATGCTATTTTCAATAGGGAAAATTCCATAGTAAGCTTGATTAACATATATATATATATATATATATATATATATATTAATTCTGAAAATAATTGCGGGCGCTGAAGTCGGACAGTCGGACAGACAGAAAGATACACAAATTGAAATCATATTCACACTTAAAAATTGTTAAAAATTGTTAAAAACGCTTAATGTAAACGAAAATGAAATTCAAGGAAATTTCCAATAATAGCCTTTAGTGTAAATGAACATTTTTGTGTGGCCTTGTAAATCTAAGGATAATCACACTATATTCTATATAGAAAACATTCTTTTGTGCATATGAATAACATGTTTCAATTTAAGATTTGTGCAAAGTAAAGTTATTTAATTTTTATTTATAGAGATACCTCTCATAGAACACAATGTTTTGGAATACTTTCGGGTGTCCCTGTACACCAACCAGTGGTGATATTTACTCCATTTTCCATAAAAAATATCCGATAGTGATCTTGAATGACATATTTAAATTTCATTAAGATTTGTTTAAAGTAAAGGTACTTATATATGGTTTATAGAAATACTTATCATAGAACACAATGCTTTGAAATACTTTCGGATGTCTCTGTACAGAAATCAGAAGAAGTATTCCCTCCATTTTCAAGAGAGAAAATCTGATAGTGAACTTGAATAATATATATCAGTTTCATATTATTTATGGGAGTTAGAGCACGGACAGACAGACAAACCGAAGTCATTAAAACTTTTCAGCCTTGTTGGAAAGTGTTAAAAACATACATGCTTGTTTTTTGTAGTTTTTATATTTTTATATTTATTTATGTATCAAAATTCAGGTAAGAAGAAATAAATATATGAGTGAGTGAAAGAACTTTGTGAGGAATGCCATTTGCTTTTGAATACTTAAATAAGAATGAAAAATCATGTGGTACGCATCGATTGTTAACACTTTCCAACTATATGTACTTGTTGTATCGTATAACTTTCATCGTTCTTTGTCTACGTTATCACACAACGGACATGCAGAAGAACTGAAAGGCATGCAGATATACTAATTGAATTCATAATTACTTTTAAAAATTGTCAGAAAATTTAAAAAATGCTTACTGCAAAACAAAATGCAGCCCTTATATTCTAATTGTAGCCATTAATGAATCTGTATATTTTAGTGCATCCCTGTAAATCTGAAGGTTAATCTTATAATATTCTATACAAAACATTAGCATGTTAATAATAAATGTCAGTTTCTTTATGATTTTCTTAGAAGAAAGTTATATGTGATTTATAAAATTGTCTGTTCTAAAACGCAATGCATTGTTTTTTTTTTAATGTCCCTGTACACAAACCAGTTGTACAGAACTTCTTTATGCCATTTTAAAAAGGGAAAATTCCATAGTAAATTAAAATAACATATATCCTTAAAAAAAAAAAAAAAAAAAAAAAAAAAAAAACGGACGCTAGAGGCAGACAGACAGACATATGGACGACAGTCGGACAGACAGATAGATAAATTAAAATTATATCAACACTTAAAAATTGTAAGAAAGTGTTAAGAACTCTTAATGTAAATTAAAATGCAATTCCAACAAATTTCCAATAATAACCACTATTGTAATTGAATACTTTTGAGTGGCGCAGTAAATTAAATGCTAATCATATTATATACTATAAAAAACATTGTTTTATGACTATGAACAACATATTTCAATTTCACTAAGATTCGTACAAAATAAAGTTTAAAATTTGGTTTATAGAAATACCTCTCATACAATGCAATGATTTGAAATATTGTCGGGTGTCCCTGTACACAAACCAGTGGTGACATTTACTCCATTTTCTATAGGAAACATCCCATAGTGAACTTGTATAACATGTTACAATTTCATTAAAATTTGTGTAAAGTAAAGGCATCAAAATAGAAATACCTTTCATAGAACACAATACTTTGGAATATTTTCTAGTGTTCCCTGTATACAAACCAATGTATACAAACCCTGTATAAAAACCACTTCATTTTCACAGAGAACATCCGATAGTGAACTTGAATAACATATATCAGATTCAAGAAATTTTATGAATGTTTACGGGAGTTAGAGCGCGGGCAGACAGATACGCAGATAGACAAACTAAAGTCATTAACACTTTTCAACTTTGTTGGATAGAGTTAAAAAGCGTTCACAATTTTACATCATTTCCTTTAAACAAGTTAGCAAATTTTAAATGTAAGAAATGTTTAAGTAAGCTTATTCAGAAATTCATAAAGATGTTAGTTTTGTTAACTATAGTGAAGAGAAATACAGTCGGTAGCAAAATTATAGAAGCGCTAGCGTATTTAAATGATATGCACCTGATACTGTTTTACTAAGTAAATATTTGTCGAGTCATGATCTTAGTCTTTATGCTATTTAAAAATTATCGATCAAACCAAAAAAAAAAAATAAATAAATAAAATAAAATAAAATAAATAAATAAAAATAAAAATGTTGATGTGTGCTTCAATAATTTTGCTGCCGATTTTACAATATGTATGAGATTATATTTAATGCCAAGTTCTATCCAGTCGTACCTAAATAGGTACAAATTATTTAAGTTTACAAAAGAAACTAAAAAATTTCACCAATAACTTACATTTTCATTATAAGAAACTCGATCTTTCAGCATGCTTTCATCTTCCATTTTTGATTAAGAATAACTTCTTCTGAAACTGACCCTATGCTGTCATTTGCACGAAAATAATGCTAGTATATTATGCTTAATTGAGTACACATGGTTTTAAACGAATATATATATACATATATATAAGATAAAATTTAAATATAGGATGGAGTAAAACTTGAATTATTAAATATATAGAACTAGAGCAGAGTTTTTATAAACCAGTGCGCAAATGCAGCAAAAGGAAATATAAAACTATAATAAATAAGCAAAATAATTAAAGCCAGATGAAAAATTAATTCCAAAGCACACGAGGGGAAGTTCCCCCATGTGCCCTACATCAGGGGACTCCCAATGTAGGGAAAGGAAAATGAGAAGTTTCTGACGGAACGCTGGTAATTTAACCAAATAACACGTTTCTAACCCCCAACATCTCACAGTTGGAAGCAAGACCATACAGCAAACGAATTTTAATTAATACAAAGCATAAAATGCAATTAAATTCAGAAATCAAGTACAAAATATAATACATCAATATAAAATACAAGAATATAAATAATACAAGAATATATAAATACATACCAGGGCAAACTTGAACAGTCATTAGAATATCGAAAATTGAAAACCACCAGCCATTATAAACATAGAACCCGCTTCAGTTAGTAGGGTCACTTACCAGCACTTAAATGTCGCCCAAAATGGAACAACAAACCTTAAGTGGGATTGTCATAAAGAATATTGAAATGTTTATTGATTAAAATAACAGGATAGCGGTTAACAGTTAGTATGTTTTTAAGATTTTTCAAAGCCAGATTCAGGTCTAAATTGTTATTGCAAATCATTTTAATTCAGTTTATTTGGGTGAACATAATATTTTTTAAAACTTTAAGACTAATACAGGCGAACCAATTTGTTAAATTACAAACTTTAAAGTTAAAATCTTGCTTTTTATCATAAATCCCAATAAACCAGTTATTATCTATTTTTTTTTATTTTTAAATCCAGGAAAGAAGTTTGGTTCTCAGAGTCAGTACGGTTTAAGACAAGATCGGAGGGATAGATTTCAGCTGCATATTTCGCAAAATCAACACAGTTTATTGCTATTACGTCATCAATATACCTATAAAACTTAATATCTTTGAATTTTATTTCAAACATAAACAAAAAAATGTTGGCGAAGGCACTCGAGCAACTTGTTCCCATCGGGATACCTTGAATTTGTAAAAAATAATCAACACCGTTAAACAAAACATTTTCGAAGATGCAAAATTAAATAAGGTTAATCTAGTAAATTTTTTCGCAGTCTATTACATGACAAAATTCTTCGTAAATTTTTTAAAAAATTTCTAGAACCAAGTAATGTGGGATACTCCCAAAAATGTTTTCAAAATCATAAGTATTAATTGTAAAAATATTTTCTGAATTTTCTTTAAAATATTTTAAAATTGGGTAATTATTTTTGATGATACTGCAATTACCGTCTGACTCTAAAGTGTTTAAAATATTATAGAGTAAATAAAATTTTTTTTACCGGCCTTATAATTATCAGCAAAATTACCATAAGTAACAAAACGAAATTTAATGGGATTTTCATGAAATTTAACATTAATAAATAAGTATGGAAAATTAAAACTGTTTCTATTTATATTGAGGTGTAACAAAAGCCAATATCCTTTTTCTTATAATAGAGTGGGAGTCATTTAATTTTTTGTAAGAACAATTACCGGAATATTCTTTGGTAAGTAACTTGTAAAAGTTTGCTAAGTCTTGTAAAAAACTTTACAAAAAATGGCAAAATTATTACCAGCTTTATCAACGGTGGCTATAATAATTTTTTTCTTTAAGTTTTCAATATTTTTTTTTAAGTCTGTATTGTAATCTTCATGAATTTTCTTTCCAATGTAACTCCTATAAAATGTTAAATCCCTTTCAAAATTTCCACAATTCTTTTTTTCCATAATTTAAAATCTTCTATAGGCCAACTATATTTGTAAGAGAGTTTTAAAATAAAAATATCTAAATCTTTTGCAATAATGTTAACTGTTAACCGCTGTCCTGTTTTTGTAATCAATAAACATTTCAGTATTCTTGATCACAATCCCACTTAAGGTTTGTTGTTCCATTTTGGGCGACATTTAAGTGCTGGTAAGTGGTCCTACTAGCTGAAGCGGGTTCTATGTTTATAATGGCGGGTGGTTTTCAATTTTCCATATTCTAATGACTATTCGAGTTTGTCCTGGTATGTATTTATATATTCTTGTATTATTTATATTCTTGTATTTCATATTGATGTATTATATTTTGTACTTGATTTCTGAATTTAATTACTTTTTAGGCATTTTATGCTTTGTATTAATTAAAATTCGCTTGCTGTATGGTCTTGCTTCCATCTGTGAGATGTTGGGGGCTAGAAACGTGTTATTTGGTTAAATTACCAGTTTTTAGACAGAAACTTCTCATTTTCCTTTCCCTACACGGAGAAGCTCCCCTGATGAAGGCCCTCATGTGTTTTGGGATTAATTTTTCATCAGGCTTTAATTATTTTGCTTATATATATATATATATATATATATATATATATATATATATATATATATATATATATATATATAAAGAGAAAGAAAGAGAAATTACTAATTCTTTTATCAATGTAGACTATTGGGTGAGCCTGAAATGATGAGGTTAACCCACTGTTGTCAACTTGTTGGAATTCTTATATTTGATATCCATCACTAAATTTTAATTGTAATGCTTGTCAGTTAGACCACTATCATATGTGTCAAGCACCATTCTTTAAAATTAGCGGTACTTATCAAATAAAAAATTGCCTACAATTTAATAATGCTGGGTTAAACTTGAAAAGAACTTTCTGCTTAATTTTATAAGGAGAAGAGATTGGAAATGAATAATTAAATTTATGTGACTTGGATATTCGTGACTCGAATTCTCGATATATAAAAGAGCTTTCACATTTCTAGCGGAAAATATACTTTAATAATTTCGTATAACTCAAAATTTTATATCAGACGACTACTTTCAATCAGGCTATTGTAAAAGCATCATCTTCATTAGAAGATGGCCATTTGGAATCAAGTATGTATTCGTGTTTTCTAATTGCTTTTAATTTACCAATAATACTTTAATTTTAATATAGCAATGCGAAATATATATATTTTTACAATTATATTTATATTAATGCATCCTAGAAGTATTTATAATGGTTGTAAAATTGTAAAATTTGTTTCTATATATTAACTCTAGAACTCTACTTTTCTAAATTTACAGTATGTAATGAAATAATTAAAGGGAAGGCTGCGAAAAGAAGTCAGCTCAAATTTAAGTTTGAAGAAAAGCATAAAAATGACTTATTATTATTATTTTTCTAAATTAAGTATTTCAACTATACAAAAGCATATTTTTGATATATTTTCATAATTGTTCTTATATATTAAAGTATATATTTTCCATCAAGAATATTTCTTCCACATAACATAACTGATACAATGTGTATTTATTGGAACTACCTCTTCCTTGCCTAAAAATGGAATTAGTTTCTTTTATTGCATCAAACTCTTCAATTTCAATTTTTAATCATGAAAATATTCCAACAATGAAATTTTAGATGTATAATATAGGGTTTCTTCCATTTACAATTAGAACTTCAAAAAAAAAAAAAAAAAAAAAAGGCATTTAAATTTTTTATATGAATCAGCCAAAACTACAACACATCGTAACTAATTTAATTCTACAAATTTTAGTCAGACATTTTTCTCCTCAAGTAATTTTGAAAGTGTCAGTCTTTAAAATAGGTTTAAAATTTTCGATTATTTATTATTTTATTTTATTTTTTCACCTTCCAAAGGAGAACCTCACCTTAATTGGTTGGTTGGTTGGGTTTTACGTCGCACTAGTGCTGCGCAGATGGGCAATTGGTGACGCTCACCTTAATTGGAAGCCATTGAATGCATCTTCATTGAAAACTGATATCTTCAGACGCGACGATCATTGAATACAGACGAAACAAGTGTGCGAAAATTTACATCTTCATGCATGAATTTATATCTTCATGAGGTATATCTTCATGCATGAATGTTGTCCAAATGTTTCTTCAGACATCTTTCAATACATCAATAATCACAAGATATATGTTGAAACTTATTAACTGTAATTCCCTAGACTTTTTTTTTTTTTGTTTAGTATTCAGTTTTCCCATGAAATTCTATCTATCGACCATAAGCTGATCAGTATCTAAAAATATAATTTCTAATCATCGATAAAAAGAAGTTGAGCTTCTCGTATCATGTTTTGCTTAAATTGATTGGGTGGTAATTTACTTTAGAGATTGAAATTTTACAACAAGTTCATTTTTTTTGCAAGAGGACTGTTTATTTGCAACTATTTTGTTGACTGTCAATAAAAAGAAATGACTGTTAATAGAAAGAAAATCTTCGCTTCTGTTTTTGTTATTGTTGTTGTTTCTGAAATTACCGCCGAATAACACTTCTACAGCAAAGGATTTTTATTGTAAGAAAATTTTGTTTTTTGATATTACTTTATTCAAGTTTTCTGTTCAACAATTAAATCGCTTTTAAGTCATCTTACAAAGCGTCGTAGTTTCATGTTATTTCTCATATTTTTAGATTCCTTTAAATATTTTATTCCTTTTTTTTTTTTTTTTTTTTTTTTTTGAATTTCAAGGAAAGATTATGCTGCAAGTTGCACACTTAACTCATTCTGAATACCCCAATACCATGACATATGAAACCCCATGGCATATGAATGGTTTTTATTCAATCCTATGTATTCTGAAAAAATACGTTTTGCCCTTTTCGATTTGTCAGGATTTTTAATATATAAAATATGTGGAAATGAGTTATTTCTGAACTTAATCTGAAAAATGTCAAACAAAATATTATTATCTTTACAGATTTAAAGCAATATTTTTGGTTGAAAGCATAGTCGCTATTTTAATTGAAACCGTTTGTTTCATCATAATGCCAGAGATTATTTAGCCTCAAACCTTTAATTAATTCTTTTATTATTGTTATTAATAAAATTTCTTTTATAAAGCCAATTAACGTCATTCTTTGTCTATAATGCTGATAACATATTTGTTGTGAAACACATAAAATTAATTCGAACTATAAATGAAAATACAAATGAACTTTAAAATTCAAATTGTTTTAATATTTTTAATAATTCACTGTGTTGACAGAATCTACTTTCGTTAAAAATAATTATTACTTTCAAACATCGCATTATTCCTGTTAAATTATTCACTTTTACATAGTTTTCCCGTGAGCATAGTGTGTTGATCATCTCCGATCACTTAACCTCTCACCCGGGAGTAACCTTGGCCACGCGACCATTCCTCTAGAACCGCGACTGAGAATCACCGTTATTTATTAACATCTGTTGAGGTCGTGAGAATCAAAGAGCCTATTACTTAATTGAGTTTGCCCTCTCGACAGGATCGAGGTTACGACTATTTCACTTTTTCCTCTTTTTATAGCACGGCAAAAAAGATGAGGGCAATGAGTATTATGAAGTGCAACACACGTTTCTCTCCAGGTTGCTTCTCCAAGGTTGCTAAAGTGGATGGTCAGTGGAATTAGTATTGATATTCACACATTTTAAAAGATCATATTTGAATAATAATGACGAGAAAAATAAAAGGAAGAATCCAGTTACAGAACAAAAGCATTATAAGAGTTCTCGTGAGAATTATGTCTCGAGTAGCACGTGCAAAGTAAACATGATTCCCCCCCCCCCTCTCCAGTTCTCTCTCTCTTTTCTTTTGGCTTTCACTTTCTTCAAATGAGTGTTTATTTGTTTACTTGTGATATGATTAAAAGATTCATGATGTAAAAAAAAAAAAATAAAAACATACAGTTTGATAAAAATTTAAATGTTTAGATTTTTTGACATACTTAGAGGTTTTCAGATAAACGAATCAAGCATGTAATTTCTTGAAAAGAAAAGGACGAAATGCAAGCAAAAAAAAATCAGATGAACTCTGGAGAGATGTTGCAACGTCAGTGTACTTTTAATTGAATGTTATTGTGTGCATCTTTTAATTTTGCGCAACTCCTTTTGAATATAATACACTAAAGAATTATTATGAGAGGAAATTGATACAATTATTAAATTGTCAGGGTGTGGTAAGTTTTGAAGAGCAGCTATTATTCAAAGCAGATGGTTTCGCCCAAGAGTTATAATTATTAAACGAGATTAACACCCATGCACTTGACGCATTATTCGCTGCAATTCAGGGACATGAATTCAATTCATTATTACAGTATTCATACAATAATATAATTTCTTCACTTATTTTAACGCTTCTACAAAATAGGCACTTAAAAGCAACATTCAAAATTAATGTTCCGATTAAAATAATAAATAAATAATTGGAAGAATGAGAGAGAGATTTCATTTTATTCAGCAGTTTGTGGTGCCAATAACGGATATCAATTCTTTGACAACATTTTTCAAATACTGATTGATGGTATTTTACGCCCTTTTACTGGTGTATAAGCACAAAGTAAAAGAATGGTTTTAATGACACTAAAGATGATTAGAGAAATCGGTTCTTGTAGGGGACTAGTATAAGTGAGTTATATCGTTTTACACAATATAGAAAATATATGTAATTACTTATAATTGTAACGAAGTGAAATTAAATTTGTTGAGGCTATACAATAAGACAAAGGTATAAAAACACTCATGCTGTAATCCATAAAGCAGTGTTGGGCATAATTGATTAAAAATAATTGAATTACAATTGAATTACAATTATAATATTTTATTGTCAATCGATTAACGAGTAATTGATTACAATTAAATTTAATTTTTACAAATAAATTGAATAAGTAATTCAATTTACAGTAAAATAAATATTAACTGTAATTTAATTGTAATTCAATTGTAATTCAATTATTTTTTAATCAATTATGTGCAGCACTGCCATAAAGTATTCCAAGTCGTGAAACCACTGATGCTACAGAAATAGGAAAAGACGTTAAAGCACTAATGTTGCTGTCCTTTATGTGTGATTTCAATTGTCAGTAGATAGACAATTCTAAATATTAATTCTTACTTGTTACTTCCTTTGTCATTGTACCACATTCCTTCTTAATTGTGATAAACTGTCTATATTATAAATATTAACTTGTATGCATAAATATTCATTTTGTTCTGAAATATTTTGTCCTATCATTTTTTTCTAAACTTGTACATAATTCTTTTGGAAAAATAATGCTTAGTTCTCAAATAATAAATGCAGAATAGGTTGCATTCATTTTATTGCCGAAAAGTCAGTGGAGGCCTCTAGGTTGAGAATGGGGACTCAAAATGTTTTTGTCTGTCTGCCTGTATGTACAGGGTGGTCCGAAAAACATGATAGAAAGTAAGCGATCATTATGGAAAAAAGACAACATGCAAGAACATGAAACATATTTTATTGAATAAAGATATGAATGACATTTAATATACAAGATGCTTAAAATATCTACCGTCCCCGACTATAGTGTTATAAAGCCTGTTCCAAAACTCTGTCATAATGCGCTGGAGTGTGTCGTAATCAAGTGCATCAGTCTCACTTCTGACAGTCAATTTTAGGTCCTCCAGTGAATCAGGGCTATTCCTATAGATTCTAACCTTGATGTAACCCCATAAGAATAAGTCGCATAGATTTGGGTCCGGACTGTATGGGGTCCACTCTATCCCGTGCCCCGTGAATTTCTGTGCATCCAATGCAATCAAACGCTCATCAAACATCGTTTCAAGCCACGTGAAGACGTCAGAAGTTTTTTGGGGACGAACCCCATCTGGAGTGAACCAGTACCGGCGGGTCCTGTTGAGATGGCCCGCACCAGGGCCAAAGTGACGCTCTAGCAACTCTCGATACTTCACTCCTGTGACCACACCATCAATAAATATCGGACCAATTATCTGCTTCGACGATATGACACACCACACCATGACCCTTTGTGGATGCAGTGAAGAGATGGCGCTGAGATGAGGATTTTCCGTACCTCAGTGGCGCCAGTTCTGTTTGTTCACGAAACCATTCAACTGAAAATGGGTCTCATCACTGAACCAGATCTTGTATTCACTGATGGAACCATTTTTAAGTTCCTCGATTATGTGGTTTGCGAAATCTCTCCGCTGCACAGTACCCCCCCCCCCCCTCCCTTTAGCGGCTGTCACATTTGGATCTTGTACGGACACAATCCTACAGCTTTCATTAGCCTTTGTAATGATGTTTTGGATATGCTTAATTGTTGGGCCGCCTGTCGAGTTAAAGTGGTTGGCTGATCCTCAAAGTATGCGCGTGCAGGCTCCCTGATGTCGTCAGTAACAACTGCTGATTTTTGTCCCGACGCCTTTCATTTGCATCCTAAACACTCCCTGTAGATTCATATCTGTCCATCAACCTGTAAACAATGAAAATCAGTGGGAGATTAGGACCATTACATCTGTCATCTGATGGCTTAAAAATCACTGCGACTTTAGAGTGCTGTAACTTACTGCGCGATTATCTCTTCACTAAGCGTCCTTTTCTTTCTGAACTCTGAACGACATGCCCGTCGAACGTGGACATTACATCGGTTATTTTCATAAAATTTTCTTACGATATATAATCGATCTGAAAAGGTTTGTGATTCTATATTGCTTATTCTTTATTTCCGGTAATTAAGCATTCAACTGAAATGTCACTATATGTGCTATTATAATATGGAAGAATTATATTTTCATTAATATATTTGAAATCAGAAACTTAAAATACTTTCTATCATTTTTTCGGACCACCCTGTATATCTCGTGACAGCGGCCACAAAAATTACGTTATTAACTTGCAATTTGGAACACATCTTCATGAGCCTTACAGAATTAGCTGTATAGTTTTGGATGTGTATACTGTTTGTAGTTCGTGTATAGGGACACACCAAAGTTTTTCTTATCATTATGGCCTATGGACAGAGTTTGTATGTATTGCAGTAGCGGCCACAAAAATAGCCCGACTGACTTGGAAATTGGTACACATGTTTAGAAGCTACACAGAAAGAGCTGTATAATTTTTGGTGTACATATTGTTCATTCTTTGTGTACAGGGACACACCAAAGTTTTTTCTTATCACTACGGCCTATGGGAAGGTTTTCGTTGAAACGCATTTTAACAGGGTTACACTACTTTCAACAAAATGAAATTAACACTCTTTATTGAGTTGCTTTAAAGCATGTTTTCTGTTGAAAATGTGCGTTTAGACTTGATAATTCATATACAGGTTCTTACGAAAGTGTTTGGAATATGTCACGTGATATCCAAACTATGTCAAATTTCAAACAATTTTTCATGAACTACATAGAATAAGTTGTATAGTTTTTACTGGTGTATATGATGTTTATAGCTCGTTTACAGGGACACACAAAAGAATTTCGTGACAATAGAACCTATGGACACATTTCTCTTAGGCGCATTTTTGCGCGATTATGCTGCATTCAACATTATAGGTTTAACATACATTATTAAGATTCTTAAAAACAAGTTTTCTCATGAAAAAAGATATATATAGACTAAATAATTGATTTACAGGCCACGCAAAAGAATTCCGATGACATTCTGTAATCATCCAAATGATGTCAAATTTGGTTCAAATATTAATGCGATACAATGAGTTAGTTGTATAGATTTTTAATGTATATAAGTATTGTGACTTGTATACATGGACATGCAAAAGAATTTCGCACGATTATGATCTATAGGCAGTACTTCTTATAAGTGCATTTTAACATAGCTCGCAACAATAACAGTAATAGTAATAACACACACATACACACACATATACATATATATTTAATTATTTTAAATAATATGGCATAAATAAAAATAATCTGCTGAATAATGAGGGATGCAAATAGGACGTTGAGGGCTCCTGATATGCAGATTCACTAGTTAGCATTTGTTTTTATTATTTTTAAATAAAATGGTTTAAAGGCATATATATATTAAAAAAAAAAAAACAGAATGTACTTAATGGACCAATGTGTAATCAAGCTAACTTATACATATAATTTGTGACTATGAACATTTACAAAATAGATGGATAGATTATATATTTTAATATTTAAATAACTAGGGGGTCTGCCCCCTGCTCGCTCCGCTCACCAACCCCCTAGGCAAACTTTGTCTCCCCCCGACTCGCTTCACTTATTAACCCCTGCGACGCTCTGCCTTTCGCTGAATAGGAATTGCTGATATTCGCTTATTTACCTTTCACTGAATAGGAAAATTAATACTGCATAAAACAAGGGAAAAAAAAATGGAAATATCTATATTCAATGTCAAATTGAAATACATAATATGTAATACCATTGTTTTTTTAATGAAATAATGTGCTAAGAATCAGTAATTTTTTTTTCCTCAGAAAAGAAATAAATGGACTCTCCCCACCTGACGCCAGAGATCACATGATAGGTAAAAAACAAACAGACGAAGTTTTCTATATCTATAGCGATTTCTGAAATAATATATTTTCTATTCTTATTTTTGATCAATCGTATTTAATCTGTGATATTTTTTTTATACATCATCATTTTTAATCCGTTTTATATCATTATTCATCATCTTTTGTTTGCTGTATACATTTGAAATCATCATTTAGTTTATATTTGTTATTGATGTTCATGGAGAACATATAAAATACTCTGATTTTTGGTACTTAAATCATTGACAGTGCAACACCATACGGTGTAAAGCCATTTAGACCAGTAACTAAGTTAATTAATTTGTTGTAACACCTTTATGCAATTAAATTTAATTGAAAACATTTTCAAATTATAATCCAAAAACATTCCACAAGAAAAGCTATTATTTATTGCTAAATCAGTTAATGTAACAGTTACACTACAACACGCAAAAATCGATTCTTACAGGTGAAAATAAATAAACAAATAAAGTGTTTTTTAAAAATTATTAAATTTACAAATACAATTATTCTACTGTTTACAAATGCACAATATTACTTTAATTTTATAGTAAATATTAACACTTTTGTTCTTAAGACCAATATTTAATTAAATTCAATTCTCAGAATTCGATTATTTATTTTCCCCTATCACATGACTGAGCAGATGACGCTGGGAAGAGTCCATTCCTAACATCTAGACCATTTTATGTTACAGATACAGTATGTGAACTTCTTGGGGACATTTAAGTTTTTGTCAATATTTAGCGATGGATTTTTTGGTAGAATTGCTTGTTAAAAAAAAAAAAAAATAGAACCTTTAAATTAAATTAGAATAACCTTTTTAAAAAATTAGAACCGATTTTTTCTAATGCCCATACTTTTTATTATTGAATTTCTTTAGTTAATTTATAGCAGTATATACTCTTTGTATATATTTATTGAACTGCTAGATAATAATTTTAGACATTCGAAAATATCGAAAAGAGAAAAAGTTTATTATTATTATTATCATTTAAATTTGGAAAAACCTCCTGCAGCTTCAATTATTAATTCTCTTCGGTACTTTTCCATTTTGCTGGTGAAGCGATAAAGTTGCCAAGAATGATATAAACGACGCCAAACATTAGGCACCTAAGACAGAGTAATTGTTTCAAAACACTTCGAATAATAATAAGAAAAAAATTAAAGACACTTAGGTACAACTATAGTATCTCCCCACAGCTGAATTTGGCGATTTTACTTTGGCGCCGATTTGAACGATAACGATGTCGTTCTGGACTGTTTGCGATATAATATGGCATCCTGCATGCTGTTTATTTTGGATTTATGATTTTATCATTTATGATATTTAGATTTATGATTTAGCCACAATGGCCAAAAATAAATCGTCAAATTCAGCTGTGGAGAAATACTATAGTTGTACCGAAACTTATTTTACGTTTACTTATTATATTATATTTATTTTATTTTTTAAGAATTAAATTTTCTGAAGCTTTGCTTAAAGCTAGCTTTTAAAAGTGTTGTCCCATAAAAAATATAACATTTATTTTGTCAAATCTTTAATAACGTATATAAATAAACTTAAAAAAAAAAAAAAAAAAAAATCTAAGTTACAAATTTACTTTTAATCCATAAATGTATTATTGTCGCTAATAAAGTTTGCTTGGCGAGAATTTCGCCGGTGAAAGGAAAAGTACCTTCTCTCCTATCTACTTCTTACATTAACGAAGAATAAAATCTATATAAATTTTAGGTGAATTTTTTCTTGCCATAATTAGAAGTATAAAATGTATCTTGGAAATGTCTAATTCTGTAATGTCAAAAAATTATCAATGCTAAATAAGAAGATTTTTCGTTTATAATTGAGTTTGAATTTAAATCTAAATATTTTTGTATACCAAAATCTATCCAAAGTATTTTTAAAAAACGTTTAAAAAAGAAAAAAATACACTTTAATGGTAAAGCGAAACGCGGTCAGTTGTACAGACACGGCATTTTTTCGTTATTCACAAAAAAAAAAAAAAAAAAAAAAGAACTAATAAATAAAATAAACATAAATATTGCCAGTAATAAAATTAATTTTCTAAAATTAGAAAAAAAAGAAAAAGGATGTTTGCAGAATTTATTTATTTATTTATTTATTTTTTTACACCAGTGATAACATTTTTTTTTCCCTGTGGAGAATGACGTCATTCTGGAAAATGATGTAATAAGAGAAATTATTTCTTTAATGGCAAATAGAGTAACTTTATAAACCCGAGGTTTTCTGTTAATAACTTCGTTATTTAAAATGATACAGATTTTTAACTACCTGAAATGCCTCCCTTGAAGTATTCGGAACACATTCATACCTTCCATGATGCAGAGCATTTCGCCCTCCGCGAGAAGAAAATTTGACGCCAGCTACAGAAACTTTTTTTAAATATATAGAGATATAGAGATAAACAATATTTTCTGTAGTAATGTAAAATATATATATTATGTATATTTTATTTTTATTTTTGACAAATTTATATCTTACCAGCAATTGAAATACTGATATATAATTGATTCTAAAGACTTGTTTCAAAATTGAATTCAAGAGTGTTTTCGAGACAATGTTACTATAAGAGCTAAATTGAATATGGATGATTTGTTTTTTTTCACATGTACATTTCAGTACATACAAAATGTAGATATTGTCAAGATGATGAGCGGCCGTCGTACAAGAAAGTATATTTTTGTTGATGGATGTTGCCTGAAAAGTAAAAACGTTATTAAAAGTTAATTACCATAAAAAGGTCCAGGCTCGGAATTAGCTCAGAGACATATATGGTTCTCATGCCGGTTTATTAGAAATCTTCCAATTCACGTGACCATAGACAATTCAAAGAATACAGGTTTTTTAACGAAAACATTCTGGAGTAGGGAAACAGTACGGATGATCCGGCCGGGCCCTAAGCCCGAATCGCTCTTGAGGATTTTACATCTTTCGTGGTCAGTAAACAGTAAAAAGTGTTAGCTCCTAAACTGAAGCAAAACCAATGACAATGCCTTTGGCGTTGAATTATACGCCAAGTTCAAAGTTTCAGAAAGATAATGGTTGCTTTACGTTAGGAATATTCACATGTACATTTTTAAAAAGTGACGAGTAATTTATTGACCGTTGATAGTGAATGTTGGCATGATTGCGCCAAGCTTTAGACCCTGGGAAAATATCTAGCTAAGCAAATATTCTATTTAACTGTTGATGTAAAATTGGTGACAAGAGGTTGCAGGAGTTACATTTCGATGAAAGATTAAAAGAGAACGAATTAATTATTTTCTGGTTTCCCAAAACAAAAGGATAGAAATAAGACAAAACATTATCATCTACAGAGCGAAAAGAATTTTCAGTACGTTAAGCTTGTTAAGTGAATACTGGGAACAGATCAAAGATTTTTGTTTCAGTTACATTGATAAAGGGATGAAAGGGAAGATATAAAAATTAGAAAATGCATATTGTAAATTTCTTATTTATAGGTTAAAAACAGTTATACGATTAAACTTTAAATAGTTGATTTAGATTAAATAATTTAATTTATAATTTTATTTATTTAGAGAATTTACCTATCCCTTTAAAGAGAAAAATATAAATTTTATAATATGTGATAATCTATATTACATATTTTCTCCCCTTGCCACAAAAGATTGCAACCATGCTCTTTCTAAATTAACAAATATATAGGAATGTAATTAACACAAATAAACAATGAAATATAGTAAAATAACACACTAATATAATAAAAATAAGTATGCATGTAATTATATAAAATAAATGAGTGATACCGATCTATGGTCACGTATACACAATACAATTGAATAATAAGCAAGCAATGATTATATAATGCTATACTTAAAATGACATGTCAATAACAGTTAATTTTATTTATTTCATAAAGTCTATTGCTTATCAGGTCAAGCATATATTTTTTGTGAGATCTCCTTTTTATTTATTTATGTATCTATAAGTGCACTTTTCAATATAAGTCATGACACAAAATTTTATTACAGATGAGCCATCAGGTTGCTAAAAATGAATAAAAACCATAGCTTTATTTTAGCTAGGTATATTTATGCTCATCACCATTTATTTCTCCATTTATTTTTAAACTGCAGTATCAAATTTAATGTAATGTAAAACTTTACCTTATGTAAATATATAAACAGCAACCAATATATTTTTCATATTATGCTTAAGCAACAATTTCTAAAATTTACTTCAGAAAATTTGCAAGCAGTAATAAAAGACATATCCGTGATAAATGTGGAGAAAAATCTTTACTGCATTTCTCTGACACAATGAGGATGTACGTTACCAATGATAGCAATTCAAAGTGCAAACAGAATAGAAAATTACATAAACATACAGTGAATTTAATTGCATTTAATTGATTGTTATTAAAATTATGTATAAATGTGTATTTTTGGGAAGTATACAATTCCTTTTCCTTTTTTTTTTTTTTTTTTTTTTTTTTTTGAAGCAACATTTATTTATTTATTTGTAAAGACAGAAAAAGAGTGTGTATGCTTGTGTATAATACCATAAAATTGAAATAAGTGTACAAGTAAACTTCTGTGTGCATAAAATGTAATGCTCTTTTTTTCTTTTTTTTCTTTTCTTTCTTTTTTTTTTAATGTAAAATGTAACAATTTATTTATTTATATATAGATATATATTGTTTTAATGTGTGTGTATGTTTATGAAAAATGTAATATTAGTATATCATGAAATTCAAACAAAAGTTGTGTAAAAAGAGTAAAAACATGTTATATAAATAAGAAATGTGGTGTAATTGTATCTTGCAGATACAAGATTTATCATTCTTTACTTTTTTTTTTTTTTTTTAAATTCAGATCATGTCTGTATTTTTTTTTTAATGCATTAATAATTATTGTATGTATATTAAATCACATTATGTATTCTGGAAATTAGTGTGAAAAGTAAATTTATGCATTAAATGCCATACAGGCTACCATCCCCACAGAAGAACAATTGGCCAGATATTCAAATGCAAGGACAACAACATTAATAACAAAATTACTACATATGCATTGGAGCTCTACAATACACATGCAGGGCACAAATTTACATTAAAATGAAAAAAAAAAGTGATAAATTAAAATTATTTTTATTATTATAATTTTATTTATTTATTTATTTACTTATTTATTTTTAGTGAATATTAAATTCTGTTAAGATGTAAAAATATCTTTTACATGTTTGACAAAATATGAATGTGAATGTGTTGTTGGAATTAAAATATCATTTAGATATATAATTCAGAGGAATATAAAGTAATGTGTATGTAAGAGAAAATATGTAGATATAGAATATTTGTAGCATTATTGAAAACAATGTTGCTAAGTGCACAAAATATCATTAAATATCTTCATTTAGTTATTCAATTAAAAATGTTTATAATATTTATTATATTCAATTTCAGTATGATCAATGTTTATTATAATCAGCTTCAAAATCAAAATTATTTTATGTATGATGTATGTATATGAAAGTGCGTTTGTACGTTTAAGAAAAACAAAGATTATCTCATATGCAAAAGTCAGAAGTAAATATTTTTTACAGTTACTGAGCAAGGCAAATCAATCATGTAAACTTATGATTGATCAAAATTTACCTTAATATAATTGTTAGGTTTTTTTTTTTTTTTTTTTTTTATGTACAATGTGTGAGAAAATGTTTGTAAAAATTGTGTGTATATAAATGTGTGTAGAGTGGAGAAGCCCTGCCGAAAGTAACTTATAAATACTACAATACTAAACATTGCTTCGAGAAATCTTAATTTTTTTTTTTTTTTTTTTAATTTTTTTTTTAAATTCTAATTATTATATAAATAATTGTGTTTGTAAGAATAATACCTGTAAAAAAACATGTCTGAAAAAAAGTCATTGTAAAAATGAAATATGTTTGAAATTTTGAAATATATAAATATAGACACTACATTTCAGTGACACTATTCATGTGTGAAATATGCAGCAATGTGTCATAAATTTAAAGAAATGCAAAACAAAATAATGATTAAAATATAACAAGGAGTAATGTGTAAATAAATAAATATTTAAAAATATTTTTGGTTGCAGAAAAACAATAAAAACTGAAGTAATTCTGAAATGAGTGAAGTCAATACCTATATGTGTGTGTGCGTGTGTGTAATTGGATTTTAAAAATTCTCTCATTTTCAAGAAATAGAGATAAGTAAACACTGTATAGAAAGACTAATTGTTGATACTGCACAAAGATTGCTATCAAACTAGAATGTGATCAAATATTACACATCTAAAATAATTGTGTAACTATGGCTATAATGTATATATATTTCAGAGAAAACTGAAAAAATCATTATTAAATATACCTGGTATACTCAAAAAAACATAGTTTTAATTATTTAAAAATTTTAAATGTCATTATAAAAGTATATAAAGTTTAGAAATTAGCAAAAATATCAATCGAATAGGTCAATGAAACTAAATTGTTTTAATTGCATAAAGTAAAATTTCAAAATAACTTATTAACAAAAATAGCATTGGTCATTAGTACAAATATAAAAAGCATATTTCTTTCACAAATAAATGAAAATTTTATTTTAATTGTATTTCATTTATCTATTTTTATCAATTTTATTTGTATATCAATAATTTTTTATATGTGGAAGGAAAGTAAGCCATATGAATCCTATAGAAAAAGATGTACTTGAAATTTGTTTATATTAAATAATTAATCTTTTATTATTATTATTTCTATTACTTGGAAGGCTTAAAACGTATGATAAGTATGTTGCCCCATTCACGATGTTATACATGTTCTGATAAATTTCAAGTCAGATAAGAAAAATGTGTAAACTCAGTTACATACTATGCCTGATTAACAGGTCGTGAATCTGTTATCACAACATAGATTACTGTGAAAAAATGTGTGAATGTGTATGTGTAGGAGAAAAAAGAAAACTATTGGAAAATTTGTTATTTAACTGCGCCCCAAAAACAGTTAAAATAACATGAAGGTCTGACTGAAAATAAAAGCGTATACGTAAAAACATGCATGTTGTACTGCAAAACACTCATCAAAGCAAGAACAGATAGGTGTAAATTATTTATCTTAATAAAAACTTCTGTAAGAAAATTATAGATATACATATTAAACAAATTATGACCTTCCACCTAATAATTTAATCTTTGCACCAATTGTAAAAAAAATGAAATCAAGATGTGTATATAGAAAATAAAAAAATGTTTAGATAATTTAAAATGTATCAATTTTGAAGGAAGGATTATGTGTCCTATAAAAGAATGCAAGAAAGAATAAAACTATGACCTCTATGACGGCAATAGAACAGTTTAAATATCTTTGACAACAGTGATTAATAACTATGACAATTCAAACATTCCCAAAAGACACATGCACCTTCAGATTATTTAAAATGTATTAAGTAAATTTTAAAGTGTATTTGTAACGTAACAATGGAAAAATATGTTGTAGGCATTGTTTTTGAGTATCAAAGACTACCTATAACAGTAATGTTATCATGTGGCTAAACACGATATGTAAAATTATGAATTATCTTATGAATGAGTACACTAAATTATATGCCCTTTTTTTTTTTTTTTGCAAAATTACCAAATTACCGGAGAATGCATGTTGAGTTTCACAATCTGTAAAAATCATGTGCATGTATAAAAGTATATAAGTTGTGTATATAAAGCACTAGTCAAACATCCAGATAACAAGAGCAAAGAAAAATATACATATAAAAATTGTGTACGTGTGATACATAAATGAAAGTTTGTAAATAAAAAAATTTTGTTTAACCTCTTGATAGAAAACACACTTCATCAATGTGATTGTTTGAACGTTGACAACAATGAAAATCGAAATAATTTCGATGAATAAACAATGAAAAAAAATCTATGAGAACGTGCAATCCAACAAGAGATAAATAACGGAAGAAAAATCCTTAATAGAAATAAATATCTGAAATGAATAAACCCTTTTTTTTTAAGGAAAAATGTGCGGTAATGTAGCATATGTGTAAACTGAGTATGTGTGTGAATGTAAATACTTTAGGAAATTGTAAAAATTATGATGTAAACAAACTATTATTGGGATTTTACAAAAATGTACTGTTGAAAGATTTCCGTTTATTTTCAATATGCATTTTGAAGGATCCACATGTAGATGAAAATGCAGGATGATTGATCTTAAATTTATATTTTCCCGAATTATTATTCCTAACACAATTTATACACCTAGGTGGTTTTTTACAGTTGTGATTCATATGAGATTCACCACAAATACCGCATACAGTGTCATTTATGCAAAATTTAGCTACATGTTCAAAATTCTGACATTTGAAACAACGCATAAACCGTGATGAATTTCATTACCTGATATTGCTGTGTGTTAATTTCAAGAAAACCTTGTTTAATCAATTGCATAGCTATGTCATTAGAAACATCTACGATTAAATTATATTTGTTTCTATACAAAAGTTTGTCTTTTTTAATAAGTTGAATTTCCGAAGTATAATTTTGGACTGTCTCATAAATAGCATGACTCACACTAGATATATTAATTTCATTATCTATTTCATAAATAATGAGTCGCATTAACGATTTATTTGTAGAAGAATCCGATACATTAACCTTTAGAGGTATCGAATTTTGGTTATCACCCGACTGTCCAACAAGAAAATCATTATTAGAATCAATTTAAAAATTTTTTTTGGTGATTCCTGAATATTATAATTTATTTCAACCTGGCATTCTTTATCAGCAAACTTATTACACAATGGAAAATTTGATTTCGCAGATAAAGCGTCATTCTCCATAACTAACTGTTTGTTCCGATCTAATAATTGAGATTATTCTTTTTGTATATTCTTAGACAAATCATATAAATTACCCAATTTGAAATTAATTTCTCTAAAACATTCATCCAATAAAAATTTTAATTGCAACTTGGAATTATCTGATAAATCTGTATCTCTAACAGTGTTTATTTTATTAGGTATGTCTACTATATATCTACTTAGAGTTTCGGAAAAAAAATTTAAAGAAGAAATATTAAACATAAGTTCTGAAAGTGTTTCAGACTGAGACACATTACCACGTTGGCTGAAATCAGCAGACTCACCTAATGAATTTCTAAACATTATTCAAATTACTCTGACTACTTTAAAAGTACATATATAATAGTAAATTATATACAAAAACCATGTAATAGGATACAAAAAATATTATAAAAAGAAAAGTGTATTTTAAAACATGAATAATAATTAAATTATTATTATTAATATTACTGTTATGATGAGCCAAAAATGTATTTTTCTCTATATTATGCTCATCAAAAAATAAAGAAAAATATTATGCAAACGAATAATGAGTATACATTAATGCACATTACATTTATTATTAAAGATCTTAGTTAAATTTTAATAAATTACCAGAAACAAAAATGAAAAGCAAAAAAAAAAAAAAAAAATCACTTACCAATTCATGATGTATAATGAGATGATATAAACCTTATTTTTATTTATTTATTTTATTTATTTATTTATTTATTTTTATTTTTCTCTGCGATTTTTTTTCGTCCGATGCATTAATCTCCTTTCAGATAAGTTTAACTGAATATTTAAAATGAGTTTCACATTTTACATATAAATGTGCAGGGAAAAATAAATCAGTCTATAAATATGTTGAATTAAAAGAAAACATAGAGTGAAGACATTCACTAAGTCTGAGGTCCAATCTTGGAACAAATTTTAACTCTGAAAAATGAAATCGGTTCCTAAATCTATTTGCGGTTAGAATCACATGAATATAATTACTTGGACATTGTAACTGAGCAACAATTCAAATGAGCTTTAAGTATAAACAATAAGGAGATATAATGTTCTTTCAGCATAAGAAAAGATTTGTTTCTTTATTTTTAGTCGAATAAAAGAACACCGCTTAAAATTCACGAATGAGCATATCTTCTTTAAAATCACAGCGGTTCATACATCTTCTAAAAAGATGTAACTTGAAATTCACTGGAATCATGCAAGAGATTTCTTGCGCTATAATCAAATGAGAACAAATTTGGAAGTTTTATTTATCTTCTTTTTATAGGAGAAAGATGTAGAAACGTTTGTTGCTGCAAGACTTGCTGTTTCATCATGAAAAAAATATAAAGTCTCCTCCGTATTAAAAGGATGTAACCGCAAACAGAAAAATGAAGGAGATGGCATATATATTATATCGGACATCATTTTTCAAGATTGTTTGCATATATATAATAATCAATAAAAACAATGCTTTTCTTTTGCAGGAAAATCGAATCTTTGTAAAGAATGATCAATAGCATAAATAGTTTTCTTGATCACTGACACTAGGGTACACACTTTTTTAAAACGAAAAGAAAAAAAAGAACAAGGACTATAATCCATATTCCGTAAAATGGAAAGTTATTTATCGGAGTATTACATTTGTGGTTTGAAGTTCAAATTAAATCAAAGCTGAATTGTTTCAGTTGCATACCGGCTGTTTAGTGCAAAGTTAAATCGAAGAAGCAAAAAACTTAGCAACTCGAAATGCCTGCTCTGCGGTTCCCTATCCATGGAAATAGTTTATTTCCACATTAAAAATATTTCCATATTCCGAGGCGTTCCAAGTACGTAACAGGAGTTTTGATGAATCCTCGAAAATTAGTTAAATGTCCGAGAAATGTTCATTCCGTAAAGCACAAAATTATCCCAATTTACCAATGCAATGAAGCACTTGTATTTTTTGAACACCGATACACAATAAAAATTTTGGTTTCCCCACTCCATTAAATTTTTGAAGAAAAAATGTCTCTGACACTTTCGGCGCCAGTATGTGAAGATGGCCTTTTTTTTTTTTTTTTTTTTTTTTTTAGAAATCTTCCAATTAGAAATCTTCCAATTCACGTGACCGTAGACAATTCAAAGAATACAGGTTTTTTAACGAAAACATTCTGGAGTAGGGAAACAGTACGGATGATCCGGCCGGGCCCTAAGCCCGAATCGCTCTTGAGGCTTTTACATCTTTCGTGGCCAGTAAACAGTAAAAAAGTGTTAGCTCCTATACTGAAGCAAAACCAATGACAATGCCTTTGGCGTTGAATTATACACCAAGTTCAAAGTTTCAGAAAGATAATGGTTGCTTTACGTTAGGAATATTCACATGTACATTTTTAAAAAGTGACGAGTAATTTATTGACCGTTGATAGTGAATGTTGGCATGATTGCGCCAAGCTTTAGACCCTGGGAAAATATCTAGCTAAGCAAATATTCTATTTAACTGTTGATGTAAAATTGGTGACAAAAGGTTGCAGGAGTTACATTTCGATGAAAGATTAAAAGAGACCGAATTAATTATTTTCTGGTTTCCCAAAACAAAAGGATAGAAATAAGACAAAACATTATCATCTACAGAGCGAAAAGAATTTTCAGTACGTTAAGCTTGTTAAGTGAATACTGGGAACAGATCAAAGATTTTTGTTTCAGTTACATTGATAAAGGGATGAAAGGGAAGATATAAAAATTAGAAAATGCATATTGTAAATTTCTTATTTATAGGTTAAAAACAGTTATACGATTAAACTTTAAATAGTTGATTTAGATTAAAGAATTTAATTTATAATTTTATTTATTTAGAGAATTTACCTATCCCTTTAAAGAGAAAAATATAAATTTTATAATATGTGATAATCTATATTACAGATATATTAAAATCATGTACTATGAACATTTTCATTGACATTTTCTATTCAAAGTTTGACCAAATAATACGGGAAAACAAACAAGAATCTTGATATATTCGACGATTCTTACTGGTGTTAGTGCACTCTAGAGGCGCAAGGGGCAAAATGTAGGCTTACTTAGATCCACCTCTCTCTATCTATGTCTGTCTATCAGTCACTTTATCTCCATATGCACATACAAAGACTATTTTCGAAGTCATATAAATTTTAAAGGTAAAGAAAAAATAAAGAAGAGAGAGACAGAGAGAATTTTAAATTTGAATCCAAGAATCCTAAGGTGCAAAGATTAGGCTAACTTAAAACTCTCTCTGTCTCCCCCCCCCCCTCTCTCTCTCTCTCTCTCTCTCTCTATCTATCTATCTATCTATCTATCAGTCTATCTTTATATATAATTGTAAAGACTATTTTTAAAATCATATCAATTTTAAAGGTAAATAAGAGCGACAGTGAGAGAAAAAAGTGTAAATTTGGAAGAGTATTCGGATGTTTTTCCTTTGTAGGTTTCTCTAAAATTACTAAGAGGACGTATCACCTTATCGCCTACAGAATTCCAACAGAGAATTTTACACAGAATTTTCAATAAGAACTATTTATTACTTAATCTACTTTTTTATATAACCTTTCTATATTAAGAAAAAAAAAATCCCAAGCATTAAATGATTTCTTCTGTTTTAAAACTGATTTTTAACATTTTTAATACTTCATTTTGGAACTATAAATTGCAAAGCAATATGTACTTTATTAATTCTTTTAAAGCTTATTGAAGCTACAAACACTGGCCAATGAATTAAAAACGTGTGAGAGCTTCTACAAATGCTCGCTAGCGGCGTAAGTATACAAAACCTGCTATTGTGATGTGGGGAATATTCTGCTGGTATGGAAATGGTCTCTGATGTTACTTGAGTGTGAACAAAAAGACGCGCAATATCTGAATTTATTGGCAGAGGTAGATCAAGTGTCCTATAATGTTACATTTTTACTCCGAAGGTGACTGATACTTCATGGTCGATAATGCAACTGTACCTTGCACCAGAATCGCTCAGTGTTCATTCAGTGAACATCAGCCTGACTTCAAACAGCTTCTCTAGTCACCACAAATCCTGTATCTTAATCCAATAGAATATATGTTTGGGACATGTTGCAAAAGTGCATCCGACTGTAAGTTGCTGTTCCATCTAATTTACATGTCCTAAAGTACATGTAGCGAATGCATGGTATTCTCTTGACGTAAATGCTCCCCAGAAGCTTGTATAGTCAGTTGGATGCTTGTAATTGGATGTAATTGCAAGCTCCGCTTCCATCCAATGTACAGGATCTTAAAGTGTGTGTAGTGAATACATGGTATTCTCATAACGTAAATGCACTCCAGAACTTGTATAATCGATACCCTTACAAATATGGGAAGTTTTCCGTGCAAAAGGAGATTCAATGTGCAAAAGGAAATTTAATAAAATATTAATCTAAGATTTTTCATTCGTTGACCAGTGTGTGTATATGCTCTTGTCATATGCATTTTGTTAAGTTTTCGTACTTTAAAGCTTATTCAAAATAAAATATATATTAAAAAAAAAAAAAAAAAACTTTTTTTTTTTTAAGTACGAAGTCTCAATTAACACACTGTGGACCAGTCATGAGACAATCAATCGGGTCTCTTATCAATAGACAAATAAATCCTACCTTTAAGCGTTCACTGAAACAACGCATTATTTAAAAAAGGTGCGTATTCGTAAAAGAGTTGAGTGCTATTAATATTATTGAGTGCTATTAATATAAATATTCTTCAGTGGCAGTTACCATTCATTTCCAGTTATCTTATTTATTTATTTATTTATTTTATCATTTTTTAATCAGATATATTGTAGCTTTGGGATTAATCATACTCTTTTTTTTTTTTTTTTTTTTTTTTTGGTTAATGTCTCATAACTTTTCATATGTGTTTTATTTTAATATAATATATATGTATATTATGATAAGAATAAGAATAAGAACGAAAAATAAACAGATGAACAATTTGCCACAACAACCAACAAGAGCTAATTTGACTAGTATTTTTAATTACATTTGAAAAATAGAATACATATTTTGGATAAATTCCAATAAAAACACAAAACGTATAGAAACATAAAAAGAAGGAGTTTCTTTTAATGAAAGTTTTCTATTTGAACTGACCATAAAAAAAAAAAAGAAAGAGTGAGTGAGAGAGAGAGAGAGAGAGAGAGAGAGAGAGAGAGAGAGAGAGAGAGAGAGAGAGAGAGAGAATTGTATATATATATATATATACAGTCGGTAACAAAAGTGTCCGAACACTAGCAAAAATTCCTATGTAAAAAAGTACACTTCGTACGGTTTTGTTAAATAAATCCTTATCGAATCATTGTCTTACACTGACTAAGAACATGATTCGATAAGGATTTATTTAACAAAACCGTATGAAATGTACTTTTTTTTACATAGGAATTTTTTCTAGTGTTCGGACACTTTTGTTACCGACTGTTTATTGTTCCTTTGATTAATGTGGTGTTTGATTATCAGTGAAGATTAGTGATGTGTCCCCTCAAAATGTTTGGATATGATTCCTATCTATGAAACTTATATTATGGAAGTTTATCAAGACAAAATTAGAATCAATTGTATTGTTAATGCGATTTGTCGTGTGCTGTGAACACCTTGCCCATTCACAATTAATATTGTTACGAAATTGTAAATAATTGTGTTTATTTTTGTATAAATTCTTTCAAAGAGGCTTAGTAAGTTGATAAAGTGCTAATTTTGTGCATTTCTAGTCGTTTTAGCGTTGAAATAGCCTTATTTTCCCTTAAAAACGCATTAAAAAGCCCCAGTAATACAGGTAATGCATTTGGCGCCAAATTTGGCGACTTTTTCCCACCTTGGCGATTTTTTTGGCGACCTTGGTGAGAAAATCCTTATATGGGATATACCAAATATGGAAGCTGTAAGTTGATTGGTTGACCACTTTCTAGAGTTTTCTCGAAAAATCTGGGCTCCATGGAACAGCATATAAGGAGCGCTTCCTCGCCAAGGCAGTCAGTTCAGTTCAGATCTCAGCCAGCTTCGCTAGTGCTTGCATTGCTCTTAAGCCTCTTTGAGAGAGACTTGCTTCAAGTGTTATTGGTATACAGTTTGTACTGTGGATTTGCTATTGACAGCTGTTGTTTAAGCTGTGTTTACTGTTTGAATTGAAGCTGATACTCGGTTTATAGACCTGTATTTTTCTGGAACTTTCTGTGAATAAATTACTGAATTTTTGTACGTTTGGCCTTTCATTCTCAGACAACTCACGAACCCCCAAGTACGCAACATTTCTAGTGTCAGAAGCGGGATTGTCTGTGAATGGTGATAACGAGGGCTATGGAGCAAGAGATGAAAAAACTTCTAGAAGCCTTAGCTACCCAGATAAATGAAATGAAAGCCGGACAGGAAAAGATGGAAACCGGATTGATAGAGAAAATGGAAACAGGACTGGAAAAGATGGAAACTGGACAGAAAGAGATGAAAGATAGCCTGAGTCAAGAGATGAAAGAAATGAAGGTAGCACAAGAGAAAATGGAAACATCGCAAAGAGAGTTGAAAGACGGTTTGACTGAAGAAATGAAGATAGCACAAGAGAAAATGGAAACATCGCAAAGAGAGTTGAAAGACAGTTTGACCGAAGAAATTAAATCTAATCAAGACGAGATGAAGAGAGAACTTTCGACAGCAAAGGAAGTGATTGAAAGTAAATTATCGGATATGGAAAACAGAATGGATGGAATAGAAGAGAAAGTTATAAAGATAGAAGAAAATTTTGAAGAGAAAGTTTTGAAAGTGGAAAAGAATTTTGAAGAGAGATTTATGAAGATAGAAGAGAATTTTGAGGAGAAATTTAAAGAAAACTTTGATCAAGAGCTGAAAGGAAAGGTTTCAGAGATAGAAAGCAAGTTTAAGAAAATGGAGGAAGATCTTGAGAGAAAAATGAGAGAAGAGTGGAGCGGAGAGGTAATAGGGAATGAACTGCAGAGCAAGATTCGGAATCTCGAAGAAAAGTTAGAATCCAAGCCCCAGGAAACTGAAAAGAAAGAGAGAAGAAACCAGAATCACGAATTTATTAAGCTATCTACCTACGATGGCAGTTCCTCCTGGCATGTATATAAGACGCAGTTCTCCATCGTGGCTGAAGCAAACGGCTGGGACTCTGTTGCAAAGACGGCGGGGTCGTTGTGGGTCGACGCCGCAGATATTCTGGAGACCCTTTCGAAGGAACAGCGATATGACTTCGAAGCTGTAACCAGAGCACTAGAGCTACGTTTTGGAGCGAAATGGTCCAAAGAATATAGTCGACTCCAGCTCAGGTCCCGTCGTCAGAGACCAGGGGAAAGCTTACAAGAACTGGCATCAAACATCCAGAGGCTTTCACATTTGGCTTTCTCAGACTGTCATCCTGAAACACGTAATGATCTGGCTCTAGAATATTTCATTGATGCTGTCGGAGATCCAGATATTCAAAAAGCCCTCAGACTCTCCGGCGTGAAGGATGTGGAGTCAGCCTTGGTGTATGCCCTAAAGCTTGAGACAGCCCAACAAGCCTCCTATAAACATCGCCAGAACAGCACAGCAGACAAAGTGAACGGCTCTCAAGATGATCTTAAAGAGATTCAGGAAATGATTGCAGAAATTAATAGAAGGCTACGCATTCTTGAGAGTAGGAAAGAAAGGAAGACTCCAACAACTAAATGCTGGGGCTGTGGAAAAGACGGGCATATCAAACGAAGCTGCCCAGTAAGAACAACTAGAGACGCAACCGAGAATGTCTCTGCAGTATGCCACCCAGAAGGAGCTCGGGAAAATTCAGATGCATTCTTGCGGAAGCCTCCATCTGAAGATCATAAATACATCTCTAAAGCCGAGGATAAACACCAAAGAATAAAGCCAGTTGTTCGCCAAGTTACTGTCGCAACGCCATCAGAACAAGATCCCGACCCATGGAGTGACGAAGAATTTAGAAAAGCCCAGATGGAAGATCCTGACGTAAAGCCTATATTACAACTGAAGGAGACGACCAGCAACAGACCTACCTGGCAGGACATTTCCAGTTTTAGCCCCATTACGAAAAGTTATTGGGCACTTTGGGACTCTCTTCATATCAGAAACGGCGTATTATACCGAAAGTGGGAATCTGATGATGGGAAAAGCTTCAGATGGCAGATTTTATTACCAAGATCAAAAATTCCAGCTGTTTTAGAACAACTGCATAGTAGCTCTACCGGAGGCCATTTTGGGGTAATGAAGACTCTGCAGAAAGTTCGGGAACGCTTCTACTGGTGCAAGGCAAAGGAGGATGTGGAGAAATGGTGTAAATCCTGTGATGCTTGTGCGGCACGTAAAGGCCCGCAGAAACGAAGTCGAGGAAGACTGCAACGGTATAACGTGGGAGCACCATTTGAGCGGATTGCAATCGGCATCTTGGGTCCTTTGCCACGGACCTCCAGTGGAAATAAATACATTCTCGTCGTGATGGACTATTTCACCAAGTGGCCTGAGGCATATCCCATTCCCAATCAAGAGGCATGCACAGTCGCAGAAGTCCTAGTGCAGCAATGGGTGTCAAGGTACGGCACGCCCCTACAACTTCATACCGACCAAGTTAGGAACTTTACCTCTGATGTTTTCAAAGGACTGTGTGAACTACTCGGCATAGACAAAACCCGGACAACACCCTTACATCCCCAGTCGGACGGCATGGTCGAGAGGTTCAATCGTACCATCCTGAATAACCTCTCCCTTCTAGTATCAAGGAACCAGCAAGATTGGGACTTGAAGTTGCCATTGTTCCTGCTGGCTTATCGAAGTGCTGTCCATGAAACCACCGGCTATACTCCAGCCCAGATGCTGTTTGGACGTGAACTTCGTCTCCCTTGTGATCTCCTGTTTGGTTGTCCACCCGATGCGCCTTCATCGCCCGAGGAGTACATCCAAGATCTCCAGGCACGATTTGAGGACGTTCACAACTTTGCTCGGGAGCGAATTCACATTGCATCGGAGAAAATGAAGACAAGGTACGATCTAAAGGCTACGCAACATGAGTTTCAGGAAGGAGAGAAGGTCTGGTTGTGGAATCCTGTTCGACGCAAAGGACTCTCTCCCAAGTTACAGTGCAACTGGGACGGACCATACACAGTCTTAAAAAGGCTGAATGATGTAGTGGTGCGGATCACTAAAACACCTTCATCAAAACCGAAGGTGGTGCACTATAATAGGCTAGCCAAGTACCACAAGTAGCGGTAAAATTAAAATGTAAATACTGGTAAAATTTGCGCATGCGCACTGTAAATATTTGTAAATATTTGTGAATTTTGTAAATATTTCCCACTTAATTTATATTTCTATGTTATCTTTATGTGCAACTTAGTTTTTGTGTTTTAGATTGTGTAAATTTGTTTAGTTTCGCCTCTTGACCAAGGGTTGCACTGCCCGGGACGTGCAGTCCTTGGGAGGGGGGCAGTGTTACGAAATTGTAAATAATTGTGTTTATTTTTGTATAAATTCTTTCAAAGAGGCTTAGTAAGTTGATAAAGTGCTAATTTTGTGCATTTCTAGTCGTTTTAGCGTTGAAATAGCCTTATTTTCCCTTAAAAACGCATTAAAAAGCCCCAGTAATACAGGTAATGCATTTGGCGCCAAATTTGGCGACTTTTTCCCACCTTGGCGATTTTTTTGGCGACCTTGGCGAGAAAATCCTTATATGGGATATACCAAATATGGAAGCTGTAAGTTGATTGGTTGACCACTTTCTAGAGTTTTCTCGAAAAATCTGGGCTCCATGGAACAGCATATAAGGAGCGCTTCCTCGCCAAGGCAGTCAGTTCAGTTCAGATCTCAGCCAGCTTCGCTAGTGCTTGCATTGTTCTTAAGCCTCTTTGAGAGAGACTTGCTTCAAGTGTTATTGGTATACAGTTTGTACTGTGGATTTGCTATTGACAGCTGTTGTTTAAGCTGTGTTTACTGTTTGAATTGAAGCTGATACTCGGTTTATAGACCTGTATTTTTCTGGAACTTTCTGTGAATAAATTACTGAATTTTTGTACGTTTGGCCTTTCATTCTCAGACAACTCACGAACCCCCAAGTACGCAACAATATTGATATTTTGATAGTGATGATACTTGCCATTCACTATTCATGATATTTAAATGATATAGGCTCGCTAAAATGATATTGAGAGCACTACTCGGATCTCTCTTTTATGAAATAAGTTCGTTTGTATGTTTGCCATCTCCTTTACGATGAAATAAAATTGGGAAGGCATGCCTCCAGACCACCCTTAGAAATGAGTTCCGGACCGTCATTAATTGCCCATGATGTAGCAGCAGTGCGACGTAACATCTACTCACTCATTTGTTTGTATGTTCCAATTAAAATTTTTTAAAAAGTCAAAGTGTCATAAATTTGTTATGTATGACTAAAGCTGTGTAACTATTGGTTAGATATAAATCTTCAATAAGTATATTACAACTTCAAATTATTTCATCTTAGTTTTATTGTGATGATACATGATTTTCTTTGGATATATCGTGCAGGGACTTTTGTCTTGTTTCTAACAATTCATTTCGAAGTTTCGAAGGAATACTAGACATTCCTGCATTATCTTCTTAATATTCTTCTCATGATATAAACTGTTAACAATTGCTTTTTAAAATTAAGAGCAATGCTATCACCGTATATAGTGAGAAAACATAATTTTTTTCTTGTAGAACTGGTCAAAAGAGCTAGAGTTAGTTCAAAGAAACGTTAGTTTTTTAAAAGCGGGGTCAGTTGAAATTCTGCATTCAGTGCATGTTCTCGTAAGTGTTGGGGAATACGTCGAATTTTTTTTTTAGTTTTCTTCATTAATGGTGATGAGTCATCCATTGTAAGGATGATTTCGTTATTTGAAGTTAAACTTTTTATTGATTTGCGCTTGTTCTTTTAACATTGTTTATCGTAATAAATCTTGATACATAAACTGAGAGCTGTCGTTCTAAATATGAATTAAGAAAAGGGTTTTGAGGTTTGTTAAGTGAGAGTATATTCTTATAACTGTAACTTTAAAAAGCAAAGTAATTGATTCTTGGAGAAATAATATAAGAGAAGTTGTGATATGGTGTATCAGCACGCAGAGCTGTTTTCTACTCAAGATAGCTGCTGCAATGGAATCCAAGGCAACCGCAGGAACCATATTGAGTTTACAAAAACATTGGCTAGTACTGTGTTCTTTTATTTATTTAAGATTTGTCAGTTTTTTTTTTTTTTTTTTTTTTTTTTTTTTTTTTAAGTAAAAAAATCGACAAATTTGTTTTAAATTACCGCAGATGGATGGTTCGACCATTCGTTTTAACACGTTCGCTGCCGGTTTCACGTGACTAAAATTTGAAATGACGTTTTTTTCCTTTAACCCGCCGAATATGTTTGACGTGTTGCACAAGAGCGCTACATCGCCAGATGTTATAGGCTTTGTGTTTACCTTTGCTTGTTTGCGTCATGTGTTACGTCAATACGCTGTATTACATCAAACGTGTAAAAATTCATCTGCTCGTTACAAGCAAACTCTGGAGTTAATGAGTAATAAGTTTAATTTCCATAGCAAATAGTTTCATTTGTACTGAGCAGATAAAATATCTCGCTGACGCCATCACTTCGGTTGCATATTTATGATACGTGTTTTATTAGAGTGAAAGTATTCTATTTTGAAATACCCTTCCATGGAGGATCAAATTTTTGATCGCATGTTTCCGGACCACTTCTAGGGCTGAGTCCCCGACCGTTGCCAATCGCCCATTGCGCAGCACTAGTGTGACGTAAAACCCAACCAATCATCTATTTTGAAATATCAATATTTGTGATGTTTGCGTTAGTACTGTTTGGCTGGTTGAATAGAGTTGGAATTTAAGAGGTACTTTTGAATTTAAGAGGTTGGTTTGTTGATTGTGTTTTACGTCACACTAGTGCTGCGCAATGGACAATTGGCGATGGTCTGGGTCTCACCCCTAGAGTTGTCCAGGGACAAGCCATCACAATTTTGATCCTCCACGGAAGGGATGACTCTCTCGCTTCGTAGACACCCAGAGGTATAATTAATATGGGAACATGGGAAACATTGCGGGCACGACAGATTTTATGAGCATCAGCCGCCATTAGTATACACAATGGTTTTTGGCAGGCTCGAGTACCGGACCCGCAATCTTCCAATTACGAGCCCGGCGCTCTACCGACTGGGCATAACCACGGTCCTGAATTTTAGAGGCATATTTTTGAATTTTATT
Organism: Salticus scenicus; assembly: GCA_963930645.1. Classification (NCBI taxonomy): domain Eukaryota; kingdom Metazoa; phylum Arthropoda; class Arachnida; order Araneae; family Salticidae; genus Salticus; species Salticus scenicus. Next base: position 124,649,016 of record OZ005654.1, read on the forward strand.
CCAATACTGGTTGCTACAGTACAAAATTTTGTATACTTTTTAATTTCATGCATTTTGAGAAGGGGTATAGTGAACAGATCAGAGTACCATTATAATAGAGAATCGTTAAAATTTGCTATAATTATCCAGTTGCGGATTTATTTTTTCATTCCTAATGAATGAGGACTATAAATAAAATATTAATGATAAATAATTTACTTTATACAACTTTTGAAAACTTTTAAATTTAAAATTCCTAAGTAAAAAAGTATACTTCATACATTTTTGTTAAATAAATCCTTGTCGATACATTATTCGATAAGGATTTATTTAACAAAACCTTATGAAGTGTATTTTTTTTACATAGGAATTTTTGCTAGTGTTCGGACACTTTTGTTACCGACTGTACTTATATCTGTTAAATTATTGGAAACAAAAACACTATCATCTAAACACTTATCATCAATTACTAAAGCAACACACTTTTCAGGGACATTTGGTGTGATTGTATAATCTAAGTTTTATTTTTGTATTTGTGATTAGTTATAAATTCGTATTTATTTTTTTTTCTTTTAATTCTATTTTATGAAAATTTTCCTTTGTCCTATGTATTAGTGTTCGGACACTTTTGTTACCGACTGTACTTATATCTGTTAAATTATTGGAAACAAAAAAACTATCATCTAAACACTTATCATCAATTACTAAAGCAACACACTTTTCAGGGACATTTGGTGTGATTGTATAATCTAAGTTTTATTTTTGTATTTGTGATTAGTTATAAATTCGTATTTATTTTTTTTTCTTTTAATTCTATTTTATGAAAATTTTCCTTTGTCCTATGTATTATTATTATTATTCGGATTTTTTTTTCAAGACGCTTTTTCTTTTTAGGTTAGATCGCCGAAAAGCTCGCTTTCGTATACCGCCAGTGTAAGGTTGCTATTCGGAACACGATGAAAAATGGCGCCGTCTTGGCGATTTTCAAAATTTCGCCAAGCGGCAGCCTAAAGTAAACTTTCACCTGTAAAGTGATACGTCACATCCCGCGCTGGCGCGGGATCGGCAGCGAACGTGTTAAAGGTATTGGCGAGCTCTTTTGAAAGATACCCATCATGGAAATTCACTCCCCTCGAGGGGGGATTTCCCCCCCAGGTGGGGGGGGGCGGCGAGGGTCCTACATACACAAATTTTTTTTCCTCAGTTGACTATCGCTATTACAAAAAATATATATTCGCTTCATTTGGTTTAGTGCAGTCTATAGATGTTAAACTCTACTTACCTGCAATTTCCCCCCATAGACATAATGTATTTGAATACTTTTGAGTGTCCCTGTACACGAACCATTTTCTTCATCTCAACGAAAAGCTTACTGTCGTATTCCTATATGATACACATTTAGAATACCGATTTTGGAATTTCTGCTACTATCTGTTCTTGAGATATGCTGATAACAGACACACAGACACACAGATCATTCGCTAAAAACATGATTTCTGTATTCAGGGGACCTCTGAACATATAAATATAACAAAAACTCGCGTTCGAAAATTTGACCCTAAAACAATACTTTCTCGACCCTTATGGGTAAGAGAAAGTAAAAACTGAATTGAGGATAATTAAAATACTGTGAAGGTGTTAACATTATTATTAATTTTTATAACTCTTTTTTTCTTGAAACATTTCCGGTCTGAAAAAGTAAAATTTTGTCTAATTATTGCAGGATCTTAATTTTATTTTTCTACATTTACAGATAACCCTGTAACACATTTTTGATTATAACTCTATGAATACTAAAGATAAAGTACACAAACAGTATACTTTTCCGCACTGCCAGAGTCTCAGAAATTTGAATATGAAGTCAAAATTGGGTGATGCTAAAAAAAAAATCAAAGTTGGCGCTTATTTCAATATGTAGATAACTACTAATTGAAAATTTGACAACATTTTCAGAAAGTGTATTTAATTTCCTGTTGAATGATGTCTATTAGATGTTTCTGCGTCAATTAATAACGAAATTACAGCGGGTGTTGCGTTTTTTTCCCAGACTGTACATCATCATAAAAATATCAAAATTAAACCCAGGAGATCTCAAAATGTATAGATACACCAAAATTTCAAAATCAAAATTTTTTCATGATTACAATACTTTTCTTATACATATATGGTCAGAAAGTAATTATTTATATTGTCCTGTGATGGTGACACTTTTGACTATGTATTATGTCATTGTTAAGATAAAACGAAACAAATAATTGCAATATCATGGAATGCAGATAAAAAATAACATTTGCTTAAAAATTCCACTTTATCCAATTTATTTTGATCTTAGTTTAAGCCTCCACCAGTGTTCAAGAGGTTATGCTGTCGAAGTTAGTAGACGTGTGATGCCGGGTTCGATCTCAGATCGCGTTCGTTGACCTAGACGTTCAGAGTATTTTGCGGATTTCTCCAAATCAGTGTGAATAAGGGTTGTTAGGACTCCTTAGAAAGATCCCAATGAAGTTCATCCCACCTATGCCTAAGTCACTCGCATTTCATTTAGACAATTGGCAACACCAACAGCAACACTTCGATCCCAGTTTAGAATATCTCTTTTATGACCTCTAGATTTCGCACGTCTAATGAAATACCTTTAACATTTTTCCGTCTACAAGTCTCTCTTCCTAATTGTTTTTTCCACATCTTCATTAGACATTCAGAAGATTCCGATGTTTCGTAAGAGATTTTTCCAATCCTATTGTATGAACGAAACAGGAAACACTAGACGAGAATTAACAGATGAGACGATATCTATCTTCCAATGAAAAATCCCCTCGGGGCGTTCATCAAAATCTTTTTTCATTTCTGTGCTAGTTGCCCAATGTCCTCTCCAAGGACTTTCCACATGCAAAAAAAATAAAGATTATTTTTTGATAAGAGATTTTTTATAATTGGTTACAGTGGTGACAGACTCTTGCGAAATATTCTCAATGGATTGACTTTGAAATCAGACACGTAACGAATGAAAACAAGAGTGTCTAGAGCTTATTTTTGAAAGATGGGTTATACATACATACATATATATATATATACATATATAATGTACATACATATATGCATATACGCTACTTAATGAGTCTAGAAAGAGGATTCCCAATTAAAAATTCGCAACGACGTATTTTCATGAACGTGTATTGCAATCTGAAGCATTTGAATATGTTTATATACATTTGTTTGTAACGTAATCTTATTTCGGGAGTTGTTTGAAGGAGGAAGAGTTTTACCTAATTATTATTACTAGTATCGCCCAGTGGTCGAAACTCGACCATTTTTTTTGCAAAGCGAGGCAAAGCAAAGTTATTGCCTTGTCCTAAACGGAATGCAATTGCAACACAGCTGCGGCAATTGTTTGCCAATATTCACTCTAACTGAATCAGCAGAGTTTTACTTAATATAACTATTTCTCTCTCTAGATGTTAGCCTTTCCTAAAATGCGAGAAAATCGCAACGTGAAAACGCCCCTTGTTGTGTGATACAGCCCAGACGCTAATTGGTACCATGTCAGACCAAGGTCCAACCAAGTATCAAATTCTGTTAAATTAATTCGATTGGTTCATAAAGTACAGTGTTTGAACCAAAAAAAAAAAAAAAAAAAAAAAGATATTTTTCAAAAATGGTCGAATTGAGTTCGGGAAATTTCAAAACGTGTAACTTTATCGAAAACCGAAAATCTAAAACATTTCTGATTCTTATATTTTCTACTTATATATGCAGAGGAAAGAATAATAAATCCACTTTTTAAAAAATAAAAATAAGTAGTCAATTTCACTAATTTCACTTAATTAAAATGCAAGGAAATCTCAAAACGTGTAAATTCATCGAAAACCGGAAATCAAAAGTTTTTATGAATCTTCTACTTGCTTCTTCTACCCACAAAAGCTAGCAATAAAGACACTTTTTTAAAAAATAAGTAGCCAATTTCAGTTAATTGAAACGTAAAGAGAGCTCAAAACATGTAAATTCAGCAAAAAACGGAAATCGGAATTTTTTCCGTATCGTCTACTTATACATGCAGCAGTTAGTAAAAAATCCATTTTCCTTTTATTTAGTATATTAGTTCAATATTTATTGTTTAAATATCACCCTTTGAAATGAAATGTTTATGTTTACATTCGAAACTGGAAGTTTGCCATTTTTTTTTTCTGGAGTTTTGTGATTTTAAATTAAAATTTTATCAATTTTACAGAAAAAATAACTCAACACATGTAGACAGTAACTTATATATAACTATACCCAAATATCGGAATTAAAATCGGCAGATAATTTCCGTTATTTTTAAATAATTTTTTACAAAAACTCAATGGACAATTAACATAGAAAATCTTTTACATGGCTCCATGGACAGACAGTTACGTCATCACTTCGCTTGCGTATAGTGATGCTACATTATACAAATTACTGTGTCTATGGTTTTATTTGAGCTTTATGAAATTGCCAGATTTAACAACTTTCTACTTTTAGGTATTTTCTAATGTGAAGGAATACGTGTATAAAAGGGAAAAATGGGGGAAAATGCATAAAAAATAAATGTATTTTTAAATACCTTCTTGACATCGTAAGAAAATAATATTTGTATTCGCACCTTCCGGCTAACCATACCTTTCGAATGATACCATTTTCAACCCTCTACTCCCATAATTAATATGTTAAAAAGGGACAACAAATTTTATGCTTGCCTATTAATATATAGATAAAGCACATGAATCGTGGTTTTTTAGTCTTGCAAAAATCTTAATATTGAGGGGAATTTTAACAGACTGATAGAAGTAGTGATATTTGTAAATTATATTACTTATTTGTAAATTTATTTATTTGTAAATTTTATTCGTATTCAAAACTTATTGTCTTTTGCACTTTCAGTGGTACAGTTAGGTTAATTAGAGAACCAGTGGGAGTCGATCTGAAATTTTGGTGGTTGATGGTAATTACTCGATATCAAGGATAGTGTATTTTCAAAAGAATTAGTAGAGTTAGACAGAAACTTTAAGTTTTAAATATATTTATAAATTAGTGACGCTATAAAAAGAAATGAAAATTATATGTTTCCCTCACATAACAATTTATTGTCATGTATGTAAAAACGATTTAGCTATGTAGCAGTTGTAACGATTTAACGATGTAGTGATTAAATAATGCTGTATCAGGAATACTTTTCTAAGATATTTCACGAGAAAATCGTAATAACTAGCTGTTAAAGCTTGTTTATTGCATTCAGACATGAAGCATGTGTTCTAAGCGCTATCTGAAAGGAGAAAGAAGAATCAATTCTTTTTTTTTTAATATTTTGAAAGATCTACAAAAATAGAGACTTCTTTTCAGTCACATAGATAATTTTAGGAAGCAAGCATTTTCTGGAAAGAAAGAGAAAATATCTTTTCCTCTTTTTACCCTCCCCGTTTGCAATTAATTATTCGTATCTATTCTATCGTAGCTTCAGAATTTTATCTAAAAAATTTTTTATGTTTTTATGCTTTTTTATCTAAATTTAAATTCTTATAAATTATTTTGACTATGTCGTCTACATTTCAATTTGTAATTGGGTGATTGGAAATCAAAAGCTTGGATTTTGAGGAAAAAGTTATCCTTGTCCAGTTCGCAAACTTTAACGTAAGGAAAGTTGGTGAATGTCTAAGTCGAAAATAAATATTTCATAAAATCTATATTAATCTTGTATACAGATCTGTCGAGAAAAAGAGGATACAACGACCCGGAACTGTTTTCTTACTTCCGCTGCAAGGCGAAGGATAGATTATATAAAATTTCCTAAACCTAAACTAAGAATAAAAATACATAATAACGACTGTGAGTATAGCACGTGCCATAACGATCGTCTGTCATTTTCGAAAATAAAAGGGTCATTCCGAAATGAATCTTCAGATGTCCATTAAACATGGCTAAAGGGCGTGAAAAACCATTGCTCTAAACACATGCACTCGTCAGATGACCATCAAATATAGATGGGAGGATTCGACGATTGGTTTTTACGGGAAGAAATACTCACTAAAGCGATATTCTTTGCTTCAAAGAGTTCATTTTACAACCCTGGGTTAGATAAAAGCTCTGATCTCTTCCGCCAGATTCAAAGTCTGAGGTCACACTGAACCACAAAATTGAACGAACTGAAGATCTCACCTAAAATTGTTTGCGTACATTTTGATGGCTTTGAAAATCATCATCTTAATAGATGACCTTTCATAAATGTTGCCTTGAGATGCTAAATTATGTATTGTGTACAGCGAATGATGATATTATAATTCGAATATTTTCCCTTTAATTTTATACTCTGATTTTCTTATAAAAATATTTATTTGTACTTAAACAACGATAGTTGCACATTGACCTTTAGAAAAATATCATTTGTGGATGCGGTTTATTTATTTTTTTACGCTAGCGCCTAATATTTCCATATACCATTTAGCGATTCTTCTGACTCTAAAAAAGAATTCCAAACTGCTACGAAATGCTAAAAAATGTTCAAAAATTAACACATTTCTCGATTTGTGTTTTATTTTATACGGACATTTTGAGGTTTTGACTTATATCCATCTCACACGGCGGTAAAAATGATAAACAATGAAAAAAGAAGTGAAAATTAAATAATTTGACGTGATTACTATATTTTTTTTCTTTTCTAGCACTACTAAAATTTACCTTATCAAGCATCAATGCTAAATATCAAATCAACTGTAATATACGAAACTGTTAAAAAAAAAAAAAAAAAGTATTATGTAATATATATATAATAATAATAATAATAATAGATAAAAATAAGTAATAAAATGGAATAAAATAGAATTAATTTAATTTAATTTAATTATTATTTAAAAAACTGAAACAGCTTTAAATGTTGAAAGTATTTTATATTCAATAATTTATTTCGAAGGAATTTTATATTAATAACAAGCTCACAGTGTAAAATTTATTAGAGCCAGTTTGAAAGCATGATTTTTAGCGCAGAAGCTTTTAATCAACTACATAAAATCCCACCTAAAACATATATTTCACTAAGGAATCCGGAAAACATAATGATTCAAAACAATAATTAGAAGAATAATTTAACAAACTGGGAGAAAAAAAAAAAGCATGTGCTTTCTTGCGCCATTCATTAAAACACCTACGAGTGAATTACGATCGAGGAAATGCTAAATTTCCATCCCATCCCACAAAAGAGAAGTTAAAAAGAGAAGGAGAAAGTGGTTGCTGACAGCGTTAACATCTTTGTAGAAATAAAAGATCTGAGGCATCCTTTACGTACCCAGAATCTTAATCATTTTCCGATACGGACGAACCTCTGTCGGGGGTTCTGGTTTTTTTACGGAGTCAAAGGGTTTAGAACGTGAGGGCACTACTCAAAACGTGATCCCCACCCCCTTTGATTGACGTGGGAAAAAGTGTGCGAAAGATTCTGCGTTACTGTGTTGTGACTTGTAAATCATTTCACCACTGAAGACCAGTTTCTTGAAGATTTCACAGGATGAATCAGCTAAGTTTTTAATCTAGTTTTTTAATCCATGGGATGGCAACAAGGACTTTGCAAATTTAACGCCCACCACACAGTTGAAATTTAAAGTTCTTCAATTAGATTTTGTGTCGAAACACAGTTGTCTTGCATAGGATTACGATGACAGCCGAGATGAGAAAATGCATGTCCATTTCTTACAATTCTATGGTGGCTACGCCTTTATGGAGCTAAACAACAACAATAATGATTAGAGCTCGGCCAATCCCATGAACGTGGGAGATCAGGCATTCAAATTATAAAGGAGGATTCAGCCAGTGAAATCATTTATGTACTTCCCGAAAAATTAACGGATGAATTATCACCGCAACATGGCAAGCACATTGCGTGGAATTATTTATAATACGTATTCTGTTTCGGTTAGCATTGTGAAAGACAGACATGAAATTAAAATTATACGTTACTGCATGAAGCCTAATTCGTTTAATACTTTAGAAAAATCAAAGTGAAGCTTATAAAGAAATTAATATTAAAGATTAAAAGAGAAAAACTTGAGCTGAAAGAGCTCATTCGTTCAATATTTCCTTGATTAAAGTATGTTTCAATTATTGAAATAATAATAATAATAATAATAATAATTCCTACTAATGTTGGTTTTCTTCTACACAGGATGTCTTTATAACTCTTGCATCAAAAGACAAGTGTGATAGAACTCTACAAGGCGAACTAATATTTCTTATAATCTAGAATTACCATTTATGTAATCAGTGATATGAGGATCTGGGTATTTCTCTCTCTCTCTTTTTTTTTTTTAATGTGTGTGTGTGTCGCTTTTCAGCCTTTTTTTTTTTTTTTTTTTTTTTTCAATTGAGGCCCATTAGATACTATCTTAGTCAGTCAGATTGTTTAATTTCAAGCTCAACTCCGATTTTAGTTCATTACATGAACACTACTGAAGATACTGCAACAGTATTTAAGTAGGCTAATTTTGCTTTGAGTGAAAAGAATGATCACGGAAGCAATGTTGGAAATACTGTCGGTAACAAAAGTCTCTGAACACTAGCAAAAATTCCTATGTTAAAAATGTACACTTAATACAGTTTTGTTAAATAAATCCTTGTCGAATCCTGTTCTTAGTCAGTCTAAAATCAGGATTCGACAAGGATTTATTTAACAAAACTGTATTAAGTGTACTTTTTTTACATAGGAATTTTTGCTAGTGTTCGGAGACTTTTGTTACCGACTGTACTCAATCACTAGATCGGTGACATTCTACTTAACGTATCCAGACTGCTTGTTGAGTTTTTGCGATTTTGCGGCTCAAGATATATTTTAAATAAGGCAAGGTCAGTATGTCGAAAATTTCAGGAAATATCTTTCTAAATGTTATAGAAAAGAAAAGAACACTTGGGTCAATATAGAATGAGAGTCAATGTGTATTTATATATAGAATCGATGGGCTTAATATTTTATAGCAAACATTATGCGTCTTGCTTACTTTTCTTACGTTTCATTACTTCTCATTAATTTATTAATTAATTTCTTAAATATGTAATTGCGCTAAAGATTTCGACCATGTGATCTTGAATGAATTGGTCAAGCCCTTCCATTACTATCTTTGGACGTTATAATACATGCAAATACATTTAGCAGTTCTCCAGTTAAACACTTTTTTCTAAGGTTTAATCTATAGACCCATTTTGTTTAAACTATAAATTCCCAATATCAGTGATAAAAATAATATATTATTCAATTTAAGATGATGAAATTTTTTTTAATTTCTTACCAAAATGGTATGGAATAAAAGTGTTCTCTTTTTTCAAAGATATTTCTACAGTTGTAGCACTATGTATGTGTGTGCGTGCATATATATATTTATAAATCATATTCCTGAATGCTTCATAATTAAACAGAAGTATTCTAACTATTTGTACAATTATACATTCAATCATAAATTGTACATGTTATGAACAAAGGATCTGTGCACAAAAATATATATTTACAGGTGAACCTGGAAGTGGATGGACTAATTATCTTCATGATCGCGGAACAAAATAATGTTCTGTTAAAGATCAGAGGATTATATTGACTAAATACTGTATCTATTCTTTATTTTGTATACATGTATTTGTCCCCTATCAACGGATTTTCTGGCCCTCGTATGGAATTGTATGTCAATACGTATGTTAGCTTACTCATAGAAAAACTCGGTGTTCAATTAACCCCTAAACTGCACCGGGCGTATATATAGACGTATATATACGAAGTACGATCTTTTATACTATACTGTTACCAGTGAAACTACTGACACGGTTTGACAGCGCAATAAAACAATCCTGAAAAGGAACTTGACAGTGTTTTCGAAAGATTTACTCATTTCAGAGTTGAAAAGAACGGTGGCAATTTGAAACAAATCTCGTAAATTTTCCTCGACAGGTAAGGGGTGAAAACATTCTGTTGATTCTGTAAAATTTTGCTCCTATTTTCAAAAATAGGAAGATTTATATTGGATTATCTTTGGAGAAATTTCGAACAAGTTTTGTTGTTGTTGTTGTTGTTGTCGTGTGACAAGTGCAGAAAAAAAAGTGTATAGGCAAGTCAAATGGGACCAAAGGCATGGAGCACAGCCCTGGCCACATCTCCGACTTTTTCGGTGTAAAGGGTGTCATGGCAGCAGTTGAGGTCGATGTTGAAGAGGGTCGAGGTAACAGAGATGCAATTGAAGAGATGCCTCGGATCCAGCTGAGTTCCTGGCCAGTGCCTGCATTCTGTGTAGGTTCTAGAGCCGTCGGGCATGATCTTCATACCTCTCATGTGCCCCGTCCGTAATCTGCTGATGATAGTGGTAATTTCACGGTCGAGGTTAAGCTCCGGAAGGCACCATTTCTTCCGAGGTCCGCCGCAGAGCTGATGTTTTGCGACGGCATTTGCATCAAAGCAAGTGATTTGCATGGGAGGGGGATTTATATTCCTAGCCTCCTTGGCGAGGGAGTCCGCTTGTTCATTCCCCTCAATGTTGACATGAGCGGGCACCCATTGGATGGTGCAGGTTTGTTCCCTGGCAACAATGGTGGACAGAAGCGCGTTGATATCTTGGGCGAGTCTCGTTTTACCTCCTTTAATGGCCTCTAGAACAGATTTGCACTCAGAGAAAATGATGATGCCATTCGGGGGAACTGACTGTGTGAGGTAAAGGGCAAGAGCGGCTTTTATGGCGATCAGTTCACTAGTGAAGTTGGAGGCGATTTTTCCGGCTGCAACCCGATGTTTGAGGGATTTTTGATCTGGAAGGAGAAGGAATATGCCAGAACCTCCTCTGTCACATTCTGAGTTGGAAGATCCGTCGGTGTAAGCGGTTACAAGGTCAGGTTTAGAAAGCTAGGCTATAGTTTCCATGCCCTTCCTCTTAATGGTTTCTTGTGGTTCTTTTTTCGAACACGGTTCCAGCAGGTCTAAATTGATATTAACAGTAGACGGTGGTTTGACAGCAAAATATGGTTCTTCAATAATGTCAAGGCATGAGTGGTTCAATTTCTGATATCTTTGTCGTATTGGAGCGTGGAGGATCTCTTTAACCTTTCTCTGTTGGTCCAGGCCCGAAAAGTAACGTTTGAGATGTGTTCCACGCTGCAGCTCCTGATCTTATTGGTAAATTTAACAGTGGCCAGTTTTCGCTTGCTTTCAAGTGGTGTGAGACCGCATTCAATCTCAGCACTCAGGTTGTTAGTTGAGGAAACTGCACCAATAAAACAAGTTTTGTAACTACGTAATATAGTGCGCTAGTATCATACTTGTAATTTTTATTTCGAAAAAAAAAAAGAAAGTAAGAAAAGAGAAGGGAATGAAAACAAGTACTTTCAGAGAAGTAGGTTGGTTTCATAGCATTATCCTCTACCTTCATGGTTGGTTTCTTTGTCCTTTTTAAGTAGCCTCCATATTGAAACAAGATGACTGATCAAATTGATTAATAAAGTTGACTGAGACTTCATATGGGCTATATATAAATGTTGAGTTTTATGAAAATAAATCCATAAACACCAATGGAAAATTTCAACCTCAATAATGAATGCATTTATTATATGAGTTTCAAAGTTTCAAGTGGTTGCCACTTGGAAATGAAATGACGGATCCAATTCGTTAACAAACTTGTCCAAGATATTTCTGTAAGTCAACGGTCTAACTTTGGTGCGAATTGATTCAGTATTTTGGAAGATATCGTTCAGAAAAAAAATTCCATTATAGATATCGATTGATAAACTAAGTTGATTTGTGAAATCAATATGCAAAATTTTACATTAGAAATCATTTGCAACTAAGAATTTTAATGATAATTTTTAAATATTCTATTGAAAATAATTTTTAAGCCGTCCAATTAATTTTCTTTTGATTAAAAAAAAAAAAAAAAAAAAAAAAAAATCGTTTTTACAAATATTCAGGAAAAACCTTTGCCGACTTTCCTTTTAGTAAATTTGTTTGATACATTATTGCATACAAATAAATTCTTTCTTTGGCATTGTTGATAAATGATATCTTCTGTCCCACCCCCGTCCCCTTGCCGCAAAAAGTAAATAAAAATAAATAAATAAAATAAAACAAATCTTGGATCACTTTTATTTATTCATTCATTATTATTTTTTGATGATTCAAGGGAGTCTTACACGGAAGATTAAAATAAGTCTGAGAATTCTAGCACAATTTCTTCTTATTATTATTAATTTTCTTTATTTCGTTTATTTCTTTTTAGTTGTGTTATTTCTTATGCAAGGACATAGCTGCGAAGTTTCCCGTTTTTCGCATATCACTATTTCTTTATAAAAAATTTTTGATTTATTTAAAGCTCAATTTCTGCAATTAAATATCACTAAGTTAACTATAACGATAAAGTGGTATTTAAAAAGCAGGAAACTTAGCAGCTATGCAACTAAAAGAACAAGCAGAATTTGTTTTTCAAGGGAAAGGATATAAAAAAAAATTTGATTTGTTTAAATCTCAATTTCTGCAATTAAATAACACTAAGTTAACTATAATAATAAAGTGGTATTTAAAAAGCAGAAAACTTAGCAGCTATGCAACTAAAAGAACAAGCAGAATTTGTTTTTCAAGGGAAAGGATATAAAAAAAAAATTTGATTTATTTAAAGCTCAATTTCTGCAATTAAATAACACTAAGTTAACTATAATAATAAAGTGGTATTTAAAAAGCAGAAAACTTAGCAGCTATGCAACTGAAAGAACAAGCAGAATTTGTTTTTCAAGGGAAAGGATATAAAAAGAAAAAAAAGATTCTTCATTATTTTCTAATGAGAGTTTTTCACACGAAACGACGATCTATTTTTGTTCTGTTCAACACCCGTATCCTTTCGTACAAATATATTACACCAAAACCTCCATTTACTCTTCGAGATTGCTTTTCATGCTCGGATGAAGCGAAGATGACACCGGAAGACACTACCATTAACGAGGATTCTTAAATAAAGACTAAAAATAATATTTATTTTTGACGTCTGATAGTATGTAACACTTCTTCTGAATGAAGCGTTTCCTGTTAAATTGACTTACCTGTATCATTTGATTGGAAGGAAAGAAGTTGTAGTGTTTTGACTATCCCTTACTTACTTTTAGCTGGACAGTAATTTTTTTTTTCTTTTGTTTCATCGAGTACATTATTTTCAGCAATAATAGGTTTTATGTGTAGTTTCATGATCCTAAATTGTCATGATCCTAAATTTCATGATCCTAAATATATTGATTACATAGTTCAAAAGACACACACACACACACACACAAAAAAAAAAAAAAAAAAAAACTTGTTTTTCTTAGTTAGATACATAAAGGACGATTTACACCTTTGCTAGCACTAAACAACAATTTCAAATCGTGCTTATACATGGCATAATAAAATAAGTTCTATACTAAATTCTTACAATATATTTTCTAACGTAATTGTACTAATTCTATTTTAAAAAGAAACCTTTTCACGATTAAAATAAATATAAATTTCGTTACTTTATCTTACACACGTATGCAAGCGTCCGTCATCCACTGGATCTCAATTTTTACTAGAGATCATATTTGCGGACATGCCTGGATAAATATGGGTTTTTCAAGGTTCTTTAGATTAGGTTCTACTATAGGTCTCTGGTATTCTGAGTGACAAAGCCTGAGATTTCAGCGGAACGTTTGCCAGAACGTTGTATAATCTCGAAGAACAATATTTTCAGTTTTACTACTAGGACTGGATAATGTATCGATTCATCGAACAATATCGATTTAATACCTATATCGCTAAATCGATTTAAGCTTACAAAGATTCTTGCTTATATCGATTTTACATCTATATTGCTAAATCGATTTATGTTTAGCCAGTTTTTGATGTGTACTTTATTAGTTGTGGAAGTAACATTAGTGCAAAGTGTCATATCGGAACCAACTGTGACTTATACAAATAATGGACATCGATTTATTTTGATTGCTGATGTTCTGATCGAAAGTTATGACCCGATACTTACGAAATTTTAAATTTCCAGTTGCTAGGTGCTGGCATGACGAAAACTGCACCGTTTGAAGGGAGAGGGTACGACACCACACGGCGCTTTATCTTGGAATGTGACTGGTCCAACTTTACGAAATTTTAAATTTGTAGTTGATTGGGTGTTAGTATGACCGACAAGTTATAAAGAAATGGGGGGGGGGGAGATAGGGAAAAAAAGGATGGAAAGAAGGGAAGAACAAAGTGTTTAAATAATAGTATAATATATAAAAAAAAGGTAAAGAAATAAATGAAAATAACTCAAACAAGAAAAATTATTTTTCTCCAACCATCAAATAAGAAAAAAGTTAAAGGAAGATTATGGACAAAATTTTCAAAAATTTTTGAAGATTTAAATGTAATCATGAAAATCTAAGCCTGAAGCAAAAGAAATCATATTTACCTTAGGAAAACCAAGACAATTATCGTAAAATTAGATGCGAAAATCAATAAAAAATTGTAATATATATATGACAAATGAAAATTTTTTGTTAATATATTTATCATCATAACAAATAAGAAAGATAGAAGGTGGTTTATTCAAAGGGATTAGAGATTACAATTTTGGACACTAATGGTTTTCTAATTTCTAAGAAGTTTAAAATTTCAGATCCCGGAATTTTTGGTATAAATCAACGATTTTATGTGGAAATAACAAAGTGCTATATATTACACTAATAATAAATAGTAATTGCTCAAATACTTTAGGCAGTTTATGAACAAAATCGTGAAGAACCTAATGGAGAGTAGGTAAAGTTAAAAATTTGACAATGATACTCAAATTTTGTGACATCCACTTTACAAAATTCAATTCGTCATTTAAAACGGTACCTAAGTAAATTAATTACAGTTAGTTGATCCATTGATGACTGTAGAATACAAATCTCGGCTAAAACGATATAGTAATTTGCCGTATACGAGTAATGAGACCTCCATGTTTTGGAGAGTTAATGGGAAAAGAAATATTAAATAAATAAATAAATAAGAATGGTCGGTTTCTTGGGGTTATTGAAAATCGTCTTTTGACAAATAAGTCATTCAACTTTAATTAATCTTTTTTTTTTTTTTTCTTTCTTTTTTTTTTTTTAAACATAGGCACTAATGTAGAACATGCAGATCTGAGATATAGGTATGAAAATTTCATTTTATGCTTACTATGAATACCAAATCAAAAAATAAAATACCAAAAACAATACTTATGATTGTAATAAAATTAGATCGATTAACGCCCTCCAAATTGATTATTATAATCTCTGCAATAACTAACGACCTTATTACTCTGACAGTAGTGTTGTTATTTGCTTATAAAAGGAACAAGCTTTTAATCTACTACCACGAATATACTTAAAGTGCCACTGTTACAAATCATCTCATTGAAAAAAAAAAAAAAAAAAAAAGATTTCTAATTAAAAAGGTAGGATAATCTCTTTATAATAAATGCTTAGGGAGTGGTATTTTATTGACCTTATCCCCTATTTTCCTATAACCCCGGGCCGATCTGTCCTATGACATATAAATATACGTTGGATATTTATCATAATACAATGAATTTAAATTTTCGATTAGATTAATTTCAGAATCCACTTATAAGCTATCTTCAATGCAGATAAAAAAAAAAAAAAAAAAAAAAAAAAAAGAATTCAAAGAAAAAAAAAAAAAAAAATTGAAAAGACTTAACGTACGAGTAAAAAAAAAAAAAAAAAAAAAAAAAAAATAGCCGGAAGATTTTGAACGGAAAAAACCCAAACAAAAAAATTATTTAAAATTCAAAGATGCAACTCATCGAAGAAATACGAATGTATTCGCTTTGTATGAAAGGAGGGGAGGGGGGTAGAGTGTAATCATCTTCTTCTATGGCGGGCCCAATTAAGAATAAAAGGTGCGCTTTTTAATTAGCTGTGCTGCGCGTGTGAATTAGGTCAGCTCGGCCGGCGTTCAGTGAGCCTGAAATGAATAGAATGGCAAGATGTATGCGGGAGCGAGAAGAAACGCACACGGTAGCCAAGGCGAGTCCGAAAAACAACAATCGTCACGTTTTACAAAGAGACGGGTTGTTTGAAATCGAGACTTTTAGTACGTGTAACGATGTATCAAGAGGGAAGGAGAGGTCAGCCCTTGATCACTTTACTTTCCACTGAAAATTATTATTTTTTAATCGGATGGATAGTTACCCCCAACCCCCCAAGTACTGGGAATTGAGCAACACCTTGCTAATGTGTAAGGAAAAAAAAAAAAAAAGAAAGGAAAGAAAAGAAAGAAAGGAAAGGAAGGAAAGAAAGGAAAGAAAGGAAAGAATGGAAAAAATAAAAGGAAGAAAAGAAAGAAAAAGAAATTGTCCATATTGTCAAATATGGACATAAGAATCCATAAAAACACTAATATTTCGTATTCATTTCGTTAATTATTTAAACAAATTATCAGTCGGTTAGAATAGAAGTAGTATGCATATACACACAAAATCACACACACACGTATGTATAAGTATAATTTTAAGTAGTTAAATGAAATTAAATTTGCATAAAATAGGGCAAAAGCAACTTAAATTTCTATACAAAAAGGTATGAGTTGATTTAATGTAATTATTGATAAATATGGAAAATGGCAGTAGAGAGTATAAACATAACAATAACAATTATAAAAAACAATGTTAATAATAAATTAATTTTGAAACATAAGATGGTTCATTATTAACATTTTTTTTTTTTTTTTTTTTTTACAGTTGTTTCGTTTGTACAATCCATTGCCATTTTGTTTCATATTCATCATTAATTGCATTAATGCATATATATATGGATTACATACATATTACATACATACATATATATGTATGTATGCGGTGTTATAGAAAAAAATCTTGACCTTCAGTTTTATTCTTTAAATATTGATCTAAGACATGCAATATAAATTGCAAAAAAAAAAAAAAAAAAAAATCTGGAGTGTCTCCACTCGACTTTCCGAACATTGAGTAATTAACAGTTTTTTAGATAAAGTAAAGAAAGAGGAGTTGTTAAACAAACAAAAGAGACAAAACCATAATAGAGTGTTTGAGTATTTTTCTCCATATATTACACGATGTTTCATTTAATGCTACTGAACTTTGAGCCCATAGGTCATAATGATAAAGAATTTTTCGTTGTGTCCCTGTAAAAACCTATAAATGCTAGATTCACCAAAATGCACATAGTTAGTGCAACAGTGATTTATAATATTCATATAAATTTTCAGCTCAATTGAATAAGGCGTTTAGATGCTATCGAACTTATAAAAATTTGGTCCCATAGGCCATAATGATAAAGAATATTTTTTTGTGTCCGTGTAAAAAAAACCGCAAGTGCTAAATTCACCAAAATCTATACAGTTGGTGCAACTGTGACCTATAACATATGTACAAATCTTTTGCTCAGATTCATAAGGCGTTTAGACGCTATCACACTTTTAAAAATTTGGCCCCATAGGCCATAATGATAAAGAATTTTTCTTTGTGTCCCTGTAAAAATACTGTAAGTGCCAGATTCTCCAAAATATATACAGACTGAGTATCTGTGACCTATAATATGTGTATACATTTTTTGCTCAATTGAATAAGCCTTTTAGATGCTATCGCACTTTTAAGATTTTGGTCCCATTGGCCATAATGGTAAAGAATTTTTCTTTGTGTCCCTGTAAAAAAAAAACTATAAGTGCTAGATTCATCAAAATTAATAGAGTTCATGCTACGGTGACTTGCAACATGCGTACCAACTTACAGCTCATTCGAGCAAAGCGTTTACACGCTAGCGTGTTCACTCACATACACACATACATACATCATCGTAAAAATAGTGAAGACGGACTCAGGGGACCTCGAAACGTATAGAAACATCAAAATCTCAAATTCGGATTTTTGACATGATTACAATACTTTCCTCACTATAGTGTTCGGAAAGTAAAAAGGACAGAAGTAAAAAAAAAAAAATTAAAAATTAAAAATTAAAAATTCTGCAGTATTAAATTTCAAGCATTACAAAATATAAATTTTTATACTACGCTTATCAATAATAATAATAACAAAATCCAATAGGTGAAGATTTTCAATATCCTAATAAGGTCATGTTCAGAATTTCAGCAGTATATTATTGAATGTAAAAACATGGCGAATTAAAGTGTAAAACTTTTTACTTATCAATGTTTATAATTTTTGCGTTATAATTTCTGTATGGCCTTTGAAACGAGACTTGTCAACTTTCTTTTTTCCCTCAAAAACTTATGTTGATATTTACCAGTGTCAAAAAATAATGTAGTAAAAATAAAATGAATAAAATAAAAATGCACTGAAATCGGTTTATTTGTTTGGAAGCTACTCTGCCACAGACAGGCACACATACCCGCACAAAGAGACACAGATTTCAAACTTATAACATTCCATTATTTTTGGTCGTTGATTAAAAATGCAGTAACGTACTAATCGGGTCCAAAGACAATACTAATGTGAAGAATATCTTATGTTCCTGATTCAGATTTTTATTTTTGATTTAATTTTGCCTATTTCAGCCGGGTTTTCCAAATATATTTCCCATTTCGAGTTCAAATTTCTGTCGTTACTCCTTTTAATGTATAGTGACATATATAATGGCAGATATACCAATCCAAAATTGTTTTGTGCATTTTAAATATATTAATGAATAAGGGGAAATGTTATGTTTATTTATGTTTTATTTCATTCAATATGAAGGTAATTGAGGCTACCAAGTTAGCAGGGAGATAATAATCCGCGTATTTAATTATTAGAAGTATAACTACTGTAGGAGAAGGTGATGTATAAAATGATCTTTAATTTCTTAGGATGTTTATTCGCTAATGCTTTGGAAAACTTAGTTGGAAATATCTTACTGAGTGTTATTCTGGTAAGGTGCTTTAGAGCCATGGCTATTAATATAATAATAACAATTATCATTAAATACAGAAGACCGTATATATTTTAAAATAAGTTATTATTATTATTACTTTTTTAAAGGACACTTTAAGAAGGAAATTTGTTAAAATTTTCTAATTCATTTTATCACATTATTATTATTTTTTTCATTTAAAATTAATATTTAGCATTTTTAAACGCGAAAATATTTTTTGCGCAGATAGTCGTCTATACATATAAAATGTATTAATATGATTTTATTTCATTTGAGACATTTTTGTTTCGATTTTATATCTACTTATTTAAAAAATAAATAAAGATTAAATATAAAATAAAATAAACCACCGAATTCCGCCCACAACAGCATAAAAGAATAGCCAGGTTAAATCCTCCTGCAAATTTTAAATTGTATCTTCTAAAAAAAATTCAGCAAACTAAACTCTTTCATATTTGAATGAGAAACATTAAAATGATAGAAAGGTAATCAATAGCTCAAGTTCCTTTATTAAAGATAAATTTTTTAATCATGAAAATTAATAAATCTATGTTAAACAGTACTATTATTCATGACCTATATTATTTCTATTTAAAATCAATACATATTATAACATAACCAAACATAAGTAATTTATAATTCATTTATATTATTGTTTTTCAATGTTTTCTTTTCCAAACACGTTTAAGCAATAATTATAAAAAAAAAAAAAATCCAATAATAATATTTATTATTATTATAAATATTATTGTAAATATGTCAAAAATATAATTAGTAAATTTTTCTAGCTATGTGAACTTGATTAATTAACTATTTAAAACTTTTAGATAATTTCATGAAATGTTCTTCCTCTTTTGCCCTGTATTTTATATCACAATATTTTCCTGATTTGGATAAATACAAGACAACAAATAAACAAATCTTTTAATAATAAACAAATAAATAAATAAATAATCTGTAAATATACCCACATACAAATAAGTTATTAATATTAAAAATTTAATATCAATAATAAAATAATTATGTGCATGATATTTTGTTCTAAAACAAGTATTATGATTATTGAATAAACAAGTAAATTTATATTTAATAAAAAGACTTGTTTTATTTGTATTGTGAAAACTTTATAAACAATTCATATCACACATGTGTGTTTTTTTATTACGAATGAAACTACATAGTATTGTAGTTAAAATAGTTTACTTTTTAAGTAGTC
Source organism: Salticus scenicus (assembly GCA_963930645.1). Taxonomy (NCBI): domain Eukaryota; kingdom Metazoa; phylum Arthropoda; class Arachnida; order Araneae; family Salticidae; genus Salticus; species Salticus scenicus. Next base: position 124,669,126 of record OZ005654.1, read on the forward strand.
GGGTTTTCCCTATAAGCAAAATAAGTGACACATTATTAATCATAAATAAAACAATCTAATCACCATTTGTTATTGGGAATCGTTACAAATTATCGTAAGAGAATTATATCCCTATAACTGTCACTCGTAAAAATAAAAATCTCGCCGGTGAGAACATTCATTATACCATTATTCCACAGATTATGTTCAATACGAACATTACTATCTCATGAGCGTGGGAGAAAAGAGTAAATAATGAAAAGTTATGCTTTAATCATACGGGATTAAAATGGGAAAGACGAAGGATTTAAGTACGCCTTCACAGTGGTAGAGCCTCACCTAGTCGTATAAAAAAAACCACGACGATGAAAGCGATGTTTTAAAGCTTAATAATTCATTTTCTTGCATAAGTTTATGTGGGACACATTACAATTCAAAAAGATGGATGATTTTGATGCAATAAAAAATAGATGGTAGGTATTGGCACTGAATAGTATAAATAATTTCAGAGTCAAACAAAAAAGTGAATATTCTCCATTTGATTAAAAGTTTATATATTCTGTTTAATAATTAAAAGAAATGAACTGCCTTAACCCTTTGCGGGGCAAAACAATTCGGATCATTTAAATTATACTGTCACCGGAATTCATGAACTAAATTAAACTAAAAGAAATTTTAAATTTTAAGGTTTAAAAAACCGGCCTTTTCTGATAAGTTATAAACATAAACTTTTGCTAAAAAATTTCCGGGATGAATTTTTGAAACTGGATTTTAAATTTTGCGTCCTCGCAGCGAGGACAGCGCGCGTTAAGGGGTTAAACACTAATAAAATATTAAGTATTTTACTTCTCGAAATGAATGCTAAAAACTTAACATTCAAGAAACGCATGTTTTACATTTGAATAAGTGTTTGTATATTTTGTTTAATAATTAAGAAAACAATTAAATTTATTATAAATGAATAAAATATTTAGTATTTTCATCTGAAAGTAAGTGCTAAAAATGTAAGTCTTGAAAAAGGAATATTCTCAATTTCAATAAAGTTTTCTATATTCAGTTTAATAATCAAAAGAAATGAACTACCTTAAACATTAATAAAATATTAAGTATTTTACTTCTCGAAATGAATGTTAAAAATTTAAGAAACGTATGTTTTGCATTTGAATAAGTGTTTGAATATTTTGTTTAATAATTAAGAAAAAAAGTAACTTTATTATAAATAAATTAAATTGTATTTAGTATTTTACTTCCAAAAGTAAGTGCTAAAAATGAAAGTCTTAAAAAATTAATAGTCTTCATTTCAATACGAGTTTGTATATTTTGTTAAATAATCAAAAGAAAGGAACTCCCTTAAAAATAAATAACATGTTTAGTATTTTACTTCCGAAAGTAAGTGCTAAAAATGAAAGTCTTAAAAAATTAATAGTCTTCATTTCAATACGAGTTTGTATATTTTGTTAAATAATCAAAAGAAAGGAACTCCCTTAAAAATAAATAACATGTTTAGTATTTTACTTCCGAAAGTAAGTGCTAAAAATGCAAATATTAAAAAATTAATAGTCTTCATTTCAATACGAGTTTGTATATTTTGTTAAATAATCAAAAGAAAGGAACTCCCTTAAAAATAAATAACATGTTTAGTATTTTACTTCCGAAAGTAAGTGCTAAAAATGCAAATATTAAAAAATTAATAGTCTTCATTTCAATACGAGTTTGTATATTTTGTTAAATAATCAAAAGAAAGGAACTCCCTTAAAAATAAATAACATGTTTAGTATTTTACTTCCGAAAGTAAGTGCTAAAAATGCAAATATTAAAAAATTAATAGTCTTCATTTCAATACGAGTTTGTATATTTTGTTAAATAATCAAAAGAAAGGAACTCCCTTAAAAATAAATAACATGTTTAGTATTTTACTTCCGAAAGTAAGTGCTAAAAATGCAAATATTAAAAAATTAATAGTCTTCATTTCAATACGAGTTTGTATAATTTGTTAAATAATCAAAAGAAAGGAACTCCCTTAAAAATAAATAACATGTTTAGTATTTTACTTCCGAAAGTAAGTGCTAAAAATGAAAGTCCTAAAAAATTAATAGTCTTCATTTCAATACGAGTTTGTATATTTTGTTAAATAATCAAAAGAAAGGAACTCCCTTAAAAATAAATAACATGTTTAGTATTTTACTTCCGAAAGTAAGTGCTAAAAATGAAAGTCTTAAAAAATTAATAGTCTTCATTTCAATACGAGTTTGTATATTTTGTTAAATAATCAAAATAAAGGAACTCCCTTAAAAATAAATAACATGTTTAGTATTTTACTTCCGAAAGTAAGTGCTAAAAATGCAAATATTAAAAAATTAATAGTCTTCATTTCAATACGTGTTTGTATATTTTGTTAAATAATCAAAAGAAAGGAACTCCCTTAAAAATAAATAAAATGTTTAGTATTTTACTTCCGAAAGTAAGTGCTAAAAATGAAAGTCTTAAAAAATTAATAGTCTTCATTTCAATACGAGTTTGTATATTTTGTTAAATAATCAAAAGAAAGGAACTCCCTTAAAAATAAATAACATGTTTAGTATTTTACTTCCGAAAGTAAGTGCTAAAAATGAAAGTCTTAAAAAATTAATAGTCTTCATTTCAATACGAGTTTGTATATTTTGTTAAATAATCAAAAGAAAGGAACTCCCTTAAAAATAAATAACATGTTTAGTATTTTACTTCCGAAAGTAAGTGCTAAAAATGAAAGTCTTAAAAAATTAATAGTCTTCATTTCAATACGAGTTTGTATATTTTGTTAAATAATCAAAAGAAAGGAACTCCCTTAAAAATAAATAACATGTTTAGTATTTTACTTCCGAAAGTAAGTGCTAAAAATGCAAATATTAAAAAATTAATAGTCTTCATTTCAATACGAGTTTGTATATTTTGTTAAATAATCAAAAGAAAGGAACTCCCTTAAAAATAAATAACATGTTTAGTATTTTACTTCCGAAAGTAAGTGCTAAAAATGAAAGTCTTAAAAAATTAATAGTCTTCATTTCAATACGAGTTTGTATATTTTGTTAAATAATCAAAAGAAAGGAACTCCCTTAAAAATAAATAACATGTTTAGTATTTTACTTCCGAAAGTAAGTGCTAAAAATGAAAGTCTTAAAAAATTAATAGTCTTCATTTCAATACGAGTTTGTACATTTTGTTAAATAATCAAAAGAAAGGAACTCCCTTAAAAATAAATAACATGTTTAGTATTTTACTTCCGAAAGTAAGTGCTAAAAATGCAAATATTAAAAAATTAATAGTCTTCATTTCGATACGAGTTTGTATATTTTGTTAAATAATCAAAAGAAAGGAACTCCCTTAAAAATAAATAACATGTTTAGTATTTTACTTCTGAAAGTAAGTGCTAAAAATGCAAATATTAAAAAATTAATAGTCTTCATTTCAATACGAGTTTGTATATTTTGTTAAATAATCAAAAGAAAGGAACTCCCTTAAAAATAAATAACATGTTTAGTATTTTACTTCCGAAAGTAAGTGCTAAAAATGCAAATATTAAAAAATTAATAGTCTTCATTTCAATACGAGTTTGTATATTTTGTTAAATAATCAAAAGAAAGGAACTCCCTTAAAAATAAATAACATGTTTAGTATTTTACTTCCGAAAGTAAGTGCTAAAAATGCAAATATTAAAAAATTAATAGTCTTCATTTCAATACGAGTTTGTATATTTTGTTAAATAATCAAAAGAAAGGAACTCCCTTAAAAATAAATAACATGTTTAGTATTTTACTTCCGAAAGTAAGTGCTAAAAATGAAAGTCTTAAAAAAATAATAGTCTTCATTTCAATACGAGTTTGTATATTTTGTTAAATAATCAAAAGAAAGGAACTCCCTTAAAAATAAATAACATGTTTAGTATTTTACTTCCGAAAGTAAGTGCTAAAAATGAAAGTCTTAAAAAATTAATAGTCTTCATTTTAATACGAGTTTGTATATTTTGTTAAATAATCAAAAGAAAGGAACTCCCTTAAAAATAAATAACATGTTTAGTATTTTACTTCCGAAAGTAATTGCTAAAAATGCAAATATTAAAAAATTAATAGTCTTCATTTCAATACGAGTTTGTATATTTTGTTAAATAATCAAAAGAAAGGAACTCCCTTAAAAATAAATAACATGTTTAGTATTTTACTTCCGAAAGTAAGTGCTAAAAATGAAAGTCTTAAAAAATTAATAGTCTTCATTTCAATACGAGTTTGTATATTTTGTTAAATAATCAAAAGAAAGGAACTCCCTTAAAAATAAATAACATGTTTAGTATTTTACTTCCGAAAGTAAGTGCTAAAAATGAAAGTCTTAAAAAATTAATAGTCTTCATTTCAATACGAGTTTGTATATTTTGTTAAATAATCAAAAGAAAGGAACTCCCTTAAAAATAAATAACATGTTTAGTATTTTACTTCCGAAAGTAAGTGCTAAAAATGAAAGTCTTAAAAAATTAATAGTCTTCATTTCAATACGAGTTTGTATATTTTGTTAAATAATCAAAAGAAAGGAACTCCCTTAAAAATAAATAACATGTTTAGTATTTTACTTCCGAAAGTAAGTGCTAAAAATGCAAATATTAAAAAATTAATAGTCTTCATTTCAATACGAGTTTGTATATTTTGTTAAATAATCAAAAGAAATGAACTCCCTTAAAAATAAATAACATGTTTAGTATTTTACTTCCGAAAGTAAGTGCTAAAAATGCAAATATTAAAAAATTAATAGTCTTCATTTCAATACGAGTTTGTATATTTTGTTAAATAATCAAAAGAAAGGAACTCCCTTAAAAATAAATAACATGTTTAGTATTTTACTTCCGAAAGTAAGTGCTAAAAATGAAAGTCTTAAAAAATTAATAGTCTTCATTTCAATACGAGTTTGTATATTTTGTTAAATAATCAAAATAAAGGAACTCCCTTAAAAATAAATAACATGTTTAGTATTTTACTTCCGAAAGTAAGTGCTAAAAATGCAAATATTAAAAAATTAATAGTCTTCATTTCAATACGTGTTTGTATATTTTGTTAAATAATCAAAAGAAAGGAACTCCCTTAAAAATAAATAACATGTTTAGTATTTTACTTCCGAAAGTAAGTGCTAAAAATGAAAGTCTTAAAAAATTAATAGTCTTCATTTCAATACGAGTTTGTATATTTTGTTAAATAATCAAAAGAAAGGAACTCCCTTAAAAATAAATAACATGTTTAGTATTTTACTTCCGAAAGTAAGTGCTAAAAATGAAAGTCTTAAAAAATTAATAGTCTTCATTTCAATACGAGTTTGTATATTTTGTTAAATAATCAAAAGAAAGGAACTCCCTTAAAAATAAATAACATGTTTAGTATTTTACTTCCGAAAGTAAGTGCTAAAAATGAAAGTCTTAAAAAATTAATAGTCTTCATTTCAATACGAGTTTGTATATTTTGTTAAATAATCAAAAGAAAGGAACTCCCTTAAAAATAAATAACATGTTTAGTATTTTACTTCCGAAAGTAAGTGCTAAAAATGCAAATATTAAAAAATTAATAGTCTTCATTTCAATACGAGTTTGTATATTTTGTTAAATAATCAAAAGAAAGGAACTCCTTTAAAAATAAATAACATGTTTAGTATTTTACTTCCGAAAGTAAGTGCTAAAAATGAAAGTCTTAAAAAATTAATAGTCTTCATTTCAATACGAGTTTGTATATTTTGTTAAATAATCAAAAGAAAGGAACTCCCTTAAAAATAAATAACATGTTTAGTATTTTACTTCCGAAAGTAAGTGCTAAAAATGAAAGTCTTAAAAAATTAATAGTCTTCATTTCAATACGAGTTTGTACATTTTGTTAAATAATCAAAAGAAAGGAACTCCCTTAAAAATAAATAACATGTTTAGTATTTTACTTCCGAAAGTAAGTGCTAAAAATGCAAATATTAAAAAATTAATAGTCTTCATTTCGATACGAGTTTGTATATTTTGTTAAATAATCAAAAGAAAGGAACTCCCTTAAAAATAAATAACATGTTTAGTATTTTACTTCCGAAAGTAAGTGCTAAAAATGCAAATATTAAAAAATTAGTAGTCTTCATTTCAATACGAGTTTGTATATTTTGTTAAATAATCAAAAGAAAGGAACTCCCTTAAAAATAAATAACATGTTTAGTATTTTACTTCCGAAAGTAAGTGCTAAAAATGCAAATATTAAAAAATTAATAGTCTTCATTTCAATACGAGTTTGTATATTTTGTTAAATAATCAAAAGAAAGGAACTCCCTTAAAAATAAATAACATGTTTAGTATTTTACTTCCGAAAGTAAGTGCTAAAAATGCAAATATTAAAAAATTAATAGTCTTCATTTCAATACGAGTTTGTATATTTTGTTAAATAATCAAAAGAAAGGAACTCCCTTAAAAATAAATAACATGTTTAGTATTTTACTTCCGAAAGTAAGTGCTAAAAATGAAAGTCTTAAAAAATTAATAGTCTTCATTTCAATACGAGTTTGTATATTTTGTTAAATAATCAAAAGAAAGGAACTCCCTTAAAAATAAATAACATGTTTAGTATTTTACTTCCGAAAGTAAGTGCTAAAAATGAAAGTCTTAAAAAATTAATAGTCTTCATTTCAATACGAGTTTGTATATTTTGTTAAATAATCAAAAGAAAGGAACTCCCTTAAAAATAAATAACATGTTTAGTATTTTACTTCCGAAAGTAAGTGCTAAAAATGAAAGTCTTAAAAAATTAATAGTCTTCATTTCAATACGAGTTTGTATATTTTGTTAAATAATCAAAAGAAAGGAACTCCCTTAAAAATAAATAACATGTTTAGTATTTTACTTCCGAAAGTAAGTGCTAAAAATGAAAGTCTTAAAAAATTAATAGTCTTCATTTCAATACGAGTTTGTATATTTTGTTAAATAATCAAAAGAAAGGAACTCCCTTAAAAATAAATAACATGTTTAGTATTTTACTTCCGAAAGTAAGTGCTAAAAATGCAAATATTAAAAAATTAATAGTCTTCATTTCAATACGAGTTTGTATATTTTGTTAAATAATCAAAAGAAAGGAACTCCCTTAAAAATAAATAACATGTTTAGTATTTTACTTCCGAAAGTAAGTGCGAAAAATGCAAATATTAAAAAATTAATAGTCTTCATTTCAATACGAGTTTGTATATTTTGTTAAATAATCAAAAGAAAGGAACTCCCTTAAAAATAAATAACATGTTTAGTATTTTACTTCCGAAAGTAAGTGCTAAAAATGCAAATATTAAAAAATTAATAGTCTTCATTTCAATACGAGTTTGTATATTTTGTTAAATAATCAAAAGAAAGGAACTCCCTTAAAAATAAATAACATGTTTAGTATTTTACTTCCGAAAGTAAGTGCTAAAAATGCAAATATTAAAAAATTAATAGTCTTCATTTCAATACGAGTTTGTATATTTTGTTAAATAATCAAAAGAAAGGAACTCCCTTAAAAATAAATAACATGTTTAGTATTTTACTTCCGAAAGTAAGTGCTAAAAATGCAAATATTAAAAAATTAATAGTCTTCATTTCAATACGAGTTTGTATATTTTGTTAAATAATCAAAAGAAAGGAACTCCCATAAAAATAAATAACATGTTTAGTATTTTACTTCTTAAAATAAATGCTTGTGAATTTTCTACGTTTAAATAAGTGTTTGTATATTCTGTTTTGTTTCTATATTTTGTTTAATAATTAAGAACAAAAAAAAAAAAAAAGTCATTAAAGATGTAGAAAATATTTGGTATTTTACTTCTGAAAGTAAATACTAAAAATATAAGTTTTAATAAATGGATATTCTTCATTTGAAAATGAGTTTGTTTAAAAGAAATTAATTTCTTTAAAAATTAATAAAATATTAAGTATTTTACTTCTCAAAATAAATGCAGAGCTGCCGACCTAATCCGGTAAATTGTTAGTACCGCCCCTTTTTCTACACCAATAAAATTTTAGAGTAATTATCTTCAAATGTATTCACGATTAATTAAGTAAAAAAATATTCTAAAAATTAAGTGGTGTATAGAAAAAGGGGCGGTACTAACAATTTGCCGGATTAGGTTGACAGCTCTGTAAATGCTAAAAATCTAAGTTTTAACGCATTTTTTCTATCTGTACATATAAGTGTTTGTATGTTATGTTTTGTTTGTATATTTTGTTTATATAATAATAATAATAAAATAAAAAAATAAAAAAGTAAAAAAACTTCATTAGAAATAAGTAAAATATTTTATATTTTACTTCTGAAAATTCTAAAAATGTAAGTGTTAAGAAAAGAATTTTCTTCATTAGAATAAGAGTCTGTATTTTTGTTTAATAATAATAATAATAATAATAAATAAATAAATTATTAAGTACCTCACTTCTAAAAAAAAAAAAAAAAAAAAAAAAAAAATGTTTTAATAAAAGAATTTTCTACATAAGAGTTAATAGTTTTCTACATAAGAGACAACATAAGAGTTTGTATATTGTGTTTTATTCATACATTTTATTTAATAGTGAAGAAAAACTAACTTTATTAAAAATTAATAAAATATTTAATATTTTACTTCTGAAAATAAATGATAAAAATGTTAGCTCTAAGAAAAGAATTTTCTACATTTGAAGAAGAATTTGCATATTCTGTTTAACAATCAAAATAAATGAACTCCTGTAAAAATAAATAAAATATTAAGTATTCTACTTCCCCAAAAATATTCTAAAAATGCAATAATAAGTTTTAAGAAATAAATTTTATACATTTGAATAAAAGTTCGGATATTCTGCAAATTTTTATCTTTCTGCAAATTGCTAAATTTAAATAACATAAGTATTTATATGAAATTAAGATATGTAAATGCATATTTAAAACCAATTCATTATTAGAGAAACGTGGCGTATATCTTCTTTAAATTGTTTTCGTAAAAAAAGACCTATTGCACAGGATATATTTAAAAAGTAATCCCTTGCGTTTTTATTAGGTTTTAACAAAATAAATTTAAATTCGAATATTACTATATAAAACTAGTATATTGTAGCCATTGCAAAACTCTCTTCTATATTTTTCTATACAAATTCACTCAGTATAAATTGCTTATTATTATTTTTTCCATTATGAATGCAAACCATTTTCATCTCAGAGAGGTACTATTACACGAAATGTCCAACGGAAATGATAATTTTTTGTGTCTTTTTTAAATCTAATTTTTTCTTTCCGTCCTCAGGGAAAATTAGCAGCGCAAAAATGCCCTTTTCACATATCAAGTCTCATAATAGACTTTTTACTTATAAAGTTTTGTTCGTTTATACGCAATATAGCCTCCCCTTAAATCACTGTATAGCAGCGACACTTATTAAGCGATTTGAACCTCAAGTTGATAGGCCCTAATTTATGTCAAGGTGCAACTACATATAAATTTATATGCAAGCATGTGCATTAGTTCCTGATATATAGCCCTCCCTGAAATTTCGGAAATCGCTGTATGCAGCGCTACCTTTTGAGTTATTTAGCCTCAAATGCCGATAAGCACAAATATAGTCAAGGCACAACTACATGTAAATTTATATGAAATTATGAGCAGTAGTTCCTGAGATAAAGCCTTCCCTGAAATTGCGGAAATTGCTGTATAGCAGTGTACCTGCTGAGCGAATGGCACCAAAAGTTGACAAGCACTATTTTATGTGCAATTACATATAAATTTACATGTAATTGTGAGCACAGAGATATAGTTAGAACAAAATTTTTATCATACACACCCGGAGACACACATTTTCTAAAAATGGTCAAATCGTGTAAATCCATCAAAAACCGGAAGTCGAAAATTTTTATGAATATAATACAATCTTATATTGAATATAGAAGAAAATAAAAATATGAGTGTATTTATAAGTCAACATTTCTTTTTTTCTCAATAAATCGATATATATGTAGAGAGAGTATAAACTAAATTAGATTTTTTTTTTATTTAATTGATGGATTTAATATACCTGTTACCAATTCAAATTTTCCTTTTTTCTCAATTCAATTTTTTTACCCAAACAAAGCTTACTAAAATTAAACAATTTATATAAATTTCATCTTGTTTAAAGCATTTCAGGTCATATTTTTAAAAGACAGATTCGTTAACATTCAAATCGATGAAAGTGTTTTAAAATACATTATTTAGATCTCTATAATTTTCAGCATGAAGCATCAATCTCAGTACCTCGTCATCCGAGCCCAGGCGTCAAGCTTAAGAGGAAACAATACCTTATCCCGCGAACAGCCAAGGTCTATAAAATTTGTTTAAAAAATTACTCATTACCTAATGTAATTTTTTAAATCACGTTTTCAAACTCAGAAAATTCATAACCGATAAAGTAGTACTCATTTTGGAAAATTTCATTCTTTTAAATTATTTTTATATTAGGACTGAGGACTATTAGTCTCAATCTGGGATTTTTGCGGTGACATTTTTCGATAGTTGGACATAGAGGTCTGCACGGGCCGAAATTTTGAGGCCCGGGCCCGGCCCGGCCCGTACGGAAGCTTTGCTTACCCGGCCCGGCCCGGTATAAAGTAAAAAAATTCGGCCCGGCCCCGGCCCGGCCCGGCCCATTTATTTTTAACCGTGTATGGCCGGGCCCGGCCCGGACAAAAACCGATAAAATCAGGCCCGACCCGGCCCGGCCCGATTCAAAAATATGTAAAATAACAACAAAAAAAATGCATGCCTTTCTATGAAAATGATTCTTAGTATGTGTTTTGCAGTGGTTTTATATAACCAAACAATAGTACGTTCTTTATCAAAACTGCTGAACTTTTACACGATAATTATATATAAACAGAAATTCATTATTATAGACAAGGCACAAAGACAAACAGAAAGTCAAATCGAAAATATTAGCATTCATCAAACAATACAGGAAGGTATTTAATATGGTTAATACTACTAAAAATGCACTTTCCTCTTATATACCGTAATGTATCCGCATCTTTCATGCGATCCGGTAAACAAAGCTTTAATGTTAATCCAACCATACAGAATAGAAAAGTTGTTTTGACCATGGTAAGAATGATGCTACTTTCATCCACTGGAGAAAAGAAAAAGGAGCCTTAGAGAAAAAGTTACAACGGAAGGAATTTTATAGCCTTCATACCACCTAAACTCAACAGGTCATAGGAAACAAAGCCTTATACACAGTAACGTATCTAATTTATTTTGTTATGTACATGTACGCAAACTGGTAGTGGCATGCATACTATTTTGAATAGGAAACCATCTAATATTACTTTAAATAAAATATATTAATTTCGAAGCATGCTAAAAATATTTGCGAAACATCAGATTTCGAACAGACAGACTGATAGACAATTAAATTGAAGTTACAGATATGTTTTAACAAAATAGAACTTTATATGACATATCAGCCTGTAAAATTATGTAAAATAAATGACTGAAAAAACATTTTTATTATTTTCCTTTTTCGTTGATTAACGTGGAAACCAGAAAAAAATTGGGCCCGACACGGCCCGGAGAAAATTTCATTCAGGCCCGGCCCGGCCCGAGTATACACAAAAAAACTAAGCCCGAGCCCGGCCCGGCCCGAGCCTGAAAAATTTTTTTTAGCCCGAGCTCGGCCCGGCCCGAGAACAAATTTAAAAATTCGGCCCGAGCCCGGCCCGAGGGCCGGGCCGGGCTCGGGCTCGGGCCGTAAGCCCGGCCCGTGCAGACCTCTAGTTGGACATTTATCGAAATCTAAAATTTATCGAAAATATAATTGAATAATTTGAAAGCCATGTTATAATAACAATAATAATAATAATAATAAAACTAATAGTTCTCCGTCCTAAACTAAATTCTGCTTTTGCCAAAATTTCATCAAAAATCTTTTTTTTTTTTTCTTTTTTTTAGAAAGAAAAAGAAAAGAAAAGAAAATTAATAATAATCAGTATCGAAACACTATCGAAATAAACACTATCGAAAAATATTTTTTTTAATAATTTTGAATTAAGAAATAAAAAGTGCGCGTGTAAAATGAAATAAAAATAAGTAAAAAGATGAATTTAATGATTTATTTTTTATATAAAACATGATCGCGCGCTATCTTAAGAAGTAGATGTAAAATTTAAAGTTTATGTGGTGCGTGTGGCATCTATAAAAATTGTTTCAAGAAATAGAATACAATAAAGAAAGCAACGATGTTGGTTGCATTTTGTTACATAGTTTGAATATTTGAATTTTATAGAAGTAATATCTACCGTAGGAATAATTTCTTATGTTAAAACTATAGGGAATTGTTATGCGAGCACAAGCGATGCTAATTTTTTTTTTTTTTTTTTTTTTTTTTGGTCTGAATTCTTTTTTCATTTTACGTTTGAGTTCAAAAATACAAATTTTCACTATTTGCTTTTTTCTCCATTTTTAGCCGCAAAAATGAAGTGCTAAAAATTAAAAAAAAAAAAAAAAATCAATTTTTGGAAAATAAGTATTAATTTAACGATTGTAAATTTTCTGAATATATAAACGAAAAAAAAAAAAAAAAAAAAAAAAATAGGTTATGAGTAATTATGGAAACAAACTTTCCCACAGAAAATCATGGGACACGGCTGTTGTCGAGATTATGTACTGTCCGCTCTTAAAAAGCTTTATAGCTCGAAAGTCTAGCTAGTCGACATAACTTTATTTTAAAAAATCCATGCTTAATAAGTCACATAGGGTAAGTGCACCAGTGATTGACACTTTTAGAGCAATCTCTGATGTTTTTAATGTTTTAGTCACCAGAAAACATTTTTAGAAATCTTCAGTTAGTACATATGGTATGAAAGACATCCAGAACCAAATATATGTTAAAATATATACATTTGATAACAATTATTTTTTTTAGGAATTTTTATTTGACACTCACTCAATGTTCCAGTAATTGACACTGCCAGTTTTTACTTTTATCAGTAATTGGCACCCTATGTTCCAAAGTTTGACACTGCTAGTTATTCATTTTACCAGTTATTAGCAGTAGCACCCTATGCTCCAGTGTTTGACGCATAAATGTTAAAATTCTTATATGTAAAATACATTATTTTATTATTTTTCTTGTTTATTAACTATTTCGGGATAGATGTTAATTACTGGAGCATGTCAATTACTGGATCACCTACCCTATATAACTTATTTTTATATATACGAATACATAGTTTGAAATCTCGCAGAAATACGGGCTAGGGCCTTTAGAAATATCCCCCTCACCTCCGGAAGGCACACCGCCAGACCTAGCTCGTGTAGGCAATTGGCCTTAATCTAACGCATCAACAACATTATTCTGAGTCGTTCCATGGCTTATGTGGTTAGAGCGTCAAGTTAATAACATTATTCTAAAAAATAAATGAATGAATGAATGAATAAATAAAGGAAAGTCGTTTTATCGAAAATGGGTACATATCAATAGCTTCTTTCTCTTAGCCCAATGAATATTTCCACAAATTATTATTGCTATTATTAGCAGAATGCCTAAGTTTAAAAATATCTGCAAAAGCTTTTTTGCGATTTTTCGGATTTTTTTTTGCTAGAGTTTATAGTAAAAAATTATTAATATGTTAAAAATACATTTGAAAAATAATGTACTTTTTTCTCGAAAGTAACTCAAAAATTGAAAATTCACGAATAAAGAAATAATAAATAAAATAAGAATAAAAATGTCAAAAATGCTTAAAATTTAAGCCACATGCGCAAGCTAAAAATATAAAATTGGTAACAAGAAAAAAAAAATATGTACATTATTTTTCAAATCTATTTTTATTATATTAATATATTTTGGCAATGCAAATTGAGGAAAATATTAATATCGCAGAAAAAACGTAATATTAACATTTAGCCTTCTAGCGGAGGCTGAAGCTGATGCTGATAAAATAATAATAATAATAAATATGTGAAAATATTCATAGGGCCAAGAAATAACTATTAATAGGTATCCGTTTTCAATAAAACAAGTTTCGCCCCCCCCCCCCTTCACCTTAAGGATGAGGTGCCCTGTTCTAGAGGCATAAATTTTGGGCGTTTTGTCGAGCTCGAAATATATATATATATATATGCATATATGTGTGTGTGTGTATGTATGTATGTACATTAACTATTCATTTTTACAAAGTATTTATTGATATATCAAAAATATACAAAAAGAAAAAATATATATTAAAATAAAAAAAGTTATAAGTTGATAAAGTGGAGGAAAAAAAAATAGTGTTCTGGTTGATACGATTTTAGTCCCTCTGGTCATTTGAAAAAAAAAAAAAAAAAAAAAAAAAATTCTTAATTAATAAGAATGTCATTTTAGCCCCTAGCTAAAAGGAAAAATAAATAAATAAATAAATAAATCGCAAAATGGCAATTGTCTGAAAAAAGTCTTCTTTTTTTTTTTCATAATTTTTAATTTTTTAAAAATAGTGAATTTTTTTAAATTTTAATACAAAGTAATAGTGGCGATAGAAGGTTGTATGGTGAAAGCTGGTACAAAATTGGAAGTAAATTGGTTAAGTAGAACTTGAAATATCGTGTGAACCATTTCGAAAAAAGTAATTTTGAGAAAAACGCATTTAAAGTTTCCAGCAACTAGTTTCAAGCAACTGTCTAAGTCATAGAATGGTACGTTATACTTACAATTTATTAACTGATGATTCCTAAAGGTTTAAACCTTAAGAATATTGAGGGGGGGGGGGGGGTGAGAATTTTTGACTTAAGAAAATTCACAATCGTTCGATTTATTCTTGTTTCACAAAAAATGACTTTTTGTTATGAATTTTCTAAATGTAAAAACAGATTTTTTTTTTTTTTTTTGAGATGCATTTCGTAATGAGTATTTTATAAACAAATTTCCCCCGTAATCTTAAAAGCTTTTCAGCTTTGTTAAAGAGGAAAATAAATAAATATATAAATAAACATAAATCCTTTAGTTTTCAAATTTTATTTATTTATTTATTTATTTATTTATTTAAGGATACCTTAAGGATATTTTACGTATGATATCCTTCAACAATACTTCAGAGTTTATGAACAGAAAGAAAGCTATCAGCGATATGAACAAGAAAGCATTGTGTATGTTTTTTTTTTCTTTTTTTTTTTGCATACCTTAACCTAATAAACATTCATGAGAAAGAAAAAGTATTATCTGATTGCATGCATCCAACTAACATGCCTCACCTTCACACTACTCAAAATCTATCCACGCCTTATGTCATACCTGAAACAACAACACACCGTTTTTACTTTTTTCTGCTAGTGTCTGACTGAGTCTGTTTCAAAAAAGTGGAGCACAAAAAACAATTACGAACAGTTGATACAATACTTAACGATTTCCTTCTCGAATCCCCACTTGCTTGATAATGATGATGCGGAAGTTAAATTAGAGGTCGTTTGTCAAACAATGTTGCCTTTGAAAAAATCTTAAAAATTGTTCAAAAATAACCAGGAAGGCTCTATCTTCGTCTCCATGCTCACCGACGCCTGGTATTCAAGGCCACTACGAAAAATTTAATTTTACCGATCGTTCGTTTACTTATTATTATTTCTTTTCTACCTTTCGTTTGGTGTGTGGAGGTTTGGAACTACTGCTTCCACAGTTCTATCACGGTAACTATTCATCCGTAGAAGCAGCCGAGATTTAGTTAAGGACCACACCCTTGTATTAATATTCGTTTCGAACTTGTTGAAAGTACCTGCTGTAGAATATAAAAAATGAGTAAACCACGTAAAGAAAACAGGTTCTTTTAGGCTCCAAATTGAGAACTTCAGAGATTTGTCTGATTAGGGATTAAAAGTTGGTTTACATGGGTGTGCGAAAAGATTATGAGAAATAAAAAATGAAAGAAAGTTAGGAGAAAGGAATTTATTTATGTATTTGTTTTATATTTGGTAGACTTTTTTTATACACATGCATACATATACTAGGAGATATTAACGTAGAACATCTCTGACATGCCTAGTTGTGAATATTTTGAGATATAAAAACGCTTACTAGATAAATTTATAAAACAATTGGAGCCTGACTAAGATACTTTTGAGTCCAGAGCACAATCCTATTTACGTGTCTGCCTTTTCATTAAAGTTTTTAATAAATTTATATTAGCATATGTACATAAAAATTAGTCATATAAAAATTTAAGAAAATGAGTTAGACAATAAATTGATAGAACTTAATAATTTTTTAGAACCGAAGTAACATTTAAAATGAGATAAAGAATACTAAAAGTTTAAAACTTTAAAAATACATTTTAATTAAAAAACATTAAAATACACGACAGACGTTTCGGCTAAAACACTAGCCCTCCTCAGTGTCAAACATACAAAGCACACCAAATACAAAAAAATCATAATACACCAGAACAAGATTATATATTCCGGAAGAATAGCTTTAGCCTCGTTCAAGGCAGAATGTTAAAATTTAGTAAAAGCGCCCTCTAGAAAAATACGGGATTCATATGTATTTACATTAGAAGCTAAAATTTTAAAGTTGTCAAAATCAGGAATATGATCACTATTGAGAGAATGGATTACGAGTTTCGGTCTTAAATCACCTGTTTTATATGAGCGTTTATGTTCTTTTAATCTAATTTCACCTGTTTTGCCAGTTTCACCGATATACGTAGAATCACAATTTTTACAGGGGATACTATAGATTACACCTACAGTATCCCTTGTAAAAATTGTTCTGATGTATTATGAATTTTTTGTATTTGTTGTGCTTTGTATGTTTGACACTGAGGACAGCTAGTGTTTTAGCCGAAACGTCTGTCGTGTATTTTAATGATTTTTAATTAACCCGTTAGTAGTTGCTATAAACAGCGCCCCCTATTATAGATTACACATTTTATTTAACTGTCACCAATAATTTTAAGAAGTGATGTAATTGACGTTTCTTCGATTTTATTCGCGTATTATGTATATCAAATGCCACTTCTAAAAATTTTTGGTGGCTATTGAATAAAAAAATCTGTCAACACTGAAAGATGGGCGGCAAATCGACCAACTAGCGACTACTAACGGGTTAAAATATATTTTTAAAGTTTTAAAATTTTAGTATTCTTTATCTCATTTTAAATGTTACTTTGGTTTTAATATATTAATGAGACGTATGGATTATGTTTAATTTCATTAAATTTTTTAGAAATTAAATAATATTTTACATCAGAAAATGTTTGTACATTTATTATTTCACTAACATAAGGGCCTTGTAGAGTAATAGTTGTACGGATGTTGTTATAATTCATATAAAAAGCAGGATTTGTCTTGATGAATTTTTTAAAGGAATCAAGTTTATCAGAATAATCAGATAAAAAGAGAAAAAAAAAAAAACTCTTTTGGATAAACTTATAAATTGTTTTTACTTTTAACTATACACGTTCTACGATATAGATGTAATTAGCTTCTCATGGAAAATGCCACATTTATTACGCAATAAAATTTATTTCAACAAAATTGTAAATGCCAAATATTAAAGTTTTTTTTTTTTTTTTTTTTTTGTAAAAGACATAGTACTGTATAAAATTTTGTGGCCTATAAACCTTTTGCTCCCCGTGTGTTCGCACAACAATCAGGCCCAACTTGTTGGAAACCCATTATAAGATTGCTATCTATTTTTAAGTTCATTTCTTTACTAATCGACCTATTTATAATTTCTTGTCTTCGGTAGCCAAATGCTGTATTTTTCTATGGAAAGATTTGTTAACAGAAGTGCTGATTAACTAATATATTTATATTTAAATTACGTTTTCATATTTTAAAAATTCATATCCATTAAATTTGTACTCGTTTTCCAAAAATTGATTTAAAAGGTTTTTTATTATTTCATTTTAAAGCTAAAATGAAAAATCCACTTAGTTAACTTTTTGAATTTTTAGATTCAAAAGTAAAATATTAAAAATTTGAATTACCAATATTTAGAAAATGAGTGCAAATTTAACGGTTGTGAATTTTCTAATGCGAAAACGGAATAAAAAAAATTAGGTAATGAATAATTCTATAAACTAATTTCACCATTGGATAACATGGGCTTTGGCTGTCACGCTGTCGGCGAGAATAGGCATTGTACGCTCAAACCTTTGGACATTTGGTTAACCATTTACATATATATATATTTAATAATTGTTTGTTTTTCGGAGGCATTATTGTAAATTATCGCTGAGATATCTGTTTGTGAATATTTTGAGGTATAGAAATTATCACATAAATTTAGGCGATAATTCCTGAATAATCCATTTTAAGGAAAAGTACTATTTAAGTTAAAAAAATATTTTCGAATATTCACTGTAAATATTTTCGGTAACTTTACTCTTACATATCCCAAATATTTCTGGATTTTGTAAGTTTAAAACAGGTTTTTGAAACTAAGATTTCTTTTTCTATGAATTGTTCCTAATTTCCGGAAATTAGCATCATATTTAATGATATATTTGGTGGTGAGTGATTCCTTATAGCAGCATTATTGGTAAATATTGAACAACTGATTGCCCACATTTTCCAGGAACATTTCGAATTTTTTTTTTACAGTGTTTCTGTTAGTAAAAATAAAACATTTCTTTAGTAAAAAAATAACGAAAAACGTATATATTTTTTAAGGCAGCTGTTTGACTGATTATTTTGAATTTTTACAGAGAGATGTTATCATATTACGGGTCCTATAATACTTCTGATAATAAAAAATATATAATGTATATTTGCACAGAGTTACATACTAGGGTAAAAAATACTAGTGGATCTGCAGATCAGGAGCCTCAACGTCCTATTTGCATCAGACATTTTTCAATAGGTCATTTTTATTTATTTCTTATTATATAATAGTATATATTGATTCGATCGACTTATTACCATAATCAGATACGTTCCTGAGGGGGGCTGCCGCCCCCCTCAACCCCCCGCTGTATCTCTCTTTCTATAGCTATTTGTATATCATATAAAGTGTTACGGAATTCTAAGTAATTGCATTTATTTTTGTATAAATTTTTTCAAAGAGGCTTAGTAAGTCGATAAAATGCTAATTTTGTGCATTTCTAGTCGTTTTAGCGTTAAAATAGCCTAATTTTCCTTTAAAAACGAATTGAAAAGCTCCAATAAGGGAAGAAATGGATTTGGCGCCAAATTTGGCGACTGTTTCCCTCCTTGGCGATTTTTTTGGCGACCTTGGTGAGAAAATCCTTATTAGGGATATACCAAATATGGAAGCTCTAATCTCATTGGCTGATGAGATACGATAATTTTCCAGAACAGTCTGTGTTCGATAGAATAGTATAAAAGGAGCATTTTTTTAGCCAAAGCTTCCAATCTCAGATCTGTGTCGGTTTCGTCAAATGGTTGCTTTGCTTTGAGCCTCTTTGAATGAGACTTGCTTTATGTGTTATTGCTAAACAGTTTGTACTGTTGTTTTGCTGTTAACGGCTGTTGTTTAAGCTATGTTTACTGGTTGAATTGAAGTTGATACTTGGTTTACAGACCTGTATTCTTCTGGAACTTTCTGTGAATAAATCACTGAATTTTTGCAAGTTTCGCCTTTCATTCTCGGACAACTTACAAACCCCCAAGTACGCAACAATATGCATTTTATTAAACGACGGTCTTGTATTATTTCCCGGTAATTCATAAATACCGAATTTCATACAAAAAGAATTACACAGCATATCGGAAATATTTTGCGTAACCTTTAAACTAATTATCAATTCTATGCCCACAATTTTCAACATGAAAACAGGCTTTTAAAATTCTAATAAAATTTCATTATATTTGATGGGGTGTAACCATGTTAAAATACACTTTTAAGAAATACCGACTATACAACATAAAAGTACGAAATTCCTTTATGTATCCCGGAAAAGTAGCCACAGGCATTATAAACGCCAATAATAAGAATAAATCTAATTAATTATAACTCATTAATCTTTCAAACTAATTTGACATCATTTGGATGATTACAGTACATACTCGGAATTATTTTGTGTGGTCCCATAAATTATTTAGTCTATACATAACCTTTTTTTAGAGTAAACATGATTTTAAGCATATTTATAATGTATGTTAACTTTATTAAGTTCAATTCAGCATAAACGCATTAAAGTGCGCGCTTAAATTAAAAATTCGTCCATAGGCTCTAATGTTACGAAATTCTTTCATGTGTCTTTGTAAACGAACCATAAACATTGTATACACCAGTAAAAACTATTCAGCTTATTTTGCGTTTAAAATTAATAATTGTTCTAAATTTAACATCGTTTGGATGACTAAGTGACATTGTCAGAACACTTTTGTAAGGTCCTGTACATTAATTAGAAAGCTTAAGAGCATATATTTTCTTCAAGCAACATTAAGTTTAAGCATCTTACTCACGTACTCTAGTTTCATTTTCTTCATTGCAAAGTAATGATATTAAAATGCGTTTAAACGAAATTCACCCCATACGCCGTAATGTTAAGAATTTTGGCGTGTCCCTGTACACAGTTTATAAAAAATATAGCAATGAAAATTATACAGCTACTTATATGGAAAGCTGGAATGTGTGCGCCAATTTGCAAGTCAATCGAAGGATTTTTGCGGCCGCTATTGCGGTACATACAAATTCTTCCCATAGGCCGTAAGGATAAGAAAAATTTTGGCGTGTCCCTGTACACGAACAACAAAGGGAATACACACCTAACACTATACAGCTAATTCCGTTGGACTCGTGAATATGTGTACCAAATTGCAAGTCTATAGCGTTATTTTTGGGGCCGCTATCGCGGTACATACAAATTCTTCACATAGGCCGTAATGATAAAAAAAACTTTGGCGTGTCCCTGTACACGAACTACAAATGGAATGCACACCCAAAACTATACAGCTAATTTCGTGGGGATCATGAACATGTGTACAAAGTTTCAAGTCAATAGCGTGGTTTTTACGGCCGCTATCGCACGACAGACAGACAGACAGACGGACGGACCGACGGAACCCAAAATCCTTTTGAGTCTCAACAGAGGGCCTCCACTGACGTTTCGGCAAAAATTGAAGTCAATAGCTTGATTTTTGCGTCGGCTATCGCGGTACATACAGATTCTTCCCATAGGCCGTAATGATAGAAAATCTTTGGTGTGTCCCTGTACACGAACTACAAATGGAATACACGCCTAAAACTATACAGCTGATTCCGTTGGGCTTATGAACATGTGTACCAACTTGCAAGTCGAAAGCGTGATTTTTGTGGCTGCTATCGCGGTACATACAAATTCCTCCCATAGGACGTAATGATAAGAAAAACTTTGGCGTTATCCCTGTACACGAATTACAAATGGAATACACACCCAAAACTATACAGCTGATTTCGTGGGGCACATGAACACGTGTACCAAATTGCAAGTCAATAGCGTGATTTTTGTGGCCGCTATCGTGATACATACAAATTCCTCCCATAGGCCGTAATGATAAGAAAAACTTTGGCGCGTCCCTGTATACGAACTACAAATGGAGTACATACCAAAAACTATACAGCTGATTTCGTGGGGCTCATGAACACGTGTACCAAATTTCATGTCAATAGCGCTATTTTTGCGGCCGCTATCGCGCGACAGACAAACAAACAGACAGACAGACCCAGCCCAAAACCGTTTTGAGTCTCAACAGAGGGCCTCCACTGACGTTTCGGCAATTATATTTTACATTTATACTTGAAATTTTAATATTAAATACCATACATTCTAAATTAATTGTTAGAAAGGAACTACAATTGGAGATGCATTTGAATAAACAATCAAAAGCACAGACTCGCATACTTCATATAGCATTTTCATTATGATGTGAATATGACCCTGACACGTTTTAATGACATGATTGCGACGCCATTTAGTACCTTTTTAAGTTTGATTTGTTACTATATACAACGCATGCTGACTACAAGTGAACATCTCCGAGTGTTAGAAAAACAATTCTAATTAGATGTGGCTTTCCTGAGTTTCTCTTGCCAATTAAAATAAAAAATTATCTTGATAAAACCTCAACTAAGACCGCATCAAAATAAAAAAATGAGAGTCTCAATTAAATAGAATACGTTTATTAAGGAAATTTGAATGCAGTTTAGCTTCGCGTAGTAAGTATTATGCATATCCAGTTCCGTGGTAATCCATGCTACATAAAAATAAATATTATAACGATGATCATTTCGTGAAAAGAATAATACAGCAGTGTGACCGATTGAGCAGTATAAGTTAAAATTGTATGACCGTAGTGTTTCATTAGTACATATTAAGTTTACTTTAATTCCATGTATAGGTACCCACCTATAGCTATCGTTTAAATCGTGAAAAATACAGCATAACAAAACTTCTTATCAGGTAATATACATCGCAGCTAATTAACCAATTAATTGTTAGGGCCAACTAAATATAAAGTTTTATAAAATTCAAAAACATTGTTATGGAGTTAGTGGCCACAAAATCTGTAAACGAACAGAAAATATCAAGCTAAATAAAAATTGAATGGTGCATCCCAAAGTGTGACAATGTATAAAAAATTGACACAAAATGTATCATTAATGTGAAGATTTTCTTATAAAAAAAGAAATAAATAAAATTTGAAGATGATAGGTATGAAAAAAATCCTTTTAAAAATAATTTAATAAATAAATAAATATTCTGTTGTTAAGCGTGCGGAAATAAATAAATTTTTATTTTATTAACACGCTTATATTAGCTTCACCTGTATGTATGTATGTTTGTAACTTCTCTGGGAGCAAAACGTGATTGCACAAAATCCTTCATATCTCAAACAAAAAACCATTGTGTATGGTTTCCAGAGCTTTTTAAGAAAACGGCTGATGGCTGAGCTACAAAAATTTGCATGGTGGTTCGTAATGACCTCTCCTGATGCACCTCGAAGCCCGATTTTCGAATTTTGTTTTAGTTTTCTTTTAATTAATTAAAATGTTAAAATAAAAACCTTCTAATTACTGATAAATTGGCCATTTAATTTTAATCCTTAATTTAATTGTTGCCAAAAAAAATTATCATTATTTTTTGGACAGAAAAAAAAAAAAAAAAAATGTGAACAATAAAAATTACATTTATTTAAAATATTTAATATTATTGTAATTCCTTTCAAAACTGATAGTTGTTTTTATATTTAAATAAAATATACTTTTTTTTTTTTTTCTTTGCAATGAGCCTTCTTTCTTTTATGAAAATATTCTATTGTTTTGTTATCTCAATATAAACATTTTAGAATCTTATTACCATTACAATAATGCTCCTTTTTCTTCATCGTTTAATGTTTTTAACAAAGATTTCAACTTATCATTTTACTGTTCTTAGAAATAGAATACGTTTGAATATTCGTTACAACATATTGTTATAAAATTTTAAATTTGAGCTGCTATCTTTTTTTTTTTTTTTTTTTGTGTGTGTGTGTGTGTGTGTGTGTGCATTAAATCTTACAACAGTTTACCAATGCCTTTCGCAATTTATGTTACAAGTCTAGTTTTTCAATACCAAATATTTTAAACAGATACATGCTCAGAAAGTGTTTCTGATTTTTAATTTTTTTCAGTGAATAAAAATTATTTATTTCTCATTGGATTTTGAATTGCATAAAAACCATAGAAAAATTAGATAACACGAAAACCAATCTATTATTTTGATCACGTCCTCATTTCCATCTATCATCCTAGGGCCTAGAAATACACAACAAAGAAATTTCCATGGAAAATAAAATTTTTGACCACTTTACTAATCTAATTCTAACAGGTCTGTTATTGTTTCAGAATGAATCATTCCGATGGGCGAAAAAGAAGTGTTATGATAATAACAAAACATTGCCTTGAGGGCTTACAAGACTTTGGTCTCAGTAACATTTTGAAACGGCTGAATGGCAACGCTTCATTACCCACGCCGTTTCTCGCTTGAGAATCGAAACTCAAATCCCGTGTTCCAACGGGGTTAAAGAGGGATATCGTACACATTCAGTTACGCAAGCAAATCGCTTTTTGTAAATCGAGAGGACAGACATAATCTGCAGCGGAACCCCAAGGATTCCGGTTTATTGAACATGAGGGACGAATTTAATGACGGTGCTTGTTTTTTTTATTTCTCGTCCACCCACAGTCACGGTTTTTAAATTAAAATGGGAACTGGGTGAAGCTTTAAGAACTGTGATCTGAATGTCAAATAGTATCTATTACAAGTTCTCAACAAATCTTCGAGAGGATTGGTGGAATTTATGCTTCATTAGGTATAATCCTAATGCACATCATGCAAACGATCTGCGACTGTGTGGAAAATTTATTCGTATTTCAGAAAAGTTAAAAGTTTCACTAAGAGTATTTATAAAAATTTTTCTCAGGATTAACAGAAAATCAATCAGATCAATGTTTTGATTTGTTTGTTCACATGTGTGTCGAAATTATACCTGAAATGGCTAAGTTCGATGGACCTAGAAGCTCAAAGTTTACTGTTTCTGAAAGCAAATACTACAAAAAAAAAAAAAAAAAAAAAAAGAAAAAAGAAAAAGAAAGAAAAAAAAAATAGTATGTTCTAGTCTTCACAAACTTTCTTTTATATTTTTCTATACAAATTCACGAAGAACAAATTATTTATTAAAATTATTTTTCATGACAAATGCAGACGAACCTTAGCACTAAATAGCGAAATAAAGTCAGTTATGTGCGCTATAGACAACATCTAAAAAATAGTTATTTTCCTTTTTTTTTTAATAACTTAAAAAAAAAAAAAATCCTCGACTTTGTTTTAAATTACCACACCTTAAAAATATTGGCATGTTCTTTAAAAAAATTCTTATATTAAAAATGTACAACCCTTGTACGAGGAGGGGGGGGGGTACTTTCCCAAAAAGGGGGGTGTTCAGCGATCCCGACATTTAATTGGTCCCAATTTAAGTAAAAGTCCAACAGAATATCACGTTTAGTTAATTCACTTTCTTTGGTTCGGAAGATACTACGCCCATAAATTTTTTATAACATACGGACACTAAGGCATACAGACATTTTCTAAAAATGTCGTCTAATTGTATAAAAGACATTTCAAAACGTATAAATTCATGGAATACCGGAGGGCGGAATCCAATACTTCCGAAACCAATCCAATACTTTCTTTTTATGTATATAGAAGAAAGTAAAATAATAATAATAATAATGATAATTTTAATAGCGATTTTGTTTTCTCAAAAATTTCATTGACTATTCATGATGGATTTTTATTAGGGAAAAATTACAATAAGAAAGCTGCTTTTTAAATGCACTCACATGTTATCTAAAATATTTGTATTGTTAATATTACTAATCAGTAAATATTATATTATTTTGTACTATAGTTCAAAAGCCAATAGAAAAAAAAAAAAAAAGTCCTCAAATGTTGACACTTTCAGTAAAATTTTTATTAATCGTAACGAACTAACGACAGTGTTGTATAGATAAAATCATCATCGGGAAGAACTGATGTTAAAATTCTATTGTACTAAGTTTATTTATGAATAAAAATTTTATAAGCCAATGCATTTTTTTTTTTTTTAAGCAGTTGTTGGTATTTATTTGCATAGGTTTTTATTCAACATCATTTACCAGTAATATTTCGGTGAATGTTACATACTTTAAGTTTATTTTTTAATATGGGATATCACAAACCAAATGAGACTACAGTATTTTTATGATTATTTTCGGACAAAATAATCTACTTGTTAGATAGTAAAAAATATTAAATATTAAAATACGTAATATCTATTACATTTCCTATTTCAATTTTCGGGTTAATGTTAGTGACAAGTATTGAATATGAAGTCATTTGGAGAAATTTAGGAAGGACAAAAATGTAAATTTTGAGCTCCTAATGCCGAATTTCATATTTTCATCATTTTATTAACGTGAATGTTATGGTGATGTGATGGTGTACACTTTAAGGGGATTCTCTCCCTATCGCTACTGGAAGACAAAGCCCATGTTATTCTATGGGGAATTTTGTTTATAGAATTACTCTTTATCTAATGTATTTTTTAAAATTCTGTTTTCACATCCTGATTATTCACATCCGTTAAATTAGTACTCGTTTTGTAAAAAAAAAAAAAAAAAAAAAAAATAAATAAATAAATAAATAAATAAAATAAAATAATAATAATAATTTTTAGTTTTAAAATGAAAAATAAATAAATAAATAAATAATAATAAAATAATAATAATAATAATAATAATAATAATAATAATAAAGTGATTTTTTTTTTAGTTTTAAAACCAAATATAAAAAGAATTGAACAATAAAAAAAAAAAAAAAAAAAAAGTAAGTACTAATTTAATGGTTGCGAATTTTCGAATGTGAGAACGAAATCTTAAAAAATTCATCAGGTATTGAGTAATTCTATTAACAATTTTCTCCATACAGTTACATGGAATTTGTTGGCTTGAGACGGAGATATTGTTAGAGATCTGGTTGTAATGCCCCCATGGGGCATAAAACTGACAGGGAAAAAAAAAAAAATCCAAGTTAGGGACAAGATATTTAGAAAGATGTGAGGCATCTTTTATATTGGTGCCTAAAGAATTTCACTTTATTACTATGAAGATGAGGAGAGAAAGTACTTTAATTCCAGAACACAATACTTCTCTCGTAATATTGAAGTATTTAAAATAACTTTCTATTTTTTAAAATAATAATAATAATAATAATAATAAATTAAATTAATTTAAATGACAATTTAAATGAATTTCGAAAACCATGGGAGTGAGCCATGGCACCCCTTGCCCATACCTTACGGCACCCATGCCATGGGGGGGGGGAGGGGGGAATTTTCTAAAATAGGCTAGTCCGGATTCACGCAAATTTTCTTAAGGAAGACAAAAAAAAAAAAAAAAAAAAAAAAAAAAAAAACTTTGATTGGCTAGACCGATTGTTGGGTTCGAACCCGGCACCTCTGTTTACCAACTTTGAAAACGAAACCGTTCCACTATAATCGTTCAGATGGGAAAGAATATTTTTAGTCTTTTATTGATAAATTTAGTCTTTTTTTTTTTTTTTTCTGCTTTCAGGGACATTCATCTAATCACTGATATTTCTCCGACATTCAACTGTAATTGAACCACCAACGTTTGTTTTCGAGACCTATACTATAAACCCATTAAGTGACATCAGTCGGCCTTGTTACAATGCTAAAAACTGAGTCACACACCTACGCGATTTCCTGGTTTTCACTTTAGGCATTTTTCTTCAATTTGAGAGAAAGAAGAAAAGGAAAATCATTAGCACCTCTGTCAGTGGAAAAGAAATAAAACTAAAAGAATGAGTGAAATTCTGCGGACGCTTTTTTGCGGGTCTTTGAAGCATGACCAAAGAAATCAATAAGCGAAGCAAGCGCTCGGCATCTCGCAATCCCTTTGCAGCTCGATTTGGCCAGGAAAACACAATTGTCCGGCCTTGGCTGGAAAAAGAAAGATTCTTGTTGTTTCTACTCGGGATCGGGACTGATTGTTACAGCTTCTTCTCGTGGATAATAGCCAGTGCCGGTAATGATAATAATAATAATCTCCTTTTTATCAAAGCAGGCCTTGGCAGGCTTTTTTGGCCTCCTTGAACCGCCGCAAGGCTAACGCGAGGTGTGTCTTCGGCAGCTTCGTCTCACAGCCGATATCCTACCTGTTTGTGCGGCGATCTATGGCCAGGAAGAAAAGAATGCATCTTTCGTCACTTCATTTTGCAGGTTGACCTCGTTAATAAAGAAATATCAATAACGCTACTTAGTGGGGGAAAACGGTGGGAAATTAGATTGTGGGACTCGCGTTTGATCGGGAAGAACAACGAAGGGTGTGGTAATTATTGCGCGTTAAAACTGATGATCCCCTAAGGGTAGATGCCCGTTTCTTTGTTGATTTATTTATTTTATTTTTTCAAAAATTCAAAGCAATGTTTTATGATGTAATATTATTGATGTAAGACTGGTCTAGGTACGTGCATAAATTTAGCTATTTAAATAAGCAGGTTTTTAGGAAAACAAATTCTGATGTCCATAAATAGGTAAACAATAACATTTCGAAGTAGAATTCAATGATAGTTGCGTACGGCTTGTACAGTATTAAAATAAAACATGTAAAAACTGAAAAAAAAAAAAAAAAAAAAAAAAAACCAACTGTTTAATAGCGATTTTCTACACTGCAACCCCCCCCCCCCCTTTTCATTTACCCGCAGTAAAGAGATGAAAAACCATCGCATAATATAGGCAATAATAATTAATTTAATAGATGAGATTTTCTAATTAGTGGACCTAGAAACCAGGAGCCTCAATGTTCTATTTTTATTATTTATTAATGAAAAAGTTAATTTTTCATTTATTCTATACCATATACTATATACTATAATTTATTCTATATTTTACACCCAGAAAAAGGATTTGATTAAAACTTAAAGATATGTTTTGTTGATTTACACCTGAATTTCAGAAGAAGAAAAAAATCAGTATTGTTATAACACAAAATACATTATTAACACATTTACAAAATTTCAATCAAATTTCTTTGCTTATATTAAGAAAATAATTTGTTTGACTTCGCACTCATTTGTGCATATTTGTAAGCAAAAAACAATTTTTTTTTTTTTGGTAAGAAAATGCTTTTATTCTTTTTTATTCTCTTTTTTAATGAAAAATATCGAAACTTTGTTGAAAATTATCACAGATCTGTGGTCAACCATTTTTTTTCTTTTTTAAATAGGTATTGACGAGTTCTTTTGCAATATTACTATATTGAAAATGTAAAATTTATGATAAAATTGGCGACAACGCCCTCTATTAAGTAACATGTACCAAAAATTGATAAGCGCCAATTTATGTCAAAGTACAACTAAATATGATTTTTATGAAATTCTGTGCATTAGTTTTCAAGATAGAGTTGTAGAATTTTTTTTTTTTTCACGAATCGTGCTCATAATATCTCAAAACGTTTAAATCCGTCGAAATACAAAATTTAAAAATTTTTAAGAATTGAATAATTTTTTCTTATAAACATGTAAGAAAATAAAAGTAGAAATATCTAAATTGCCTAACAGAAAAGGAAAAATTATAAACTTAACAGATAAATTGTTAAATTGTTCCACACATTGTCAAAAATCACAAGTGATACACTTTTTAACCAATTCTCGCATGCCAGTTCTTCATTTTTTTTTTTTTTTTTTTTTTTTTTTAAATCAAGAAAAAGCCTTGCCTAAATTAAAGTTGAAGTACCTCTGAATTTATCTGAGATCAAATGGTCTACAAATTTGGGGACACGAAAATTTGGCGACAGAGTTCGGTACTAATAAACTACTAACTCGCTAAATTTTATTCTTTAAGTAGATATTTGTTTGATACAGTGTTGTAGATGTTAAAGGCGATTGATTGACTGACTCTGTGGGAGTCTTTCTGAGTGGTTCTAGCTAATTCACACGAGTTTCGGAGAAAACTGCAAAAAAATTGCGAATGGATGGTCCGACGAGCGTGACTTGAGTTGGAATTCTACCAGCTTTGAGAGCAGAACCCTTCGGCTCAATTGCTATGGGAATTTTCATTTGAAACCATTCAATATAAAAATTAGTAATATGATAAATATTAAAATAAAGTAATAGCAAACAATTACAAAAATATATCATAAAAAATAAAAATAAAAATAATAATCGATATGAGGAAATCCCACTGCTTTCATTTTGCTTACTGTCTCTTAGCGTAATCTAATGTTTTTTATATAACCCTTTAAGTTTCTAGTTTCACTTTCATAGAAAGTGCATCCTTTTCCTCTACAAGTCTAAAGCTGTTTTGTTGGCTATAGAAAATTATTGAATCCTTGCAGAAGTAGCGAATTTTACTACTATACATAATTCTTCACTAAAGTATGATGGATGATTGTTCTCCAGCTACGCTAAAAGTTTATTTAACATCATTAAAAGGAGTTTCCGTGTAATTTTTAAATTTCGGGACAATTTTTACTGCTAAATGTCACTGGTAATGCTTCAAAAAGGAAATGTCTGCAATTTGGAAATGTACAACAATAAGATGTCTGCAATATGGAAACATACAAAAATGGAATATCTATAATATGGAAATATATAAAAATGATATGTCTGCAGTAAGGAAATATGCAAAAAACTAGCATGTTGTGGCCGCCACATGACTTTCTTCTATATTTTCCTATACAAATTCACTCAGTAAAAATCATTTATTAAAATTTTTATTTAAAAAAAAATTATCTTTCATGATAATGCAGACGATTTTCAAAAAGTCCATTTTATTCTCAATATTAAAAAAAAATAAATAAAAATGAAAATAAAATAAATAAATAAATAAATAAAAATATTTTTTGTTAAAAGTAAAAAAAAAAAAAAATTGATAACTTTGATAACTTTGTTTTAAATTATCACAGATCTATAGTTCAACCATTCATTTTAAAGGTTGCAGACGATTTTTATCTGACAGAAATTATCACTAAATGCCGG